>CM018693.1:24783751-25479359 GCA_009363875.1 Mikania micrantha | reverse complement strand
TACATAACAATGTTTTTAAAAACCGACCGGCCGCCGCTAACCCGTCCGTTACGAAACCCTCTGCTATTATGCACGTTCCTTCGATCGACTGTACCGTCGGTTTAATCCGGTTTGTAACACCAAAAAATTAGTAATCTAAAATAAACGTGCGAGATTTCGGTAACCGTTGATGTTCGAAGAATCATGTTATCAAAGAAAATTTAGCACGTTTGATCGTGCTTGAAATCCACGGGGAACTGGCAGACGAAATTATTCCAGGATGATAGTATGCAAGAAATGGTGAACGTGGGCAAAAACCGTGCGCGAAACGGGGTTACGGATTGTCCGGAATCGCGAAACGAAGAAAAAATCGAAAAGTGGACAAAAATCGCCTGGAGCGGTACGCCCCGAGTCACAATCCGGACCTAGGCGATGCGCGCGGATGGCATCGAAAATATCTGGCCGCCCTCCTTCCGCGCGGTACCCCATCCCGCCGTCCCAATTGGGGCGATGCGCCTGACGTCACCCTATCGCAACTTTGGCTTAAAAAGTCAGTTTTTTTGTCTGGAATCTCATTTTCTATCTTATCTTCGACGATTTCGACTTCATACACACAAAATCAGTATCCAATCCATCAAAACATCAATTTTGAAGGCTTATCAAGGTTTAGATCGAACTAGAGAACGTTTCTGCAAGCCCAGATCGTCTTTTTAACCGCAGAACTCCGTCGGATTAGGTAATGGTTCATTCTAACCTTCTAGATTGATTATGATTGATTAAATCTTGTTTTTGAACGTAATGATATAGTTAGGGTTGTTGATTATTGCCTAGATGATGGCTAGGATTGATTATAAACGAGAAACTCGAACTATTAATGGGAAAATCCTTGTTTTGAGCCGTTGTAATGCCCGGTTTGCATGGAATCATAACAATGGTTATAGTGGTTTAAACCATTTGATTATGACAAGGTAGGTGATTAGTTTGATTAATTTTGATATGCAAGGTTAAATTCAAGTGTTTCAAACTAATCACAATCAATAACAAGGATTGATCATTCCCAAGCCATTAAACTGTATAGAGACTGTTTTAACTTGATAATCAACAACATTAAAGATTTGATGGCTATTAAGGCAATGTCTTTGACATTGGACATTCAGAAAAGATTTAATCAGTATGTTAAAACGTATATAACATATTATACGTAAACCAATGCAGGACTATACCATTAGCACAAGTTGTGAGTGATCTCGCTACCGTGAGACATCAGGTGAGTTCTAGACGCCCTATTTTCATGTTTAATGTTTTGGGCTGGCATACATGCTTAATGTTATGTTCATGATGTTATGTACTTAAGATGATGATGAATGAATAATGATATGCCATGACTATGTATGCGTGTTTATGTGTTAACATGATTTGTGCATGAAGATATGCTAAGTATGATGAGTGCATATCAGTAAGACATGTTGATGAGATGTATGATAACACGCTATGATGACAATTACAGATGTTAAGCTATGATGGAATCCTAGGCTGCTAGGATGAAGGTATGATGTAGAATGCGAGGAATAGGTTCTATTGTAACATGTAAGTGATGACATGATGATACAGATGCTAGCATGAGATTATGATATGATATGCTTTATGATGATATAAGATGCTAGTATGAAAATTTCATGAATGCCAGAATGTATGATCTGATGATATGATGATAGCATGATATATATTCATTGCTTGGATGTTATGATAGTATGATGAAATGATACTGGCATGACATAATATGATGATTCCTAAGATATTAGGACAACGTGATGATGTCATGATGATAAGAGACTAGCATGTAATGTTATGATGTTATGATGAATACGATGAATGATCATATGACGCTAGTGTGTCATGAATGATGAAGGAATGATGTTCCTATACGTGTTATAGGAAGATGAATGAATGAGAGTCAACCACGACTATAACCGGTATGAGAGTCAACCATGACTATAACTGGGTATGAGAGTCAACCACGACTATAACTGGGTATGAGAGTCAACCACGACTATAACTGGGTATGAGAGTCAACCACGACTATAACTGGGTATGAGAGTCAACCACGACTATAACTGGGTATGATAGTCAACCATGACTGTAACTGGGTATGATAGTCAACCACGACTATAACTGGGAATGGAGTCTTATGTCGGTATTCCCGGTTTCAAAAAAACATAAGATAGTGAATTTCAGCTTTTAAGCGATTGTGAACTTAATGCGTTTAACACATCAATGTCATAATCATATTATGCATTTTTATTTAAAAAAATTATTAGAATTTAGAATTTGAGTACTTTTTAAATTATTTTTATATGAATTTGGATACTTTTTATAAACTTGTTTAAGTATAAGTCGTATTTATATGGAATTTCATGGCTAACTAGTGTGTCCGGTTGAACCATCTCTGAGTCAAATCCGGTGCACCTAAAATACTGGTTTTTAAAACATTGCTACATAATACCTAATTAAAGTTTAAAATACAAAATTGCATCAATTACTTTTTTTTAACGACATTTGATCTCAACGTGTAAACCACTGATTTTCGGGTCATGTCACCAAGGTATAGTTACCATAACCTCCGTTGAGACCCCACCACCACCACAGGAGGAAACCGCACCGAAAAACCCCCTGACCTCCGAAGGACCCCTGTTTCGCCTTTCGCCTAGGAAGGGATTTGAACCCGTGACTTTTCATTCAGAAAGCCAAAAGGGTACCACCAGGGCAATAAACAATAGCTAATCAATCACATTAATGCAAAGTATACTTGTAGGGACAAAAATATTTCCATTTGCTAAAGTTTTAAGCCTTTATAAAATGCAGCAGTCGACAGTAATATACTAATCCTTGACATCAAGTCTAAAATAGCCACCAAAAATACCCAAAAACACCATGTTTCATTGTTCAAATAAAATGTCTGAGCATCCCCATCGCTAAAATCTCTACTTCAACCGTAAGATTATCGTTCAACAAGAAGCCAGTTTGTGAATCACTTAGTTTACTCAAGAGCATAAAAGATGGAATACCCCAAACTTTATCTGAGTTGCACAACCATTTTTCAGTTTCTGCAAGGTACAATGAAATGGAATCCATAAAAACAGATATAATACCAAATCATGTAGAACACAAATTATCAAACATGAAGGATACAAATTTCAAGCCATTAATTTTGTGTTTGAGAGGCATAATTTAAGAGGTTATATACTTAAAATTACACTTTTAATCCTTTTGACGCATTTATTTTTGTTTTAGAAAACATCACCGTACTCGGTATATCTGTGAATATTTGTTTCAGAATGAACGAATGATAATGATATATACCTGACAATCTTGACTCAAAGCAAGATAAATGGGTTAGTTTGGATCAACAATTATTGTATTTTAGGTTGAAATTAGTAACATCTTAACATAGACAAGTAACACCTTAACACAATACATGTCAAAATTGGTAACTTAAAAATACAAGAAAAGAATAGATTTGAAAAATGTGCAAGAATTATCAGGAATACATCCGACGATAAAATTAACAAAAATTATGCAAATAGAATATGTAAATCCGACCCGTTATCCGACCCGACCTAGGCCCATTTTATCAGGCTTAATGATAAACCACAATTCATTCATAAAATAAATTGGCTAAAACTAATATATGTGATTATTATTATTATTATTTTATAAAATATGTGGAATGGATTCATAACTTTACTGTGGTACCAAGAAACTGATGTTACCTTTCTCTCTATCCCTTTTGGTAAGTTGACTTTTAACCCGGAATTTGAATTTTGATAAAGTTTCCAACCATCTGGAAACAAAGCAACATCATCTACACCTAAATAGATTGACAGATGTGTACCTTCACCTGAATTGTTTCCTTTTGGATATACCCATAATTTCCTGAAGTCAACAAAGAATGATACAATAAGTCTTTAGAGCATGTAATGGGCACAACAACCCGCGAGAGTTTCCCGTCATGCCCCCCATCACGCTATCATCCCACTATACACCCGGAATGACCCAGGCGTGACCAGCCAAATGTGATTATGGTCATAACATAAGCATGAATAACTTGATGTTATTTTTCCCTAAAGTAATAAAAAACAATCATATCACCCTCCATCAAACCCCACATACACATAAATAAAAATAAACTTAATGTTTAAACAAAAACAACAGCCAAATGAGATCCTAAAACATGTACCACTTGACTTTGACAAGTTTGAAGACCTCTGAAGACACACATTCATCTGTCACATCTGAAAATCTATTAATGGTCCAAGTGAAAGTATTCATAGTTTCTGGAGGCTTTGTCATCGATAGACACCAATCTAATCGTGTAAACTCGGGAAGTGCCAAAATCTCAACTCCAAACACACATAAATCATTGAAAAGTAACCCATTTTACTATCCGCAAAATAATCCAACGATATTAGTTTGTCAAAACCCCATGTCGTCTTCTTCTCATGAAACCTTGTCCTATGCCCATTCACATCTACAAATACATACATTTACAAAATACCCATGCATACCATAAAATGAATATTTAATTTTATTATTAAAATAAAAACATTTAATTACCTTGAAAGGTTACGTAGTTGTTCTGTATATGATCATAAACAAAAAAACTGACATCAAAACAAACCTCCCATCCTTTTAAGTCATTACCAGTGTCACATATTACCACATGTAGAGAAATGTGGCCGTGTTTGTTTAGATGTAAATCTAGTCTCCTGATCAATATTTCAATAAATCTAGTCACAAAAATTAAGCTTCATTTATTAATTTTAATTATGAAAAGAGTTTAAAATAGAGATGGAGGTGACCGACCAGTTATGGCCACTGGCTTCAAAAACATCAGATTCAATATTGCACTTTTTAGCTTCGTAAAGAATCGAAAACGACTCGATCTTGAGCAAATAGTGTGATGGTTCATATTTTCTTCTTGAAATGAACATGGCTGCATGCATGCTCAATTATGGAAGTATTGAACAAAGATATATATATATGTGTGTGTTTATTCTCAATGCTACTTGAAACTATCTTTACATACATGTAAAAGAAGTAATTAATATACAGTTGATCATCCACGTACCTTAGTTTTTGATCTTTAATTAATTAATTAATTAATTAATGTGTATTACAAAATAAAATATTACCTATATATATAAGAAATCTTCACACTTTTTTAAATTAAATCTTTTGATATATATTCTGCTTCGGCTCTTCACTTTCTCGTAACTAATTAAAGTCCCTTTAGTTATCTTTTTTTTTTGAACGACGACGATCACACATACTACGTATGTTGTTTTAACAGGGCCCACCGGCAGAGGTAAGACGCGGTCACACCAGATGTGCAGAAATCCTTTGGAATGGGTGAACCCTCACCCCCTGTTACAAGCCAAACGAGAGAACTCAACCCAAAAGACTAGTCTGATGGGTGAGAGAGCCCATTTGGTTTATAAACCCCACATCAATTGCCCATAAAACCGATGTGGGACAAGTCCCATACCTTGCAATGGTTTCGATCCGTAACAATCGACCCTCCTTAAGGGCCAACGTCCTCGTTGGTCACGGCCACGTTGGTCACGGCTGGCTCCTTCCAGGCCACCACTCCGAGTTGGCTCTGATACCATTGTTACAAGCCAAACGAGAGAACTCAACCTAAAAGACTAGTCTGATGGGTGAGAGAGCCATTTGGCTTATAAACCCCACATCAATTGCCCATACAACCGATGTGGGACAAATCTCATACCTTGCAATGGTTTCGATCCGTAACACCCCCATTGATACAGAACCCGATATTAAGCTTAATATTATTTTGCTCACATGGGTGTCCTTTAAATCACCCCTAGATGTCCTTTAATTAATTATCTCTATAGGTGAATTTGAATAATCTAATTTTTTATTCGGGAGTTGAAATTAAATTACTTTAGATTTTAAAAATAAAAATTAAATTATATATCAATATAAACATTACTCTATATACATTTTACAACATAATGATTACAGTGAACAGTAATAATATTTTTTTATTCCAATATTTTTTCTAATATACATACATTATGCTTTGGAAAAACAAACATTCGTCTTGTAGATGAAATGGCAAACGAAGATTTTTAATTCTGGCTGCCACTTTGTTGACCCGCGTTCGAGTCCTTGGGACATAATTTTACTTTCTAATAATAGTTAAGTTAAAAAAAATAATAATTACATATGATATTAATAATTAAATAATAATAAGAGTAAATTGCACTTTTGGTCCTTATGTTTACACAACATTTTAGAGATACTCCTTTATATTTCAAAATGACAAAATTAGTCCTTTAAATTTTCAAATGTTGCAAACTCGGTTCTTTCTCTGTTAACTCCGTTAAATACTAACAGAATAAATGATCATATCTAAAAATTTATTTAAATATAAAAGGCCAAAAGTGATATTTACTCAATTACTTATATGATTTTTTTTACATTTATGTTAACACCGTCACGACCGGTTTTTCGTCTGTGTTTAAATATTCGTGATATTTTCACCATGACAAGACGGTATGACTCAATCTTTAATTTTTAGTCAAAAAAAGACTTCTGACAATACACATATTTTAATAATAGTAATAATTAAATGATAATAATAACTAAATATTAGTAATAATTATACAATATTAATATTAATTAAAAAATATGGCGAACGGATTGATAGTCGTTGCGGTCGATTGTTTATATGTGTTTTGATGTTTGCGATATTATCATCGTTATCGTGATTGAATACCCATATTAGCAGAGCGTATGACTCAATTTTTTTTGTACAATTTTAGTTGGGCGGCATTGTAGGGGCATCAAAACAATAGGGAAAATATATGTTTTTATCTTTTGTTACCAATGTCTGATAAAACTCGGATGTGAGACCGCTGCAAAAGTGATTCAACCGCTTAAAAAAAGCGAAAAATAAACTTGAATTGCTTAAAAAAAGGACCGAATTGCTAATAAAAATAAATTTATTTTTTGGAGGACCGCTTCAAAAAATAAAATGGACCGCATCAAAAAAATTGATTCAAGTTAAAAAATTATTAATTTAACCGTCGCAAAAAATGGTATATATGTTATCACTACTATCGTGATCAAATACTCATATTAATAGAGTGATATGACTTACAATTTTGTTTGTCAAAATACAAATATAAAAACATGTCACAATGGTTGTTAAAATACAAATACTTGCACTTTGATATACTAGATTTTATCTGCGTTATGATATTCAAAATCGTAGAGGAATTCCCGCCGCAACGCGCGGGTAAACCCCTAGTTATTTTTAAAATACATCACCAATTTTTCGAGTTAGTATGATCACGTGTGCGTATCATGTGCGTGTGGATTTATTTATGTTTATTTTATTACTAGGTTAGTATCCCGTGTATTACACGGGTTGAATAAATATTTAATAATATAAATTTAAAAATATTAAATTATTTTTTAGTTTAAAATATGATCAACATTACATGGAAAATAAAATAATAATACTGTATTTTAAAAAATTGCTTTTTCAAAGTTTGGTTTGTAAACATTTTATTTTAAAAAAGTTGTTTTTAAAATATTTCATTTTTTACGAAATTATAGGATGTTATGTATTATTACACAAGTTGATAAAGAAAAAAAATAGTTAATAACAATGACTAATAAATTATAAAAAGATTTTATGAGTTATAAATTATTGGAAAATTTTCATATTTATAATAATTTGATTTTTTAACTGTGTGCTTTTAATATTAAAATATTTTCTAATTATACTAAGAAATCATTTTTAATTATAAAAGGCATATATAATATAATTAGTATTTAATACTATTATGTAATATATTTTTTTACTATTTTTTGATTAAAAAAGGTATAAAGAATATATTATTAGTATTTATTAAGGATAATATCATATATCCCCTTATTAAACATTAAAATTACATATATCCCCAATGTTAAACTAAAATTACAAATATCTCATGTCTCAAAATTGCCACTTAGACACTTAGTAAAAAGAAATATGCAAATTGTTTTTAGTTAGTTCATTAAGAGTAAAATAGGATATACATAATTTGTTTTTTTAATGAAATGGATAAATATGTAACATATTTGTTTTAGAAAGGAGAAATATGTAATTTAGTTTTATAATTGGGTAAATATGTAGTAAATGATTTTAGCTAGAAGATATATGTAATTGACCATATTTATTAAAGTTGTGTATTTATTAAGAGAGAGAAGCGGGAAAATTAGTTTGACGATGCTCTAGAATAGTGACAAGTGTCCCCCAATTATTTTTATTTATTAAGTATAATAGATTTGTTAATTAAGCACTTAGTGGGTAGTTCTTTTTCATGTGAAAATAGGGTAGTGGTAGTACCATCATGGCATCATGGGTTAGGGGAGTGGAGTATTTCTACGTGTTTTCTTGTGTAATTCATATACATTATTATCATAAATTTATTTAAATGAAAATTTGAAAAACTATATAAATTCATTATAAATTATATGATTTAAGATGTATAAAAGTAATCTTTCTAAAATTAAAATAAGTTAATTTTATGTCTTTTAAATTTGTGACCAGAAGTGTTTCTTTTAATTATGAACTAATATTGGTTTTTAATTACAAATACATCTTATCTTATCGATCATTACTCAGCAAACATAGCAATTAGTTTGTGTATGAAAAGGTCTTTGGTGTTGTTACATATATTGTCTATCAAGAGTGAGAGTAACCCTTTATATATTCCATTACTTATCATGTATCATTACATCATACTTGGAAAAATCATTTCACATAAGTTACTAGAGCCACAATTTACAAAATCAATAACTTGTTTCTTTCATATTTTTATGTATATACAATAAAGCAGAGATATAGTAAAAATTAAATTTATACTATTCTATCACTATTTTAAAATGATAAACCTTATAAGGTTAACAAATAACAAGTAGTCATGGTCCTTAACATTATAGAATAAAAACTTGACGTAACAAGGATAGAGCATTAGCGAATCCTTTTGGCACAAGTACAAATCGTTTATCAAAACATATTAAAGTTTGTAAATATAAGGTATCGACACTAGTTGATATGCGTGGTTAAGCACAACAAAGCACCAGTGGTCTAGTGGTAGAATAGTACCCTGCCACGGTACAGACCCGGGTTCGATTCCCGGCTGGTGCATAAATGAGCTATGATGTCTCGAGCCTTACTGGTGGTTGGGTCCATTGGACTTTCTGATTTTCAAGGAAGACATAATAGGCCTTTCTGAGCTCTTTTTTTATTTTATTTTTTTATATTCGAACTTTTAACTTGTAGATTGTTCTTTCTCACTTATGTTATAGCTTTTGTTTTCCTTCATTGTAAGTGCCTACATAACACATATTTAAAGCTTAATTGTTCTTTCTCATTACTATTATACATGAGCTATGATGTTTCATGCCTTGCTGGTGGTTGGGTCCATTAGATTTGTCCGACTTTCGAAGATGGCATAATAGGCCTTTCTGAGCTCTATTTTTTCCCCTTCTATTATTAATGTGTGTCATGAACAAGGGTCATCAGTTGGACTTTAAAAAGGAAGAATAGAAGTTTATTAAACATGCTTTATTGATACTAACGTGGACGCCTTTAGAAATAAAACAAAATTTTGATTTTTGAGTTTTTAAAAAGTATTCGGTTCCATTTTTTCCTTAACGGGTTGGGTTTGGTTCGATTTTTGGTACTGTTTAGGTGGCGTTTTGAACCGTTAAGTGGAGGCAGGTGAGCGTTTTGTGCACTCTTGGACATGTGGGTGTTCTGTGCACTCTTGGATACTTGATGAATTGGTGACGTACAATTTAGCCATGTCAACGACGTTATGTGATTTCGGTGCCATGCATCAAGCTCAGAACCACTATATTGGAATATATTTATGGGAGAAAAGAAAATGATTATTTATGATTGAGGTTCCTAGTATTGACGAAAGGTTCTCACTCCCAAAAAACGGATACCAACACTTCTAACACAACATTTCCTTACATGAATCAAGAAACACGACCCGTTAACCTGTCACTACAACTGTCAAAGCGTAATATTACTCACTTGAAATATTTGGCACAGACGTTGGAGAGAGACCAGATTTAGAGGGTCTTAGAGCATGTGCAAAAGGTGCAGTCGCATATGGCCCATTTTTTTAGAGGGCCCTAAATTTTTTTTAAAAATTTGTATATATTATATATATTTTAATTTATTTTACAACAAACACATATAATTTACAATAAATTCTTAAATATATTTAACCTAATTAAAAACTAATTACCAAAAACCAAAGTAGGCTTTTTATATATTTTTGATCAAGCAAGTGTTTCACTTCAAACAACATTTGAACAATACAAAAAGTATGAAAAATTATTTGGATTTTTATTTCCTAAAAAGAAGAAGGAATTGGACGACAATGACATTAGTTCATGTTGTATTCTTTTTGATGATGCTCTGAAGTATGATGGAAGATCATATATTGATGATTATGAGCTTAATATGGAGTTAAAGTTGTTCGATACTTTTTGATGATGCTCTAAAGTTGTTTATATTGATTTTACTATTTTAATTATCATTAATTTGTGTGTGTGCGTACACACATACATAGGGGCCCATTTTTAGCATTCGCACAGGGTATATAATCTCTTAGAGACGGCCCTAACATCCAGATTCATTCGCAATCTGATGTGTGCAAGTTCATAACTTTCAACCCGACCCACATTAGGTGTGAACTTCAATTTCAATTTTTATCACTTACATATATATAAAATGCAGTCTTGATTTGTCATTGATGTGGTTAATAACAGAAATTTTTGAATCAACTTATAAGATGGTGATGTTGTGGACAAAATTATCAGGGGATTTTTTTATTGTTGTGATGTTAATGGTTTTTTAAGGATTATGAAGTTTTTTTGCAGGTCACTACCAATGAAATCTCCATGAATGTCGCATGATTTTAAGGTTTGAGCATCAGCTGAGGATATCTTGCATGTTAAAATCTTGGCTAGAGAAGAATTGTGTCCTTTTTAATATTGTTAATATTGTTAGAAAAATATAGCCTAGTTAATATTGTTAATGTACAGAGAAATTAGCTCCTGATTTGTAGCTCTCCTATTGTATTTGTTTGTGATTGGTATTGAATAATATTGGGTAAGACTAAATATACCCCCCTTTATAACTTCTCATACCCCCTCCCTCCAAAATATTAATTGTAAATTTGTCAAAATTCACCCTTCAACTTTATAAGAAAACCAAAATGCATCAAAACGTTATTTTCACCTTAAATTTTACTAAACGTACCCCCTCTCCAAAATATAAAATATAAATTTTGACAAAATCAGTCATTCAACTTTATAAAACAACCAAAATGCATCAAAACGTTATTTTCACCTTAAATTCTACTAAACGTACCCCCTTGTTAGTTATCATATTTCCATATTCATCACCAAGTTTCTCAATGAAAGTCCATTTGATTACTTCAGCAAAAACTATGTGAACACCACCTGTCACTCATCAAAAGCAGCACATTTTTCTTACCGCTGAATACAAAGTAACTCAACGATAGTTTTTCATCCTCTCAAAACCTAATAAACTTATTTAATTCACCAAGGAATTGATAGATGCTAGAACCACCTCTACTTCTTGAACTCAAAGAACCCACAAGCCGAGTATGATGAAACCCTAGGGGATGATTAATACAAAGGGAGCAGTGATATCATGAGAATTCATTCTCATCGTTATAAATGGCGAAACAAAATGATAAAATCATGGGGATCGTGGCAAGGGTGATACTAAAAATCACATCCAGATATACTTTAAATTAACCTATTTCTTTCCAGATCCAAATGGGTAATTTATCAGATAGAATAGGATTTTGGAGGTGTTCTTCAGTTAGTGTCAAAACATCAATAACTTTAAATGGAAAAGACCCGATGTTATCATACAAAAATGCAGATTTAACAGGGGAGTGGGGAGTTGCAGGGAGTAAGGGATTGTAGAGAACAAGGAGAATATAAACCGCCCGATGACATCTTTGATAAAATTTGAAACTTAGGTCATGTTTATCTGTTAATTTTATTGGAATGGTCAATGACTAGATTGGGTTTGGAGAATGAGAGTGAGTTTGTGAGTTTGGATCATGGATGCAAACTTGTGTGGAAGATGAATTAATTGTTTGTGATAATGTTAGAAACACCCTTATGTTTTGTTTAAAAGTTGGATTTTTTTAGTTAATAATTAAAAGTAGGTTTACTCGCATATATTTAAAAAGTTTAAGGAGAGGGGTACGGCAAGTAAAAAAATAAAAAAGGGGTATATTTAGCACCACCCATAATATTACTCAATCTTTGGAGATTATCATGCAGATTGTTACAATTGGAGAACAGACAAAGATGCATCACGATCAAACTTAGGTAGGCATGAAGGATTGGAATGATGAGGGAATAAAATGGACGGAGAAATAGAATGGACAAAGAAAAGAAATTGATCATTATCATTCCATTTTTATGTTTGGTTATCTCTGGTAATGAAAAGATTCATTACTTTATATTGTTTGGTAGACGTGAGAAATTGTTTGAATCATGGTTCGTGCCACGGTTCAAGTCATGATTCGAGTCATGAGTCAGGTCAAGAGTCAGGTCATAGTTTTGGACATGAGTCGGGTCATTGGTCGGATCATCCCTTCAACATAAGGAATGAAAAAAAACACCACTATGTGGTAACTGAACACGTTTTTTTCATTCCAACATAATTATTCATTCTATTCCACCATTAATTCATACATATCAAACGCTACCTTTAACCTTTCTACATTAATCATGAGTTTTGAGCTTGTAGCTGGAATATACTAGCAATTATTGACCATGATAATTAAGCAAGTTCCCTATCGACTTGCTGTCATTTTAAATTCATATAATAAACCTAGATAATCATAACAATGAATGCATGTAATAAAAATAGCAAATCAATCACATTAATGCAAAGTGCACTTGTAGTGGCTGTGCGTCACATAAATATTTCCATTTACTAAAGTTTTAACCCTTGATGAAATGCAGTAGTCGAAAGTAATATACTAATCCTTGACATCAAGTCTAAAATAGCCACCAAAAATACCCAAAAACACCATGTTTCATTGTTTCAAATAAAATGTCTGAGCGTCCCCATCACAGAAATCTTGGCTTCAACCATAAGATTATCATTCAACAAGAAGCCAGTTTCTGAATTACTTAGTTCACTCAACAGCATAAATGAACTATAACCCCAATCTTTAGCAGAGTTACAGAACCAGTTATCTGTTTCTGCAAGTTAAAATGAAAAGGAAACCACTATAACACACAAAATACAACAGCATGTAGACCACAAATAATTAATAAATAAAAAATTTCAAGCCATAAATTTGTATTTGAGACTTGAGAAACATAATTTAAGAATGTTTGATAATTAAAAACACGCTTTTAATCTTTTTGGTTAAAACTAATATCTCGGCTTATTATTATATTTTTTTATAAAATATGGGGAATGGATTCATAACTATGTGGTACCAAGAAACTGTGTTTACCATTCTCTGTATCACTTTTGGTGCATTGGTTTTTAACCCGCAAGTTGAATTTTGCATAAAGTTTCCAGCCATCAGGAAATGAAGCAACATCATGCACACCTAAATAGACTGAGAGATGTGTACCTGCACCTGACTTGTTTCCTTTTGGATATAGTAATAATTTCCTAAAATCAAGAAAAAGATACAATAGATCATTAGAGCAATGAAAACATAACAATTTGGTGTTTAAACTTTAAACAAAAACAACAGTCAAATGAGATACTAAAGGATGTACCACTTGACTTTGCCAACTTTGAAGACCTCTGAAGACACAACGTTATCTGTCAAATCTGAAAATCTATTAATAGTCCAAGTGAAACTATTCATAGTTTCTGGAGGCTTTGTCATCAATAGACACCGATCTAATCGTGTAAACTCTGGAACTTCGAAAATCTCAACTCCAAACACACATGAATCATTAAAAAGGTACCCATTTTTACATTCCATAAAAGATTCCATCGCTATTAGTTTATCAAAACCCCATGTCGTCTTCTTCTCATTAAACCTTGTCCTACGCCCATTCATATCTACAAATACGAACATTTACAAAATACCCAAGCATGCCATATATGAACTAAAAAAGCATTTACCTTGAAAGGTTACATAATTGTTCTGCATCTGATCATAAACAAAAAAGCTGACATCAACACAGACCTCCCATCCTTTAGAGTCATTCCCAGTGTCACATATTACCACATGTAGAGAAATGTGGCCGTCTTTGTTTGGATGCAAATCTAGTCTCCTGATCAATATTTCAATAATGAAATTAATGTTAAAGAGCCACAGAAGCTTCATTTTAGTAGGGCTGTCCAAAAAACTCGAAGCTAAGATTCGACGAGTTGCTCGTTCGGAAAAAGCTCGGATAAAGCTTGTTTGTAACTGAGCCCAACCGAGCTGGCTCGTTTTGTAACCGAGCTGAGTCCGAACCAAGGCTGACTCGACTCGTAGGCTTGGATCGTTTGTACAACATGCACACCTAAAATATAAAACTATAGGGTCTATTTTAATAATAAGTATACTTGAAGTGTCATATTTGTAATTATGTTAAAGAAGAAAAATAAAAAAACACGTGAAACTATTTTAAGTTGTAACCCTAATTCCCTAAATCGCTTCTTGTCATCCTCACATCGTCATAGGCTATCGGCTCCGTCTGGTATTCTCCATCACATCACTTCTTTATCGTCATGTTCTATCGTTAACAGTGGCGGAGCTTGAGCGTTTTGAAAGAGGGTAGAAATTTACGGGAACAACAATACATGTTAATTTATTGAAGCAAGGGAGGCAAAACAACAATTAAAACAAGAAATAAGCTTTTGGTCGAAAAAATAACACTACGGACTGAAAAAAATAGGGGGTGGGGGGACCCGCCCCCGTAATCCTTCGCCAATGTTCGTCAATCCTCCTATAGTCCTTGAATGCACTTCTGTAGCTTGATTGATTTATGTAGCTTGATTGATATATAGTCAAAGGTAAGTTCAAATTTTGTGGTTGATTGATTGGTTGTTTTTCCAACAATTTTTCTAAGTTGAAACACACATCATTTAGGAAAAATCACTCAAAAACCTTTACTGAATTTGTGTTACATAGGCATCATAACTCAATCCCTATTTATAGAACTAAACAAATCGTAACCCTACCTTTATGATCAAGTTACATATTTAAATTATATCAACAAATTCTATCCTAATTAAACCAAATTGTTTAACTAGATAAACATGATCCACACCATCTTGCATGGATATCCAAACCGACTTGTTATGGGCTTCTAGTATTAATTCGTGGACCAACATTCACCCTCCTAATTCATAATGTGAATTAGAAAGATCCACGATTCTGATCAGCTTTAACATTTCTTGAAACTTCACTCTAGGAGAGGCCTAGTCAAGATATCTGCTTGTTGCTCGCTTCCACTGATGTAACTCACTTCGATTTGTTCACTTTCCACACTCTCGCATAAAATGGTATCGAGTGTGAATGTGTTTGCTCCTTCCGTGAAACACCCAATTCTTCATGAGAGGCATTAATGACTTATTATCTGCTCGTACTTGTACATTCTGCAATCTCCACCCGGTTATCTAATTATGTAACTCCCTTAGCCATAACGCTTGCTTCGCAGCCACAGTTGCCGCCATAAACTACGCTTCACATGACAAAAGAGCGACTGTAGTTTACTTTTGTGAACACCAAGTTACTAGAGAAGTTCCAAGCTAAAAATATGACCCGTTGTACTTCTGTCATCATCCCTATCAATGTTATGACTACAATCGCTAAACACCGTTAGCTTCTTGCTGCCACCTCATGAGAACATAGTGTCGTACTCCAGGGTTCCCTTTATATTTCAAAGGATTTGTTTAGTAGCAACTAAGTGTGATTCCTTGGGGTTTTGCATATAGAGACTGACAACTCCAACCGAAAATGATAGGTTGGGACGTGTGTGTATAGTATTAGATACCGTAGACACCCTACCAGCCTTCGATAGTTGTTGCATCTGTTTCAGCACCATCTTCGTCTTTGGTAATTATCAAACCATGATCCATTGGAATCTTAGTTGAATTATCAAACCGTGAAGGAATGTGGATTTAACATCAAGGTGATGTAAATCCCATCCTTCATTTGCTACCAATGTTATGAGGACTCTCACGGTCTCAAGTCTAACCACCAGTGCGAACACTTCGTCATAATCGATCCCTGGTTGCTGCACATACCCTTTTGCTACAAGGCAAGCTTTGTACTTGTTAATAGAACTATCCACGTTCTTTCTTATCTTGAATGCCCGTTTTAACCCAATAGGCTTGACTCCCTTTGGTAATGAGACCAACTGCCATGTATAGTATCTAGCTTGTTTCTCATTGCTTAAGCCCACTCTTGGTTTTCTTTTGCCTCATTGAATGATGTAGGTTCATTTTCTTCTACCAAGAGGAAATTTTCCCCCTCCACTTCAGGTTTTAGAAAGTAGTCCTTAAATGGACCAGTAACATAGTTACACGACTAGACTTTTTCAAAGTGTTGTGATTCTTTTCTTGTGCTTGGCCGATTCTGCTTCAATTTCTACCATATGTTGGCTTGATGAACGTGTCGAGCTTTGACTACTATTTGTTTGGTCTTGGGTAGGAATCGAGGACGATTCTCCATTGATTAATAAGTGTTCAAAACTTGGCCCAATGTAATTGTTTTCTTTAGAAAACCCAGTCCAATCCCAACTCAAGTTCTCATCAAACTTGACATCACGGCTATTGTTATCTTTTGTCGTTTTGGGTCAAGTAGTCAATATGCTTTCATTCATTGTTCGACTCCAAGATGCATGAGTTGATTTGAACAAACATCACATTTTGTTGGATGTGGAGTGGTTAACTTGGCATTAGCAATACACCCGAAAACTCGAAAGTGTTCAATGTTGGTATAATAACCGAAAAAAAATTAAACTGTTATAAAAGTTTAAAATAAAATATATATACAATTACGATAAGTTAAGTACCGAAAATCCGAATTATTTTGAGAATTTAATTAATTAAATTTATAAATTTTGACTCGGTTATTATAAATAAACCGAAATATATAATCTAATCTTACATAACGTTTATAATAAGCTAAAATTCTATCTTAATATTAGTTGATTAAATTGGTAACATTTAATTAAATTTACCCGACTAACACTCACAACCATATCCAACTAAAGTTTAAACCGATTTAGAACTAATCCATACCGAACCATGTTCTTATTTTATCTTTTATATATACACTACGTATATACATATATATATATATATATATAGGGAAGGGATCTTAATAACCTCATTATAACCATTAACCCTGGCAAAAAAGCTCAAATCGCAAATTTTTTTTTCATGGTTTTTTTTATGCAAAAATACTCCTTTTAATCGTTCGCTAATTCACAAGCGTTAAAAGTTAAACGAAATGTAAGTTTGCGTTACACTGCGAACATTATTTAAGTGTCGCAGTGTAACGCAAACTTACATTTCGTATAACTTTTAACGCTTGTGAATTAGCGAACGATTAAAAAAGGAGCCCCCCTATTTTTGCATAAAAAAAACCATGAAAAAAAAATTTTGCGATTTGAGCGTTTTTTGCCAGGGTTAATGGGTTACCGCAATTAATGAGGGTTATTATTCACTCCTTACCCTATATATATATATATATATATATATATATAAATAAATAAATATATAGTAAAAAGTTAATAATAATATTATGAAATCTTCTCCTGCAAGATATCTAAAACCGACTTCCCTTTATAATTGAATATAAATTGAAACATGATGACTCAATCCCCTCATGGCCCTCATGCAAGATGTTATCGGAACCATAAAAAATAAAAAAATAAAAATCACGTATATATGGCCACTTTCGAGAATCACCTCACAGGTGGTAACCATCATCTTGGTAGGCGATGTGCAAAGGAAACCAACACCTTCGTTGATCTGGACTACGCGAGAAGTCCGATCGGTTGACTGAGTGGTCATCACGGTTCAATATTGTTTCGTGTACTAATCATCGTTGTATCACACGTTAAGGTGATAAATTTGATTTATTTTAGTTTTCTTACTGATAATGAGTTTGAGAAAGTTATGGTTAAAGCGATGAATTACTGCGTAAACCTAGAACGTTAGTGAAGAAGATGAGACCAGCAAAACATATGTTATAAATTAAAATGATAATTAAATTAACAATCAGAATACTACATGGATTGGTTAAAGCTGATGGAATTGGTTTGGAAGGTCTCGATCAGGTTCTGTAATGAATAAAGTATGTAATAAAACAAAATAAGTTTAATAATTAAGCTAGATGGATTGGTTAAGAACATGGTAATAGAGCTGGGAGGTCGGGTTTTATCCCTCCTAGCAATTTTTTTTTAAATTTGTTCTAAACTTGCTGGCCACCAATGTTAAGTAACTAATGTATAGATCAATTGAATTGGGTCCAAGGAATAGGTTTGGGAGGTTACAGGTTCAAAACCCTTATAAGTCGTGTTTTAAGACTATGTTATTAAATTTATTATATATATATATATTTTAATATTTAAATAAATAATTATCAATTGTGTTTAACCGGTTAAGTCTAGAAAGTCCGATTTAGGAGGTCACGAGTTTGAATCCTATCGAAAACCATATTTTTTTATTGTTTTATTTGAATCGCTTAATTTGTAATCTTTCAAATCTAAAAATGGTTAAATCACATATTTACGAAATTAACGAATATTTACGAACGTTAATAAACAACTTTACAAAATAAACCAATTCGATCGGTTAAAATTTAAAAAGATCCAAGTCACCAAAATATAACTGAATTCGTATACGAATCATAATTCGGTTAAACTAACGTGAAATCATATAAAAACACATATTTCTGAATCGTCGGGAAAGTGGACTACGTGTTTGTGTTTATTTTCTGATTACTTGCTGAATTAATTGCTAAGGCTAAGGTACGGATTCTGTTTATTTTACTCATAGTATAAATTCTGTTATCCGTTATTGTACGGATTTTATACCTTTTCCTCATAGTATATTTGTTTTGCCTCGATTCTGGTATGGATTCCGTTCATTTAACTCAGAGTATAAATTTTGTTGTCCGTAGTTGTACGGATTCCGTTTATTTAAATCATAGTATTTTCAATTATGTAATCTGTTTCTGTAAATCGTTTCTGTAATCCTTAAATTTTGTTTCTGTATTGTTCTGATTTTTGATTAACACGATACGATATCGTGTTTCCCTGTTTCGTTTATCATGCAATAAATCTAAATTATGTTGTACTCGTTATTGCATGATCCGATTATGAGATTATATGGTAGTTTATCTACCTTACTGAACCTACTGAACTTTCTGAAACTGTAATCTATTACCCGAGCATGCCCCTACCTGTAAGGATGACTACAGGCCCATTATGGCGGCAACCATAATGTGGAACCATCCGTGACGGTTAGTTGAGTTCACGGCGTCTCCATTAGTACTCTGATAGTACATTGTGCACCTACTGAATTCTGGGGAGGCATATGGACTGGTCCTAGGATAATTTTAAACTGTACTTTCTGATTCTGGGGGATAGTGACGTGTATGCCAACACTAACTATCTCATGTGTCTGGTAAGCGGGAGTAGCTACCCGTGAACCTTACACTTTTGTATGTACAGTCGGCTCGTGGTATATTCTGTAATGTTTTAATTATGGCTTAAAATATAAAATGTGTTAATGTTTCTAAAATATAAAATTCAGACAACTGATTACTGTTCCGATCTTGTTCCTTACCACTATCCGGTTATAGTTTCATTTGAATTTTTTTCTATTTTCACCACCTTCTGAACTTCTTTATTACTATTGTTGATCCGTTACTGAGCATTCTTTGGCTCAGCCGTATTTGTTTTTGTGGTGTTTATCTCTTTTGTGTAGATAATCAAGAAAACCAGGCGGGGAACTTTTGAGAGTAAAATCGGAGCTAAATCTGAAAATTCCCGTTACTGTAGTAAATGTAATAATCAATACTTAAAACTTAAATATTTGTTTTGTTATGTTTAATTATCAACTTAAGACTTATGTATTTATGTTTTAAATACATTTGGGATTGTTGCATTTACTTCTGATTCTGTATACGTGACACGTCAGTCCAAAACCAGGTTGGGGTGTCGCAGTTGGTTTTCTCCCCTTGAACACTTTGAACAATGTTGCTTCTTTCACAGCTTTTTCTCCTATTCGTTTGAGTATGTAAGTGGAGTGAACAACTGCTTCTCCCCAGAAAATGTGATGAACATTTTGGCTTTAAGGATACTTCGCGTATTTTCCATGATTGTGTGATTTTTCCTCTCAACAACCCCATTTTGTGATGGTAATCAAGCCCCTAATCACTGCTGTAGCAGTCAAAGAACAACCTGCAGACTTGATTTTGTAGTGCAGAAACAAGAACAATTGAACAAACTATTGTTCAACTCTTTCTATTGCTAAAAACAGAGTAAACAAAAGCTACTAATTAACCTAAACTACTGTTGCCCTTTTAAAACCCATTTGACACTAAATCACATTCTAGAAACATACATACAGGCCCACTACAAAGACAAACAAACCCACTAACTTGACCCACTAACTTGCTAATTAAACATAAAAAAAACACATGCTAAAATTTAAACTAAAAGTTGAATGTAATCAGCTTCTTTGACTCGATTAAGACTCGACTAAAGACTCACGATTCATCCGATTCAACCCGTGACACGCCCGACATTAAACTTACCCAACAATCACCCCCGTAAGTTTGATGTCAGTCTTTGCTTCAAAGTAGTGCCGGTTCTTCCAACTCAATCAAACTAGTCTCTTTCTCCTTGTCTTTCCATTTGGTACATTCATTTGCAAAGTGTCCAAATGCTCTACACTTATAACACCTAAACCCGCTTTTATCTCCACGACGCGAGCCTTTTCCACGTCCTCATTCACCTCTACCGAATCCTCTTCCTCGACCTCTTCCTCTACCATAATTCCTATCTTCATGTTCACCATTAGTCAATAATAGTTGTCCTTGAGTTTCATCTTTTTCATCATGGCTTTTTAGTCTTTTTTTCATAAGCTTTAAGTCTCCCTGCAACTTCTTCAAAGGACATAACTTCAATATCCGAATATTGCTCGATAGGGGCTACGATCGGTAAGTACTTCTTTGGCATTGAATTGAGAAACTTCCTCACAATCACTTCTTCTTCAAGCCTAGCACCATGACTTTTGAACTTTGCTACAATAGCACCAATTTTACCCGAAAACTCATTAGTAGTCTCGTTCTCCTTCATCTTTAGTATCTCCAATTCACTCCTTAGAGTTTGCAGCCTTGCCTTTTGAACCCGATCAGCAACTGGACTCAAATCGACTCCCAAACATCTTTCGCGTCCCTGTGTTTTGCCACTTGTAGAAGGACATCTGCGGGTAGGGTTTGAAAGATTATGGCTTTCGTGTACCGTACCTCCCGTGATCGGGTCTATTGCTTCCCAAAGACCATATGCTCTTAGGATTGTTTCAATCAAAATCAACCACGAAGTATAGTTTGATTCGGCTAATTTCGGACATTGAATCGGTATATTACCTTGTTCGCAGACTGTCATGGCTCCTGAAGTTTCTGCCATTCTTGCTAGTGATTGAAATTTCTCTGAACCTTTCTTCTAACCTGCTGTTGTCGACAACAAGAAATCTTTGAACCTGACTTCAAACTTGCTTCGTTCTTGCAACTGATCAACTCGACGTCTCCAATTTGTCACCTATCTATTTCCTGCTCGCTGCTTGCTACAACCGAACGTGCTACCTGCTTCTTGTGATTTCCGATCTGGTTACATGAGCAGATCCGGAATCATCTTCTTCCTACCTTCGATCTTCCCCCGCTCTGATACCAAATGATGGTAATCAGGCCCCTAATCACTGCTGTAGCAGTCAAACAACAACCTGCAGACTTGATTTTGTAGTGTAGAAACAAGAACAAATGAACAAACTATCGTTCAACTCTTTCTATTGCTAAAAACGGAGGTTACATATTCGATCCTAATGAACCTAAACTACTGTTGCCCTTTTAAAACCCATTTGACACTAAATCATGCTCTAGAAACGTGCATACAGACCCACTAGAAAGACTAAAACAAACCCACTAACTTGCTAAATAAATATAAAAAAACACATGCTAAAATTTAAACTAAATGTTGAATGTAATCAGCTTCTTTGACTCGATTAAGACTCGACTAAAGACCCGTGATTCATCCGATTCAACCTGTGACCCGCCTGACATTAAACTTACCCAACATTTTGTTGAGGGGAATAAGGTGCAATCAAGTGTCGTTTAATTCCTTTGTTTTCACAATATGACTTCAAATTAATGGAATTAAACTCACCCCTTGTGCCCGATCTAAATGTTTTTATTTTTAAACCCTTCATTCTCAACTTCCATTTTAAATCTTTTGAAAGCTTCAAAACTCTCATCTTTTGATCTTAATGAAATGGTCCGCATGGAAACGTGTGTGAAATCAATTAAAATGAACACTAACCTTTTTCCTCCGTGTATTAGTTCTAAAGATTACAAGGCCCGATACTTTGTTTTGTCCTGGAAGAATTTTCGCAACTGTTTTCCCACAAGACATGATCACGTAGTTGATTTTGTTGGGTAATTTTGGGCAGGCCACTTACCATGATCTTGGTTAACATTCTCTTCATTGCATCGAAGTTTAAGTGTCCAAGGCGTGCATGCCACATCCATGTATCTTCCTGAATTCGATTTTGTAAGCAAATAGGACTACCGTTTTATAGTTGGACTTTATACAACCGGTTCTTAGAACGTGGTACTTTTACAAGTAATTTCCCATTCCCGTCATACATCGTGAGCTAACCACCTTGTAACTGTATGTCACATCCTGCCTCATCCATCTGCCTAAGAATTATGATGTTTGTTTGAAGATCTGGAATAAAGAAAACACCTGTGAGGAGGTGTTGATCTTCCTTTTCTTTCCAAATAAGACTGAGCCTCTTCCTTTTATAGCCACTGTAGAGTTGTCTCCAAACCGCACTTTCCAGGAAATCCTTTCATTTAGTTTGGGGAAGCATGCTTGGTTTCCGGTCAAATGGTTGTTGGCTCCATTGTCGAGATACCACATGTCTTTCTCTAGTGGTTGGGTCATGTATTGGCTTGGTACCATTTTTGTGTCATGCAGGAACACCTCCGTTTGATCATACATTGTCATATAGAGGGTTGGTTGTTCCTCATTCGTCTTGGCTAGTTTAGCTTCTTGAATCTTCCTTTTACATTCAGGGAATACTGATGCAAAGTGACCGTATTGATCACAGCAGAAACATTGTACCTTGTTCGTCTTGGCTAATTTTGGTTGTTGAATCTTCTTTTAATGTTCGAGGCATACTCATGCAAAGTGACCGTATTGAATACACCTAAAACATCGTACCTTGGATCGATCCTTGCTCTTAGTCTTCTCAAATCAGTTAGGATTGTTCGTGTTGTTTCGGTGCTAATCTTGTTGTTGATTCTTCCCTTTACTGCTTACCCCGCTATTATCTGCTTTTCCTTTTCCTCGATTATCACTTGTACTGTGCTTACGAAAGAGGAGCTTTCCTTGAGTTTCGGTCAAGGTTTCAACCCCGTTCAATCTTTCTTAAAATGCCTTTAACCTTCCGATTGCTTCTTGAAAAGGAATTGTCTTTAGGTCAGCAAATTGTTTGATTGAGGTTACTAAGGGTATACACTTCGGTGGTGCAAATCCAAGGATTTTCCTTACCAGTTTCTTTTCTTCCCAGATTAAACCAAGACTGGCAACATTAGAAACTAAACCTCCAATTTTTGCTGCAAAATCATCCACCCTCTCATTCTCTTTCATCTTAATATATTCGAATCCGAATTCAAGGGTTTCCATCTGTGCCTCTCTTACTCAAAAAACACTAAAAAATCTAGTCTTTAGCGCACGCCATATTTTCTTGGCCGAATCAAGGTGTGAGACTTGTAAAACAAGTTCTTCCAGGATGGATTGAAGGAGTAGAGCGATCACCATATTGTCCTTTTCCCTTAGACATTTACTCTAGCTCTTGGTTTGATTGCTTGTAAGATTCCATGCACTCGGAATTCTACCTTAAGCTAACTGCCCATGTGTTGTAGTTTGTTGTGTTTAGCATGAGACATTGGAGTGTGGCCATTTGTTCTTTTGCCTTAGGGATTGGACGTGCCTCCTCTTTCTCTGCCATTCTTGATCTTCTTGGTCTTCTCCAAGAAAACCTCCTTATCCAAGCTTCGTTGCTTCACTGGAGTCAAATGTCTCAGAGTCGCCTGCTTCGTTGGAGTCGCAACTCGCAAGTCTCAAACCATGTTTAGTACCCCACCCCACTGTCATTTTCTGACACGTCATCACCTCACTGAAAATCTTAAAACCTCATATAAGTAATTGAGTAAATTTCACTTTTGGTCCTTTATGTTTACATAAATTTTCAGATATGATCCGATCTGCCCTGCTTGAACGGAAGGCTGCTGCTTCGTTTGGTCTGCTGCTTCGTTCAGTTTGCCCCGCTTGGTTGCCTGCTATCACAGCATCCCCCATTGATCAGTCCTTCGATTCTTGCTCCTGCGCCAGGTGTGTGGTGATTCTCTCTGTTGAATCGCCTTGATCTCCCAGCGATATTTGCCGTGTTGCTCTGATACCAATTGAAACGAAATTGGTACCAGAATGTAAACAAAACAGAATAATTACTCGGAAATCCTTCTCCAAAGTATTATAGAAAACTTCGAATGAATTACAAATCAAAGAAAAACTAACCATATTTATAGATGATTAACCGACATCCTTTAGATTAATCATCTCCTTGTTCCTAGCCTTACTCAACTCACTTCTAAGTTAGCCTAGATACACTTCAGCTTTATCCATTAAGCTTTAATCGACTCAAATTAAATACATAATAATTAATGACCCTCTAATTATTATACTTATGTCAAGATTGGTCCAACATCACGTAACTTAAATAAAAAACAAATTAATGATATTTGTCGAATATTTTCGATCTTAATTTTCTCATCGATCGTTCTTCGTCATCGAGTTATTCGGGAGGCATACTACCCATCACTTTGAGTTTGGGTTCATCTTTGAAATGAGAGGGTTTAGAGAGAATTTTAGAGAGTAAATTGTGTTGTTTTTAAAGTGTGATTTTTTATAAAATGTGAAAGAGATTATATAGGAGTGAGTGTCGTTGGCCTCTTAAATTTGATCCCGCCGGAAGGAGGGTCTGTGTGCCCGCCTGGCCCCGCCTGAGCCCGCTGGAGGCGTGGGGGACGTATAACACATGGCCTCAGAGTCGCGCTCTAATACCAATTCTAAGTTGAAACACACGTTATTTAGGAAAGATCACTCAAAATTACACAATCCCTGTTTATACAACTAAATAATTCGTAACCCTACTTTTATGACCAAGTTTAAATTCTATCAACAAATTCTATCCTAATTAAACCAACTTGTTTAACTAGATAAACATGATTCTTTCACGGATACCCAAACCGACTTGTTATGGGCTTCTAGTATTATTTTGTGGACCAACAATTTTGATATAGTTATAGTGTTAGATTGTTGCATGTTGTATTTCGTATTTTAATAAACTTATAGCGGCGATTTTGATATCTTGGTGGAATGGGGAGTCCAAGTAAAGGGGTTGTGTAAAACCAAGTCAAAAATGAACCAAGTAGGCACAGTTAAAAACAAACCGATTTCGAGCCAAGAATTCAGTGAGCGGTTTACAATCCGAACCAGCTTGATTTATAATCTAAGCCGAGTCCAAGCCAGCCCTATTTCGGTTCTGCTCGTGAAAAGCCCTAAAATTCAGCGATGAAAAGAGTTTAAAATAGAGAGATGACCATTTATGACCGCTGGCTTCAAAAACATCAGATTCAATCTTGAACGTTTCAGCTTCGTAAAGAAGGGAAAACGATTCGATCTTGAGCATATAGTGTGCTGGTTCATGTTTTCTTCTCGAAATGAACATGCCGGCCGCCTGTGGAAGAACAAGATATATAATTAAATGCTAGCTCAGTCTAAAATATATTTACATACATGTAAACAAATAATATACATACAGTTGATCATCCACGTACCTTAGTTTTCGATCTTTAATTGTGTATTTCAAAATCAAAGAATTCAGGAATATAGTGTGCTGGTATTCATCTTCGAGTTCGACTCCTCGGTTTCTTTTACAGTTTACTTTATCGTCATTGAAGTCCCTTTAAGACTAATACGATAGTGGAATCTGAATCGTCTAGTACTCTAATTCTTTTGTTAAGGGGTGGAAATTAAAGAAAAAAATTACCTAAATGTTCATTTAATAATATTTTCATTTAACTTTTGGTCAATAAGCTTGTAGCTCAACTGACACTCCATGATTCTCATAAAACTTAAGTTTTGTGAGGTCATGGGTTCAAATCCTGACCAAAACGGTCAGTAGGGGTTTTACCACATAGTGGGTTTCCTTCTGAGTAGCAGGTGGATTTGCTCGATTTAGCGCTCGCCAACACCTGTGTTGTTGGGTCCGATGATCCGTTTGGACTATAAAGAGGCATGCCGCTGAGCCCTCGTTAGCTGTTCAAAAAAATTTTTAACTTTTGCATGCATCAAAATGTCTATTTTATCATATTTTTATTTAACTTTTGCATTCAGCAAAATGTTCATACTTTTTACGGGCATCGCCGCCCGTAAGTATATAGGCGTCCGCCCACATAGACAACCAAACAAAACTTGTTACGTGTCCTATACTAGCGCCGACGCTCATTTATTACAGGCGTCAGCTCATGTATTATAGGCGCCCAGTCATAGTATATGGGCGTCGGCGCCAATATAGGATACTTGACAAATTTTATTTGGTTGTCTTTGTGGACGAACACCTATATACTTATGGGCGCCAAATGATTTTTCAATTGGAAAAGTGATAGATTCATACTAATTAATCTCTCACTGGGGAAAAAAAATGAAGAAAAGTATTTGATAGCAGGGCCGGTCTAATGGGCTTGGGAACCTAGGCCACCGCCCCCAAATTTTATAGGGCCCCCTCAAAATATATCTATTGGGCTTATATATGTTGAATTTGGACCATTTGATAGGCTTTTTTTATTTTATTTCTGTTGGGCTTTTGAAACAGGGAAACAAAAGGGCAGCCGGGATTACCACCATTTTCGAAAATTCCATCCTCATTCATCTCATTCACGAATCAGAAGAACTAGGGCATCGCAGCAACATCACCTTTCCCGAATCGTCGTCACAACGGCTCTTCGATTGCATCGTTGTTGAAATCGAAGGGACGTGGAAACCATTAACCCGTTCACGGCTTCACGCTTCTGTTCAAGAATCATTAAAATCGTCAACCGAGAGTTCGCCGTTCAAGTGTTCACCACTGGTTCAAGAGTTATGTCGTTCACGGGTTCACGTTCGATTGTTCGACTCATCGACTGGTTGTCTGGTTCACACTTCACCAGTTCACCGGCTCTGCCGAGTGCCGACTGCCGTTCGCGAGTTCACCCGAGCTACCGACTGTCAAGGTTCTCTATAATCAAAGGTGTATTTCAGACTTTCAGTATTTGTATTAAATTTTTTCAGTATTATTTTCAGTATAATCAAAGGTTCTCTTCTAATACCCTCTCAAGCCTTAATTCTTAATTAGTTTACTCTATTGCTTATATTTGCTTATTGATTGATTTAGGTCTTTACTCTCTACTTGATTTGACTCAATTGATTTACTGTTTGTTTGTATTAGTGTATTACTTACAGGTAACTGGTTATTAGTGTATTACTTAGTATATTGCTTATTGAGTTACTGGTTAGTAGTGATTGACTCAATTAATTTATTAGTGTATTACTTACTGATTGACTCAATTGATTTATTGACTCAATTGAGTTGCTGGTTATTAGTAAAAGTATTACTTAGGTCTTTACTATTTACGTAAGGATTGTTTTACTGATTTACTTGATTTGTTAATTTAGATTTTGCTTAGGTTTTAATTAGCTATTGTTTAATTGAAAAAGATTTTTTAAAAGAAATTGATTATGAATATTTTATCAAAGAATTGTCTTCTATTTACTTTTAGTTTATTGTTGCTCGGATAAAGAATTAGGGTTTTAGACATAGCTATTAGGTGTAAGAAAAGGGCCCTGTTTTTAAGTTTCGCCTAGGGCCCCGAAAAACCTTGAGAATGCCTTGTTTGATAGTATTAGAGTAAGATAACAATGTAATCTTATTATTATGATGTTTAATAAAGCTGTAACATGAACACTTTCTACACTCTAATAAAAAGAAGAACGTAATATATATACATAATGAATTTTGGTTTTAACTTTATTTTTGTTCCTAGCTTACGGAATTTAAATAACTAATGCACATTTATATAATAGTGCTTGTTCATTTACCACTTCACATAAGAATAATTTAAATTTTATTAACAAAAATGTTTCAAGTTAACCTAACTCTTTTTTCATAATCGTAAATTTGTTGTGATTGATTAATTTTAGACTTGTATCATTACATCATACTGAAAAAATTTGATTTTTGATTTTTTAAAAAGTACTCAATTTCTTTCTTTCTTCTTTTTGTTTCCCTTAATGGGTTCGGTTCAATTTTGGTATTGTTTTTGGTGGCGTATCGAACCGTTTAGTAGAGAAAGGTGAGCGTTCTGTGCACTCTTGGACATGTGGGTGTTCTGTGCACTCTTTGGACACATGGTGACGTATAATTTAGCCATGTCAAAGACGTTTTTTGATTTTGGTACTCGTGTCATGCATCAAGCTCGGAACCACTATATTGGAATATGTTGAATGGGTGAAAACTGAAAAATAAAATGTCGATACTTATTTAGTTAAAGTTATGATCAAAATATTCATTTTGATGATTTTCCTAATTTTAATAAACTTACTATACTTTCAATAGTGAAGACCAAGACTATTATTAGTTTCATCTGGATGTGGCAATTTTTACCCATATAAAAGGAAATGGGTTGGTTTGGGTAAACAATTGTAGTATAATGGGTTGAAATAGGTAACATCATAATATTGAATGGGTTGAGATGAGTAGCACTTAAACACAATGCGGGTCAAGATGGGTAACCAAAAAACAATGTAAATGCAATGGATTCAAACATTTAATAATGACTAATAACATATTTGATGAGAAAATCACTAAAAATTATCCAAATGGACTATTTGTTTACTTATAGCGCATATTAAGTTAAATTAAGCTGATGTTTTTTAAGAACATTCCATTTAGACCCGAACTAATTTTACTTAAAATCCGTTCTGACCCGGATCCATCCTGACGCGAACCCGTTCTGACCCGTTACCCAACCCGTCCATTTTGCCAGGTATAGTTTCATCTAGCATTCGTTCGATTTATGATTGAGGTTCCTAGCATTGTGAAAGGTTCTAACTCCCAAAAAAACGGATACCAACACTTCTAACACAACATTTCCTTGCACGAATCATGAAACACGGCCCGTTACCCTGTCACGACAAGCGTCAAAGCATAATACTGTTATCCCTTGAAATATTTTGCACAGACGCCAGGAAGAGACCGGATCCTTTCGCAATCTGATGTACGTAACATTGCCTTACATATTTTTGTAGAAGACCCTTCTATGATTGATAATATGTAAGGTTTTAAATTTTGGGTTGTAGTTTTGTATACACGGAATGTATACACTTCGAACAATTGTTTTTAATTGCCAGAAAACTGTGGCTTTACATAATATGTATCTACTATGCGTCTTTTTATATTATTATATTCAACTATTGTCATGTTAATAAACAAATACATTAAAACTAAAAATTTACTACAAGAAACCCAACCCATGGTCCGATTAATGACATTGATTTTGGTAAAAAAAAAATGTTGAAAAGACAATTTTTGACCAATTTCCAACAGAAAAAAGTTTGTAAGAAAACCGGTGGCTAGAAACCATTTTAGACAAAATTTATTTATGACAAAAACTAGTATTAAGTTTTTTTTTTTTTTTCAGATGTTTTCAAACTATTTTTTAAATAAAGTTCAAAGTTTTAGCTTATCATATATTGTCGAGTTTGAATACTAAATAAGGTAATTTCACACTATTAATCTTTTATAATCTGACAACAAACATACACACTTTATTATAGACCTACTTTACCCCTAAAATTACCACACATACACTCCATTATGATTTGAAGTTATAGTCATTTAGTTAAGAAGTAATCAGCTTGAGATGTTGTCAATGAGAATTTGCATTGTAATTTCTTTGAAAGCAAAATTGGGACATACGGCTTCTTCAAAGTTCTATACAACATCTCGAGCTTTAGTTAGAACTAGAAGTATAGAATTCTTGGCTTGTTCTTTAGTGATGATAATAATGTTAAATCATGTAGTGATCAAGACTCATCATCTGATAGTTAGTTAGTTACCTATCAACTATCAAAAATAAAAGAGGTTCGGGTAGGGCCCAATAACAGGCCCTTATGAATCGGGTTAGCTAGAATGTCATTTGCGAAATGCCAACATAGCTCACATGAGATCGGCCATTGATAAGGTTGAAAGTTCAGAATTATTCAACCCGACCCGAATCAAGTATGAACTTCAATTTCAATTTTTATCACTTACATATATATAAAATGCAGTCTTGATTTGTCATTAATGTGTAGTTATAAGAGGGTGATGTTGTGGCCAAAATTATTAAGGAATTTTTTAGTAATGTAATGTTAATGGTTTCTAAGGATTATGAAGTTTCATTTGAAGGTCACTACCAATGAAATCTCCATAAATGTCACATCATTTTAAGGTTTGAGCATCAGAGAATGTCTTGCATGTTAAAATCTAGGCTAGAGAAGAATTCTGTTTTCCTTTTTCTTTTTCAATAAGATGATGTAACAATTTCATATTCCATTATTTTTCTTTTTTTTAATAGCAGTGAACTTATAAAAAATATTAGACTGGCAATAAGCTACAACTCAAAAAATAAACACTGAAACATTACAATATTGCTTTCAAAAATTAAAAAAAAAAAAAACAATAATCCTTCCAACTAATAGACCCATTTTTTTTATCGATTTTTAATCCAAAGAAACCTAAATGACATATGAAATAAAGAGAGAATGTTACTTGTTAACATAAAAACATTCATAGTGTTACAAAAATGACATAATAACCATTGTGCATAAACCGAAAGATATCAGATAACAAAAGAAAAGAAGAGAGAGTGACTGACGTCGTGATACCGGTCAAACTTGAAAAGAAATAGGTTCCTTACAACTTAAAGACTATTTAGGGAAGAAGGGTGTCGAACCACGAGGAGTTAATGGTTGGTCTTTAACTTAAGTTGATATGTAAACATGAAATTTAAAATGGAAAAGTTGATTTGGTTTCTTGATTGACTATGAATGCATAAACAAGTAAATTGAAATTTATTTTAACATATAAAATGAAAAATAGTCACTACCGGTTTCAAGTCCAATCCTTTAGTTGTAAAACCTATTACTATGTTTGCTAACGATAAATTACATATACATAATTAATATCAATTGTGTATCACCTAAACATGAAACATGATTGCATCAACGACACACCTAGAACACATTCAAAGGTTCTTTGAAGTGGAATGTAACTATTGTGCAACCTTGAATGTTCCAACACAACTCATGACAAATCCTAAACCATGTAAACATCTACCACACATCTAGAGTTCTCTAAAGTGGAATGATCACAATTGAGGATTTCTAAACATAAATTATTATTCAAAGCAACATACAAAAGATAATGTTTAACACCAACATAAACATTCACAAGTGACGATCATAAGTGCACAGTCAAACACAAACATATAAACATTCTTACAACTCGATTGAACTCTTATTCCGGTTGTGACTACGAATTGTTTAGCCTAACATGCTTACAATGGAAGAACAATGATCGATCTGGAAGAACTATGATGGAATATTGGTTATGAATCTCCAAAAATGCTTCTAGGGTCGTCGTTTTCTGTTCTCGGAATGAATCCTTCAAATTAGGCTCAAAATTGTCACACTCCGAGCCGACGGGATGGATCGACTTCCCCGTCGGGCGAAAGGTTCTCGGGGCGCGATATCGTGAGTGATAATCGTGATGATCAGATTGTTTACATAGCATCAACATTGAGATTAACTAAAGCATAATCAAACATTAAACTAGGATTACAAAGTTAAATTACAAATGTCAATGTTTGGTAATTTAACTAAGTAAACATATCAAAAGAATTAAATATTTCTATCTTGTATCTGTACAAGATATCAAAAATGACTCGCGTCAATAACAAAATATGTGCTTTCCAAAAGTTTACTAGGTCCTCTATTTGGGCATCCTAGCATGAAATCCTGAGCCTTAGCTTAAACATGTGCATCACCTGGGAAAGCATGTAAGAAAACAAAGTCAACACAATGGTTGGTGAGTTCATATAGTTTATTTGTTGAAAAATAGCTTTAGCAAACCTCTTTCGGTAAAACCTTAACCTTATTAACATCACATGTAATGTGACAATCTGGCAATTCGGATAATACCCGTTAACCAAAAGATAACAGAAACAATATGAAATCATACAAAAATCAAACTAGAGGGAGTAAAACTGAACAAAACAAATCTAGAAACACTTTGAATTGTAAGAATTAGCTAGTAATTAGTCAAAATGCACAATTTTGACTTACATAGTCAAAATTCGTCCATAAACACAAGAGGGAATTATGAATTTCAAACTAATACAAAGTAATTAATCGAATTGATGGTACATAAAACACCTAATGATGATAGTAAAAGGTTATCATCAGTTAATACGATCATAATGGCCGAATTAAACCCAAATAACGATCTAGTTCATTAAAACCGTTACTAGCATATACAAAGCCATACAATTCGACTGAAACCCACACAATTGAACTTACAGAAGCACAATTCGGAACTTTTAGAGTCCTCTACATACGAGAATTCGATCTCAGTAGCTCGGGTTTGGGAATTGGATTAGAGGTTGGCCGAAACTCAATCCCATAATCGAACTACTTCTATTCGATATCAAATCAGGTAAAAATCTACTCCCACACAACCTAAACATGCCGATTTAGAGTAATCCTATGTCAATTTTGGATTTTAACATCGAATCATATGAATTCAATTCCTAGGGTTCTTGATATGAAACGAATTGGGGGTTTTGATCGAATTGAGTTTAAAAATCAAATTAAACTATTCTACAAGTTTCAGAACTGCCCATTAACAAAACCTATATATCAATTTCATCATATTATAACGAATTGATTAAGTTCAAGTTTCTAGGGTTCTTAGAGAATCCGATTTGGGGGTTTCCATTTTAATGAGTGTAAAACTCGAATTAAAACTAACAGATAGTTTCGAAATCTTCCTTTTAAGGAAAAGCCTATGATGATTGGATCGAATAACATCGAATTGTAGGATTTTGGTTTCTAGGGTTTTGTTGAAAAACCGAATTGGGGGTTTTGATGAAATTGAATCTAAAAATCAAATTAACTACCACAGAGAGTTTCGAAATCCTTGTATTAATGAAAACCCTATGAAATCCTAGTTCATAACCAACGAATTTAACAAGATTAGATGATGGGTTTGATGGTTCACATTCGAAACCGATTATGACACAATTGGGTGTTCTAAATTGATGATTTTCTTGAATTAAAACTAGGGTGGGAATCGGTTTGATTATTGAAACAAAACCCCCTATGGTTTTGGAACTGATTGGGTTCGAATTCATGGTCAATTAGAACCAAGATTGGTTCGGTTTAGTAAAAACAATAGGAAACCCGATCATTAGTGGTTAAAACAATTTAGAATTGAATCTGTTAACAAAATCTGATGAAGAGGAACGGGTTGGGTTTGTGTAGTTGGTCCGGGAGGTCCAGGGTTCAAACCCTGCCTCTGCCGGGTTTTTGTATTTAAAAACTATTTTGGTTTTTACTCATAACTTCTTCGTTCTAACTCCGTTTCGACTCGTTCAAGTTGCGTTGGAACCAGAATTTCATCCCGAACAAAATAAAATAATAAAATTTATATTTTAACTCGAAAACGTAATCGCGTATAATTACGCTTATTTAAATAAAATCATATATGGTTATATGATTTTATTTAAACGATTTTAAAGGCACGCGTACTTATAGATGCACAGTTCCAACACTCTAGCATACGTGTGTTGACACGTATGTGATTTCATACACAAAACGACATCCCGAATAACACAACGTTATTGTTAAAAACACAGATTCTTCGTAGAGGATTATCTACGCGACTGCACGTGTGTTGATCATTCTGTTTGCTATCAAAGGTGCGTACACGACCCCTTTTTACATTTTACTGTTTTGGGGGAGAAAACATGTGCAAACAAACTCTTTTGGATACATATCACTTGCATGAGTTAGCTGTTTATTATAAGTGTGCACATAACACTCAAAGTCCTTATACATTGAACCATTTAGTTTGCCGTAGTGCAAAGCATGGTAGTTGAAGATAGATCTATTGGGTTTGATAAACCTTACTTGGTAGATGGGATCTATGCAAGTGTTTAACTAGCCAATTCAACATTACTATTGTTTGTGTTAGACAATAGTGGAAAGGCAAAACATGCAACAGCATGCAACAGTCAGCTTCGGTGTCAATCACTTATGTAAATAGTACAAATGACTAGCTATCATGACTATGATGTGTGATTATGTTATCTGCAACATTTACATTTCAAACTGTTGTTCAAACAATTGTGATTATGCAAACATGTGTATACACCAACCTTTGTGTTGACTTGATTTACATGTTTTCTCAGGACGCTAAAGTACAAGAACAGATGAGCATGGATTAGGAGATCGAGTCTCATGCATGTTTTACATCATAGTTGTTTTTGATTTGAATATTTGAGACATTAGTAATGTAATTTACATTTTGCAAACATGAGATTGTTTTACTTTTTACAAACGCTTCCGCAATGTTTTAAACTCTGAATTTTTCAATTAAGACCAAAGTTATGTTTGAAAAGCATATAGAGGTCTTCGTTATGTCTAATGATCTGAGATCCTGGTTTGTCACTTCCCAAACGGTATGATTCCGTTAGTTGAAATTTGGGGGTGTGACATGTAATATCCAAATCGGTATGCTTATATATAGGGCATACGAAAGGGTCGAGCCTACAACCCGCCCAAATGCCATCCCACCACATAATAATCTGCATATGACACTGTTGTTAATGATAATTAAGCATTTTACCTGCCATTCAATCCAGTCTTCATCATAGCTTTAGTTTACTGTTTAAAAGTTTCCAAGTTTATAGCATTCATGTAGATTAGCTTTAGAGTAAGTTGTACAAACACAATTGTTTCATAAATCATAGTTTACCTTTCACCAATCTCATGCGTGGGTACAAGCTTTGCTCTAGCAATGTTTAGCATTTACGTAGCCCACGTCTAGATACAAGCTTTGCTCTAGCAATGTTTAGCCATTACATATCTCATGAATTGGTTTGGGCTTACCATCCGAATAGTTTAGCGTTTACGTATCTCATATATGCAGATACAAGCCTTGCTCTAGCAATGTTTGGCAATTACGTATCTCATATATAGACACAAGCTGTGCACACACATAGTTTAGCATTTACATATCTCATATATGCAGACACAAGCCTTGCTCTAGCAATGTTTGGCATTTACGTATCTCATATATAGATAAAAGCTTAGCATTCTTATAGTTTAGCTTTCACGTATCTCCATGCATGGGTACAAGCTTTGCTCTAGAAATGTTTAGCAATTACGTAGCCCATGAATAGATACAAGCGTAGCATTTAGTGTACAATCATAGCTTTGAGCATTTAGTTTCAAGTATTAGCGTATAGTTTGAACATATAGTCCGTAACATTAGCATTGTGCATATAGTTTAAGCATAGAGTTTATAGCATAAGCATCGAGCATATAGTTTAAGCTTAGAGTTTATAGCATAAGCATCAAGCATCTAGTTTAAGCTTAGAGTTTATAACATAAGCATCACGCATCTAGTTTAAGCTTAGAGTTTATAGCATAGGCATCGAGCATGTAGTTTAAGCATAGAGTTTATAGCATAAACATCAAGCATCTAGTTTAAGTCTTAGTCTCTAGTTTCCAAAATAATAGTTACAAGCTTAAGCATTAGTATAAGCATCAAGAATGAAATAACCTAAAATAATAATAATAATAATAATAATAATAATATTATAGATAATAAGAAAATTAATAATCAAAATAATATAAAAAAAATAAATAAATAAATAAAATGAAAGAGTGCATTGACGTAGAGAAAAGAAAAATAAATAAATAAAATTGAATATACATATTGTAGGGTAACCATGGGAGTAGGGTGCACCATCACTCACCCAATTAAAATTTTATACCTAAAACGTGTGCTGCTTTTTCTTGTGTTGTTTCTTCATCATCATTTGAATACAGGAGATTCCCAATTTCAAATCCCTCACTCTTGGCAACAAATTTACCGAATAATGGGGATTACACTCCTAAATTACGCTCCCACTCACCGATTTATAGCCTATACATCTTGGTTGAACCTCACACCCAAACCGCAACCACCCCCAAATCAGTATTACCCCTTTTTCAGCGTTAAACATCTCAACTTAGATCTATCTCGCAAAGGTTATGCAATCATCATTCTGATTTCGATCGATTACGTGTTGTTCGAACACAGAAGTTCTCTACTTGGTCCTTTGTGTCACCATTGGAGTCTAAGCTTCCATTAGCCTGCTTCTTGAAGCTCTGTTTAGGTAAAATTTCAAATTAGAGTTTAGTGTTATTAGGCTTCATACAAACCTTTACTAGAAAGGGTATGCTAGTTAACAAACCTGGTTGACCTTGAAGGTGAATACGAACAGGAAGGGGAAGATAGGAAATTGTAGCTGTTTATAATTCCCAAAGCTTCAAGTCAAGTTGTTTTTCTCAGTTTAAGGTAAATCCATATACTTTGTTAATTCTAGATTTTGGAGCACGTTCTCTAAATATTATTTTGGGAAACTTTGGGTTGAACATATAGATTTATTTCTATAAATTACACAGATTTGACAAGAAAATGAATACCACACGTGCTGTTTAACTGTTGGTCCATCCTTGTTAAAACATTTACAATCTGAATTCTAAACTGTTATTGTTGTGAGCAAGGTAACCAATTGAATTCCTCACTGATTTTGGTCCATGGTATGGTTCTGGTAAATAGAATTCACTAACAACCAACACCAGAATATAAGGAAATAGGTAGGATATTAATTAATGATTTAGGTTAGAGGCATATGGATCGATCCTAGGATAATATTGTTACTGTTATTGGTGAATGGTTAAGTATGTGTGCCCATGCTTCCATTGCACATTACTGGTACATTAGGGCTGCAGCCAATGTACATACTGATCATTGAGTTACCGAGACTGGCTCGTATGGGTATTTCCTATTGATATGACTTATTTATTTTTCAAAAGTCATATTTTCATTTTATTGTATTGATAATGTATCGCTTGCTATTGTTCTATCCGTTACTGAGCAATTTTGGCTCAGCCGTATTTCTTTTCTGTGGTTTTCTTTGTATATACGGCAGGTACTCAAGGGGCTACTGGGAATGTGTGAAGAGAGTAAAATCAATGGAGTTAGGCTAATGAAGTAAAGAATTATTAGTATTTGATTTAAGACTTTTGTTTATTTTCTAGTCTGAACTGGTTTATGGATTTTATTTATTTAAGGATTTCATTTGAATTAATACTCAGTTATTATGGTTTATTGTTTCTCATTACTGTATCGAGTGACACGTCAGCTCTAAACAGAGTTGGGGTGTTACAAAGAATATGTATAAAAGCATTTAATAAACATTTCAATAATTGTTTAAAATGTATCACATGATTCTCAGTCCCGAGGTAAAAGCAAATATGTTTGAAAAGGGACAAATGAACTCACCTTGTGTTTGAAGTGGTTGACTAAGTATAAACAAGAATGCGCGCCTCGTTGTAGTATTTGTAGTAGTATTCACGATCCTGTATTGATTTTACGTTGTTTGTAACTTATAAGTAAAATTCGCAGTGATGTGTGTGTGTGTATGTGTTAGCCCTAACGTTGGCTAACACTTAAGAGTCTCGGTCTTTATTCGGCCCGATTGGCTTGTTAGAAATATTACTAGCACTTTTCAATCCTGGTAAAATTTATATACTTGGTTTACAATCTCATATTGTACTCTATGTGAGCCCTGTTATAATGTGAAATCTTGAATGCCATTTTAGTTAATAAACCTTTGTTTGTGTTTGTGTTAATAGAACCTTGTAATTTAATTCTATCTAACACCTTTGTAGTAAAAGTATAGCCTTCCCATGCATGTTTCTTTATGATTGCTTTAAATTGCGTACTTTCTATTTTAATGTCATAGGCCGAATAATGGAATCATGGGTCGACTAAGTTGTGGGTTATATGACATGCTCATGGACCGAATTACTAGAGTGGAGTTGGGCCGAATGTTTTAGGTGGATCAAACTATTGGGCCAAATCCATGGCCTTAGGCCGTATGAAATCCCATGGGCCGATTGAATTTTCGTGGTCCGAAGGCATGGGTGTCCTGGTATGTGTGGCCCAAAAAGGTATTATGGGCTGGCCCAGACTCTTGGGCCAAAGCAGATCAGTTTTTCATCCCAGCAAACCTCCATGAACATGGCTGCAGGTTCGGCTGCTGTGGTCTTCGACGAACCTTATAGTTCGCCCAGGAGAGGTTCGCCCAGGTGAGGGTTCGTGGCTCCCTAATGATTCGTGAATCATGCAAGGTTCGGCTAGTGGATTGCTGCCCAATAGGTTCGGTAATGGTGGTGCAGGGTTCGGCTGTTAGAAGGTTCGCTCGAGGATGGTTCGGTGGACAACAGGTTCGCATGCAAGTTCGTAGGTGTGCAGGTTCGCCCAATCCACCCAAGGTTCGGTCGATGATAGGGTTCGGCCAAGTGTGTGTAGGTTCGTAGCTCAAGCCTTCAGTCCAACTGGTTACAGGTTCGCCATGCTGTGTACAGGTTCGGCCACTCCTGGTTCGGCCGACCTGATTCTCACGAACCTTGTTCAGCTTCATCACCCTCGTCAAGCTTGGAGTTGTTCCCATGGGTTTATCATACTCGTTCTAGCTCGTTTTAGGGTTTCCATGGTTATATTTGTTGGAAAAATGTTGGGATATACCGGTTATGTGTGTGTGGGTCGAACCAAAGGGTACAAAACCCTAGTTTTTCAGACTTTCAAAGCTTCATACCTCGAAAAAGGCTGGACAAACACTCAGATCGATTGTACTTTATTATAGAGGACGTTGAGAGCTTCGTGTGGACACCAAAAACACGCGATTTCACCACCAAATGAGCAAGATCTTGATGTTTGAAGTTGGAAATCTTAGAGAGAGAAAGTGACGGTTGGGAGAGTTTAGAGAGAGAGAGTGTGTGTGTGTGTGTATTAAATGAAGAAATGGACTCATTTAGGGTTTATATACCCCGTGGGTGTCCGGGTTCGTTTCGGTTGCTCGGTTCTCATTTTCGTCGCGTTTCCGGCACGCTACGCGCGTGTTTTGTAAACTAATTAAAAAGATTTTATTTTTGAATGTATGGAAGGTGGTTATTTCTAGTAAATGTTTTAAATCCATTCTTCTTGAATTATTTATCGTGGTTGATTATTTTAAACGTTTCGTTAACTCGTTCGCGTATTCTATGCATTTTAAATTAAATAACTTTATTTTTAAATTTCTAAAAGGTTGTAATTCCTAATAAATGTTAAACATTTAATTTTCTTAATTTATTGTCGTTCGTTTCGTTTTTCGTTTTCGTTTCGTCAGAACGTGTCACCTTCGTACGTATTCATTCGAATCGTCACCCGAACAAACACGGTGTTGGTTTCACTTTCTGATTTTTGTTTTCTACTTTTCAGTCATAATTTCAAAACGTTAAATTTTCAGATTTATTCATACAGATCGTCACCTATACGAATAATTCGTCGATTTAGCATTCCGTAACAACAACCGTCATGGTTTGTTTTGTTTAACCTCGCATACGTTTATACATAATAGCATTAAATCAAGCATTTGTGGGGATGTGATCACGTGGTAAATAATCGATTTAATCAATGGGTAAATACGTGATATTAGTGAATTTTGGACCGAAACACGTTTACTTTGAGTATGTTTATGAATTTCAGGTGTGAAGAGTTTAAAGACGTGTTCGGAAGCAAATTGGAGGGTTAAAAGAGGCGTCGAGTGCTAAAGAGTGCAAGAATATGGGTTTCAAGAAGCCAAAACTTCGGGGACGCATAACTGGAGCTAGGAGAAGAGTTACGGGGCCCATAATATATGAAAACCGAGTTTCTCGACGAGACGAAGCCGTAGGTGAGGTCACTCTGGGCGTGTGATACGCCCAGCCCGGCGTTTCATACAGACAGCGTACCATACGCCCAGTTTTGAGCGTTGGCAGAATCTGGCAAGCGTAGGGTATCAGTTTGGGCGTATCATACGCCCAGGCCCGGCGTATGATACGCCGGAGGCCAGAAAAGTTGATTTTTCAGCAAATCTTTCCCATATTTAAGGCATTATCCTAGGGTTTTGAAAGTAACTCCTTTCTGGACGAATTGGGGGCGAAAAAGTGACGAATTTGGGCATCTAAACTCTTCCGAATCCATTCGTAATCGTGAAATCATCACTCGAATCAAGAATCAAAGTGTACTAATGAAGATGCGTGGCTAGTTCTTCTTTGTAATTGCTTCCGGGCAATTAGGTTAGTGAATGAACTTTGATTGAATGTTTAAACTTAGGTTTTTGGATTGTTTTCGGTTTGATAACTTGAATTCAATTGTGGTTTGATTGATGTAAACGATTTATTTGTGTTTAAGCATTACGTTTTGCCATCAGTGATTCGGTTTTCTTGCATCGTTTACTCATCGGTATTTGGGTGTTGCTTTACATATCTAAATTGACAATTGTGTGAATGAGCAACTCTTAAACGTTTGTTCCATTGTTGTCACTTTGATCAAATCAATTAACAATATCATGTCTATGTGATTTCCAACTAAGTTTAACCAAAAATCATTGTGAATCTACTAACCTAAACCCGGAAGTGATTACCTATTTCTCAATTGTTTTCAAACTCATTAATCATAATTGTTGCTTTGAACATTTCCAAAATTCAATTTAAATTCAAGTTTACATTTTTCTTTGTTTAATCAAGTAATAACTTAAAGCTTAGCACTTTCCACTGATTCCATGTGGAGACGACCTTACTTACCCGTGCTATAGTCATAGGTAGCTAAGTCCCTATTTTTACATTGTTTTTGATTGACCTACGACACATCGATCACGGGGGCCGCTGGCCGTTGCGAACTTAAGCCACCGGGGGAGGGGCGGTGTTCCCACCTTGGCCCGCATCACCACCGGATCCCGCGTGAAGGTCGGGGATCTGATGGTTCTGATTTCAAAACATACAATTGGTTTCTGAAAGAACGTGTTATGTTAGAGTTGCTCAATTTAGGCTTTCGAAAACAATCGTTTCAGATTTTAATGTAACCAATTATCAGTCAATATAGTTAAATCCAATACCCACATTTAAAAACGAATTTAGGTACTAACCGAACAGGTTAACCAAAAACCCTGATTTTAAAACCAGTTTTTTATAAATTAATATTTTTATTTAAAAAAAATGATTGAGAACAGTAAATAATAATATTAACTCATTTTTTCTCCTTTTCATTTATTATTGCAGAAAGTACCTTTGAGACTATTGAAGCGTATCGATTTATCATAATCGAGTTTTTCATCAGAAATATGATTTATACTCGTGTTCTTCTTCTTTTATAGAGAGTTCACATTCAAGCCTTGTAAAATATTGTGCCCATCACATCATATATGAGTGCTTTTTTCAAGAAAATACACTTTATCTATCTTTTTTTTTAACGGCTAACATTTCTCTACACCTAAATTACACCAATATTAATCATTTGCATGGGATTGAACCCATGACCTTCCTTTCTAAGAGGCAAGCCTCTACCAAGTGGGCTAGTCTCACATTGGCATCTATCTACTTTGTGGTTAGTCTGGTTCTTCAAATAGATAAAACTTTTTCACATAAAGAAAAGATGAATTCTAAAGATACCGTAATGCTTAAACGGTTAGCAGATTATATAGGCCATAGCCGCTATCATGAGGAGTTGTGATTTCTTTTTTCTACAGGGCCAAAATATCATTATTATCTTTTTATACTTCATACTTAATATTAAACTAGGATTTAGAACCCGCACGCTGCGGCGGGTCCGACGTACTGAACAAATATATCTCAATGTATATCTATGTAATCAAAAGAAGCTTTAAAAAAGAAAGTTAGTTAAACGTACCGTATGTGTGTCAAATGTTGGATATTTGTTCCGTGTATGGTTCATGTGTCTGCCTTGATATTCAAGTATAGAAAAATAATATATATCCTAAAAACGGCTCAGATCTGTAATAAGGGAACAAATAATGTGTTTCGTCATGGCTGCAAACATGTTGCCTTGCCAAGATGCTAAACATCAAATCATTGCTCGACCCTACTCCTACAGGGTAGTCATCATAGCCTAAAAAATAGAAATAACAACAGGAAAAATTATCGGTTGCCAAAGCAAACCTCATTTTTTCAAGAGAATAATATCATTTTATCAAGCGTTCTCGAGAAGTCTTTTAGAACATATCCTCGTCTAAGTTTCTCGACCTCAACCTGAGCATTGAATAATACACAGTTAAAGGCAATATGAAAAATTTAACGTACATTTACAAAGTAGGATTATTAAAAAATAAAGTTTGTTAAATGTACCGTATGTGTGTCAAATGTTGAATACTTGTTCCATGTATGGTTCATGTGTCTGCCTTGATATTCATGTATAGAAAAATAATACATATTCTAGAAAGCCAAAAAAATAGGAACAACAACAAGAAAAATCATCGGTTGCCAAAGCAAACCTCATTTTTTCAAAAGAATAATGTCATATTATCAAGCATTATTGTAACAGCAAGTACCAGATCGTCCGGCAAGTCCGTACGGTACGTGTACTTTCTACAGTAACTATGTGTACTTATACGATTTTGAACAGTACTTGAATTAACAGGATCTTAAATATAAGAAATCGTTGTACGTATTTTCGTATAAACTTAAATACATTAAGTACAACGTACATTTGGAACATTTGTTACGTTTATTAAGTGAAAACTTAATTACAGTTAACACAACAAATCACGAGAAACAACGATGCTCAAACAAAACTCAGAAACATATCGGTTGCGATCTGATGTCCACAATTGACAGGAATCAGATGACCGACAAGTCAGTACAAAAACAATGTGAAAACAGGATGTTTAGTTGAGTCCGACAGTGAGGAAACACAAATCTAAACACAATTACAGTGTTATTTCAGAATAACGAACTGACAGTGTGTTTGCGTGAGTGACGATTCACACAAACATATCTGTGAGTTTAGAGTTCTGAAATAATGACTGAAAAGTAGAAAACAAAAGTCAGAAAGCAAAACCATCGTCGTGTTCGTTCGGGTGACGATTCGAACGAATTACGCGCGAAGGTGACGCGATCTGACGAAACGAAAACGAAAACACGGCACGAACGAAAGTAATTTAATAAAATAAAATAAATAACATTTTACAATTTTGAAACTCATCAAAATAATTAAATTAAACTCTTTTTATTTAAAACCATTTAAATTACGCGTAATTTTCCGGAAACGTAACGAATATGCGAACCGAGCAACGAAAACGAACCCGAACACCCTCGGGGTATAAAAACTCAATAATGAGAGTTTTCTCTCATTTCTATCATCTTCAACCTCTCTCCAAACCTAAAATCCCGGTTTTGAAGAAAACCCTCCATTTCTCACCTTCTTTCCTCCATATCTCTCTCATTTCTCAACCAAATCACCCCATTCTTGAACCTACTTGAAGCTCTTGACCTCTACTACACGAAAGTACAACAGATCGGGGTTAGAAACCATCAAAACTCGAGGTACAAGGCTGTTTATATTTCGAAAATTAGGGTTTTCGAGCCCTTAAACCTATTCCAACCAAAAACCGGTTAGGGTTTAACCTATATGAAGCTCACGACTCTAAGAACCAGCTTAGTCTACACCTTCCTCAGCATCACCACGATTGGGGTGGTCCTAGGGCGGCGCTGTGGTGGCCGAATGACGGCTGTAACATGGTCGAATGGCCATGGCTCCTTCGGCCATCCCTCATTCGAACTCCTCTCATTCGCCACTCTCCTTCGCCCCAGCTTCACTCGCTGCTACCTCATTCGCCATTCATCTTCATTCGCCGGCCACCTCCCCTTCGCCCAGTCACATTCGCCGGAGCTCATTCGCCGGCCTCCATGTTCAAGCCTTATTCGACACTCACACACCAGGACTCATTCGACCAGCTCCAACCTCATTCGGCAGCCACCACTGAATCACCACCATTCGGAACCACCATCATTCGTTAGTCATTCGGCAGCCATCATCCCATTCGCCTGCAACCTCTTTCGAATGAGTCACATTCGACAACTACCTTCATTCTGTCGACCAACATTCGACAGTCCATAGCCCTTCAACCATTCAGCTGAACACCATCACCAGTTGGCCATTAGCCGTTGTGTTCCACCAACATGTGACCCAAGACTGGTTACTATGGTCATTACACGGCCCAATGGCTGTAGCCAGGCCCAAGGCCCACTCCGGTGGCCCAATGACGAGTGGTGGACTAATGGCTCATCAATTAATTTAAAGCCCAACTTGTTATGGCCCAACTTTACTGAGGCAGCCATATACTAGGCCCAACATCAGGCCCAAATGTGTTCTGGATGGCCCAAGATGGGCCCAACCTCATACTACCTAGGCCCAATAATATCTCGGCCCAACCCTATTGTTCCAGCCCAGAACCTATAGTAGGCCCAATAAATAACCTCAAAAATCTTGTTTGGCCCATGTTTAGTAAGTAACTAAGGACAAAATAGGCCCACGACCGATTTCAGCCCAAATGAACCAGGCCCAGGTTGGCCCATACTCTATTTTACTGCAGGCCTTGATGGGATTCAAGGGGCCCAGTAAAATCATCCTTTGGCCCACAGATTTTGGCCCAAGGCCACCATTTAAGGCCAACAGTCCAAACTTTAGGCCCATCATTGTTTCAGCCCCATTTAGCCAGGCCCAACTTGGCTTATGAGTTATATTAGTTAAGGCCTGAGACAAATCTCAATGGGCCCAACAAAATCAGCCCGAGGCCCACAGAAAACCAATTCGAGGCCTATTTTGAGGCCATGTCCTCATTTTGGAGCCACTTTGCTAATACCTTGGCCAACAGCTCATTCTTGGACCAATTTCAATTCCTACAGCCTTATGAGACTCTAGGCCCAACAAATATTACCAAGGCCCACTTTGGGCCCGATAAATTCCTTAGAGGCCCAAAACAAGGCCCACAAGGCTACTTGAACTCTAGCCCTTGTAACTTTTGGCAAGGCCTTGGTATTCCATTAGTCCAAATCAATATCCTACACTTTCAAATAAGCCTCACTATCCTCAAATGTTCAAGAACTATTCCAAGGCCCATGTATTTGGGCCCAAGGCCCAACTTGTTACACAAATGGCCCAATAAGTAACTTGGTCACAATGTTCGGTCCATATGCCATGATTAGGCCCACATGAGTTCATTACATTATATAAGATCAAAATATGATATGTCAAAAGAATGTTTGCTTAATTAATCAATAATTATGCGATAAATGTTCAAAACGTACAAAATCAACAAAGACGAGTTGGAAACTAAGCACCAAGTCTTTCATTAAAGCAAATGACTTATAACTAATGACAAGATGATAACTTAAAAGGTCATTAACTTGAATCAAACATATGGGACCGAACAGGGATCATGACCAAGTCTTACGCGTGTTAGCCAACTTTAGGGCTAACACATATATCTACACACAAATCCCTACAAAACTTATACTTACAAGTCTTAACACGTGAAATCAATACAGGAACGTGAAAACAAACCAAATTACAATACAGAGCGCGTGCAGTCTTTTGTTTAAGCTAAGTCAACTCAACAGCAACAAAGTGAGTTCATTGCCCCTTTTCTAACATTTTGTTTTAAAACGCGGGGCTGAGAAGCATGCGTAAACTGTTTATTTAAATTGTTTACGTAAATGTTTTTTTACTTATATGTTTTATATATATAAATGTTATCCTAGATTATGTCTAGGAAGATTTTATGCAGGTTTTACTAAGCTTATTTACTTATGAATTAAGTGAATAATCGAGTTAAACAAAACATTTCAACAAATCAAAACATTTCAAACGAATCAAACTAGACATTTTGACAAAACAAGTGTGTGAGTTCAAAGAATCAAACGAAACATTTTGACGAACCAAATGGGTGTTTTCAATGAATTAAACGGAACATTTTTGACAAATCAAGTGGGTGAGTTCAACGAATCAGACGAAACATTTTGACGAAACAAGTGTGGGATTTCAAACGAATCAGACGAACAAATCTTTGCAAAGACTATATTCAATGTTCTACAAACCAAGTGTTTGTTGAATAACGAATCAAGTGTACAATCGATCAATGAATCTAGTATTCTATGATCAACACATCAAGTACATCTTGTGACAGAAACAGACGAATCAATAAATCATTTTCAAGGGAAAACCTGGGAAATATCAGAGATAGCATACGCCAAAACAGACGAAACATGAAATCCTACATTTCAAGAAGTCCTAGCTAGACCGTTGACTTGTAGGTCGTATGTTTGAGGATATTTACAGTTTTCCTAACTACTAAGTACCTAGATTGACAGACTAGTCTACTCGAGTATGACCAAAGGCCCCAATCATTAGGACTTAGATTTTATTAAATGTTTATTTATTTATTTAAGCATTTATAACTGTTATACAATTACTGTGGTTGATCATATTTTGTGATGAACATAAGAAATCAACATGGATTTCAAATGATTGTAATGACAGGGACATCAAACAGAAGAACTTATGGGTTGTGTTAAGGGTAAAAATGCTTAATTATCATTAACAACAATGTCCTATGCGGATTAGTATGTGGTGGGACGTCGTCTGGGCGGGGTTGTAGCCTTGACCCAGGGGTATGCCCTATATATAAGCATACCGATCTGGATGATACAGTTGATGTTAATGAGGTTAGGGTCTTTACCGAAAGCGGTTTTCAAATCATTTTCAAATCATAAAACTATATGAACTCACCAACCATGTGTTGACTTGATTTTTGCATGACTTCTCAGGTGACGAACAGGTCAATTAAGAAGTCATCTCTTTTGGACTAGGACTTCCTATAGAAGGCTTAGTGTTTTGGACCTGCATATTTTGAAGACCACATTACACTTACCATTTTGTATATCTTGTGTAAATACAAGATAGAAACTCATGGTGTTAACAGTAGAGTTACATTGTTAAATTATAAACAATACTGATGTAGTTTAACTTTGTAATTCTATTATATTTAGCATTTCTCATTTATGTATCATGTGCCATATAACAATCTGATCAGTCCGATTATCACTCCCGATATCGCGCCCCGGGAACCTTCCGCCCGACGGGACAACCGATCCTATCCCGCCGGCTCGGGGTGTGACAATTATTGAGAAGTTTTTTAGAACATATCTTTGCCTAAGTTTTTCGACCTCAACCTAAGCATTGAATACACATTTAAAGGCAATATGAAATTATTTTATCATAAAACTTTCAATCACGTGATGGTTCAACATGAATAGTGTTAATTAACCAGAAAATGACAGAAATTTAACACAATCACAAACCACCAAATCAAGTTTCCAGTTCAAACTAATGCAATACGAAGAACAATTCAAGAATTTCCTTAAAGTAGGCATGAAATCATCATTCAATACATAATCCTAAAGTTTTCAGTAATTAAAGACATAAGCACCCAATTAACAAAAATCCAATTGCCTAGACCTCATGTAACCTACTATCTAATTGTTTTGTAGAAGTCATTAAAGAGATCTGTTTGTAAACAAAACATAGCTAATAAAGAACCTTAATTAATCCTTACAACAACCAAATAACAAAGGAATCACAGAGAACAAAAAACCCTAGACATGAATCTAAAACATGTAGAATGAGTTTTATAACATTTAATATAAAACAGATAACAAAGTAGAAACCTTTTCCTTGTCGACCTGCTCCTACGAATATGGTCAACTGAAAGGCTATGACGGAGGTGGTTGTTGGCTCAAAAACCTTGTTGAATCCAAACATAATATGAATGTTTGCTAAAAAAATCTGAAAGATAAACTTAAATGCATGCAAGAGCTATGTTTCGGGGTCTCCACACCAAAAAAATTGTAGGATATTGAGCATCACACTCAGGATTATCATAAACTACAAGAATCAAAGTCAATCCTTAAGAGTCAGATACTCGGGTGTTAATTTCAAAAGTAAAGGTAAAAGTGACCATTAGTCCATTACTCAAAAGTTCAAACATAAACAACAGCTACATAAGCCCTAATATGCATCACAATCTATTTCAGATACTTAATTCTTAGCATCTAAATTCAATAGCATCATGAAGTGTTTATCTCATTATTTAAGGACAAATAATGAGAATACCGGCGGCAAAAAACTAATCTTCAAAGAACGCAATAAATTACTTATAAACCCTTATTTTATGGTTTATTTCCTTAAAAATCTCCAAGCATGCAACATTATCAAATTTATTCAGCTACTTTACAAATCTAAGCACCCTCAAGTTCATATTCAAAACATAAAAACCAAGACACAACAAAATGGATAAACAAACTACCTTAAGCCTCCATAGCAAAACAGGAGATGGTAACATTGCAGCAGTTGCCAACGGTGTGGCACCAATACCCTTCATGTCACTTGCCTCTATTAAATGAAACAACAATTTTTTTTTAGAAAACTAACCAGTAAGATCATACAAAAAAAAAAGCAATATGGGAATCAAATCTGAATGCTTAGATCAACTACTTTTCCTCACCAAGGTCTGAAAACAATTGCCTACTTCCAGACTTCCGTAGATGTGGACTGTTAACAGGAACAGTCACATGACCTCCAAACATAGATAACAACACCAGGTGCAGAAAACTATCTAATTAACAACAATCGAAATCTGCAATCAGAACTTAGAAGACATGTTGAAGTTAACAAACAACAACAATTGATCAATTCCAACATTAATAATGCATCATATAAAAAAATGACTAAAAAAATTTAAACACATTAAAGTAGAACATAGTGACAAATAATGTTCATTAATACTAATCATCACAAACTTTCGGATGTATGTTAACTCTATAAATTTGAAACAGATTTGGTGACACATGAGCAATTAGATAGTTTACATTTAGCAAGACAATCGGACATCTTGATTAGTAACAACGCCAATCATTATACCTATTATGGTACGGTAGATACAATAGTATATACATTATCACAAACACCTGATGAGCATAAAGGAAAGGGACAATGCAATCCGGATCAAATAATAGAAAGCACAACCACAATACCATCAAATACTACCAATACATGGTTCAAGGACGTATCAATGCATCACATGCTTCCAAAGTAAACAAAACAAAATAAAATGGATGGTCAGTCAAGACAAACACAAAAGAAATTAAATGAGTGCTCAACCAAGTTCAACAACCAATATCAAACCAAATATTAAAAGCACATGAAAATCGCACAACAATGCATGAAATAAGAATACAAACCAATTTAAGAAAAGCAATATTTTTGTCCAATAGGAGAAGAAAATAAGAACGATGAAGCAGGGAACCTACAAAATATTAAAATTAAAGGCCATGGTTACCAAATCAGCGAAGAGGATGACGGAAAAATCCATACCTAATTGCTGAAGAGAAGATGCAGCAAATAACCTTCAATCATCACAGCCCAAAATATACCATCGCCTAAGAGAAGTCCTTATACAATATTAAATCATCAAAGCCCTAAATATTCTGTCACCTGAGAGAGGTTATAATCGGCACCAGAAACCCAAAAACAGGTGCGACGAAGGAAGAGAAGCGAGACAGGAGTAAATCCGACGAACGAATCCGATTGTATGCAACGGAGGGTCACCGACTCCCTCAACCGACAACCCTCCAACACCATAAGCTACCGCCATCAGAGCAAGAGAAATGAGCCATCGGAGGGTCACCCTCTCCCTCAATCAACAACCCTCCAACACCTTCACCCTTGCGCCTCCGGCTAGCCACCGTCGCCATCATGCGTCACCACCTTCACCATCGAACACTGTCTGAGGAACATAAACCCTACATCGAACGGAGAGAAGTATAGACCAGAGGCTACGGTAGTCGGAGAACAGTGAAGGTGTGGTGAGGGCAACGTCTACGAAGCGGACGGATGGCGGAAGAGGGAGTGGCCGGAGGGTGTGTTGTTGGTGTGGTGTTATGAGAACACAAAGGAAGAAAGCTGGTGGAAGGCTTCAATGATTGTACCAAAGGCTTAGAAGGCAGTGGGAAATGAATAGTGAATCCTCCTAACATCGTTTTTTTTGCTAATTGATATATATAATAATAGGTTTCGTTATACTACCCAAATTAGCTATTATGGAGCTATACCATTGTAGTTTACTATTTTCACTTCTCAAATATTTAATAATTAAGATGCAGGTTCTTTTGATTAGGAATTTTTTCAAAAAATGGGGTCCATTTTAAAAAAAAATGGTTACAAGAAGGCTCAATTTTTTTTTTTCATAAATGGTGTTTTCTTCACTGTTAGTGACGATTTTAAAAAGTGATAAAATGAGAATGTAGAGGTGTAAGAAGTCAGTATATTAGTCAGCAATTAAATATTATTTGACTCGTCCTTTTTGCCACTAATAGTGACGAAAATCACAAAAATAGCTGGTATAAAAGTCAAATTCGTCAATAATAGTGGCCAAAAGTACACACGTCCTTTTTTGCCATTTGTAGTGGCGAAAATGAGTGTACTTTTCTCCACTATCAATGGCGAATTTGACCTTGTACTAGCTTTTTATGATTTTCGCCACTACCAATACTGAAAAGAACGATTCAAATATTTTTTAATTGCTGACTTATACTGACTTCTTAGACTTAACCCAGTGGTCAAGCCGCCCGGCCAGCGGACATCTTCCCCGCCGCGGCATCAAGCGTGAACACCGCCCCCTGCATCGCGGCCCCCGCCCAATCCCTTCCCACGGCCCCCGCTCCCCGTTGTGTATCTTGAAACATGATTGGTTGATTTCAAATGTGTGGGCCCCGTCATTTTTTAACGGCTATAATTTAAAAAAATTATAATAAAATAAATCTTTATATAAATCACTCATTTCAACCATTTTACACACTCATTTTCATTCAAAACTCTCTTAATTTTTAAACATTTTTTTTATAAAAATGTCATTATCCTCTACGGTGTTCTCATCTTCTAATAGCGAGGGTACTGATCTTTTTATCTCGGCTTTGTCTACCATGGCTCAAGAAAACGCTTCTCAGATTCCTCGGCCTATAATCAGAAGAATTCAGATTAATCGAGACAGGGAAGCGGGGCATGATCTGTTGATGCGTCATTATTTTGGGCCCGAACCGTTGTATAATGAGAAGTTGTTCAAGAGGCGTTTCCGGCTAGAGCATGGCATCCTAAAAAAATTAGATCCGTTATGTATGCATGTATCATAATACACAATATGATACTTGAATGTGAGGGCAAGTCGATTAGCCCGTTTGTTCCCGATGAAGACGAACCGCCATCTCCTTTTGACATTGATGACCCGCGTAGAGATAACCAAATTTTGGCTTTGCGAAACAAAAGCATTCACGAGTCGTTAAAAGCCGATTTGGTCGAACATATCGAAAGGGTTCGCACCGATATTGCCGTTCGTAGCATCTAAGCCGACTAGTATATTTTTAATATGTTATTGTTTTTTTAATGTAATGTGTTTTTTTTTTGTAAAATATTGAATTATTTTTAAATTAGAGTAATGTTTTTTATTTAATTTTAATTGTTGATGACGTGGAATAGTGGGGAAGGGTTTTCAGTGGGGTGACCATTGTGGGTGTTAAAGGATTTCAGTGGGGTGATGACGTGGCACGAAATTTCAGTGGGGAAGGGTTTTCAGTGGGGTGACCACTGTGGATAGTCTTACACTCATACATTCCCATTTTATCACTCCTTAAAATCGCCGTTAGCCGTGGAGAAAACCTCATTTGTGAAAAAAAATCGAGCCCCCCTTGTAACCATTTTTTTAAATGGACCCGATTTTTTAAAAAAATTCTTTGATTAGTTGAGGTACTAAACGTTGAATTTATCGAGTTTGTATCAAATTAACATCTTTAATCTAAATTATAATTAATAAAAATATTTTATAACATGTGTCAACATATATGTGATTCTTTTAAGTTTTATGATAATATGTGATTCTTTTTTCTCTCATTATAATTTCTTTTTTTTTAAACTCACTTTTCATTCCAGCAATAAAAAACATATAATTAAATTATTAATTATAATGTTTTAATTATTTGGTGTGTATATAATACACGGAAGTATAACTTAACTTTAAATAAATAAAAAGTTGTCGTGAAGATGTGTATAATCTTTGGTTACTTTCTTCATCAAGGCCTGAAATCACACAGGTTTGCCCAAAGTGAGTTCTTATTTCTTAGGGCCGGTCATCAGTTCTGGTCACTATAAGTTTTCCAATATCAGGTTGGTTCGGGTTTAACCCGTTTTGTCCTGTCTCACACATTTGCTAAACCCAATGAATAGATAAAAAAAAACTCATTAGAACGACGTCGTGCTTCATTAAAACCCAAGCCAAAGTAAGAAAAACAGTCCACAAATAAATTAGACCGGGGCATTCCGAGAATCGAACTCGGGACCTCTCGCACCCGAAGCGAGAATCATACCACTAGACCAAATGCCCTGTTGATTCCAATTTCAACTTAAAATATATTTCATCACACACCCCATTTTAAACCTTCTAATTCTAACCTTAAAATTTTTTTAAACTTGATTTTTTCTTTATAGAACAAAAGTACAGTTCTTTATGTTCAAAATATGCACATAAATAGTGTATAAAATAAACTCCATTCATTAAACGTATTTTCATCCTAAAGGACAAACCAAAACAACTCTACAAACTCTCAGTTGAAACATGAGGGTTACAGACCACAAAACCCAATCAATAACATTTATTTACAATATCAACAAGCTGAAAAACACACTAACAAAAAAAAATAATTTAATTACATGCAGGTTCCGTTCAGGTTAATGGGCGGTTCTTCAAGAAATGGAATTTTTTAAGAAATGCGAGGCTAATATGAGTAACTCCACCATCTCAAAACCAGCTGCAGACACAGAATCAACCTTTTCTGCACTTGAAACACCATCATTCGCCTCCGCTGACCAACTTACAGGAAGAGAACTACCAAGTGCAGTCTTCAGAAGTTGTGCCTCCGTAACAACATTGTTGATAATTTCTAGTTTCCTGGCAGCAACTGTAGGAGTATCCTCATCTGGAACTGATTCTTTCACCTGAGTAGGTTCGGTTAGTTTCAGCAAATAAAGATTTTCCTAAATAATTTTTACAGGTGGCAGTTTTGATCCGTTTGGAATTGAATGGATTGTAAGGGATCTGAAATGTATTCAAAGGCATACACATTGATTAAAAAGTTCAGATTATTATTACATACACTTATTATTTAATGAAATTCAGAAGGAAAAAAAATGGATTAAATTATTTAAATATTTGTTTGTTGAGAGAGAGGGTGATCACCTTAACAAGTGAGAGACGAAGTCTATGAATTGAAGAAATTAGATGATCCATACTTTCCAAACTCTCTTTTAAGGCTGTATACTCGATTTTCATTCTGCGTAACATATAAAGGAACTGAAATATATGAAATTAAAGACATGAAATAGAAAGGAGGATCTTAGACTTGTGTCAGTCACCATAACTAGAAAGTTAACAAATAAAAAGGCTAAAACTAGAGGTGGCAAAATGGTCAGGAAGACGATTTGGAAAACATGTCAAAACAAGTATTTGAGTATGGGTCAGGTTGTCTTGACCCGAAACTCCTTATCTTCAAATTTTAGGTTTTATACACAATTAGTGTCATACATAACTATAAAATCATACCAACTTAATAATAATCCAGCTATTTTAATAAAATGATTTAGAATGCTTATGCATAAAAGACACAATTTGGTCAGTTTCAACCTGCTTAAAATGTTTCCTTTTTAGCATATTTACTTAAATTTACCCATTTGACCGTCTAGAATTAGAACTGACACCACTAGCAAAAAGTAGGCATATCATAAGCTTGAACCAAAGACCAAAAAAGAGAGAATCGCCAACCTTGCAAAATCCACGTTACTACTAGAACTTTTCTTGGTGATATATTGTGCGTACTCATGGTGGGACCCAACTCCACTTCCATGGGAACCCAGGGGACTAACCCATTGGCTAAAGTAGGTTCTCTTCAGTAGACCCTTCAACCTTCCATCCTTATCTTGAGATATGCTTTTTTCTTCACTCCCAGTTGTAAGCTTACCTTGCTTCACATCATCATCTAATTTCCTGAAAAAAAGAAGAATTTAATCTGACTGAAAATAATAATTTAAATACACAAGAAGAAATGAAGAAATGTACTCCTGTAGCAGACGATTTTCCTGCTTCAATTGGGCCAACTCCATAAGAGCAACCACCTTTTCATTTGTCACCTGTCAAAGAAATACTATCATTTTAAGCCAGCAATAAAAATAAAGTTATAATAACAAACTATTGAAATAAACTAAACAAACTTTTTTTACTTGTATTAAATTTCTTTGTAGTTCCTCTAATTTATTCTGAAGAGCTGAATTTACATTGTTCTCTAACAAATATCTCTCTTCCTGCTGTGATAGAAGCAACAATGCTGCAACCTGAATTAGTTTATTTAATAGTTTTAGTAAGAGTTCATCTATACCATGTTTGATGAATATAACTTGACAGGCTGACACAATTCTTTCTATATTATTATCTGCGTGCTTGAATCTATTCCACACACAGACATGAATCAAACCTTCTCTTGCAATGCTTGAGCAAGGACTTCAGAAACATCCCCTATTCCAGAACTACCAGTTTTTTGTAGCACAGACATGTTTTCCTACAAATAAATGTGAAAGAAAGAACCATTAAACAGAGGACCTGCATAAATCAATTTTATGAAGTACAAGAAGTAAGAGTCACTGCACACCTAAATGGGTGTACGTATAAGTGGATATTGGGTAAATGGGTCAACTTTGGTTAAGCATTATAACGTGTCTAAACTCTAATGAGTAAAAACTAAAAGAATTTGGATGTGTTACACCTTATTGAATGTAACCAAAAAGAGATGCTACGTAGGCAGTGAGTGTGCCCACATTCACTAAAGGTCTGTTAGACTAGTGGGTATGCCAAGTGACCCACTCACTCCACGTAGGCGCCACGTAGGCGCCACGTAGGCACTCATCACAATCACTCACCCCACCATTTTGGTGGAAATGCCCCATTACCCACTCACTCCACGTCATCATTCTTTTATATATATATATATATGTGTGTCTGTGAGAGATAGAGAGAAAGAAGTGTGTGTGTCTGTGAGAGAGAGAGAGAGAAAGAAGTGTGTGTGTGTGTCTCACGTCGTGGCTATACTCACGCCACCCCCTCTCACGCCCTCTCACGCCCCTAGGGGGGCGGTGTGCCACGCCCCTCCACGCCCCAATCACGCCCACTCAAGTGGCACACCCCACGGTCTTATGGGTTAGTGAGTGTGAGCCAAAAATATAAAAGATGGTAATAGTGTTTTATAGGTGGATCAAGTAGAAAAATTAAAATTAGAACAAACTAGCCCCAACACCTGTGACCGCACCCATGGTAACTGAGCCATGCTCTAGGGAGGACCATGTTCCACCTCATGAGCATCTGAGGTGGAACTCACAACCACACAACCTTAGCTTAACTGATAACGTGCCGGATCAGGTAGTCAAAACTTTCTAAATGCGTTCAAACGAGTAAAAAACCACCAAGGTGATTCATCCAATAAAATCAGCAATAATTTGGCCTTTTGAAATCATATCTAACTTTTAAATTATTAGAACTCACAAAAATGTTTGTAGGTCAACCCTAACAGATCTGACCTGTTTTGATTCACCAACCCCATGACTCACCCATTTTGCCACCTCATGTGTACAAAGAGCTATTGCCATACTATATTATATATTATATATTTATATGGTTGTGTATTGTCTTATGATATTATGATAAAACATATGTTGCTATCTATCCCGCCATCATGTTCTATATGGCACTGTAGGTTTTATACATCTATATGATTGTTTGTTTGTTTGTTCTTTGAGTCAAAGATCTATCTAAAAACAGTTTCTCTTTCCTTAGAGACCCACCTACATCCCACGCTCTCTAAACCCTACCAATAGTTTAGCTATAAATGGGATTTAATATGTGTGACTTGTTGTGTTGATGTGTACAAAGTGTATACACAGAAGTATAGCCACTCAAACAGATCTAAGAGTAGCCGAGTAATATGGCATTAAATACTCGCCATCATGTTTTCTAGGTTCTGTTTACATGAAACAATAGAAGAAAGGGCCCACAGTCACACATACATGGGTCTATACATGTATACATACACAAACCTCATCTTTTGGCATCAGAACAAGAGCTTCTGAGCCATCCCCGGCTCTAGAACTGGAAGTATTTGGCAAGTCAAAAACATCGTTCTGCAACACATGAACATGGGCAATTCAAATCTATGTACTGTCACATTAAATATTCCATCCTTTCTTTTATGAATATTTATTGTTCTTATGTTAACAACATTATTAGTTAAAGAATGCACATATACCTTTGCAGGAGCATCTGAGACTTCATCAGGGCTTATATGTACATCACGACAATCATTTTCTCGCAATATTATATCTTGCTGAGGAGATAAACAGTTAAGTTCATTTATACAAATTTGTCTCATATTTTCTTTAATTTCGCCAACAACCGATTTAAAATAAGAAGATTCTTCCTCAAGCAAATAAACAATTTCAACCCTGTGCTGCGAATGGAAATTTCGTAAGGCATATATGTCCCTCTTTATCTTTTCTTCCAAAGATATCTGTATTCAAGTTCCAAAAAAAAACACACACAAATCAATTATCATGAATTTAAGTAGCATAGATTAGTTATCAACTATAAACTGATCTCACATTCTTGTTTTTCAAATCATGGACCATCCTCTTCAAATGTTTTTCGATCTCTAATCCCTGTAATCGCATTAAAGATTCAAAAAGTAAAAAAAAAATGGAATGAAAGAAAGAAAGAAGGAACTAGCATAGATGACAAGGACCAGAAACTAAATTAATCCTAATATTTATTACCATCTGTAGTTTGCTCTTAAAATTAGTTACAGATTTTCTCAACGCCTCCACTTCTTCCTCTAATGCAGTCTGTCTAAATCAAAAGTCAACCCAGTTGCATATGAATACCTTTAGTTAATCATTGGTTATTACTAGTAAGAACTTACAATGTATTTAGTGGTAGATGTTTCTCCATAACCAGTGAAAGTCCACATGTCCTCTGAGTCATTCAATAGGAAAGTGCATTTATCCTCCAAAGTAACATCATCATTTTTGTTTAAAGAATGTTGTCTGATGTCATAAAACTTTGTGATCACCTATAACAAGCAAAACATTATACAAAAAGAACCAACAGCTAATAAAAAGTTAAAAACAATGATGAACATGCATATAAACAAAAGATAGTTTGGCTAACATAATTACCTGGTTGAATATTTCATTCTCCTTTTGTTGTTTCTCCAGATCAGTCTGAAGTGTAGCTGAAAGTTTCTTTTCTTCAAGAACAACCAAGTTGAGTTCTTCTATCCTAGCTCACCATATTAATGAGTATAGCTCAGATACCAGAAAATAAATACAAAGGTCAAGCCATAGACCATAACAAAAAAATACACACCTTTGCTGCAGAATGCCAAAATTTTGTAATGCATGTTCTTCTTTCTCCTTGGCTTGTTCGGCCTATCAGACACCATATATGCATTTCAAATTAAAGGCTTCAGTGCAGGAAAGGACTCAAATTACATTAAAACTAACAACTGGCAGTAATTAAGTTAAGAAAAATACAGAAGTTAAAATAATGCACCTCCATTATTGCATTATCACGTTCAGAGAAAGCAGCAGCAACAGAACTCTGGAAAAACTTAATCTGCTTCTCTGCTTCTAAGCTCTGTAAAAATTAATCAGGATAAGTCATACGTGTCATTAGTTGAAGTAATAAATTTAGAAATTAAATTACAAAAAAATATGGCAATTATGTGAAAAAAAGGAAGACCTTGGAAAGCTCAGCTGCATGTAGATCTGCTAACTGGTTCTGCAGCATAAATTAGAATATTTGCATTAACAAATTTGGAAATTTCAGAAGCATTAAAAGCCAAAATAACTCACTTTGATGCGGTAAGACTCAGAAAGCTCTTCTTGGAGATTTGCATTCTCTCTTAAGCAAGCAGTTAACTTCTTTTTCAAGTCATCTATCTCCTGCTCCAGACCAGCTGTCCTAATTGAGTATTAATGCCAATGCTAAATAACTATCAAAGACATAGTTAAATATACAAACAATTAAAGATTGATGTAAAGAAGAAACCTTTGTAAATGCATCCTGTTAGAAACAGCACCATGATTGGGTTCAGCATGTTGCATACACATTTGCTCAATATCATTACGCAGTTCATCGCGCTCTACGAATCAAAACAATACTTTAAAAACTTAAAGTTTGTAGACCAACAGAATGTGTTTTAAAATTGTAAAACTTACAAAACCAGACCACATACCATGCTCCAAAACCTCGATTCGAGAAAGCAAAGATGCTCGATCATCAAATTTCTCATCCATGGTTGCAGATTTCTATGACACAAACTGAAAATTAAACAATTATCATTAGGAATGCAAAAACAAGATGCAGAATTGAAGAAACTCTTATCCCAATCACCATAAACACAAACATAAAACTGAACATATAATTGATATCCTAATTCCTATACAGGTTTCAACTTTCAAGCAAGTATTCATGTCAAGTAAATCTACAAAAAATATTAGCACCAAGTAACAGTGCATCCAGTGAGTATAATTGAACGGTTTCAAGATCTTGGAGTTAATACAGCGTAATTGAATCGTAACTCAAAATAATATCGATGACTGTTTGCAGTGAAATCCAATCAAGGGTAACCAATAACATACTCTTCAAATCTTTTAACACAACGTGATGAGATACACAACGGTATGTATAAACACAACATGAGAAGATGAAACTATAGAACTTAAGAGCGAATAAATTACCTGGAAAGAAATTTATAAACCCTAAAACTAAGATTTGAGACGAATAAATAAACTGCTGGAAGAAAGAATTGGGGGAGGTTCTTGTTGCCTTAGAAACTATGTTAGTTCCTGGGCTCCAGGCTCTCCGACTTTGGCAGCACCGAATAAAAAAAAAAAAAAAATTAGAAAGTATAAAATATTAAAATGTCAAATGTCTAGTATTTTAGTGATTATGGTTTTATTTTCTGTTTTTTAAGAGATTGAGGGATTTAAATATTCTTGGATTGGTTAATAATATAAAGATATAATTAAATAAAAACAAGTTTTTGTATAAAACTTAAAATCAAAAAAAAATATACTTATTTTTTGCTGCAGTATTATACAATACAAAAAATGCAAGTATAGTACCAAAAGTAAGCGTTTTAAGTTTTTAAATAAAAACTTGTTTTTAGCAGCTCTATTTTTTTTTGTTGTCTTGAAAACCTAGCTCAATAGGTAGGCTCTCAACTTACATAATAGAGGTCATGCATTTGATTCATCTGTTGACAAGTATGAAAGACACTGGATGAAGGGTTAGCTTGTTGTTTATCTCATGTTTGATTCCGATGGAGGGCAAAGGTTTACCCATTCTACGGGGTTTCTGCACATCTTGTATGGTCGTGGATTCTCTCCGAGGTTGAGTAGTCAACCTTGCTTATAGGCCACGAAAGTGAGAGATAGACGTGAGAAAAAACATTGTTAAAAAAACAGCGTTTAGATGGTTAAAAAGCAAGTGAAAATGAATCAAGCTATTCATGAGTTAATTAATGCTAGTTTGTTAAAGTCTTAAAATAAATTGAGCTTAACCGAGTTTCCAGTCCAGTCTAAATTTGTGTTCAAGAGAAAGAAAAAATATTTTTTTTCATTTGGCATTTGACATTTTATATTAAACAAATTAAAAACTACTTTTAAAAAGTCGCTAATTATATTAAAATCATTTTTCTTTTGATACATAAGCTCTCTGAGTGAGTGTGTGTGTTCTTCACAAATTAGCAAATAAGCAGTTGTGGATCGAAATTATTTCTTGTTTAATTACTCATCGGTAGTGCCAATTGTTTATTTTTATCATTTTTAGTTTACCACTTGGCATAATTAGGTTAGATTCACTGATTCAGTTTTGTTTTGTTATACAAATGGTTTCCATGTTTAACAAAAATTTCATGTCGTCCTAATTTTTTAAAAATTACTCCCTTAATTTCAAATCCTTACTCGCTTGTCGTTTTTTGTTCATCTAGAATAAAATAAGTCTATTTTAGACGTTAATTTTATAGAATAAGTGTTTTATACCGTCTAGAAGATGGGAACAAAAATAAAGTTAAAATTACTCATCCCCAATAGAACTTTTCCAAACCAAGTTTGTTAGAAACTTGCTATTTTTTTCTTATAAATTATTGTTGGATTTATGGCTTTTATTCTTTGTTTATAGTTTAATTTTCTATTATTATGGTCATTTAACAGACTGTAAACTTCAAAATTTGCAATCAGAATCCATGGGGAAGTAGCATGGTTATCTCTTCTGTTTGTTACTATGTTTATATGTGTGTTTGAGATTGGTTAATAGCAAACTATTGTTTGTTAACATGAATAATGTGATTCTTTCATTTATATGTTTATATGTGTGTTTATGGTAGATGGTGCTATGCTTATGTGTTTGTTTATATCCGAGTTGCAACCGAAACCCGAAAAACCAATCCAAATCAGAGATTTGGATCGAATATCCGTTTTTCTTATTTGAATAGAATCAGATATCGGATATATAAAATCTTGTTTATTTGGCTGCTATCTAAATTCAATCCGAATAACACAAATAAAAACATGTTTATTTGGGTTTTTCAGGTTATTCGGATATATTCGAATCGAATTAGCATATTTCTAACTCGGATTGGGTTTTGGATAAGGTCCTAAAATTTTCCAATCTCAATAATCCGATTCGAATAACCTGAATAAACCATTATTTGCCCCGATAAACGCCCATGGCTACATTTATCCTACAAGAATAAAAAAAATGCTTTCAAAAAACCCTACTCAAAAAAAATAATAATAATAATATTTTTTTAATTCTTTCTTTTTTTTTTTAATCCCATGGAGTATGAAGTAAATCACTATAACCAAATAAAAATTGCAGGATGTGCGCCAAATCAACTCAGAAAAAGATGGTCATTTACAAACATAAAACCAATAAGTGAAACAAGAAATCCACAATCCATAAAAATATGAGTAGAAAAGAAACTATTGGGTTCATTTGTAAGTTCAAAGTCATATGCAGAAAGATAAGAAATGTTCAAATCTGGTCACAAGTCCCATTCCAGATAACTTGCACACCATCCATACTTCAATCAAAAGCAAGCTTCCAACAAACAGCAGCAACACAGGGCAGCCAAACTGCTCATAATCACCAATTGACAAACAAAATCAACAATTTGGCCTGTTAAAGAAAACAAATTGACAGCAACACAGTACCCAAAACATTTACACACTCATTGATCATATCTTTTTGGTTTTTTTTTGAACAGCGAAGTTCTCAATCGAATGAACCCACTGTTTCCAGGCCATGTCACCAAGATCTAGTTACCTGGACCTCCCATGAGCCACCACACCACCTCAGGAGCCGCGGAAGGATTTTGAACCCAAGACCTCCCATTTGGAAGAATCATGGGTAAACATTTTAACCCAAATGTCAATGTATCAACTCAATCCAACACACCATCAAATCAAGTCTTTGATTCCAAGAATCATGACTATCTAGCAAGTGTTTGATACGAAGTAATCATGATAATATAGCAAGTGTTTGATACTAAACTTGTTTTTGATCCCAAAACCCAATGCACGATACACCCACTTCTCGTATGTAAGAGTTCATTATCAAAAGATGCTAAAAATTGTTTGTTGGTAACATCTTAAATTGTTAACTTTTAAGCACTAAATATATAAGATATTATCATCATCTATGGTCAAATTTGTTCAAAATATTCAAACCCAATGTTTAATCGAAAATCAGATTTAAAAACTCAGACCAATTACAATCAATGATCAAATTTGTTCATATTCTGGTCAACGGCATAATGCTTCGCATCAGATCACAGCGATCTCAACACCACATCATGAGCCTTCTAATGCGGACATTTTAAACGGAAAAAGATGCCAAAGATTCATCATCTGCCCTAAATGAACAGAGGCAATTGACCAAAAATACCAGTAAAAACATAGACAGGTGTTTGTAAATCACGATCTGAAGTCAAAGGTTCTCTCCAAAAGTCAAGATCACATCAATTTACACAAAAAGAAAACTAATATCAGTGAATCAAGAACCGATCTACAGTAATTGCATGCAAGAACGAAGTAAATTCTAAAAATTGGGGAAATTAGAGATTACCATCCTTCCATGAAACCGCTACTTTGTTGTTGCTGCTGCTGCGGAGGGGGTGCACCGTACTGAGGGGCATACTGTGGAGGGTAGCCTTGTTGCGGAGGGTACCCCTGTGGTGGGTATCCTTGTGGTGGATACGCATCTTTCGGATACCCTTCTGGTGGGTAACCTGCAAGAATCAATCGACATTCGTAAATTCACTGATAAATTCATATTAAAGAACCCTAATCCCCAATTAAGATCTAAATCAAACAAGATCTGATCAAGATCAAAAATCAAATTGAATGGAAACAGACCTTGTGGAGGAGGAGCACCAACTGCAGGCTGGCCTTGATTGTAATAACTCATGACGTTGGTGATGATGATCTTGGACTGTGTTTTGATGCAATTGAATATGGTTATGGAGATAATGGGGGTTTATAAAGTTGGATAGGGTGGTTGTTCTTTTCCTTTAGAAAAAGCCCATATAGGTTTTATTTGGGTGTAATACACCTGGCCAGTTTTGTTTTTAATTAGTTATCATTTGTTAGAAAAAAAACTAGGTTAAAAGCTATAAAAAATATGTTAGAAAATTGATGTATTACATTTAAAAAATTTTATTTTAAATTCTATATTATATATATTTTAAATATCATATAACTCGATACTATAACCATTTAAATAACATTATTCTAAACATGATAGTATTGTATTTTCTAAATACCATACACTTATTTTTTAGTTGTTTGATGTGTTTAAATTACATGATTATATGATGTTTGAGGACTTTGGGGTTAGTTACTCTTAGATAATTAGATTTTTCATATATTTTTAATCTTAATTTTCATATTCGTTTATTTCACAGTTTCAAACATCATACTTTAAGCATTTATATCATATTATATATCAGGATGTTTGCAAGTTTGATTTCTTCATCTTGATGAAAAACCTAGTTTTCATATATTTCTCTGATTTTTTCAACGTGTTGTTCCATCATCATGAGAAATACCTCAAAATTCAATCAATTTAATCATATTTGACTAGTGTTACTATATAATCAATCAAAATGTCAAGTAACCAAACCAGCATAACTAATAAGACAATAATTAATGTCAATATAAATACACATTACAACGTAATAACAAACTATATTAATAAAAAAGATGAAAAGGTTACCCTCTTTTAAATTTTTATATATGACGATAAGCTTAAAATCAAGAAACCAGAGCTTATTCTAGTACACAAGCATGCAATTCAGCCACTGTATATAGAATTGTTACACAATCACTAATTGGCCATTAGATAATGAGATTAAATTTAAGATGAAAAATTTAAAATTTTAGAGGGAAAAGTTGTTACAGGGTAATTTAGTCATAATCACTTACCCCCGCATTTTTTAAACGTTCATAATTTTTTCATACGATATTATTTTTTTAAAAAAATATATCATAAAAACAAACATTTTTTATCTTAAAATAAGTATAAGTTTGTTATAAAAAATGAAATTTTTTTCAGCTGATTGTGTCTAATTATCATCATCGTGTCTTTCTTGCACGTTTGTGTATAATTATCTTTTTGTGTTTTTCTTACAGATACTTATGTCTTTTTTAAAAATTATTGTGTTATTTATACTCGTCGATGTGTCATCCTTGCTTGACATAATGTATTATGTGACATCATTGTGTCTTAAAATGTTCAGAAAAACACAACATTGAGCATAAACACAAAAGACACAATGACATGTACAAATGACACAATGACTATACAAAAGACACAATAAACTAAAAAACAAAATTTTTTCTATAGCAATACACTATTAATTTTAAAAATAAAAAATTCTCGTTTTTATGGTATTTTTTTTTTCCAAAAAATAATTTTGTATGTAAAAGTTATGAATGTTTAAAGAATGTGTGGGAACTTAATAAAAAATCAACAAAAGTAATCATTACCTAAAATATCATCCAACAACTTTATTTAATCATAGTCATTGAATAATGATCAAATAACTGAAGATTCTTATTAGACATTTTAAGTTAGGAGGCTTATTTAGTTTAACTTAAGCCTTATCACCAAATCAAAGCTATACATTTTAGGCTTAGGCAATTTACTAAATTATTATATACCAATATAATCCATTCAAACCAAATCATGTGTAAACTGTATAGTAACTTTTTTTTATACGAGGCCTTAGATATTTTAGGAGACCTAGGTAATTGTCTAGCATATATTATATGAAAGTCGTCCATTATAGGGTGATACCACCAAATTGTGCGTTTCTTTTTGTATTTTATAATAACTAGTGTAGGTTTGAACTGTATCTATTTTCAACAAAATTACTATCATACGGCATTCAACTATAACTCATAACTTTAATGAATCTCGTAGAACAATGAAAGATACTGATTGCACACGAGCAACCACTCATCACTACAAATAACTACTCTAGTATGTGTAATGTATAGTCCATTTAATACTACAAACCAATATAAAAAAAAGGAAAAGAAAATAAGACTAATACATCATTTATCATAGTAAAAAGTTTAAGGTATGTTGCATTAACAAAAAATGTATTAATCTAAGGTGATATTTTTGTTACATAATAATGCCATTTTTTTTCTAAATATTTGCATCTAAAATGGTTGTATTTGAAAACAAAAATTATATTGTATAACAAAACAATTACGTTAGGTATAGTACAACTTCAATTAGTGCAATTTTCATATGACCAAGAACGTTTCATTGTGACATGAGAGGCAATTGATATTGTGATCGTAATTACATCGTATATTAAATATTAATTCAGTTTCTTTTATGTCTGGATACAACCCTCAGTAACAAACCTCCCAAACATTACAATCTCTCTTTAGATATGTTTAAATGTGAGATACTTAGCTTTCAAGCCTTTAAATATCGTATAAATGCAGTTTTTGTGATATAAAAAATTTTGTTCAAGTATTCACGTTATCAAGAATATATTAAACACACTTTCTCTTCTGATAATATGATATGACTCTTGTTTTTCTAAATCTAAAACGACAAAAAATAACCTGATCGGCTAAAAATACACAATCTAAACAGTTGAATCCCCGGAAAATTGTAGCCTCTAGATGTCGGCCTTGGTTGTCATGTATAAATTAACTTTTTGTTAGCTAAAGGTCGTAGAATGTACATTTGATGATTACACGTGTAACACATAAATTTATGTTATGACATATGTGAAAAGTTAAATAACCGAACAAATTAAAGTAGATATACGATAGAAGCCACATAGAACTTGATTTTCTAACTTAAGTATAACATTTTAGAAAATACTTTGATAAATTCTTTATATAAAACCACCCTTGACTAAATATTACTTAAACATTAAAAACATTAATAAGAAGGCTTATAAAATTAAATATTGAGCTACATTCAAATATTTTGGTGTACGTCTTGGCCGGTATATATTGATGGTCGTCTCCTTGTTATTCAGGAAACACATGAACGCTTTTGGATTAGTTGTTAATTTTGTTTGATTATTTGTCTTTGTGCAAAAATCTTAAATAGTTATAAACTTATTTAGTACCCATCGAAATAGTCTTGGAGGCTTGCTATGTTACTTTACTTGTATTTTATGTCATTTGTTTACATTAAAAATAGTGAGTCATAATATGCATGAATATTTATATATGATATTGTTTATGAGATTAGAACTAGACGGAATCAAGGCAAGATCAAGAGGATCATCTAACTCTTATCATTAGAAATTGTCGGTTGTTTTATATATAATAGTTTTTTACACAGTTACAAGTTGAATTCAGAGCCGGCTTCACCTAATAAAAAAAAGAGGCAAGGGACTAGGGCATCAATCGTCAAGGTTATTTTTTTTTGTTTTGAATTAGGAAAACTACCATGTTATCTCATATTTTTAAAAGAGAAAATTTGTTTAGGATTATTTCTTCCCAAGTAATTAAATATTTTTTCGTTTTTGTTTCATCTTTGTTTGGTGTCGTTATAAATCTTTTATTAATGATACGAATGAAAAATTTAGCTAAATAAGCTTTCTAGCAGTAACTACGGTTAGGGGTGTTCAAAAAAACATGTATCTTAATCTAAATCCGAAATTACAAAAATCCGAAGAGTCAGAAAAATTCAGATATCTGGAAGTTCGGATTTGGAATTTTCGGATAGTTCGGATATCCGAAATCTGAAATAGTTTTTTAGGAAAATTTTTCGTAGACTTCGGACAATTTTTTGGATATTACGGATACTTTTTTGGATATTTCAAATATTTTTTTGGATATTCAGATATTTTGCAGGTATTTTCGAATATTCGGATATCCGATATGTATCTTTTTTAATTTTTTTAACCTTTTTTCTAAGTTCAGATATCCAAACCACCGAATATCTAAAAATAAACACCCATAAATAGGGTAATAAATTTAAGCTGATTAACAAAGAGAAACATCCTTGTAAAATATCTCCAACAAATAATTAAGTATTGAAATTTATATTATTTTTATTTACATCATTTATTGTTCATACTTATTTTTCTTTAAAGAAATTAGATTTTTATAATCCAAAAGATAATTTATTGGCCAATAATAATCAATAATAATATTTTGAATAAAAGTCAGATGCATATTAAAACTAAGATTAAATGATCGGTTAATTTCAATTTTTTTTCAAGTCAAGTGGTGTAAATTTGCCTAAAAATAAATAAATAAAAGAGCCGTATGTCTTGTACATCTTTCTAGAAAAAATAATAGTATATCTCAAATAAACTCTAAGAAATGAGAACAATCCAAATTAAAGAATAATAATCATAGTCATTATCGACTTTATATGTTGATTTAATTGATGATATAAATAAATTAAGGACATCGCTTTTCATGATAATCTAATTGGCAGGAAGAAGGGTACAAATTAAACCACATGAAACCAACCTGTCGAACATGAGAACCAGCATAGCATATGCTTTTCTTAGCACATAAGGACGTTACCAAAAATAAATAAATTTTTTCAAAAAAATATTAGTCAGCGATTCGTCGGAAAAACCGTAAAGCGACAAATTATCAAAAAAAAAAAACGTTTGTGGAAAAAACCTCCTAAGAAAAACATTTCCGATGAATTTATGACGAATATTCCCACAAATTAGCGACAAAAGACGTTTCTCGCTAAATTTGCAACAAAATACCGACAAACATAAATTTGATATAGTCCAAATGATTAGCGACAATTTTGTGACAAAACGTAGTTCACTTATTATATATTATTACTGATAACAATAACAATAACAATAATAATAAATCAATTAAATTTTCCGATGACTTTCCAACAAACATTCTATTTTATTTTTTCCCTTAAAATTAAATTCAGCGACCATTTACCGACGAATATTTGATTTTTTTAATTTTAATAAAATAAATTTTATTGACAACTATATATCCGAAAAAACTTAATTTTGTTTATTTGTATTAATATTTGTATATCGTCAAATTTCCAGCAGCATTGCTCTTTTTTCGACTAATTAACGACAATAATTAATCTTTTTTTATCTAACAAATTTCCGATAACATATACAGAAAAACAATGATAAACATTTAGCATTTATAGGCCAAAAAGTTACAGAAAAATGGAAAAAAGAACATGAAATATACTAACATATTCTATTGTCGGTAAGGTGTGACACACGTACTCCATCATACACGTGGATATGCTAACACACGTACACTACACACATACGTATACACTAACGATTCCATATGCATAATCTTTAATTACAATAGTATTTAGTTATTAATAGCGTTAGAATATTTTTTTTCAATATTTAATATATCATTTTATGATAAATTTTCGACATAATTCAAAAACATCACTTTACCTTATTCAAAACTTGTTGACTAAAAAAATACGTATTTCTAGTAAATTATTTGTTGTATTTTCCTTGAGTTTTTTTAAGGTTTTGCACTTCTCAACGTAAGTTCAAACCCCACTTGCGTCGTTTTTTTCTTTTGCATTTAATTTTTTTGACTCATACCATGTATTTGTCTCTGTTTAAGTTTTTTAGATGTTGATTTGTTCCAACGTGAGTCTTTTGTTAAACGGCAAATGGCTACATGATGTTCACATCATGAATAAAATAATATATGTTAAATTGACCATGAATCTTTATTCTAATCTATATATATCTAAATATGTACTCTATAATAAAAAAGTATTAATTTTGTCATTTGTCACATTCTTACACAACTATTGTCATTTGTCACATTTTTACACAATTATTGCCACTTGTCAATTCCTTATCAATTCACTTAATTATCCCTCTTAAACAATAATTATAATACTAATAACTACTATATTATTCATCTTTTTATTATAAAATACACTTAAAAAATTTATAAAATACAAAATTTTCTAAAGTCAAAATTGTTAAAAGTAAGAAACATTTTATTTTCAAAAAAACAAAATTTATGTAAAAAACAAGTTATCTTAAAAAACATAGATGTGCTAAATTATTAATATTAGATAAACATGTTGCATGTGCAAATAAGATGCCGAGTGCTGTATACAAGTAAATTTTCAGAGATTTGTAGATTTTTTAAAGTATTTGTATGCAATTAATATTCGTAATATATCAAATGTTTATTATCTTTATTTCATCTGATATGGAACAATGTTTTGTAAATTGTAATAAATTACATATTTTTTATGACTTCACCTGTGTTATACACGGGTTATTACCTAGTTATTCTAATAAAAGAATATCAAGAGTAGACACATGTCACCTTCTCATATACTCTAATTTTTTCCCCTCATATATCTCCTATTAGATACCAATTGACTTTTATATTTAACTAAATATTAATTATTTTATAAATTAAATTATACAATTAAATACCAAATATATAAATCTTCTTATAAGAAAATTTCACTTATATAATATCTTAAAATATAATTTTATAATTCTTAAATTTTTATCATTTGTAATTTATTATTTTTAATTATTCGTCATTTATTATTTTATCAACAATTATTTTTATCAAACATACAAAGCTACATAAAAAAATTATTTATAATATATTAGATTTGTTTAACCCATATAATATGTGGGTTCTATCGTAGTAATTTATATTATTAATCAATTAATTTAAAAGTAGTTGTGAATTATTACTCATTTCAGTTTTTTTACAAGTTTCATAGCTTTACTCTTTGTTGCATCTCTTTTATCATACAAAAGTATATCTTAGTCTATATTCTCACGTCTTACTATATTTTTATCTTATCATATATGTTTATGCAATGTATATTTTGTCTTCTCATATCTCATTGTAATAATAGAAACTATGTTATCATCTCACACCTCATATTACACCGTTATTTATTTATTTTTTGTTATTGTAATATAATCTCACTTAATAGAGTTTCTATATCTTACAATAAGAAACCTTTGGTTCAAACAAGAGCAAAATGCCAAAAGTAATTATTTAAAAAAATATCTTTATTATCTTAAATTTAAGATAAAAATGACATAGTTTAATTTTTATCTAAATGACATAGTTTAATTTTTATCTAAATGACATAGTTAAATAATAGTAATAAAAAATAATATAATTATATTTTTAGAAAAAATATGATTAATTAAAATTGTGTATAATTTAGTAATTTAAGTAATGAAATAAAAATAGACTTGTTTTAAAACTTTTGTTTTTTCAAAAGTTTACTTTTTAAACATTTAATTTGTATTAAATAAACTATTATTAAAAAAATTTCATATTTCACAAAAATCTAAACCAAACCTTGTATACATCTTGAATAAATAAAAGATTGAATTTTATCCATAAAGATTTAAGAATTATAAACCTATAAATTATTAAAAAACATAACTAAAATTACATATAAGTAACTACGTAAAAAAATATCATTTATTTAGTTTTTTTTAAATATTTTTTTCTGAAAAACAGGGTAGTTTCCATATAAAAATCTTTGTTCATTTATTACGCATGTTAAATAATAAAAGAATTAAATATTGGCATTAATTATTTAGAAAGTATATAAAGATTTTTAAAAATAATACAATAATAAAATTAAAAATAATTACTTAATTTAGGTGCTAAAACAATAACACTAATTTTTTAAACTTCATTTTATTAATAGCTCATTTTGAAAAAATAGTTTTGGAAAATGTAATTTTTGTAAGTATCTCGTTGTTTAAATCTTTAGTTTAATTCTTATCGTTTTTTAAAAACATTGCTTTTATTTTTTTCATAAAACTTTTTTTTATAAAAGATTGATTTTAAAATATTTCGTACTCTAAAGAACTTTGATGTTTTAAAAAAAGTCATATTTATAAGAAAATTTCATACTTATAATAATTTGCTTTTTTAAAAGCATGTATTTTTAATAATTTTTTTTAGTTTACTAAGGAATCTGTTTTTAATAAATAAATAAACAATATAGTTAGAATCTAATACGAAAAAATCATGGAAGAATTGATATGAAGTTTTTTTTTTTTTAATAAATGACTCGTGTTTAATTTATTTTTATTATTAATATAATATTGTATTATTTGCTTTCCGAATTCCCTACTAGGAGGGTAAGGTTCAAACTCGTTACTAGAGGTGTTCGTGGTCCGGTTTTTACGGGTTTTAAGTGGAACCGTAACCAAACCGTTAACAACGGTTTTTGAACAATGAAAACCAAAACCGAACCATTTAAAATAACAACCGAACCAAACCGAACCGTTATCAACGGTTTGGTTTCGGTTTGGTTTACGGTTTGAGATTTTAATCCCGTTAAAAATAAAATCGAATCAAACCAAGCCTTTATAGTTCAACACAGATTATTTACACAAAGTCCATATGTATTTTTTTAAATCGCGGACAAATCAATAACTTAATATGTGTATACACACATATATAAAACATCTATATATGCATATATATATATATGTATATATTGATATATCTATGTGTATATACATATATCTATATTTATATATACGTGGACACACATATACGGTCCGTTATGGTTTTCTACGACCGGTTTTTTATGAAAACCGTAAACCAAACCGTTTATCACGGTTTTAAACTTTTGAAACCGACTTACCGAATGTTTGAAAAAAACAACAGTGAAACCAAACCGATGAACGGTTTGGGCGGTTTCGTGGTTTGGAAGCGGACCGTGAACACCCCTACTCGTTACAATAGTTAAATACTTTGATATGAACGTTTTATCAACGAGGTGAGGAAAGTCCAAACTCTTCGTGAAAAATACTTTGAAATCAATGTTTTGAATACATATTCTACGAATTAAATCAGACTTTCTAAGGAAGCCTTGATTTTTTACATTGGAAGTTTTTGTTCTTTAAAACTTTCTAAATTTCCAAATGTTTAGGTTTTAGGTTGTGGGGTGAGGTTATGCTAAATAGTGTTTTTAAAATAAAAAGTGTGAGAAGTATTAATAGCCTTTAGATCAAAAAATCAAGGGCTGAGATCATAGTTCCAAAATTCACGCATTAGTGATCAGTTAAAACAGTCCGAAGGGGTAGGATCGTCATTTGATCATCGCGCCTTCCTTCCTCTCTTCAATCGCGCCTTTCTTCCGAAACCAGAAACTTCTACTCAACAATGGCGAACGACGGTGATGCAGCGAATTCAGGATTGCAAACAGTACCTACTCAACAATCACCGCAAAAATCAACAATGGTGAACGACGGAGATGCGACGGAGATGCTTCCGATTTCGCAACTTGAAGAACAGAGCGTACAAAAAGATCAGACACAACAAAATGAAGAACCAATTCAAGGTACAGCGAATATCATTTCGTCTAATAGTAGTGTCGATTGAGTCCTCATTATTGCATGTATTGCACAATGGATGGTCTAGGGCACAACTGTTAGAAACAACGGCTAAAATCATCCATGTGTATTGTGTGATTGTGTCTAACATGATTTTCTGTTGTGTCTTCTGTGTGCTCATCATTGTTGCATGTATTGCACAATGGATGGTCTAGGGCACAACTGTTAGAAACAAAGGCTAAAATCATCCATGTGTATTGTGTGATTGTGTCTAAGATGATTTTCTGTTGTGTCTTCTGTATGGTCATCATTGTTGCATGTATTGCACAATGGATGGTCTAGGTCACATCTGTTAGAAACAATTGCTAAAATCATCCATGTGTATTGTGTGGTTGTGTCTAACATGATTTTCTGTTGTGTCTTCTGTGTGGTCATCAATGTTGCATGTATTGCACAATGGATGGTCTAGGTCACAACTGTTAGAAACAATGGCTAAAATCATCCATGTGTATTGTGTGGTTGTGTCTAACATGATTTTCTGTTGTGTCTTCTGTGTGGTCATCAATGTTGCATGTATTGCACAATGCGTGGACTAGGACTATTGTGTTAATTTGTGTTATACTTATTGTGTATATTCTATTGTGGTAACTCAAAATTTTTTTTGAATAGTTATATTACGTAAACGGAAAAGTGAAAGAATTAAAATGATGTGCTTTGGTAGATTCACTAATGAGGAGTCCAACCCAATAATTTTGGACAATGAAGAAATTGACAATGAATGTTAGTATACTAAACTTTTATTATAGTATAACACATATATTGTTATTGTGTGATAATTTTGTTGTTTCATTTTTATGCAGCAAATGACAAAGATAATTCTGACTCTGACAAACCAATCAAAGAGTTTCTTAAGCCAAACAAAGAAAGGAAACAAAAGCTGAAATTGAAAGCTAAGAAGGTTGATAAAATGAAAGAAGCAGGTTCAAAAAGAAAAATAGAAACTAGTCAACAAGCTGAGAAGGTGAAGGTGAAAAGGCTAAAGGGAAACATTGAAGAGTCAGAGGAGAATCAATCACCTTATTTTGAGTACACTGGTCAAAAAATTTTCATGAGGTGTTCACCAGCAAACCTAATAAGTTTTTTGGAAAAACTAAATGAAGATCAGAAGAAAGCAGTTAAAGAAATGGGTTTTGGTGATGTGTTGTGTTTAAAGTTACACACAATACCGACTGCATTTGGTTACTGGCTCTTAAAAAACTACAATCCACAAACAGATGTTCAGAATATTGGCTCCAGTCGGTTCAAGATAACACCATATTTGATCCATTTGGTATTTGGAATACCAAATGGTAAAATCACAGTTCAAGAGAAATTCCGACCTAATTCTACTGATGCGGTTGTCAGGGAATGGAGAAGTCAATTTGGGACAGACATACCAAAAAAGATTTCAATGAAAGATTTTGCTCAGCACTTAACAACCAGAAACGATTCTGGTAGAATGTTTAAGCTGAACTTTTTGGTGATGTTCTTCTCTATAATGGGCGAATCAATGAAAAGCAACACTGTCAACCAAAGATTTCTCACCTCAGTTACAACAAAAATGGATGTGAAGAAATTAAGTTGGTGTGATTATGTGTTAACCTGTCTTCGGAAAACAAGACAGACATGGAATGGTGACGAGGATGAGCTGTTTAACGGGCCTCTTGTTTTACTTGCGGTAAAATGTTTATTACACAATTTCATATAACACAAATATCATATAACACAAAATTTATATTACACAATGTCATATAACACAAAAATTATATTACACAATGTCATTGTACATTAAACACAATAACATGCTGTGTATATTAATATTGTTGTTTCTTTTTTGATAAACCTAGGTTTTATACTTCTATGAAAAACAAAATAGCAAGGACCAATGGTTGAATCAACCAAAAAAACTTGAGGGAATAAATTTGGCAAAATTGCAAGAGTTTGAGGAGAAACTTGAAGATTCAAATCATGAGGAAAAAAAAACCGAAGGAGGATTGAAAGTTAAAATTAAAATCAAAAGACCTCCAAAAGTTCAAGTTGCACAATCCGATTCTACTAGAAATGAAGAATCTTCAAAAGGAGGTACAAAAAAAAATTGGTTATATGCCCTTGTATTATATATTAGTATGTTATATGTGATTGTGTTATATAATATTGTGTTATAACACAAATGTGTTATAACATATTCTGTTACATTTAACACAATGTTAAATTGCACAATGATAGATAACACAATAAGAAAATAAGAGAATAACTTATAACACAATGGCATATAACATAATAAGGAAATAACAGAATGTGTTATAACAGAACTGTGATATAACATATTCTGTTACATTTAACACAATGTTACATTACACAATGATACATAACACAATAAAAAAATAAAAGAATAAGTTATAACACAATAAGGAAATAACTGAATATGTTATAACAGAATTGTGTTATAACATATTCTGGTATTTCATTATAACATATTTCATTATTAGTATATTATTTTTGTTATTGTTTTATATGCAGTTGTGTTATATTCTTGTGTTATAACACTGTGTTAATTACTCATTGTGTTAGATAATATTGTGTTAAATACTCGTTGTGTTATATAAAAATATTTTTATCTATTTGTGTTATATCTGCTTGTGTTATATGCTATTGTGTAATAATACTTTGTGTTATAATATTGATGTGTTAAATATTGATTGTGTTATATATTAATCTGTAAATACTCATTGTGTTATACAAAAATATTGTGTTATAAAAATATTTTTATCTATTTGTGTTATATCTTATTGTCTAATATCATTGTATTATCTCATTGTGTTATATATGTGATTGTTCTGTAAAACAATATGCTTTATAATATTGTTTTATCTCATTGTGTTATATATTATTGTTTAGATGACAAAGAAGAAGAAGAAGGCATCAATATTGATGAAACTGTTGTACAAAAAGAGGAAACAGTTCAAACAGAAGAGGTATATTATGTATACATTTGTTTTTTACACACATTATAATTAAAAATCGTATAAAAAATTATCACAGGATACAGCAGAGATGATTAGCAAAGCACTGATCTTGTTTGAAGAACATGCAAATAAAGTGACGGAGTTGTTGGATAAAGCAAATAAACTTTATCCAGGAAGTAATCTCATCAAGGAAAAAGAAATACAGTGGAAAACATCAGTTGAGAAATACAGCAAAACTGAAATGCAGGAAGATTATACTCCAGTTATGCAAACAGAAAACAGTGATGATATTCCTAGCATCTCCCCTCTTGATGTCAGCCCGTCACTGTTAGAAGCATTTATTGAGATGGAGAAGAATGCATTGATTGAGCTGCAGAATAAATCATTGAAGAAAACAGTTGATCGATTGTTTGAGGGTCCAAGCTTCACTTTGTTAGGGGAAAGCCAAGAAACACAATCGGTTGAAGAAGAAGTTGCTGGAGGAGGAAATCAAGATGCAGTTAAGGAAAACCCAATTAGTGAATCAAAGAATGAAGAGCATATGCAGGAAGACAAAATAGGAGAAAAACACAATGAAATTGTTGATCAAAACACAGAGTGTGAAAAACATATTGAAGAACCTATTCAAGAAGACAGAATGGCTGATAAACACAATGACAGTGTTAATCAACATCCAATTCAAGAAGACACAATGGGTGACAAACAAAATGAAAGTGTTGAGGTGGGTTTAGCAGAACAAGAGACTGTTGGGGGAATGCAAACTGAAGATGATGAAAAAAATCAGAATCTTGAAGCTCAGATTGCTAAAGTAATAAGTGAGTTACCACTGTTGCAAAGTAGAGAACAAGAATATATAACACCAGAAAAAGCAATGTTGTGTGTGGTTGATCCTGTTAGCAGTGTACATCCTGAGGCATGTGAAGAAAAAAATCCAAAAAGACCCCAAAGGAAAAAGGTGTTACCTGAAGTTTTTTGTTCACCATATATTCAAAGGCAAGTTGTCATGGCTGATAAAAGAACCAGCACCGAAAATAATCTTTCTTCGTATATATTTGCTGCAAGTGGAGGATGTTGGTAAGTCACATTATAACCTATAAGATTTTCTTTTGCAGATTACACAATATTACATTATCAGATTGATAATTTTCTTCTTTTGCAGGGACTTGATGTTTCAAATTTCAGATGTTATTACGTCTACAAGGGTAATGTTTGAAAGTTTGAAACCAGGTATAGAAGTTTATGTTGATGTCATAAATGCATGGGCTCATATTCTAAACCGAGAAGAGAGGAAGAGATCAAGGGATTCAATTCATAGGCTGTTTTGCACTGGTCCAATGATTGTAAGTATACAAACAAAACACAATGACTGATCCTCTTATTTTGTTATTGTGTTATAATTAGTTGTGTTATATATGCTTTTGTTATAACTCATTCTGTTATTTTTTTATTTGTTATAACAGAACTGTGTTATAACATATTCTGTTACATTTAACACAATGTCAAATTGCACAATGATATATAACACAATAAGAAAATAAGAGTATAAGTTATAACACAATGGCATATAACACAATAAGGAAATAACACAATGTGTTATAACAGAACTGTGTTATAACATATTCTGTTACATTTAACACAATCTTAAATTGCACAATGATACATAACACAATAACAAAATAAGAGAATAAGTTATAACACAATGGCATATAACACATTAAGTAAAATAACACAATGTGTTATAACACAACTGTGTTATACATATTCTGTTACATTTAACACAATGTCAAATTGCACAATGATACATAACACAATAAGAAAATAAGAGAATAAGTTATAACACAATGGCATATAACACAATAAGGAAATAACACAATGTGTTATAACACAACTGTGTTATAACATATTCTGTTACATTTAACACAATGTCAAATTGCACAATGATATATAACACAATAAGAAAATAAGAGTATAAGTTATAACACAATGGCATATAACACAATAAGGAAATAACACAATGTGTTATAACACAACTGTGTTATAACATATTCTGTTACATTTTACACAATGTCAAATTGCACAATGATATATAACACAATAAGAAAATAAGAGTATAAGTTATAACACAATGGCATATAACACAATAAGGAAATAACACAATGTGTTATAACACAAATGTGTTATAACATATTCTGTTACATTTAACACAATGTTAAATTGCACAATGATACATAACACAATAAGAAAATAAGAGAATAACTTATAACACAATGGCATATAACACAATAAGGAAATAACAGAATGTGTTATAAAAGAACTGTGTTATAACATATTCTGTTACATTTAACACAATGTTACATTACACAATGATACATAACACAATAAAAAAATAAAAGAATAAGTTATAACACAATAGTATATAACACAATAAGGAAATAACAGAATATGTTATAACAGAATTGTGTTATTGGGTTATTAGCCATTGTCTTTTAATTTTCCGTTTTGTTTGATTTACAGCATAGGGACACCTTTGATAAAGATGAAGGCACAATGGTAACTGAGTTCAAAAGAAATATGCTAGAGGTTTTGAGGAAAGAACAATTGACAAGCATCAATGACTTTGAACTTGTGTTTATACCAATGGCTCAGTCAAATCATTATTATCTCATGTGCTTCAACATAAAAACCACAAAGTCAATTCTTATTGACAATAGTGCATCAGTTGAGTATGAAGCCAAATACCTTTCCAGGCCTGAAAAAATGGTATGTATATATCAACTTATCAAGTCTTTTAATAAAAATACACAATACATAAATTGAATGTAACAAAAATGTTTATTTTTTTTAACAGAGAGAGGCCTTTGCATCTTACCTTGATGACATATCACATCCAAATGCAAAACACATAAGGGAGTCAAAAATAACTCGCTTTGAGATGCCATGGAGAACTTCTCATAATGGTATTGATTGTGGCATATTCCTAATGAGACACATGGAAACGTATATGGGAGAAGAAGAAAAGGAATGGAAATCTGGATTTATTCCTGAAGATTTAAAGGGACAACAACAGTTCCAGCTTGATGATTTAAGGAAAAAGTATGTAGCAAAGATGTTGTTGAATGATGTGAATGAAGTTAAGTCTTATGTGGTGGAAGACATGAAGAAGTATTTGGACCTTCCCCTACAGAGAAAAGGAAGTTACAAAAAAATGCAAAACAAAGAATATACAAAAGGCTCACTGAACACCTATTTTAGACTGAACTTGAGCTTGTCATGTGCATGTAGTCGTATTTTAAGATAGTACTCGTATCAAGAAAACAAGACAGTTTTACTTTTGTGTTCTTTGTTTTTATTTGGTATCATAGTATCATGATTTAAAGCAGTTTAAATAGTTTGTTGATTTACTTATAGTAGGATCCATGCAATTGAGTAAAGTATGACTCATAAAATACATATAACACAAATAAACACTATATAACACAATGGATTAATTATGACACAATGAATTAATTATAACACAATTGATGAATTATAACACAATGGATTAATTATGACACAATTGATTAATTATGATACAATTGATGAACTATGATATAATTTAATAATTATTACACAATTGTCTAATTATGACACAATACAAAAATTGAAAACGAAAAACAAACAAATAATATTATTAAGAAAACAAATGATATAAGTAATATCATTGTATGGTTTGTTTGATAAAAATAAGACACAAATTACAATAGGATCAATACAATTGGGTAAAATATGAATCATAAAATACAGATAACACAATGAACACTATATAACACAATAGATTAAGTATGACACAATTAATCCATTATAACACAATGGATTAATTATAACACAATGGATTAATTATGATATAATTTAATAATTATTACACAATGGATCAATTATAACACAATGTAAAAATCGAAAACAAAAACAAAAAATTAATATTATTAAGAAAACAAATGATGTAAGTAATATGTAAAGCAGTTATTATGACACAATAAAAACTAAAATAACACAATAACTTATATGTAACACAACAATCAGTAAACTCATAAAAAAATAAAATACAAAATATTATCATGACACAATTGATCAATTGGAACAAAATATAACTGAATTTTGTTTGTGTTATAACACTAACTCTCAATAGTTACAAATATCACTAATATGAAAATTTAAGATGAAAAACAAATATAGAAACAATAACTTTTTCTATTGAGTTAAAGATGAAATTCCTGAACTACTTGATTCTTTACTTTGAAGCCGCTTTATGTATAACGTACATGTACGTTGATTATGTCCAGTTTTCTTGCAGAAACTACAAACCCTAACTTTATCCATTGCTATCTCACGAGCTGACTTGTACCGTTTATGTTTTCCACATCCTTTTGTCCTTGTTCTAATTGGCACACGGACTGAAATGTTGTACGGTTCGCTCATTCCAGTAACTGATGCAAATCTTTCTCTCTTGCTAGAACGTGGAGCAGTCACTTTAACCTCATTCGCCTTGGCAACATAATTTTTCACATAATCTCTATAAAGACACAACTGATCTTTGTTTGTAACCAATTGATTAATAACATAATCATTTGAATGTGTAATCTCACGAATGATGCTCTGTACATCAACCTCATTGCTTTTGTTGCAATTTGACCCTTCCACATAGCGAATTGAACTATTTGCAACAGCATCCCTTGTCCAACGCCTAAGTACATACTTTTTTGGAAACTCAGTTATGTCACAAAGCCTTAACACATAGTAAATATGTCTACAAAGTAACCCAAATTGCTCAAATCTGTTACAACTGCATGATATAGTTAGATCTTCCTTCTGAAACATAACCTACAACCAAATAAATAAAATCAATAATAATAAAATGAGACATCACACGACAGAATGTTATACAACACAATGACATATATATAATATTATAATAAATAACACAATGAGATATTACACAACGTACACATCAAATAGTATATAACACAATACTAGAACAAATAACACAATCTGATATTACACAACGGACACATAACACAATAAAATTATATGCTTGTGTTATAACTCATTCTGTTATTTTTATATTTGTTAGTTGAAATTGTGTTTTATAGCATTGTCTTTTATCTCATGTGATTTACTTATTTATGTAATTGTGTTATATAAAATTATGTATAACACAATGTTACATTACACAATGATACATAACACAATAAGAAAATAACAGAAAAATTTATAACACAATGGCATATAACACAATAAGATTAACATATAACACAATAATAAAAGATACAACAAAAACCTTTCAATATATATCACTTCTATATAACACAAATGATATATAACACACTATTATATAACACAATGACACATAACACAATAAAAATTGAACATACAATTACATATAACACAAAAAAAATTGTAAAAACATGAACAAACAATATAAAGGTAAAAAAACATAATTCATACCTTATAATATGAGCTAGAATCATGTGAAAAATCCTTAATTGAGTACTTTTCAAACTCACCAAAGGTTTCAACATGAACTGATGCACAACTATTAATAGCATCATCTATCTCCAATTGCTGATCCAGGAAAATTGTTTGTGTATAAATTTTTGCAGCTTGATCTTCAAGAGGAAATGAACTCCATATGTCAGGTTCTGTGTATCTTGATTCATGATCATTCTTCCTATGCTCATACCTTTGTGATTCCATTGCTGTCTCAAAATGACTATAAAACTCAATGAAGGTCGAATTTGCATTACAAAAATGACTAAAAAAGTGATTTTCACTCTCTGCTCTTGATGTAGTACGCATAAGGCCAGACAGATTCTCATCTAAATAATAGGCAGGTATCCAGTCTTTTCTAATGTTATACATATCAGACAACCAACGATGATTACTTAGCCCATAAGTAGAAAGAATTGAATGCCATTCTTTCTCAAAAACATCAGCTGTTATACTGTCTGACCATACTATAGTACATAATCTTTTTTTGAAATCTGTTGTATTACATAAAACAGCACCAACCTACAAAAAAAAAGACAATCAAAAAGACAGAATAACATTACACAAAAAGACACAATGATTACACAATGATCAAAAGCATAAAAAACACAATGAAAATAAGACACAATGGCTTTACATCAACTAATACACAATGATTAACCAGAGTAAAAAAAACAAAATGAAAATAAGACACAATGGCATTACATAAAATAATACACAATGATGAAAAGGAGTAAAAAAACACAATGAAAACAAGACACAATGGCATTACATCAAATAATAAAACAGTAATATATGTAGTAAGAAAACTAAAAACACAATACCTTCCCTGTCAATTTCTCCCAAATATGCCACATGCATAGTCTGTGACGAGTATTTGGTAGAACAAATTGAATAGCCTTCTTCATGGCAGGATCTTGATCAGTAACAATTACTTTAGGAGGAAAACCAAATGCATTAACAAATTTGCTCAATAACCAGCTGTACGAATCAGCGGTTTCAGACCCAAGAAGGGCAGCACCAAGAGTAACATTTCTATTGTGGTTATCTATACCAGTAAAAGGAACAAATACCATATCATACCTACAAACAAAATAGCAAAAAGAAAATAAATCCAAATATAACACAATGTATAAAATAACACAATGAACTATTAAATCATACTTATTTGTTCGATACGTGGCATCAAAAGCTACCACATCACCAAAAACCTGGTAATTCTTCTTGGAATCCTCATCAGCCCAAAACAAAGCACCTAGGCTGCCATCTTCCTTAACAGTATAATCAAATGAAAAATTGGGCAAACTCTCCTTTTTCTTGTTTAGACGTTGAACAATCATCTCCGCATCATACTCACCAATGTATTCATTTAGATCCCTTCTATAATTCTTAAAATCAGACTTTGTAGCTCCTATATCCCCATAACCACCATACAAACTCTTCAAAATGTTGAAAGCTCTTACAGGCCCAATATTAATCGTTGACAAAGCTTGAATTGCACTCTCTTTTGTGTGATCAACCCTTCTTGTAGCAGTTAAAAACTGAACATCTTCTTCTTCAACAAAACTATGGTTATGCTTTTCTTGAAAATAATATACCTTGTACTTATTACCATCAACTAACTGTAACTTCATTTGTGCATCACACCCAATTCTCTTTGATGCTCTCCTACGCTTTAATGTTGCTTGATTTTCATCACTAAAACTTCCAAATCCTCTTTCCTTTCTAAAACCTTGTTTAGAACAAACTAGATATTTCAACTTAATAACATCATTATGTTTGTATTCTGCACTCTTCCTTACTGAAAAACCACTACTAATGGCATACTTTTGATAAAAAGCAAATGCATGATCAATACTATCAAACACCATACCTACCATAGGTACAACTGAAGAGTTTGAAATTGGGGTGTAATACACTTTTCCAGAACTTGGGGATATATGTTGAACACCAACTTCATTGTAAACAGCCACATCTACATAATAATAACACAATGTATAACAATGATTTAGTTTAACATGTATATAACACAATAAAAACTAAAATAACACGATAACTTATATATAACACAACAATCTGTAAACTCATAAAACACAAAATACAGAAATACACAACAATTAACACAACATAATACATACAATAATGATACTCGTAATAAAATAAGACAATATATATAATAGAAACAATGATACGTCATACACAATATATATATAACAATGCTCACATATATATCACAGCAAACAATGATAAAACATAGTACAATAGACACAACAATGACAAACATGATAAAATTAGACACAAACATGATACGATAGACACAACACATCATGATAGTCATTAAAATTAGACACAAACATGATCCATTATACACAAATTCGCAGCAAACACCATCCAATACACAAAATTAGACACAAAAATGATCCATTATACACAAATTCGCAACAAACACCATCCGATACACAAACAAAAAGTTTAAAATAATCACAATCCAATAAGAAAACACATTGATCAAACGAAAAATAGAAACAATAAGAAAAAAACGTACCGCACGCATCTTCAGAAATCGACATTGCTTAGTTAATCAACTAATCAGGTTACGATCCACATTGATCGGCAGAAAGATTATGATCCAGATCTACGATCTTCTAATTGCTAATTGTTAATCAGATAATAGAAACAATGATCGGCAGAAAGATTATGATCCAGATCTTCTATACACGTAAAAGAAGCTATATACGTAAACAATTAAAGAGTATATATACCTTCTAAAATAATTTTTTCTTCCAAATATACCCTCCATTAAATTTTAATCTCATATTTAATCCAATGGTTAAGATTCCTTCTCACCTTCTCACTAAGATAACCCTTTTCACTTGAACCTAAACCTTAGGTTGTGTATGATCAAATAAAAATTATGTTTTGTCTTAGAATTAAAAAAAAAATCTAAAAAACCCAGAAGCCGGCCCAACAAATTTCGATTGAACTTATTCCGATGATGTAGGAACCGTCTCGTCAAACTCTTTAATATTAACTTTTAGGTTTTAGCTTTAACATTTTATTTTTGAGTTTAAGCTTTAAGGCTTCATTTTTAGTTATTAGGTTTTATTATTATGGTTTCAGGTTTGATTTTAAGGCTTGTATTTTGTTTAGTAATGTTAAAAAGTATTTCTAAAACCAGCTCAAACGAACTCCAATTAAAATCATTCAGACGATATTGGAAACGTAACGTCAAACTCTGCAATATTAACTTTTAAGTTTTGCGAACCGGTACCGGCTATCGTTTCTTATTTACTTTTAAATATACCAGGGCATATGGTTCCGATAAACCACACATGCTCATGCATATCCATCTAAACATTTCTTAACTAACATGTTTTTTTTTTAAATATAGATATTTTAATAATTAATAACAGTGTTTTAAACAACGTACTAAGCGTGACCGAACTCAATGTTTTTTTATTCATGTGTGTGAATTCAAAATTTAGGTAAAACGATTTGAATGAGTGGTTAAAGGGTATGTGTTTCGTGACTAAAGTCGAATTTGTGTCTTGTGCATAACCCTTGATGTGTTTTGGGTTAATCCATATATGGAATTATATATTTAGCTACCAATTCATGCGATTTTTTTTTGTTTGTGAAACGCCTAGCTTGGCATGTTTATAAATGAAACATACGTTATGGACTGTTTTGTAAAATTGTATATATATGGTTCCCTGTCAATTCAACTGTCTTGAGAGAAGATCTGGGCCGTTTAAAATGGCTGAGAATAAATCTCAGCTGTGTAAATTAAATTTATGAGGTAGTTATGAAAATATTTTATCCTCATTTCCCCATTATCTCATTTATTACATTTAAACAATTATTATTTTTTTATAATAAATTTACTAAATTGATTCGATTATACCATTGACCCAACCACCCTATGGGTATAAAACCAGTTATTGTCAGACAAAGCAGATGTTATAAAACTCGTTCAGGTGTGTTACAATGGAACTTGATGGATCTTACAATTTACTAATAAGGTGGATTATTAATCGTTATGGCAGCGCTTTACAACAAAAGCACCAGTGGTCTAGTGGTAGAATAGTACCCTGCCACGGTACAGACCCGGGTTCGATTCCCGGCTGGTGCATTTGTGAGCTATGATGTCTCAAGCCTTACTGGTGGTTGGGTCCATCAGACTTTCTGATTTTGAAGGAAGTCATAACAGGCCTTTCTGAGCTCGTCTTTTTTATTAATTTATTTATTTTTTATATTCGAACTATTAAGTTGTAACTTGTTCTTTCTCGTTACTATTATCCATTCATCCATAGACCTTTTGTTTTTCCTTCATTGTAACTTGTAAGTGCGTATATAACACATATTTAAAGCTTGTTCTTTCTCATTACTATTATAAATTCATCCATATATTTTTTTATTCATCCATTATAAGTGTTTATGTAACACATATTTAAGGCTTATTCTTTCTCTTAAGTTTTGCACATTCCACCCATAGAATTATTTTTGTAAATCTAATGTATGTGTATAAGAATTCTTTTTGTAAGTCCATTGTATGTGTATATAACACATTCTGTATATGTCACGTATCGATTGAAATATATCAAACAAATTTAACCTTTTGATATATAAACTTAAAAGCTTACTTGAGATTAAGGGTGTTTATCGGTTCGGTTAACGATTTGTTCGGTTCGGTTTAATCGGTTTAAAAAAAAATATTTCCCTAACCGTTAACCAAAATCGGGAAATGGTTAACCGAAACGACTTCAACGGAACTAACTGATTAAAAACCAAATAAACCGAATTCAACCTTACATATTATTACATAAAATATAATTTTAAATATGAATTCAGTTTAATCGGTTAACCGAACCATCTGTGTTGTCCCTAATTGAAAAAAGTTGTAAAACCTTCAGAGCCTCAGTCCCTAACATTTTATTTTTTTGAAGAAAATGAAAGCTGGCTGGCAATCGCGCGTTTTTCTTATTAGCATGGGATTGGATATTAATAATGAAATCAAAACATATATATTAGAAGAGAAGGCAGTCCCTGTGGAATTCCTATCGATTTTTTATGGATAACAACCCTAAAGAGTGAACGAGAATGGCTTTGCTTGTGCTTGCCCACCCTTCCAAGTTTCCTTTTTTTTTTTGTAACAGGTTTTGGAGCAGCAGGAAGAGAGATAAATCCTAAGGTCACAGGCTCACAGCTACCTTCTTTGATGGGTTTTATCTCTTCACTGAAACACTACGCTAGTTTAGCTAAGAGCCTTAGAGACAGACACGTTTATATCTATAAGTCGTCATCTAAGTTATATTACTTTTCCTCCCCTTAGTCCATAGGAAGAACTGGACGAGAAAATACAAGTACTGACTTCCAAAAATAGATATACTGCCTCTCTCTCCTTTCTTGTTGCTTATGACCCCCCCCCCCCCCCCCCCCCCCGGGAAAACAAGACTGATGCAGAAGGTAGGGAACTCTTTTTGCTCAATAGCTAAATCACGATAAACCAAACTACCCGAAGAGGAATGAAAGCTTCAAATCAAGTTCTCTCTAGTAAATAAACCACATCCAAAAAATTTTTGAAATCGTTAACCGAACCAAAAACCGAATTCAGAATTCGATTAAGTTTTTTTTTGTTATGGATACGATTCGGTTATTGGTTTAAACAGTTTTCAGTTTTTTCTGAACACTCCTACTTAAGATTACTGGATGTAACTATGCTCAAGAATCATGTGCTCTCTTGTTTTTTTTTCTTTTACATATTTAACCATTTTAGTTTCGCATCAATATGTATATTTTTTCATCCTAAAGTTAAAATAACTGTAAAAGTTAATATTTCATTAAATACTACGATTTTTAATTTGTTGAGAAAAGTCATCGTTAATTTTAGTATTACATTGTGGCAGAATCATTTATGTATACATTAAAACCTTTTTTTTTTTAATTTTAATTCACTAATGAAAACAGCCATGACATGGTTAATCTCTGTTGCTAGAAGTATCGACTCAAACACACAATGTTGACCTATACACGGCCCCAGTAAGCTAATCTTGTTTGTAGGTTTCGCATGATAACATGAGTTTAGACTAAACCCAAAAATTTCATGTTAGATTCATTTCGTGCCATAAATTTAACCCCAACCCAACCCCTATAATTAAGCTCAAATACACATAATAAACAGTAGTAATAGCTAGAGGTGGGCAAAAAAACCTGAACCGGAACCGGCGGGTACGAACGGGTACGGTTTTTCAGAGAGGAACCGAAACCGGGAAAACCGGAACTGGTTTCACCTGTACCCGGCCAAAACCCGACCCGGAACCGGTCAAAAACCGGTCGAAACCCGGAACTGGAACCGTAACTGGGTATTGACTTTGTTGACTGAAACTGGAACCGGTTCAAAAAAAAACCCGATTTGTGCACCTCTAGTAATAGCGAGAACCAATAACAAAGCTCTTGAAATATTAAACCATTATAGTGGTATTCAAGCAGTCAACTTGAACGAAGCCCAATTTATATGTTGGGCTTTAACTCCACATTACTTTTCTCCTTTTTCATTAAGATTTTTCTCATTGCCCAAAGCCCCAAACCTCAGGTCGAAAAAAATTGTCTATGTATATAGCTATTAGCTAATAGCTTGGTCTCAAATCTCAATAAGGCAACAAGTGGGCTCAACAGACAGGTGATTTAGAGTTGGGCAAAAAAACCGGACATGGAACCGGCAACCCGAACCGATGAGAACAAACGGGTCCCGTTTTTTAGACAAATTAAAACCGAAACCGGAACGGAAAACCGAAACTGGTTCATCCTGTACCCGGCCAAAGCCCGAACCGGAACCGGTTGAAACCCGGAACCGGAACCGGGTATTGACTTTGTTGACCGGAACTGGAACCGATTGGAACCGGAACCGGTTAAAAAAACCCGATTTGCACACCTCTAAAGTGATTATCGTGATTATCTATCATGTTAACGGGTTGGGCCCTGCATTAAATATGATCTATAAATCAGACTCGCAAAAAACAAAATCACCTGATCCAAATGATAATTTGATGGACCCAACCTTCCAACGGTCAAATACTCAAGTCGATCCAGTCAAATCATAAAAGTAAATAAGGAATGATAACCGGTTATTGGAATCGGTTTTAGGTTTTTTGAGGTTTTACAAAAATCTGCTGTTTAGGACCGGTTTTTCAATTCAGTTAATCGGTCCAAATCAGTAAAAATCGGTTATTTTTCAGTTAACAGGTTTCGGTTATTATATCGGTTTTGGTTTTAGAGCTTGAAAAACCGTTATTAACCGAACCGGTTGTTGGTAAAAACCAGTTACTAGCCTTAGACAGGTTAACCGGTTTGGTTATTCCACAACCGGTTTTATACCGCTTAACCGGTTTAAGGACCTCTAGATGTAACTAGTATAAAAAGGGCAAACCAAACTGGTTTTAGTAGCACTTGAGGCCTCTTTTATGCCTTGATTTATAAGTTGCCTTATGTAACCTATCTAATTACATTCAAGTCTAATCAAATGGCTTCTAACTTAATAATAGTTAAATTAGATAAAAATAAAGCAGATTAGATTTTTTTATAAGTTATTGTTCAAAAAGAATTTAGCTTAAGTCCTTATAGAATTATTACACGTATAATGTCACTGCTTTTGATTTCATATTCTATTTTGTTTCATTAATGCCGCCTAAAAATCACATTATGCGAATTAAATCACCCTCGTTTTTTTCATCCGCGTAATTAAAAAAAAAATAACTTTTTGGTAAAAATACTCATTTCATGGGCGATAGTGACTAGGGGTGTTCACGGTCCGGTTTTTACGATTTTTAGGTTAAACTTTAAACCGAACCGTTAATAACGGTTTTTGAGTATTAAAAACCAAAACCAAACCGTTAAAAATAAAAACAGAACCAAACCGAACCGAACCGTTATAAACGGTTTGGTTCCTGTTTAGTTTACGGTTTTGGCATGTTAAAAATAAAAACTGAAGCCTACTATTGAGAAAAAAAAATTTATGTTACTAATGTGTCCAAAATTATAAACTTTGTAAAAAAAATATTACAAAACCTGTTATAAAATACAAGAAGTAAAAAATATTTATTATTACAAAACCTGTTATAAAATACAAAATTTGTCCAGAAAACATGATATCCAAAAATATATCAGCAAGTTAAAAAACAACCAACTTACTTTCTAAAGTTATAAAACTTCAAGTATTAACCAAACAACCAATAACTTAACTAAATAGTATATACACATCAAAATCATACACACACACACACACACACATATATATATATACATGCGGTCCGGTCCGGTCCGGTTTTTTATGACCGGTTTTTGGCAAAAACTGTAAACCAAACCGTTCATTACGGTTTTCAACTTTCAAAACCGACTGACCAAATGTTTAGAAAAAACCGACTATGAAACCGAACCGATGACCGGTTTGGACGGTTTCGCGGTTTCGAACCAAACCGTGAACACCCCTAATAGCGACTTGTGGTCTTGTTTACACTAATTCATAAGTCATCGAAACACTTACAATTCTATCTCAATTAAATTTTGTCTTCTTCTTAATTCGTATACATAGCATGCAAAAGGTATGAATAAGTGGTGGACCCATGAATTTTTTCATTGGAGGCGAAATTTTTTAGGATCATTATAAACTTAAGTATCACTATATAATATATTTTTTTCTTTTCTGTTCAATTCAGGTTTGATTGGATCGGTCAAGTCACGTTGAAAAAAATATAATGAAACCAAATTTCTTATATAAAGGCATAAAAAGTTAAAAATACAAAGCATCTAAAGCTGTTATTTACAGGGTTTTATTTTTTGAAATGTATTTAAAACAACATGTAGAGAGATTTTTTAATCAACTCTTTCTCCACAAAACAAATACAACTATTATTTAAATTATTATCAACAATCTGATTACGCAAATCACACTTTATGTTAATAGGCTGTTAAAATTAATTATGAAATTGTTTAAAATGAGACAGTGTTGGTTTAACTTATTAAATCTAATGGCGAACTTGATTTTAAATTGGTTTTAAATTATCAATTGGATATTTTTTTAAATTGATTTTATTAACTAACACTTATAAATTAAACGTAAAATGTGGACAATAGGTAATTTTATGGAGGCGATCGAGATTTAAACAAACGTATACTATTAAAAAAAAATTCAAAATGAGCGACTGCCACATATGCCACAATGTAATCACACAATAATGCATTACAAATTGTAATTCTTTTTATACCTTTTTCATACTTTTTTCCTTCTAATGTTGCGTGGAAGATCCAACCCATAGAGCATTATTTATACATTTTAGTACCTTACATTAATCCCTTTTTAACATCCTTAAAGGTTGTCTCGTAATTTTAGTTAACATGCATGTTTTGCTTTGCATTTGTTATTATGTACATGTCCTAATCTCGTATGTCATAGTTATAATTTAGTCATATATGTTATTGCAAGTATTAACCATGCAATTGGAATCAATAGTTACCAAAAGAAGCAATATTAGTATATAGTAAATATAAACATGTCATATTTTGGATAACCAAATCCCATAAAGGAACCATGCCTAGTACGTTCCAAAGCTTATTTGTAATCACATACGATGTTTAGATTGCAGCGTTTAGCATACCTAGCAAGGCGGATTCATCTTTAGTTGATCGAACTTAAACTTCGAATCAACTCATCACATAAGTACATCATCATCGTGCATGTAAAACACATTAGTAGTTAGTGATATGTAACGGTGCATTGACTTATCAATTTACACTTTATTCAGATTTTGTTGTGAATTTCGTTCGTTAGGACTAGTTGGACCAATTAACCACGCACATTTACTTTTATCAGGCAACTTTGCAATAATACTTCTTGAAATTAAATGGCTAGTCTTAATTATAACACTTCCAACAATAAAGTTTTGGCTTCTTTTTGGGAGCTTTGTTTGTCTATCTAAACTTCTTTTTATTGAAATTATATTGATCCCTTAATTATTAGAATAATGACCACCATCCTCGACCATATATGTTTACTGACGAAGGTCCAACAATATGATCTTATCCACATGGTTGTAAGTACTAGCTTTCTTTAGCCCTAAAACCCTTCAATCCTAGGGTGGTTGCCCAATAGGAATAAGGAAAGTTATTCCTTTTTGTGTTTTAACATGTGCCTAAAGTCTCTTCAAGATCTAGACAGTTTAATTGTTAATCCAACTTGATACATAAACAAATTCATCTTGTGTTGAATAATTATCCCAAAGTACCCACAATTCACGGTAATGTTCAATAACAAGCCTAAATCTCACTTGGCAGAGGCATTACTGTTTAAAAAGAATTCAAAACCTAAATCGAAATACATTTTTCTATAATTATAAATATTATTGACCATAAACTTTTCACTGAAAACGTCCTCAGTCATACACCTTAAGTTAAAAGGGTCTAGTTCTCTTTCTAAAGGAAATTAAAATTTTAACACACATTGAACTAGAGGTGCGCAAATCATTTTTTTTGGAACTGGTTCTGGTTCCGGTTAACAAAGTCAAGAACCAGTTCCGGTTCCGGGTTTTGATCACTAGTTCCGACCGATTCTTTGCTTGTTCCAGTTTTCGTCGGTCCCTGTTCGGTTTTTGGCCGGGTACAAGTGGAGTTTTGGTTTCGGTTTTGGTTCAGTGGTTCTAATTTGTCTGAAAAACCGGACCCATTTTGTATCCATCGTTTCTTGTATGACCGGTTCCGGTTCTAGTTTTTTGCCCACCTAGCTCTACATTGAACAAAGGAGTGAGACATACAGTTAACAATATGGCCATTTACATATGTAGTCGTTGTTCTCTCTCTTTCATGTTTTATGGTATGATCCAATGTTTCATCCTTCTTAAATTTTAAATTTGGAGTAATTAATCCAAACGCTTATAACCTTAAGGCGATAAAGGAGGAATTGCATCATGACATCCTTTAAAATTTAGGCCTTCAATTTTATTTTAACTTACTCAACATGCTTGTTATATTACTGAATCATTCGTCATGATTAATACAATACTTTAATATTTATATGTGTTACATCTAAAATGATACGCAGTGATAGCTTTCTGAATCATGCAATCAATTTCCGTTAAAACTATTTCGTGGATTATATTAGATCTAGTAATTTTCACCAAAAACAAGATGTATGGGTTGATTTGGATAAAAAATTATTATATTTTTTGTTTAAATGGATATTATCATAAAACAATAATGAGTTTAGTTGGGTGATATCTTAATACAATACGAGATTAAGATGTGTAACCTAAAAATTATAAAAGTAAAATAGATTCATATGGGTAAGAGTTATCACTATTAAATTTGATGATAAAATTATTAAAAATTATGCAAATAAACTATTTGTTTACTTACAATTCATTTTAACTTAAACTAAATTCATGTTTTTCAAAAACAACTCATTTAGGCTCAAACTAATTTTTCTTAAAAGTCATTTTGATCTGAACCTTTTATAACATGTTACCTGACCCGCCCATATTATGAGGTTTAGATTATGTATAATACATGTAATTCAAGTAAAACTTAATATACACATTAAACAAAATATAATCCAATGATCGACATAAATAGACTCATAAGTCATAAGGTCTCACGTATCATATTTATCTATACATAATTTTTTTTGAACGGATTTATATATGCATATATATTTGCAAAAATAACTTAGAAATTATTTGGTAATCTTTTAATAGTAACTAAGAGAATATCTTTCAATAAATTATAGTATATTAATGATTTAAATAAATCTTAAGTCTAAATACTTAGAATGTTAGATTTATGATTACATCTTAACATTAAAAGATAATAAATCATTAAAAGATAACATTTTAATAACCGTTAATAATCTATCAAACAACCTCTAAGATATATTTCACATTAAAAAAAATTTCTTTGGTAATTTATATAAAAATTAAATATATATTAAAAAAACAAAAAGAATTAAATAATGAGCGATCCAAGAAAAAGATGCTCGCAAGGCACTTGTGGTTTGACTAGGTCAGAATTAGAGTCAGAGTTGGTTGTGCATCCTTAATTCTTGTGTCTCCAAAACATTACCACTCATCCCTAATCTAATCCAACTTGTTAACGATTTTTAATTGATTTTTAGTGACCTACTTGTTGATGCCTTTTGTATGTATTAGGCTAAGTACATTAACTTTTTTATAGAATCTAAATTTATATAAAATACTTCTTGCTTCGACTATATATATAAATTATACAGTGAGTGGTTATTTACACACCCTACTTTTTTAGTTCAACACCCCACCTTTTTCTGTACGTGCCGTATACGTCAGCCTCATGGTTATGCTCGTCATTTCGGATCTCTAACTGCCAAACAAGACGTTTTTCGTTGTAAACGCCAACCAGTTAAAATGGACAACCAATTTCCTTGCTGCCGGAGCGTCTACGCGTCGCTATGGTCTTGTGTTCGCCACTACGATCACAAACAAGCCATACCTTCATTACAATGTCTCCCTTCTTTTTAGATCGAGCGGTGACTACAATATAACCGTTGTCAACCGATCTGTTTTTCACCCAGACAACCAGCTCATCATGAGACATAAATTCCTAAAACAATAACACGACTTAGAAATATGTCTAATGTTAAAAGCACTAAATTCAATCTAAATTATACCTGATTGGTATCCCACAACACTCTAGCATGATGACCTCCGTCGAACTAATCATGCCCGCTATTTTGTGGTTCTTAATATACATCATTTTCTTCATGCAAACTTTCATGCTTGTATGAAGGCTGACTTTCCCATCCAAATTCATGCTGGTTTTCGTAATTGTAAAAATATTCAACGCAAGGATCCTCGTTTAAATCGGGAATCCTATTCGCGTTGTATGACTGAAAGTTGGGTTCCTCGTTTAAATGAAGCAGCTCTTGAGGTCTACTGCCACCATAATAAGATTGACCGAAAGAATCCTGTTTAATCTTCTCGTCTCCAAAGAAGAAGTTAACGTCCCAAAATGACATTATGTGAATACAATAAACAACCGAAAGAATTCAAATAGAGGATGCGTAAGAAGAAAAACGCGAATGAATTCGAAACGTTCGTTCGATATATACATATAATTTTTGGAATCTTACGTCGTTTAGTTGGTTGTACGATATTTCAATTTCAAAATTTGTATACGTGTTGTATAGACATATATGTGGTGTATACAGTCATTTTCAGTACACTCACCGGACTTTAAAACCAATTATTGTCCTTTATACGCCACGTACAACACTTTACGTTGCGTATAACTTTTTCATCATGTTAGGTTGCAGACTGTTCCTATCATATAATTTTCCTTTATACGCCACGTAAAGCACTCTACGTGGCGTACAACATCCATCAATGTGCAGAGGTGTCATTACTGGTTGTACGAGGTTCTTTACGTGGCGTATAGTACTCTACGTAGCGTACAACACCCAATCATTGCCTAGAATGTCAGTGCAAATGTTGTTGTGCATGGCATAGGGATCTCTACTCTACGTATATATACCTGTATGTGGCGTAGGGTACTATACGACATGTACAAAGGGTGTGAAAATATAGAATTTGGTGTGAGATTAACACAACCCATTATATAACGCTATAAGTAGTACCATGTTAGTTAATTTGTATCAAAATTACCAAAGTGCATATTCTATCATCTTTTTTTAAAAAATTAAACATTAATAATAGTAGGTTGGGTCATATATAAATTTTATTGTGATTATATATAATTGAGAACAAATGATACAATCATTGGTTCACTTATCTTTTTTTTAACAGCCATACTATCATACTCCTACTCTACACATAATATTCCACCCTTGCTTGGATTTGAACCCAAAACCTCCTTTCTAAGAGACAATGCCTCTACCAAGTGGGTTAGTCCCACATTGGTAATTGGTTCACTTATCGGTTTTGTTCAGTTTATACAATTTGATTTAATAAGTTTTTAAATTTTTTTATCCATAAGAAAATAGTTTTATTTACACATGGTTAAATAAATAAATTTTATAATTATTTATATTAAATAGTATATCGCATATTTTTAAAAATTATTTTATAAAATTATAAAAATATGACTTATAATGTAATTATATTGTTTACCAAATAAAATAAAATCATATTATTTAACAAAAAATAAAAAATGTTATAGAAATATTTAATATGAAATTAAGACAAAAGCTTAATATTAAGATAGAGTTTTTCCCAAATTGGTGTGGTTGGAAAAAATATTTACATATTAGGTGTATTTAAAAACTTATTACGAAAATGAGTGTTTTTCTTTATTATTTTTTTTATTTTTAGATTAATTAAAAGTAATGAAACAAAGAAAAACATCTATTTTGGTAAATAAGTTTTTAATTACACATTTTTCGGTAAATTTTTTTTTAAATTACATCCATTTGGAAAAAAAAAAAACTCTATTAAGATACTTCATATTAATATTCAAGACATAACGCCCTTATAATTTTTTATATATTAAAATAAGTAAATTAGACAAGTAAAAAACTAAAATCAAGAAAAGGAAATGGGATTGAAGTGTGTGTCTCACGTGACAAAACGTGTGATGTGATGGAAACTGAAGCCTGAAAATTCCCATGGTTGCATATGCCGCACGTGCATACATGTGTTCACTTTAGATGCATGTGGGATTCATGGAAAAAAGGAATTAAAAAAATAAATAAATGCATCCCAATTGGATATCTGTGGTATCCACCCTCCAAGAATTGTACCTCCTTAATTTATTTTTTAATTGTATTTTCTTAATCACCAAAAAAAACTTCATTTGATCGAAATAATCATTTAGATTTAATATTTATAACCATGTCTAAATTGTTTTAATGTTTCAGAATGGTGGTTTTTATTCGATGGATGGTGGTTTGTGAATTATAAAATTATAACATGTGTTATCAGTTTTAATGAAATACATAATTCAGTGGATCTTAAAAGCGACATAAGTAACAGCCCAATACCAATTAATAAAAACAAAATAACAAGTTGGAAAGCAAAATTAGCATAATCATAAATGACGAATGTAAAAGAGCAAGAAATGATCAACCCATTAGCACTAATGCATTTAAGTTGTTTCTAAATACACTTGATTGTCGATTGATAGGAATATGAAAGGTTCAGATGCCTTACTAGCAACATAACCCGTCTCTCAGGGGCGAAGGATTGTTCAGACCGGGGGGGGCGACCGCCCCTCCTGTTTTTTCGCGTAGTAGTGTATATTTGACACGTAGTGTAAAATTTTAAAAATCTCTAATTCGCCCTGGAATTTTTTTTTTATTCGTGAGATCCTCGTAAGCTTCGCCATGAGCTGTTTTTAAAACAACTGCTGTATAGTAATGTTTTAATTGTACGGTATAATGACATATACATAAGTGCATTATAACTTCTAGCTATTTGTTAGATTCTAAGTGGTTATGAGCTGTTTTTAGAACAACAAATTTACATTATGTCTACTACTACAAAACTAATTTACTTATTATACCAAATTAAATAGCATGACTGTATTTATAAAAAAAATAAACAAAAAACTGAGAGAGAGACATCACAAGAGAGATTAATATTATAAAGAGAAAAAAATGTCATCTGAAGCAGAAGCCTAGAGAATATCAGTTAAATAAAAGAAAAGAAGTAAAACTCTTAATCCTCATACTCTCTACATTCAATCTTGACCGGATTACAATAGCCGATATCCCATCGGCAAATGACCAAATGTTAACACCATACGTAGCATGTTGGGAACATTGTAAATAAATGTATGCTAATCCTTGAGGAAAGATTATTGAGTACAAATATTAAATCGCATATCAAGTTACACATTAAAGTCTCGATAAGCATACCAAGTGAAGTCAAGTGTCAATTAATAGAGCTAAAGCTAGTGACAGATTCAGAATTTTTTGTCAATGGGTACAAAAAACAAATAAATGAAAACAACATGGCTAAAACATTTAAAACAAGTCGGTTAAAAAGAGTAAAATCGTTATATACACTATCATTACATTCACAGAACTTGAATTGCCAGTTGGTTAAATTCATAAATTTAAAACAACATATTCTTCATCTTCATCTACCAAGAATTCTAAAATAACATGTGGTTCAAAAAATTTCAGGACCTAGATTCTAAACATGGTCTATCAACAACTAAACAAAGAATAACCAGAAACTTTAATATTATTAGGGGCATGTTAATAAAACATAAGAGGGTGTACTACGTTTAATTTATTGTAATTTTATACTAACAATTTTTTTATTGAGTGGGAGCTTGCCACTCAATATAAATCCGCCCATGGGTACAACTAGCTTTGAAAGTCAAGCTAAAGCTCTTTATGTTTATATTAGATAGCCTTAAAAAACAAGTTTACATAAAGTTGGTGAGTGTAAACAAATTAGTCAAGAAAATGTGTCATGGTTATGCACATGAGTCACATACATACAAATCTCCATGCACTTACCTAATGTCAACAAGATAATGAAATAAAATTGAGATGCAAAATAACGAAGGTAAACCGACAACTTTAAAATCTATCTCTAACTGTTTGAATCATTTTTCCCCTTTAAAATTGTTGGTTTGTATTATATTTTTAAAATATAAAGATCAATTCGACATATGCATTACTCATATTCCATATTAAGTAAATAAAAAAGGATAACTTGGTCGATTGGTTTGGTTTACACTGCCTTCTAATCGATTTTGTAACCATTAGGCCAAATTTTTAAACCGTAAATCATGAATCAAACCGTATAAATTTCAAACAAATTGAACGTACGTAAAATTAAATTATTTTATTAATCATTATTAAAATCAGATATTAGATTTTTTTTTCTAAAAGTAAATATATGCATATATTGGCTAAGTATCATAAACTATAAAGTATTACCATATCAACATCACATAAATACCAAAATCATAAATTGCAAAGTATATTAGTTTTTAATTTTCAAAAGAACAAGCCTAAACAATAAATTTTGATTATTCAATTTTTTTCACTGTTACTTGAAATAAACAATGTCGTGACCCTCTTCTCGGTACAATCGTTGCAGGCAAGCATGGTGCAATTTTTCAGGAATGTAATGTGATCACAAAGTTGTACACGTGCAGTACCATTTTTGTTTGCGTAAATCAGAGCAAAATTTCTTATAATAAATATATAAACAAAATTTCAAATTATTTGAATGACGTCAATCAACTTTTTTTTTTTTTTTGTTATTTCAACTTAATTATTCAATTTTTAGGAAATATCTTTTTATATAATTTATATGTAGTTAACAAGTTAATTAAAATGATGATGTGATTTGATTCTTTTTTCTTTATTTTTGTTTCTAAATATGCAACCCATATTGTCAAATACGGTGGCTGAATGAGAGAAATTGCATCTGCGGTAACTTTGTTGTTTACAACCGTAGGAACCCACTTGCATGGTGTTATCTGCTAAATAAAAACCCTTGATCGATGATGACGGAGGTCGGTTGGTGTTTCTCAGACATGGTGACGGGTTGGGGGTTAAAACCAGTAGATTAGCAATGCTTTCATAGGCAAACCTAAATATATAGTATGTGAGTCAACTGACCCACATGAACCTTTTGTAACGCAATATATGTGATCTGATATCTAATGACCTTCAATAAACTTTGTCATCGACTCTTATAAAGTTTTGACGTTTCTAATGAAGCCAAATTTAAAATCATTTTAAAACCAAAACTAATAAAATAAATACGGAAATAATTAACTCAATATGTATTATTTGTGATCAAAACTAATTACTAATTAACAATTTAACTCAATACCCAATCACTCAAAGCTCAATATGTTTATTTGTTAGATTTTTTTCTTTTCTTAAATGCAATTTTCTATATCAATCCGTCTTTAATGACTTGCATCTTGGACCTATATAAAAGCTAACACCTTAATTCTAATATTTAGTCATTTAGACACAACCCTTCATATATCACGAATCCTTAGATAGTTAGATTTTAATACGATTTAGAATTTCAAATTTTACGATTAGGAGAAGTCACTGATTATTCAAGTTTTAGGATAACGATGGAAGTGTTGTAGTAATTGTCTGGATTGCAACAGCGTATGGTGATGAAATCACATAGATATTGATTTTTTGGAACAACTTTTTAGAAAATATGTGTATATATTAATAATTGTTAATTTCAAGTAATTAGAATCTAAAAATAATTAATTTAAGCCGGGGCCTTAAACCCTTTTTACATATAACAATTTTATATACATGCATATTTATCTCTTTATAAGGATATAGGTTTCACTAAAAATTTAGTTTTGTTTAGAGTTAAAATGCAGTACAAAAAACTAAATCTAATAAAAAAAACAAAAATATGTTATAGGAAATAAAAATGCAAGAAAAAGGAATTTAGTACAAAGAAATAAAATAAAAATTTATTACAAAAAATTGGTGTTTTATGATTATAGTCGAAATTATGTTCCAATTTAATCATACCTCTAAATAGGGTTGATGCCAATGTGGGGCTAGCCCACTTGGTAGAGGCATTGCCTCTTAGGCTATGTGTTATCATCAAGCCCCCTCACTCAACGTAGGCGCCACATAATCAACCAACACCATCACCCTCTCATCACTTCACATCATCTTTTCCTATGTTATCCATCACGCCCCCACCACTCCACGTCATCACCACCTTTATTTAATATTCTATTATTTGATTTTTATTATTTTTAATTGAAAATAAAATTCAAAAAAGAGATAATATAATTAAAAAAATATAAAATTACAAAATAAAACTAAAAAAAAATTACATAATAAAAAAATACTATAAAAAAATTAATCCATATTATATTTTTTTCATTATCCGCTCATTCGTCTTCTCGGCCATTTCACGAGCGCGACCGGTTAAGTGATCGGTTGGAGTCCACAACAATTTCATATCATTGTTGTATTGTTTTTGCTCCTGTAAGTCGACAAATTTTTGTAACGACTAGGAGATTGTATCCAACGTTTCTTTATAATCGGTTGAAGACGAGGCTTGTGGTCGTTTACCCTTGTTGTTTCGACCGGGCGGACGTTGAGGAGAGGTTGGCGGGGGCATGTCCATTTCGACCTCCTCATCCGACTCGTTTAAGTTAACGAAACATCGACCGGTTGAGTCGGATTGAGTGGTCGTGTACTTGCCGGACGATGACGTCTTCGTCCGTTTCGAAGTTTGTAACTTCGGGACGGGATGCCATTTGGTTGATTTTCTTATAACTTGTCACGCCGCGATATGAGTAAATGGCCCGTTTTCTCGAGCATAGGTCATCAACGCCTCGTTCATGACCGATTCGTAGTTCTCACCTCTTTTACGGTTGTTGTGGTGTTGAACCCATACGCCGTTAAATTTCGTGACTTTACGTTGTAAGTCGCGCCATTTGCTGGAAATCATGTCGTTCGTCCGGTGGGAGTCACGACCCATTGTCGAAAAAAACTGGGCTCTCACGCGTTTCCAAAATTCCGAGCTCGTTTGGTTGTTACCAACGAACGGGTCTTCAGAAACGTCAATGTAGGCACGGGCTAGCGCCACCTCCTCAGATTCCGACCACCGAGTGATGCTCGGTTTTGTTGTTTTTTCCGGCACCTCCTTTCGTCGGTGCCTGCGACGCGATGTAGCCGGTTGAGCGTCGGGTTGTGTTTCCGGAACCGCGTCAACATCAGGTTCCGGTTGATTCTCAGATACGTTGTCAAAGGCGGGTGAGTTTTGGTTGAAAAAGGGTTGTTGTGGGTACCAATTTGAGAAGGTTAAAAACGGGTTTGGGTTGTTTGGATTGTTTGGATCGAGTTGAGGTCGGTAACAATTCATAAACGGGTTAAAGTATGGGTTGTTTGGATCCATGATAGTGTAGAAAGTTTTGAAGATTAGAAGATTTTTTGAGAGAGTTTAAATAATTTTTGAGAATTTTGGAAGAAATTTATGTGGGTTGAATGAGTTTATATAGGGTTTAATTTATTTTTTTTTGTTTCAAACGGTCACATAGCCGTTAGGGTTTTTTTTTTTTCCCCTTAAACGCTCGTCACCCTGTGACCCAGCTCACGCCTCCATTCTTCACGCCCCACTCACGTCCGGGTGTAGTGGTGGGAGGGCGCCACCGGGGCGTGACCGGCCCCTCTCACTCCCCACTCACCTCCCATAACACATACCCTTAGAAAGGAGGTATTGGGTTTAATTCAAACAAGGTGTATTTGGGTGTAATTTAGGAGTATGACTATTGCTGTTAAAAAAAAAGTTGATAGAGTTAGAGAAAAGCAAAAGTTACTCATATTTCAGTGGGATAAAAATGTTTCTTTTAGAGAGAACTTATAACTCACATATACACATTGCTTTTATTCATTAATTATTATAATTTATTTTATATTATATATATAATGTACCATTTTTTAAACATACGTGTAACTACAAGCATAAACATACAAACAAATAATGTCACACATGTAATAACATTAAACTAAAACATAACACATGTAACAAAAAACAAGATAAACAAAAAGTAAGATATCACATGCCTAATTAACTCACACAGTCAAAGCAAATAAAATACATACTAAACAAACGTTACATTTAATTAAGGCATACCTAATATTAATGTCATACCTAAATCTAAAAACGTCTAAACTTTATTGTATTGAATAAAAATGTTTCTTTTAGAGAGAACTTATAACTCACATATACACATCGCTTTTATTCATTAATTATTAAAATTTATTTTATATTATATGTATAATGTACCATTTTTTAAACATGCGTGTAACTACAAGCATAAAGACATAAACAAATAATGTCACACATGTATAAACCATGTAATAACATTAAACTAAAACATAACACCTATAACATAAAACAAGCTAAACAAAAAAAAGATATCACATGCCTAATTAACTCACACAGTCAAAGCAAATAAAATACATACTAAACAAACGTTATATTTAATTAAGGTATACCTAATATTAAGGTCATACTTAAATCTAAAAACGTCCAAACTTTATCTTTAAAACTACAAAAAATTATAACGTTTGTGTTATATTTTTAAAAACATTTCACTAATTGTTTTATAGAAGAGGTGGAATAACGTTTACATATGAAGACATGAAAATGCAAAAGGTTTGATTCACATTAATGAAAAAAATAATAGACATATGCTTAAAAAGTAGCTTGGTGTCCAGATTTGTGGTTGAAATCAAACCAACACAAGATGCAGTTTCCCATGAAATCGCATGCTCACCCATCTGCTCACTGCACAACACGACAAAACCACTCTAGGATTTGCCTATCATATAAACATTCAGATTCCACGCATCTTTCTCCTACACCATTCTTAATTTCGATCTTCAAAAAACTTCATATTCCCACATCGATCACTTACTTTCTTTCATAAATGGATCTGGTTTTTGATTCAGAAGAATCAAGCAGTGGGTGTGAATCTGGTTGGACCCTCTACTTAGACCACTCTAAAAATGCCAACTTTGCTGCACAAGATCACCCCCATGATCAACACGATGAGCATGATCATGGTGTTGAAGATGATGATGAAGATGATGATGATATGTCGATGGTTTCAGATGCATCTTCAGGTCCACCTCATTTGCAAGAACATCAAGAACAAGATGAAGATGAACACCACATTAATGATTATGCTTATTGCGGTCATACTTTGGCGTCTGAATCTAGGAAAAGAAGAAAGATTCTAGATCAGCAAACGAGTTTCTTTGGCCATAGATACCTGCAAGATCTGCCTGCTGATCTTGATGACACTGCAAGTTCTCAAATTTTTGGGTTTTCCAATGTAAGTATTTCTTTGATACTATATATGGTTTTCAAAAATTATTGTATGGATTGATCCATGTGTTCATATCTTCGATCAGTTTTGAAGATCTTGGATGGTTTTGTATCGTCAATTTGTAATCTAGAATCAAAATAAACGGTTTTCAATGCGGGTGGACCCGATTCATATCTTCGATTCTTATGTCTTGATTATTGTTTATTGGAGATCCTTCTTTATGTAACTTTTGAAAAAATGTAAAAATGTGTGAGATTATTGGAATATGTTGATGGTTTATATCTACTTTAATTTTATATATTTTTGCAGAAGGATCTAAAAGGGTACAACAAAGAGGATTTGATGGAGGATGATAGCGGTTTTGGTTATTCACAAGGCCATTCCGCGACCTATTTTGAGGTGATTTTCAATTTCTTTGTTCAATTTGCAACTTTAGTATTTTATCATTATTACAAATTTGTTTGTTATTAACCCATCATATTCACAAAATTATTTATTATTTATAGTCTAATAAAGTACAATATTAACCCCACGAGGCCACGAGCCTCACATAAGGCTTTTTTTTTTTTATTTTTTTTATTTAAGGCATCTTTAGATAGAGAAAAAGATGGATATTGAAATATCCAGTTTTATAACCAATTTATGTATAATAACAGTTAATAAACAGATACCAAGCTTTTATTTAATTATTATTGTTTTATACTTCAAATTAGTTCTATATCTAATTTCTCTTATGCACTAATATTTGTATATATTTTGGAGCAAAGATGTATATATATATATATATATATATATTAATTTTAATTTGGAACAAAGATGCTATGTAGAGTTGTGCTAGGATGTATTTTTTTAATAAGTGGAACTAAGCCTAACAAGATGTTTACTTGACAATAAGCAGATGGTTTGAAGTGGAGTTCATAACAAGCAAAGAGTTGAAGGAACATGAAAGTCTCATCAATTGCAAGTGGAATTAAGATCTAAATATTAGAAATTTTTTACAATTTTGTTAATCTTCTTTTTAGTTATGAGTAGTGCTTACAATTGGGTGACCAACATCCTTTGAAAATTAACCAATCATATTTCGACAACTGTTTCGCAAGACCCATAAACAATAACCACAAATGACAGTTTAAATGAGAACCATGAGTGAATCAGTGACTGAATGAACAAGATTTATGGAGTGAAAAAGACATAATGAAGGCAGATCTAAGTTATTTTTTACAATATGATCCTAAGTAAAAAAAAAAGTGATTTCTTTGATTCCTAATTATATATTTAGTGGTTCTTGTTTGAACCAGTATGATATTCAAAAACTTACATTCACTCTAGAAGCCTTTGGCTTCTGCACCACGCGATAGCAAAAATATACAAGATGATGCTACCCGTGGTGCAACCACCTACAGTCCATGTAAATTTACGCATACCAGTTTCCTTTTCGGCTGGTGTATCGTCTTTAAAAAGGTCGATGTTAATATTCATTCCAAACGCTCCAACCACAACCACAAACGCGTTCACGATCAAACTTGCGGTTGATAGCATGACACCCATTTGCAGAAGATGGTTTTGCTTGTCATCCAGCATTATGTTTATGTAGTCTTCGGTGTCATCCACATATTCCTTCAGCTGACCATGTAACATGTTAGAAATTTTTAAATAAATCTAGCAATTTTTAAATACATTTAAGAAAACTACTGCTTACCGTTGATAACTTATTCATGGTACCATCAATCTGCACAAAATAGGCCTCTAACAGCATTTCAAGTTCCTCAACATCACGGTGTTTAATCACACCATTCCGCGCTATGCTATTTCTGGTCGCTCGGCTGTCTCTTCCAACTGCATTAGGCCCAAAAAACCGCTCTTGTTGGCTATCCATTCTTTGGAAATTTGTTTCATGTATGTTCTCATCAACATCCGATTGATGATCCATACCATCTTGTTCGTTTACAGATGTTACAGAATCGTTTTCAAGTTGTTGATCCAGTTTATCAGTTAAATACATTTCTGCCATATCTTCATCATCATCAAGCAAGTGTTCCAACTCGTCCCTAACCTAAATAAATCCATCATCATAATTAGTATTTATTCATACATTTTAAACAAAAATGAAACTTAAAAGTGTTTGTATCCCACAATTTCAAACCTTTTGAACACGCCCTGAAATAGCAACCAACCTACTTTTGATTTGACGAACACGTTCCAGATTAAGAGTACTAATCTTTGAAGTCAGCTTATCCAATGCTGGATGTGCTTCTTTCTCCAATGTTCTTGCCTATTTCAGGATAAGATGCGAAGAAAGAAAGCTTATTAAAGAATACAATAGGTGACAAAATGGGCGGGTTTGGGTCAAACAAGTTCAGTTCAAAACTAGTTTGTTAAGGGTCTGATTGACCTTGAAACACTTTGTAACAGGTCGAGTGTCTCACCTCTTTATCCAAGGAACTGCAAGCTGCTTCTATGCAGGTTTCGAGTGCAACAAACTCGAATCGAAGGAGTTTGACTCCATCTTGGCTATTAAGAGAAGGGGTTCCATCAATTATAACCTCCTGATCAGTTCTCTCTTGGCTGGTTGTAGATGAACTTGGAGAGCCAACTCCCTTTGATTTCTGTTCTCCTAAATCATACATGTTTGTCCAGTCTGTATCATCAGAATTTGTGATTCTCTCCTGTTATAAAACAACATTTCTGTTAGTTTAAACTTGTAATTAAGTAAAAAAGGAAGGGTTTAGTTTTTAAATTATTTGGTTTATGTTTATCTAGTCCTAGATTCATGTTTTTTAGTTAAAGGTTTATCCTTTTGTTTATGGCTATTCAAGCCGAGGTTTTGTTTATGTTTTTCATTCATTCAATAAAGAGTTCAGCAATTCTTTATATCTCTGTTACCAATTTCAATTGGTATCAGAGCCGAGCGTGTAAGAAGGAAGAGCGATCGAAGGAAGGAGTTCAAGGTCAAGGAAGCAGCCAAGCAAGGAGGATTCGAAGGACTGAATCAAGGCGATGGCCGGAGGACCAGCTGAACACACGATCGTACAAGTCAAAGAGAGCAACTCGGCTTCACTTCAATGCCCTATCCTAACGGCAGACAATTATAATGTCTGGGCCATTAGGATCAAGGTTGTATTCAGGGTTCATGGGATTCTTGAAGCGATCGAGCCAAGGGCTGGGACAGTGGCGGACGCCAAGAAGGACGACATGGCGATTGCCCTGTTGTATCAAGCAATTCCCGAAGAGATGGTGATTCAAGTCTCGCAATACAATACGGCTCAGGAGATATGGCATGCCCTCAAGACCAGATTTGTTGGGCAGATCGAGTTCGTGAAGCAAGATTGCAGACTCTGCAATCTGAATTCGAAGGGCTGAAGATGATTCAATCGACGAGTTTGCTACCAAATTAAGCCAACTTGTGTCGAAATCAAATAGCTTGGGTTCAACAATCAAAGATAATGGTGAAGAAGCTATTAAGTTAAGTCCCTAGCAAATTCATCGCGATAGTGGCATCCATAGAGCAATTTGCAGACCTGAGCACAATGTCGTTCCAAGAAGCCATTGGACGACTTAAAGCCTTCGAAGAAAGAATCAAGCCAAAGGATCCGGGGTCAAGCTCGAGCTCGAAGGGGGACCAGCTCTTGCTATCCTACGAAGATTGGCAAGCCAAGAAAAGACAGGAAGCCTCAAAAGGAATTGGAAGGGGATCCAACAAGCCTACTGTTCTGGGCAGAGGCCGAGGCAGAGGGAGTTTTGGCAGGGGCAGAGGCCAAGACAGAGGCCAAAGCTCTTATCATCAAGGGCAAAGTTCGTATCATCAGAAGAAATTTAAAGACAAAACAAAGGTCCAGTGTTTTCGGTGCGATGCCATGGGCCATTACTCTACCGAATGCCCTACCAGACCAAGGCAGGAGGAGAGTAACCTGGCTCAAGCAGGAGATGAAGGACCGGCCCTTATGATGACCATTGGAATAGAGACTCAGGCAGGATCAGTTCTACTAAACGAAGGCAACATCCATCCAAGAAGGTATGAAGAGGCTGAGAATGATTACTGGTTCTTGGACAATGGGGCTAGCAATCATATGACAGGTAATAAGGACCTATTTGCACAACTTGACAGCACCATCACTGGAAAGGTAAGGTTCGGAGATGGGTCCTATGTCGAAATCAAAGGAAGGGGCAACATAATAGTGGAATGCAAGACAGGAGAACAGAGGATCCTTACGAACGTGTACCTGATACCCTCCCTCAAAAGCAGCATCATTAGCCTTGGGCAACTGACTGAAGTAGGCTATGAAATTCAGATGAAGGGAGAGCTGTTATGGGTGAAAGAACAAGATGGAACCCTGCTGATGAAGGTCCCTCGAACAAGTAATCGGCTGTACAAAGTCAGGATAAAGGCTGCTGCTCCTGTATGTATGTTAGCAAGGGTGGACAATCCAGCCTGGTTATGGCATGCCAGGCTGGGCCATGAAAAGGGATGGCAAGGGGAGTTCCAACAATTGATCATCCATCACAAATATGTGATGGCTGCTCACTTGGAAAGCAAACCAGAAACTTCTTCCCAAAGCAATCCCAATATCAAGCAGGGCATCTGCTCGAACTAATCTATGCTGATGTTTGTGGGCCCATAACACCAACCACCAAAGGAGGAAACAGGTACATGCTGCTGCTGGTTGATGATCACAGCCGCTACATGTGGGAATTCATCATGAAGACAAAGGATGAGGTGTTCGACTGTTTAGACAAGTTCAAGAGGGACATTGAGATGGAGACTGGGTGTACCATCAGAAAGCTGCGAACAGATAATGGTGGGGAGTTTACATCTAGAAAGCTGGAAGAATTGTGCAGAAGGGCCAGGATCGAACACCAATACACAGCCCCATACTCCCCACAACAAAATGGGGTTGTAGAAAGGCGAAACAGAACAGTATTGGATATGACCAGGAGCATTTTGAAGGCAATGAAACTACCACAAGACTTGTGGGCAGAAGGCATAATGCACTCCATCTACCTCCTGAACCGGATGACAACCAAGGCTCTAGATAACACAACTCCTTATGAGATCCTCAAAGGAAGGAAGCCCAATCTAGAGCACATCAGGGTCTTCGGCTGTATTGGATATGTGAAGAACCTAGCAACTGGTCAAAAGAAACTTGATGACAAAAGCACAAGGATGGTGCATCTTGGAACCCAGCCAAGAACCAAAGCCTACAGAATGTTCAATCCAGCAACAGGGAAGGTGCATGTAACAAGAGATGTCAAGTTTGTAACATCAGTGCCGGATGTGTTGCCGGAACAGTGATCTCTACAGTAACTTGCACAGTAACTCAGGTACACACTATGGGAAACTATGTATATGCTATTGAAACTTGATGCTTGACACTAAACTATTATGCTATTGTTCTTCGATTTAAATCTCATGGTTTAACAGTTAGAAACACATCAGACAACACTGAACTGACACACTGATGCTTGATTTAATGCTATTATGTATAAACGTATGCGAGGTTAAACAAAACAAAACCAGAACAGATATCGTTGCAGAATGCTAAACCGACGGATTATTCGTATAGGTGACGATCTGTACAAATAAATCTAAAAGTTTAACGTTCTGAAATGATGACTGAAAAGTAGAAAACAACAATCAGAAAGCGAATCTAACGCCGTGTTTGTTCGGGTGACGATTCGAACGAATACGCGCGATGGTGACGCGTTCTGACGAAACGAAAACGAAAACGTCACGAACGATAATAAATTTATGAAAATATAATATTTTCTGTTTTACAATTTTGAAACTCATCGGAAATAAATTAAAAGGAACTCTTTTAATTAAAACGCATAAAATAATTAATTACGATAAATAATTCAAGAAAAACGGATTTAAAACATTTACTATGAATAACTACCTTCTAAACATTCGAAAAATAAATTCTTTTTATATAATTTACAAAACACGCGCGTAACGTGCCGAAAACACGACGAAAACGAGAACCGAGCAACCGAAACGAACCCGAATACCCGTGGGGTATATAAACATCAAATGAGGCAATTTTCTCTCATTTCTAGCATCTCTCTATCTCTCTAAAACTCTCACCCGTTTTCTCTCTCTCACTACAAAACTCAAGCTTCAATCCACCATAACTTGGTCGTTTCTAGACGAAATCGAGTGTTCTTGGTGTTCACTCGAAGCTCTCAACCTCCTCTACAAGGAAGTACAACCGATCTGAACGTTTGTCCAGCTGAATTCGAGGTATGAAGCTTTGAATCACACGAAACTTAGGGTTTTTAGCCTTTTTATTAGAACTCTATCCTAGCCTGTTAACCACCATTTCCCTTGAACCACACGATCTGGAAACACCATCATCGCATAACACCACCATGGAAAGCTGCCCTGCAACAGCTCGAAGAAGGGAGAAAATGAACAGGTTCGTGAGATTTGAGCTGGACAAACCTTCGACCTGCTAGACCTTCATGGTTGCGAACCTAGTATTCACGAACCAGCACCCACGAACCTCCACCTCTGCGAACCATCAACACCCTGGACGAACCTCTGGTTCCATGGCCGAACCTTATATAAACGAACCTTGTGTCACGAATCTATCTCAGTCGAACCACGCATACACGAAAACATAGCTTCAGCCGAACCTGGTCTGCATGGACGAACCTACAAAGTCCCGAACCCTTCGGTGTGAAACTTCTAACCGCGAACCTAGATAATGAAACGAACCCGCATGATGAAAACATTGGCCGAACCCTACCCTAAGGTTCACTTGTCAAGAGCAAGGCCGAACCCTTGACAAATTCGGTCCTAGGTTCGCTGGAAACAACACCTGGCCGTCCGGCCTAGGCCCAAATCCCTCGGCCCAAGTTGGTACACAATCTGCTTGGCCCACTTACGTACATAGGCCCAACATCACCACACAGCCCACTTGATTGGCCCAAGATTTTTCGGCCCACAACCTTAATGAGACCAAGTAAATTAATCGGCCCATTTAATCTTTGGCCCACATGGTTTAGTCGGGATTGATACATGAAACTTGATTACAAAGGTGATAGTTTTAGAGTTAATACACTTCACAACCTTAATACATTAAGGATTATAAGGTTTATTGATTTATTATGTTATAACTGGGTAATAGTGGCTTGGAATATAACAAGAACATTATGTGGGATTAAAACCATAAACCTAAACTATTTTGAGGTGAATATTAAATGGCATACCAGAATTATCAATTAGCAAAATGACAAAGTGTAAAGGGCTCAAGAATGGGTTGAAGTCAAACACTCAACACTAAGACGAGTAATACTAATGATCTATAACAATAGAACCAGGGCCAAAGAATGACCGAGACTTACACGTGTTAGCCAACTTTAGGGCTAACACTAACACTTATACGCACACAAATCATTACAACATATACTTATAAGATACACCAACGTGAAATCAATACAAGAGCGTGAATACAACAACAAACACAACAACGAGCACGTGCATCTTTGTTTTTACTTAGTCAACCACATCAACAACAAGGTGAGTTCATTTGTCCCTTTTCAAACATATTTGTTTTTACCTCGGGATTGAGAAGCATGATATACATTTTAAACAATTAGTGAAATGTTTATTAAATGCTCTTACACATATTCATGATGCTTATACTAATGCTTATGCTATAAACTCTATGCTTAAACTATATGATCGATGCTTATGCTATAAACTCTATGCTTAAACTATATGCACAATGCTAATGTTACGAACTATATGCTCAAACTATATGCTAATACTTGAAACTAAATGCTCAAAGCTATGATTGTATGCTAAATGCTAAGCTTGTATCTATTCATGGGTTATGTAATTGCTAAACATTGCTAGAGCAAAGCTTGTACCCATGCACTGAGATACGTGAAAGCTAAACTACGCGGATGCTAAGCTTTTATCTATATATGAGATACGTAAATGCCAAAAATTGCTAGAGCAAGGCTTGTATCTGCATATATGAGATATGTAAATGCTAAACTATGTGTGTGCACAGCTTGTGTCTATATATGAGATACGTAATTGCCAAACATTGTTAGAGCAAGGCTTGTATCTGCATATATGAGATACGTAAACGCTAAACTATTCGGATGCTAAGCCCAAACCAATTCATGAGATACGTAATAGCTAAACATTGCTAGAGCAAAGCTTGTATCTAAACGTGGGCTACGTAAGTGCTAAACATTGCTAGAGCAAAGCTTGTACCCACGCATGAGATTGGTGAAAGCTAAACTATGATTTGTGAAACATTTGTGTTTATACAACTTACTCTAAAGCTATTCTACATGAATGCTATAAACTTGGAAACTCTTAAACTGTACACTAAAGCTATGATGAAGACTGGATTGAATGGTAGGTAAAATGCTTAATTATCATTAACAACAGTGTCATATGCGGATTAGTATGTGGTGGGATGGCGTCTGGGCGGGTTGTAGGCTCGACCCTTTCGTATGCCCTATATATAAGCATACCGATTTGGATATTACATGTGATGTTAATGAGGTTAAGGCTTTACCGAAAGAGGTTTGCTAAAGCTATTTTCAACTTTTAAACTATATGAACTCACCAACCATTGTGTTGATTTTGTTTTCTTACATGTTTTCTCAGGTGATGCACAGGTTTAAGCTAAGGCTCAGAATTTCATGCTAGGATGCCCAGATAGAGGACCTAGTAGACTTTTGGAAAGCATATATTTTGTTATTGACGCGAGTCACTTTTGATATCTTATACAGATACAAGATAGAAACACTTGATTCTTTTGATAGGTTTACTTAGTTAAATTACCGAACATTGATATTGTAATTTAACTTTGTAATCCTAGTTTAATGCTTTATTGTGCTTTAGTTATTCTCAATGTTGATGCTATGTAAACAATCTGATCATCACGATTATCACTCACGATATCGCGCCCCGGGAACCTTTCGCCCGGCGGGAAACACGATCCGTCCTGCCGGCTCGGGGTGTGACAAAGTTCGATGAAACAAAGGGCTGGGCCTGGGAAGAAACAAGCAAACAAGGCAGGGAAAAAGAAAGTTACAAGTGGACCAACTTTGTAGTTCAACAAGGATCAAGTGAAACAGAAGTTGGAGGCCAAGAAACTGAACAAGGGTTTCCAGGAGACTATGAATCATCTGATAATGGATCAGATTTAGGGGTGGCAATTCCTGACACGACCTGAAACACGACCCGAACACGACACGAAAATAATCAAGTTTTGGGTTGGCAAGTATAACCCGTTTTAAAAAACGGGTCGTGTTCGGGTTGACCTGTTTATTAAACAGGTCGGGTTCGGGTTGACCCATTTATAAACGGGTTGACCCGTTAACCCGTTTAAGGTTTCAAAATTTTTATTTTTTATTTTTTTTCTTTCTATAACATATATTTAGTTGTTTTTTTATTATTTACCATACTTTAATTGATTAATAATATTTATATTGTTTTTCATCTAAAAAAAGATTTTAATTTTTTTCAGTTCACTATACAAACCGTTTTATTTTAAATTTCATACTTTATAATTATGATTACATAATTATATATATTTTTAGTTATAATAATATTAATTTTTTGTTAAAATACTATACTAACTATTTGTTACTCCTACACAAATACTAAGCACTTTATTATTGATGTACTTTCAAGCAACAACCAACTTACAAGATTTAACTTCGTTTGATTTATTTATATAAACGGGTTAAACGGGTCAGGTTCGGGTTGACCCGAATTTATGTCAATCCGGGTTAGGGTTGAAAACTTTGACACGAATAAATATATGGGTCAGGTTCGGGTTGCAAAATTCAACCCACCAACCCGCCAACCCGTAACCTGTTAACCCGCCAACCCACCAACCCGACACGATTGACACCCCTATTCAGATTGGAGCAGCCCAAGCTCAACAGTAAAAGAAAGAGGCCCAATGTTACCAAGGGAGACTGAAGACCAAGATCAGCCCCATGATCCCACCATTGCAACTGAAGAAACCTATGATGATACACCTGTAAGGGGGTTGAAAGCACTGAATGAACCGGTTGATGTGAATCTGATGCTTGTAGATGAAGATCCCAAGAACTACCTGGAAGCCAAAGCAGTAAAAGAATGGCAAGAAGCAATGGAAGCAGAGATGACTTCCATAGAAAGAAACCAAACCTGGTCCCACACAGATCTGCCAGCCGGAGTAAAGCCCATTGGGCTGAAATGGGTCTATAAAACCAAGAAGGATGCTCAAGGAAGGATCACAAAGCACAAAGCCAGGCTCATAGCAAAGGGCTATGTGCAGCAATACGGGGTTGACTATGAGGAGGTGTTTGCTCCTGTGACCCGAATGGAAACCATAAGGCTACTGTTGGCCGTAGCAGCTCAACAAGGCTGGCATGTACATCATCTAGATGTCAAGACAGCCTTCCTACATGGTGAATTAAAAGAACAAGTTTTTGTGAGTCAGCCTGATGGCTTTGTGAAAAAAGGTGCAGAAGATAAGGTCTACAAGCTCACAAAGGCACTATATGGTTTAAAGCAGGCTCCCCGAGCCTGGAACACCAAACTGGATTCAGTGTTGAAGGACTTGGGGTTCCAGAAATGCAAGCAAGAGCCTGCAGTATACATCAGGGGAAAGGGTCAGAATACTCTGATCATGGGAGTGTATGTGGACAATTTGCTGATCACAGGAGCTGGCATTGAAGAAATCAAAAGGATAAAGAAAGAGATGGAGGTTAACTTTGATATGACTGACCTGGGTATGCTAACATACTACCTGGGTATAGAAGTAAAACAAGATAAGGAGGGGATTTCCATATGTCAAGAAGGATATGCAAAGAAGATATTGAAAGAAACAAGCATGAGCAATTGTAACTCCACTACTTTTCCTATGGAACCAGGGCTGAAGTTGTCAAAGGAAGACAAGAGTCCAAGTGTTGATCCAACTTTGTACCGAAAGTGGGTAGGATGCTTAAGGTACTTGACACACACCAGGCCGGATCTAAGTTATTCGGTTGGATATGTGAGCAGGTTTATGCAGGAGCCTAAGCAGACCCATATGCAAGCTGTGAAGCAGATCCTCAGGTATGTTAAAGGTACAACAAGTCTGGGAATTTGGTACAAGAGAAACGGAAGCAAGATGCTGCATGGGTTCAGTGACAGCAGTCACTCAGTCGACAGAGATGATGGGAAGAGCACAATTGGTCAGATATTCTTCTATGATGAACCTCCTGTGTCTTGGAATTCTCAAAAGCAAGCAACGGTAGCACTCTCTTCATGTGAGGCAGAATTTATGGCCGCTACAAGTGCAGCATGCCAAGCCATATGGCTGCAAAGGTTGCTAAGTGAAATACTTGGAGTAAAGGAGGAGGCAGTAACCACAGAGGTGGATAATCAGTCAGCGTTGGCATTAATGAGGAATCCGGTTTTTCATGGAAGGAGTAAGCACATAGATACGCGGTATCACTTCATAAGAGAGTGTGTGGAGAATGGAAAGATCAAGGTAAAACATGTAAGTGGGGCTGAACAGAAAGCAGATGTGCTGACAAAGGCTTTACCAAGAATCAAACATGAAGAAATGAGAAGGAAGACTGGACTGAAGAAAATTACAAGTTTAAGGGGTTGATTGTTAGTTTAAACTTGTAATTAAGTAAAAAAGGAAGGGTTTAGTTTTTAAATTATTTGGTTTATGTTTATCTAGTCCTAGATTCATGTTTTTTAGTTAAAGGTTTATCCTTTTGTTTATGGCTATTTAAGCCGAGGTTTTGTTTATGTTTTCCATTCATTCAATAAAGAGTTCAGCAATTCTTTATATCTCTGTTACCGATTTCAATTTCAACACCAAAGATTCATTAAATTGTTTAGAATCTAGGATAGATCTCAAAATTTCTTGTAGAGATCATTGCTTGACTATGTGATTATCTATAAATGTGCTTGATAAAAAAATTACTGTAAATGGGCCGAACATTCAGTAGCTAGACCGTGCATGACGTGAAAACGGATATGAACAAAAGATTTTGCCTGTTGACTTAAACGAATGACATGAAGACATGTCCCCTTCGATCATATCTTTTCATTAATTTAAGATTCCTTTATGTTCATTTACATTGTCATTCAAAAAAGTTGAGTCCAACCCATTTCAAAGTTCAAACCATCAGTCGGGCCCAACCCATACTGTTGTTTACTGTTAACATGTTATTATTGGTATTCAGGCTTTAGTTTGAATATTATGGTTTAATTTTAGTTGGTGTTCTCCCTAGACATAGACTGATAGACATAAACATACCAAGTTCTGTTACATTGATATTATACTAGATATGTTTATACTGTGAGCTTGCATCCGTTTGTGTTCATGTATATTTTATGTTTGTTTAAATATTAACAAAAAAAAGCATAAACGAGCACGACCATGTTCATTTTCTTAACAAACGAAAAAGATTAAGAAAATTCTTTTGTTTGAGTGTTTGTGTGCATTCGATTGTTTGGTTAAACTTAAACATGTAAACACTAAGGTTATGTGTTATAGGGGTGTCTGAGACATGAGGAGCCTCGGTCATGCCCCTTGGCGTCCGAACCCCACTACATCCTGGCGTGACCGGGCGTCACCGGCTGGTGGCGTGAGGGTGGTCACAGAAAGAAGCATTCGAACCGTTTGGGAGAAAGAAACATTCGATCGTGAGGGGCGTGACCCCATTACATACATGGTAACACATACGTACCTAAAGCGCACTGATGGTTTTAGTTGTTTATTTGACTTATACGTGGAGTGACTGGAGCTAACAATCAATGGTTCATTTACAGGCCTGATCAGAATCAAAACCCATATTCTGCTTCCATATATGGCTCTGTTGTAACGAAAGTTACTGGTAATTTGGATTTCAATTAGGTCATCGTTCCAAAAAACCTTGTGCACATCAATCAGTGCATTTAAACTAACAAAATCCGGAAGTCAAACAATCCAATTCAAACCGCTACAGATGCACATAGAAAATTAAACAGGCAAAATGACTATAAATAACCTGAGATGCAATTGAGCAATAATGGCGGATAATACGTCGTCGAAGTTCTTCAACGAAGGGAGCAACCGACGGATCCTTCGAATTAAGCAAAAGCACCTCATGTGCCGTGATTATGGCCTTAATATGCTCCAAATTGATCACGATCGCCCGCTCTCGGCCAAGCACGGTCGATGGATACGATAAAATCGGGTCGAGAATGCGAAGATCACGCGCTGGTAACCCCGTCCGTCGCATGACCGTGTGCTTGCCGGCCTCGACGACTTGGGCCTGACCGGTGGAATCCAGGAGCAGCCATTGCCGGATTCCGGAGGATTTTTTTCTGACTCCTGCACCGCCGTTCAGGTGTGCAATGGCGGTTCTTACGGTCTTGACACCGTCGTCTTCCTGCATGGAAGCGATTGGGCTGGTTTTTTGTGGCGGATGACGACGGGCTCTCATTTTCGGCAACCTTGACGGTTTGACATGTCTTTGACCGAGTCTTTTTTCGTGTTTGAAATTTGGTTTTAGAGTCAATATTGTAGATATGATCAATGTTTTAAAAACCGGTATTTTAGGTGTACTGGATTTTGCTAAAAAATGGTTCAACTGGTTGAACCGGGTTGTACCGGATGGTTCAACCGGACACACTAATTAACCATAAAATTCCATAGAAATACAACTTATACTCAAATAAGTTTCCAAAAAGTACACAAATTCATCTAAAAACAATTCAAAAAGTACAAAAATTCATTCAAAACAACCTAAAAGTACTCAAATTTTAATGATTTTTTTAAATGAAAGTGCATAATAGGATTATGACATTGGCGTGTTAAACGCATCAAGTTCACGATCGCTTAAAAGCCAAAAATCGCTTAAAAGCCGAAATTTTGTGTTTTTTTTAAACCGGAAATACCGGTTTTACCGGTAAAACCGGGTTAAACCGGATTAAACCGGCGGCACAACCAATCGAAGGAACCTGCATAATACCGGAGCGTTTCGTACCGGTTTAGGAACCGGCAACCGGTTGAACCGGTTAAACCGGCCGGTTCGAACCGGTTTTTAAAACATTGGATATGATTAAGGTTGTTCGGTAGCTTATAAATATTTATTAAAATGACACATTTTAATAGTTTATAGTATTTTAATAATTAAACGATAACCTCAAGTCTGAATGATTAAAAACTAATATTAAAAGGTAGTAATTTAACCATTCAGACTTAATGTTATCTGTTAATCATTTATATGCATTTAACCATTAAGAGTTAGCCTCTTAATGATCAATAAGAGGCTAACAAACAACTTCTAACAAATTTAGTCCCTTGTTTTGTAAATTATTTTTTTTTAGACGGTTTAAAACAACAACATCAAGTAATTATTTATTTATTAATTAAATCTTCAAACTTAGTATCTTTTCATTAATATCTAATTTACCTAATTTTTGTTATTTATGTGAAAGGCTTGAAGAGAGAGGCTTTTGAATTTTGCTATGCATATAATAAAATCTATATTTTGGTATTTTGCATATTCTCAAGAGGCTTGTTATGGTTATTGAAGATGATATATTATTGTTGTGTTAATCGATTAAGTTGTCACAATGTTATATTGTTTGTAAATTCATGTTATCTCATGTTATCATGTCATTATTAAAGGGTGAGTCTAATTGCACCAACTCTATTTTCTAACTACACCAACCTACTATATTAATTACTTATTTTGACTTAATCACCCAATTATTTTTCTTCATTTAATTTTATCTATCAATAATTATCAATTATCATTAAAACTAACTTAATCATTTAACTTAAACATTCATTTTTATATTCTTACATATAATTAAATAAATGAGAACCACTTATTTAAATTAAATAAATAACCATTGGTATAGTATATCTAAAAATTTAATAATAAAAATTAAAATTTAATAATTAATAAAAAATGAATCTATAATTTTACATTTAGCCGGTTTTGATGTTTAATACTTACTATGTTTTTTGACGTGATGTAAATGTCAAACAGTTGATTTATGTCTTTTTATATCATTTATTTACTTTTTTGTTTTTCTGAATAAAACATTTATCTCGCCAGTTGAAAAATTTGATGTGATAATTAATTTTTTTATTGCTTCTACCTTCAATTAAACTTGTAAATAAAGAAAAAACTTACAAATAAAAATAAATAAAACATGTCGAGAATAAAAAATGTTATAAAAAATATAATAGAAGAAATTTTTTTATGTTAGTATTGATGAAATAAGAGTTGATTTTAATTAAAATAAGATATTTTAATCAAGTCTAATTCAACTATCGTTAGTTTTACATCTACTGGACTGCTATCTAATTCCTTGTATAAAAAAGTTGAGAGAAAAAAATAAAAAAATATATATACCATATGTGTGGTATTTGTTATCAATGATATTTATATTATATATATTTGATGTTTAATACTTATCATGTTTTTTGACGTGATGTAAATGTCACAGTTGATTTATGTCTTTTTATATCATTTATTTACTTTTTTGTTTTTCTGAATAAAACATTTATCTCGTCAGTTGAAAATTTTGATGTGATAATTAATTTTTTTATTGCTTCTACCTTCAATTAAACTTGTAAATAAAGAAAAAAACTTACAAATAAAAATAAATAAAACATGTCGAGAATAAAAAATGTTATAAAAATATAATAGAAGAAATTTTTTTACGTTAGTATTGATGAAATAAGAGTTGATTTTAACTAAAATAAGATATTTTAATCAAGTCTAATTCAACTATCGTTAGTTTTACATCTACTGGACTACTATCTAATTCCTTGTATAAAAAAGTTGAGAGAAAAAAATAAAATATATATATATATATATATATACCTTATATGTGGTATTTATTATCAATGATATTTATATTATATATATATATATATAAAGATATATATATTGTTTTTAATTTAAATATGCAGGTAATAAATTTGATATACAAAATAAATAATAAATGATTATGTTAATAATTAATGAGATCAATCATATCATTAAATAGGTAGGTGCATCATAATTAATGTAGATGATGGTGCAAATAGCAGAACTCATTATTAAATTCTCACATAAAATAATACACTTTCAACCCTTCTCATATCATGGATTTCTGCAACATTTAAGTGTAGGGTTTTTTGTTATTCGGAATGTAATCAATTAAATTAAAAATTAAACCAACTTGGCTTATACAAAATAAGAATTCGATTATGAAAGAATAATCCGTACTAACCGAATGAACAAGTTCAACGCCCAGATCCACTCTTATATTAATATTTATCCGATCATCACTTTATGGAATAAGTCTATTTTATTTGAACAAACCCAACAGGCCAACAGCCCATTTCATTGAAACATAAAATGATAAAAGGAGCACAAGTCCGGTTTTCAGCCCAATCCAGTTCGAGTTGAAACCGGTTTGATTTTGGTCAACAAAACCAAACTAGTGTTTTAGAAATCAGCGGTTTGATTTATGTCATATTGTAAGTTTAGACGGGGATATATAAAATTATATTTCCATTTTAGGATCAAATTATGGTTTCATAGATGATCACAAGCAAAGCATATACCAATATGGCAATATTGATAAATAAAGCATAATTTTATTGATTGAATCACTGATTCCGAAAGTTCTTCCTCTACATTATTGATCAGCTCTCAAAAACCCAAACATAGGGACCCTATACAATATAATGTGAATCTAAATTTTATCTGCTGATGTCATAATGATGTTACTATGAAAATGACATTTAACAGCAAAAATACATAACTACTAATAGTTACAAAACTACTAGTTTTGGTTACAAGCAGTTGTTATCTATCAGCTGATAAAGATAAGTTGTTTATTAAAGCAATCTTTATTCTCTATTAGCAATTCCTTGTATCAATTGTTATCGGCAGTTGTTGATAATCAACAATTCTTTGTATTTTATTAGTTGTTTCGGAATCATCAAGCATTCTTTTCAGTATTCCTAGATAAGTTTTCCTCCAAAGTGAAGTAACAACGACTTTTGTGTAGCTTACAAGGCGTCAGCCTTGATCACTTTTTTTTTTTTTTTTTATTTTTACAGATAATTTTGGCTTGTGAAGTGTACAAAACAAGTATGAAATATCAAGTTAGTTATTATAATTAGAGATGTTTGTTTATTAAACTTATGAAAATTTATTCAATTGTATTAGATAGACTCAAATTTTTTGTTTTGTTTTAGTAATTAGTAATCTTATACTTTTGCAAACATGGTGTTTTAATTCAATTTAGATTAAGGTGTGTTACATGACGGAAAGGATGTTGACGAAAAAGCTACCATTTAAATATTGGTATGTTAGTGTTTTAGAACAACATATTCAGTATGCTACTTAATGATTTTCTCAACAAAAAAAAATGACTTGTTGCTCCTTAAAATTTTTTGATGAAAAACCATTAATCATTCCATGCATGTAAGATGTTGATGTTATTAATTTATTTATCATAAATGATAGTATGAATTTGTAGTTGTAGACTTGTAGTTGTCAAAAAGACAATTCAAGTGAAAACAAGGGAGAATGAGAGAGGCACATGATTCATTTATTATGTGTTTCATACATGTCTATACAAATGAGTTAAACCGAAAAACCGAACATAAAAAACCAAAACGAACAAATAACCGAAAAAACGAATTTTTAGTTCGGTTTCGGTTTTCAGATTTAAAAAAACGAAAAAACTGCACCGAACCGAGTTTTAACCTTGTTTAAAAATTAATATATATGTTGCTATTTTATACTTATTTAAGATAAAACATACAAAGAGTCTACCGTTATGATTGATAAAAATTTAGATTAGATGAACTTTATCATTTAAAAGATGATAAAGATTAAAATTATTGCATATTTAGTTATTTACTATTGAACTTTTTTTTTTAAATGTAAGAACATGATGATAATGATTTAATTTTATTGTAATTAATTAGTGTTCATTCAATTAATTTATGAATTATCATTTGCTAAACATGCACTATTAGAAAACTGAAATTTTCCAACAAAGTTTTCCGACAAAAAAATTTGGTCGGAAGTTTCCAACTGTTTTCCAAGAAAATTCCGACAAAAAAGAAACCCATTTTTTTAGTGTTAAAATTCCGACAATTTATCGACAAAAAATGCATTGGTCGGAAAGTTCTCGGTAGATACCGACGAAATTCCGACCAAAAGTTTAAAAATAAAAATAAAATATTTATCAAAATAGTTTAAGTAGGAAAATGGTTGGAAGTTTCCGACATTTTTCCGACCAAAATGAATAGTTCGTTGGAAAGTTGTCGTAAGTTTCCGACTATTTTCCTACCAAATATTTTTCTTTTTTATTTTTCAAGCTCTTAAAATCGTTTTCTCGCATCATGTTTTTACATCATGATTATATACGAAAACATTTGTTATAAACAATGCAATTTAACAAATTATATGTTTGTGTATCGATTGTGTAAACAAACAAATACATATATACTTGTACACTGAAAAAAGTTTCTTGGGTTCAAATAATGTATACACATAAATATGTGGATGTGTATATATAACACATAAATATGTTTGCATTAATACTGGTGTGAGTGAGAGAACCAAAAAAAAGACAAAGAAAAAAAAAGCAAAAAAAAACCCCCAAAAAACGAAACCGGTAAAGAAAAACCAAAAACCGATTGGTTAGTAATAAATAAAAACCAATAAGAAAAGAGAACACGAACTTAAAAGAAAAAGAATGCAATGTGTGCAATGCTTTTCTCAATTTAACATATGATGCATTGTTTTCGTAGTTAAGCTGTTGACTTGTCACAATCTTTCTAAGTATATTGAATTTTCGACCTCCATCAAATGCTTATACATGTAGTGATTTATGCAAATCTAGTAATTATCATCAATTTTTTGAAAACCGGACCGGATTGGCCTGTTGGACCGGGAACCAGGAAGTCCGCCGGCCCGAAAACAACATGTGAACCGCCCTCAAGTGAACCGGTTGGACCGGGAACCGGTTCACTTGTCGGACCGTATTTAAATTTTTTTAACTAAAATCCAAAGAATTAAGCATTAAAATCAAACATTGTATTTTTTTTTGAGATGGTTATGTTTGCTTGAACATTAATTATGTTTGGTTAAATATGTTTATAATTATATAATTTTTTGGAATATTTTATATATTTATTACGTTATCCAGTTCTTTAATCATGTCCGACCGGTCCGACTAGCAATAGTAAGGAGTCCAATTCGACGTCTGGTCTGGTTCTGAAAAAATTGATTATCAAACCCAATGGAACAAACCATAAAATAATTACATAATAGGTGTAATTTCTTAATATGAAATGACTTATTTTTGAAATCTTGAGTCAGAAAAAGAAAAAACTATATAAAAGCGTTTTTTCTATCACATAACAATACAACATCACTAAAATTAAAGACATCTAAAAAGAAATAAGAAAATCAATAGTTATTTGAAAGTTTTATATTGTTAAATACTTTATCATTTAAATGTTTAACTTCATATTTATTTAAAGTGATCATATTTAATATTTGAGATCATAAATGGTCGAGTTTTATTTATAAACAATATATGCCCGCTTGCATTCGTGAATCATTCATAAACAAATTCAATTTTTAATTAACGTACATTACTAAGAATTTTCATTTATTTTTGTGTTAATAAACAATCTATGAGCAACTTATATACTAAACATACGACTCTAGTTATTCATTTTTTTATATTCATATTCGATCACGCTTGGGGTAATATAATATTAATTTTTTTATATTATCGTCTGAATTTTTCCCTTGAGTCGTGAGTTTTTTTTTTTTTTATTTATTTCAAGAGTAATATAATATTTATTTATTTTAATAAAAACAAGCAGCTTACTAGAATCATAATAATTAAATCATAATAATTAATTACTAGTTATTCACACACTCATTATTTTTAATTCAACACCCTTACCAACTTTATACGTCATAGGTATATACACGGAGTATAGCCCCGCGTATAGGTCTATACGTCTCGTATAAGAGTCTACTGACGCCCAATGATGGGTCACATATAGAGTCTCGTATATGAGTACAACTATTGACACTAAAAATTCTTACACTTAATGATTGCCTTCTATACTCCTCGTATAGACCTATACGAGACGTATAAGAGGTGTGAGGTGGGTGTGTGAATAACACAACCATTTATTTATTGTTATTCTCACGTGAAAACAATTTATTTTTTTACTATTTCTAAGGCGTCTTGTTTTGACCATGTTATATTATAAAAGTATTTCGGTAAGATATCAAAACTACGAAATATATATTCCATGTTCCCCTCGTGTGGGGTCGAACAGCCTTCACCAAATAATCTTTTACTTTTTTTTTGAACGGCAACTAGTTAACTGGCGGGTACTTTGTATGCGGCATTCAATTGCTAAAAAATACCCAAGCTGGCCATTTGTACAAACGGACGGAGCCCCTAGCCCACCAGCTTCCAATTTCCGGGGAAAACCCGACCCAATCACCCGCCCAAAGGCACGGCGGTGAAAGGCTGGTAAAACCAGGTGGGATCAAGAATCGAACCCATGACATGGGTCTCCTATCACTTTCTCGTACATCTATCTTACCATTAGAACAAGACATTATTGGTAAATAATCTTTTACTTAATGCCTTAAATCTTAATCTACGAATTTGTTTTTAATACTCAAGAAAGGTCAACCAACTAAATAAAAAATAATAATAATAATACTAATAATAATACTAATAATATAAAAAAAAGCAATCAAGCACTATATTTCAACAAAGACTAAATGACAATGATTTCAAATCATAAAGTCATTATTGTTAGTTTTATAATACGATGATTTTTTTTTCTTTTTCTTTCTTTCCTTTCTTTTGGTCGTGGGCAATGATTGAACTTTTCACTCTTACCACTAGACCTTCATTTTTACTGTCAAGTTAGTGTGGTTAAAAGTTAAATATTCTAAAAATCACGGTTTTGAGGTCATCGTAAGATTTGTATACTTATAATTACTTTATTTGTTTAAAATAAAATACATTTCAATTCAAAAATGATGTGAGAAAAAAAGTTTGTGTGTGAGAAAGAAACAATAACATTCATGTATTCTAATACATAAAAGTTTTTAAAGACCAATGACATGTTTTTAAATAACCTTAAAATTAGTTTTTCAAATCTCTTCCATTAAATATTTACATGTCCTGCAAATTCAGCCTACTGGTTGGGGTTTCACCTTGTGACCGAAAGGTCGTTGGTTCAAGTCTTGTCAGGGGCGATTTAAAGGACACCAGTGGCGGAGCTTGACCGAAACTTCAGGGGGGCGAAATATATTTTTTTTCTTTCAGGGGGGCAAAATAAATGTTTTTAAAAAATTTTACACTACGTATCGAGAAATATACACTACTGCACGAAAAAACAGGGGGGGCGGTCGCCCCCCTAGTCTTCACTAAGCTTCGCCATGAAGGACACCCAGGTGAGAGAAGAAATCATGAGCTTAATCTCAGGTTTTGGACCAATAGAGGGCCTGGAGGCAGAGGGTTTACCCCATTCCACAGGGTTTCCACGCATCAGGTGTGGTGTGGCATGTAGGATCGTCGTCGTTCAAAAAAAAAAATTTATGATATTTTTTAAAATTTTAATTTTTTTTATCTTTTATTCTATTAAATGCTAATAACTTTATTTAATTTGATAAACAGTATGATTACTTTATAAGTAATATTTTTTATATTTGTATAAAACATTCTAAAAAAAAAAGTATACGATACGTTATTTAAAATAATTAATTTTCAATTTTATTTTATTTCAACGTGTAATATACATACGTTTCACCTAGTTTACTTATAAATCCAGAAATTAATAGAAATAACTTAAAACATCTGGATTACTTCATCACAAACCTGAATTACTAAATTATACATTTAACAAAAAATTTAAAAAAAAAAATTGTTCAAATCAAGGAAGAGGACGCTTGCCGGGTTGATCGGCAGCCTGAAGAGTTTTATCGATGAGTTTCCGAGCTTGCCGGCTCCGGATCTCGACCCGAACGCTGTTGGTCTTGTCCATCTTCACGTACACCTTCTTCGGTTTCTTCTTCTTCAATGCCTTCACCTTCGATTTGATCGACTCGATCAAATTCCCAATCTGATTCGTCATCACAGGTGGATTTGAATCGAAATGATGATGTTACTGTTACATACACATATATACATGTATATGTATGTATCGATTAACAAAAAGTGTGAAGCAGAGGAGAGGAGAGGAGCTGAAGTTTCAATGGTTTTTAGGTATTTATGGATCAGTTGCGTACCTGACTGCATTTAATTTGGTTGATTATTCAAATGTTGACCTGAATTGGTATTTTAGGCCCTTGTCTTGTTACTTAAACGTCTCCTTTGACACAAGTTTGTTTAATATTTGTTAAAAGCAATATTTTAAAACCAAACCGGCTAGTCGGACCAGTAATCAGTTTGTTATGGTATATCTAGTTAAATTGCCATTCAATTGAATCGTGATTATAGGGTTGTAAAAATATCGAGCCACAAGACAGCTCGGTCTTTTTTTATATAAATATTTCATGTTATCTTTGTTTACATATGTGTAAATATAAAAATATTCTTATAAATTTCAAAAAAATAAAAATAGATTATAAGTTTTATTTTGTAAAAATTGTGATGACTCTTTCAAGCATGTGTCTTTGTAGGTCACCAACTCAGTTGTTTACGGCCACGATTTACCTGTTTCTCCTGCTTAGTCGTGTATTGGGACTAAAATACTATTATTTAATTATAATATTAATAAAAAAATTTGGTACTTAAATGAGTTTGATTTTACCAAAGAAAATATTTGGAAGCATGGGCGTAGCATAGTTAGGACTAGGGGGCGACTGCCCTCCCTGTTTTTTCGTGTAGTAGTGTATATTTTCCGATATGTAGTGTAAATTTTTTAAAAAACCTTTATTTAGCACCCCCTGAAAAAAAAAAAAATGATTTCGCCCCCCTTAAGATTTTGTTCAAGTTTCGTCACTGTTTGAAAGTATAAATATAAATAATGACAATAATATGCAATTTTAAGAATGGGCATTATGCATTTCGATGACCTTTTACAGCGGTCAAAAAAAATAATTATTTATTTATTATAATATTAAAAAAAAGGAAGACTTCACAACGGTTAAAAATTGGAAAATAGTTTTAAATGGTTCATCCTTTTTAGAGTGGTTTTAACAACGATCCAAGTAAAATATATTAAAAATGAGATCTTTTACAACGGTTCAAATTTGAAGTGTTTCTCATATCCAAATCTTTGAAGCGGTTGCAACCCATTTTTGAAGCGGTTCTAAAGTGTTTTTTTACTGAGAAAGAGTTTAAAATCGAATATTTAAACATTATTCCTGTTCCCAGGCAATGATTGTCTTTCGTGTGTGTATATATATATATATATATATATATATATATATATATATAGTAATTTTGGCCCCTTGATATACCATAATTAGAAATAAAAGTGGGACAATGTTATGTTTACTCTACATCCTTCATTTCAACTGTTGTAACAAAACTTTGGGGATCAAACTAGAAGAAAAGGGTCACCTTGGATGACCCTTCTTGATTGGCCGGCGGGTCAACGAGACAACAAACCCCTTTTGTTTGTTCTGCCGATAGATGGGAAAACTTGTGAAAAGATTGGTGCTTTTTCTTCGATATACAACAAAGAGATGATGAGCAAAAGCTCTCCAACCACCAAGCTGTTCTTCGTTTTATGCTAACTCTTTTATGTATGTATGTAGAATTTGGTTGCTGAAAATTAAAAAAAAAAAAAAAAAAAAAAAAACTTTCACACCGATGTTGCCTTCTAAAATATATGTCCATACTCCATTTAAATTAAATGCAATTTATTAATTATTAACTATGTGTGTGGGGATTGTATCATGTGGAACTTAATTTTATAGAGGAAACTCTATCTTTTTGGTCTATTTTTATATTTGAAAATAAATATGTGTTTTATATTAAAGTTGAATAAAAAATTAGGTTTTTAATAAACAAATAAATTTTCGCATAACATATTTGTTTTCAAGCATACAAATAGACGACAAAGATAGGGTTTCTTTTATAAATTAAGTTTTCATGTGATATAATTCCTATATATGAACATATCTCATAATCTTTTACTATAATTTCATAGACATTTGATCAATAGATTAACTTAATTTTATTTAACGTTATTTTGTCATTCAAAAATGTACCATATATTCACTTTGTAAATTGCATAGGATTAGACTTTGTTTAGTTGCGTAATACGAAATAGTTGGAGTGGATATGAGATAGAGTGAGTGTGCTAAACTAATGGAAACCTTAGTCAAAGACTTTGAATATCTTTTTTTCTAAATTCTAAAATACTACTAAATTGTATGCATGTATGAATGTATGTGTAGACTCATAATAGGATCGGGTTGGCGTCTGGTGGTAAGAAAGGACGCACACAACTAAACCGTTGTTATTTCAAACCTTGCACAAGACAAAGACAGGGAGGAAAAAAAAATTAAAAAATTAAAAAAAAAGTTAATAAATAAATATAGACCGTAATAACTAAACATGCGCAATGAAAAATTATTATACAGAGAATATATTTTATGAAAGTGTTTGATCTAAAAGAATGATTTTTATGGTGAATAATTGCAATTATATTCATAATTATATTGATTAGAGGATGAGAATTGTATTTTCCTTTTTATATTAATAAGAAAATAGAATTTATTTTTTTTCTGTATTCTATATTGATGATTTGAAAATAGATAGACTAAAATTAGTCTATCAAAAGATTAGGTTAATAACTATATCTACATCAATCCATATCCGTGAAAATGGAATTAAGGCTTTTGCTTTTCTATTTTAGTACTTGTGCCCAAATAAACGAGAAAACGATTTCCAAAATGTCATATATTTTCTGTCAAGAGGTAATGAACTAATGATAATATGGAAGCCTTAATATATGCATCATCAAATTAAAAGCAAATAAAGCACAAAATGAAATAAGTTAAAAATTTGGTAAATATCAGTTGCTTGATTTGACAAGAGCGTTCCTCATATATGATATATTGATGGATGGAAACAATTTAGTGTTTTATAACGCAATTTCAACCTTGTATCTTCATGACATATAAAAGAATTCTCCTGTTTAAATATATCAATATCAATTTATGTTTTTCTAATCTATCTTTATCATTTTCTCTAATAAAATTATACGTTCATTTAAAAAAATAAAAAGAAAAAGAAAGTATTGTGTATATCAAAATGCTTAAATTGTTAAAGAAGTTGACAATTTTTATTCGAATTTAAACTATCAGAAGAAAAGGTATTGTATTTTATCAAACTTGTTTCTTTAACAAAATTTATATAGATATATAGATTAGCTGGAAAAAAAAAAGAATATTAAGAACAAAAACATATTATATTTGACCTGACTTATTTCCGATAAATTTTACATCGAAACATATATTAACTTTATTTATACTGACACATACATAAAACTATGCTATAAAATAAAAATTTAGTTGATTGCGGAACTTAGCCTCTAGATTAGTTGATTTAGATATTTGTTCTTTAAACCCACCAGTCTGATAAAAATTTTGAATAATCAACCTAATATTTTTTCTTTAAAGGAAATATTTGGTTAATTAGAGCGGACGGAGTGGGACACGGGAAGGATTCGGGGAAGAAACCACCGATCCGAGGCCGGTTGGGAATACCGGGCCCCCGGAAATGGGGTGGGGGAAATCGGGGTGTCCTCACTGATTGTAGCCGAGCGTGGGGAGGGGGAAAAATAGCCGTTGAGGGTTTAAAAAAAATTCAAACTCTATAAAATATCACCATTTTTTACATTACAAATCACACTCTTTATCATTTTCTTCTTTCATTCTACAATCAAATTTTATAAAGTTTAAACTAATGGATCCGTTTACGTTTAAGCTTCCCCCATTTGAAAGTAAATCGTCACCTTCGAGCCGACCTTATCGAGCATTTGGAGCATTTATCGCAATAATATCACGCCAATAACCCGAATAACTAGTATTTTAAATGTTTTTAATCGTTGTTGCTTATTTTTTATAATCTTTGTGGTTTTTTTAATTTAACGTAATATCTTTTTAATTTAATGTAATATATTTTTAAATTTTAATGTAATTTTATATTTTATTTTTAATGAATCTATTTAATTTTTATTAAAATAAATCATTAAAAAATGTGAGGAAAAACTGGGAAAAAGTGTGACTAGGGGTGTAAACGAGCCAAGCTATCCCAAGCTCGTTAAGGCTCGAGCTCGGTTCGTTTAGAGAAACTCGGGCTCGAGCTCGAGCTCGGCTCGTTAAGAGCTTTATTTACTAGGCTCGAGCTCGGCTCGTTTAGATTTTATTTATTTAATTTAATTACTAATTTAATTATATTTTTAATTATATTTTCTAAATTTAACATAAAATATTTAATTTAAATATATTTATCATAATTTTATATATAAAAATAATTAATTTTATAAATAAACACTTAATATAATAAATAAAAATTATATTTTCAGAAAGCTTGTTAAGGCTCGCGAGCCGGCTCGAGCTCGATACGTAAAGCTCGAGCTCGGGCTCGATAACTGAACGAGCCATATTTTTGGGCTCGGGCTCGGGCTCGTTAAGGCTCGGCTCGTTCGAGCTTTTTACCGATCCGATCCCGAGTATTTCACGAGCTGCCTTGGTTCGTTTACACCCCTAAGTGGGACGACACCGTGTAAAAAGGAGAAAAGTGGGGAAAAGCTTATGTGACTCTAATGTGGCAATGGAGAAAAGTGTGGAAGATTGGTCTTAGGGCTGTTTGGTTGGGTCTGAATTATTAAGTGTTGAATGGTTAAGAAGGTCTAAATGGTTAAGAGGGTCTGAATGATTAACTGTTTAGTTGCACATCTGAATGGAAAGAAAAAAAGAAAAAAGAAAAAAAACAAAACAAAACAAAACTCTGTTTTATCAAAACCTAGCCGCATCTCATCATCTACTCATCCCATCGTCATCAACATCGGAGCCAAACCCACATTGCAGAATCTCACCTTCGCATCATCTATCCATCGACTCCGCCTCCGCCTCTCCCCATCGGAACAGTCCGCCGCTGCCGCGCCTGTCACACCCCGAGCCGGCGGGGTTGGATCGGATGTCCCCGTCGGGCGGAAGGTTCCCGGGGCGCGATATCGTGAGTGATAATCGGGTTGATCAGATTGTTTACATAGCATCAATGTTAAGAATATCTAAAGCACAATTAGCATTAAACTAGGATTACAAAGTTAAATTACAGCATCAGTGTTTGATAATTTAACTAAGTAAACATATTCAAAAGAATCAATTGTTTCTATCTTGTATCTGTACAAGATATCCAAAAGAGATTCATATTAACTACAAAAGATGTGCTTTCAAAAGTCTGCTAGGTCCTCTAGTTGGGCTGCCTAGCATGCAATCCTGAGCCTTAGATTATACCTGTGCATCACTTGAGAAAGCATGTAAAAGAAACAAGGTCAACACAATGGTTGGTGAGTTCATGTAGTTTATAAGTTTAAATAGCTTTAAAAAACTCCTTTCGATAAAACCTTAATCTTATTAACTCCACATGTAATATCCAAATCGGTATGCTTATATATAGGGCATACCCCTGGGTCGAGCCTACAACCCGCCCAGACGCCATCCCACCACATACTAATCCGGATATGACACTGTTGTTAATAATAATTAAGCCTTTTACCTACCCTTCAATCTCGTTTCCCCATCATAGTTTAAGCATTTTGTTTGTAAGTTTACCCATAGCACCCGTGAGTTCAGCTTGAGAGTCACCAAAATGAACAACTGAATGCCCGAAGGAATCCAGTCTCAATCCATACCAGTTATATGTGAAATTAGCAACATAGGGGGAGATAGAGGATTCCCATGATGACACAAAGTCAACTAAGGATCACCAATATCGTCCTAGTTACTGTTCACGTGTGTAAATAGTTTTGGGAAACACTGCATGGCAAGCACTGAGAGGCCATCAGTCCGTTTCCTCGTTTCAGACCATGAAGGACACCCTATGGCAAGCACTGAGATACCATAGTAGATGCCTTCTAGTCCCGACTGTGAAGAACACATGAAGGCAAGCACTGAGAGACCAACTATTGTTCTTCAAGTCCCGACTAGGAAGAACACATGAAGGCAAGCACTGAGAGACCAACTATTGTTCTTCTATAGCCAATAGTTTTAGCATACAAGTTTATAGCATTCAAAGATTCCAGCAGTTACGTAACTTGTGCACAAGTACTAGCTTTACAACCTGTAAGGCAAGCACTGAGAGGCCAAACCGTTGTTTGAGCATGGCAATCACATAGCATTCAAGAGTTTATAGTATCCATAGCTTCAAGTATTCAATACGTATGTATGTGTGTATGTATGTATGTAAGTATTTAGCATCCTCATAGCATCATAGCACCCTTAGCATTTAGTGTTAACCTTAGTATTTAGCATAACTTATAGTGTTAGTTTATAGCATAACCCCATAGCATTAGCATTTAGTTTAACTCATAGCATTAGTTTGTAGCATAACCCCATAGCATTAGCATTCACAATAGCATCATCAGATTGTAAATACCCTTAGCACTTGGTATTAACACATAGCTTTAGTATTAGCAAGTAGCTTATGCCTTTAGCACTTGGCATAATCAAATAGCATTAGTTTGAATAGTAAACTTATGCCTTTAGCACTTATCATAATTAAGTAGCATTAATTTGAATAGTGAACTTATGCCTTTAGCACTTGGCATAATCAAACAGTATTAGTTTGAATAGTGAACTTATGCCTTTAGCACTTGGCATAATTTCGATATACGAATCGTATAAAAGCATTTTGTTAAATTTAAAACATTTGTTTTAAAATGTATAACATGCTTCTCAGTCCCGATTTAAAATCAAAATAATTTGAAAAGGGACAATGAACTCACTTTGTAGTTGTAGTAGTTGACTTAGTCTCAAACAAGAATGCACGCGCTCTTTGTTGTAATTGATATTGTTTTCACGATCCTATATTGATTTCACATTGTTTAAATTTGTAAGTATAAGTTTGTATGAATTCGTGTGTGTGTATGTGTTAGCCATCAAATTTGGCTAACACTCGTAAGTCTCGGTCGTCATTCGGCCCTGTTCAATTGTTAAAGGTCTTGTTAACCCTTACCTACTAGGTTTAAATTAAATGTTATTAATCTTTAACAATTGCCTCCTAGCTTGGTGTTATAAATTCTCCTTTTGTCTCCAAGCTTAACCATTAGTTAACATTAAAAAAATCACATTGTTTTAGACTTTAGTAATTCCATCTAATTCCACCACCTTTGTAGTAACTTATTATCTTCAAACCCATGCAGTGTGTATTCCTTTGCTTTTGTTGAAAATGTGTTTACATCTTTTATGCAGGTCCAGATAAAACACTTGAGCCGAATGGATGCCAATAACCCAATTGGGCCGAAACAATTACATGGGCCGATTATTTGTTATTGGGTCGAGATGGTTGTATGGCCCAAGTTAATTGTGTGATTCAATTGAGGTGTAATTGGGCCTGACTAATTGTACTGGGCCGAAACAGCTATTGGGCCAGAACAGTGGGCTTTAGGCCACTTGCATTAAATTTGTACCAAAGGAAAATCCGTTGGGCCGGTTAAGTGTGATGGGTCCGTAACAAAGTGGGCCTCGGCCAAATGGTTATTGGCCTACAGGTGGGCGCATCAAATGGCTTTAGGCCAAGGCTATTTGGGCTTTAGATCAAATGATAAGTCATTGGCAGGTTACATGTCCTTGGGCCAAGGGTAGACTGTTGGGCTCCTATCTAACGAAATTGGGCATGTGAGTGCTATTGGGCCTGTCAAACGTCTGGGCCCTAATCATGTGGGCTGAACTAATGGACCTCAAACTATTGTCTTGGCCCAATTGGAGATGGCTGACCCAATTCCATTAGCCTAAACAGCTCATGGACTGAATCAATAAGGTGGGCCGAAGAACTGGGCCACACAACAGATCTGGGCCACTTAGGGCCGAATGGGCCTGAGTAATTGCTGTTGGGTCCAATTCAACTTCTTGGCTTTGAGTTCTTGGCCGATGGTTTCCTGAAGATGTATGAATGTGTATAGGTCGAATGAAGATGAGATGGTTGGATATCATGGCTGCCGAATGAAGATGAGGACAGAAGTGGCGAATGAGAAACCTCTGAATGAAGAAGTGGCTGGCGAGTGTGATGGTGGCACCGAATGAGTTTCAACCGGCGAATGAACACCACCACCGTATGAGGGTGTTAACTAGGCCGTTCGGCCGACTGTCGAATGGGGTTCATTCGACCATCTGTAATGTTCTCATTCGGCCAAAAGCAGATCGGTCCATAGGTTCGACCTAAGGTGGAGTCTAGCCGAGGGGTGTTGTTCCATGGTGGTGTTAGACTCGAAGGGGAGAGGGTAGAACCGGTTTTATAGGTGGTGGTAGGATCAAGAGTGGAAAACCCTAATTTTTCGTAACTTTACAGCCTCTTACCTTGGATTTCAGTGAGTTTTGTCTTAGATCTGTTGTACTTTCGTGTAGTAGAGATCAAGGGCTTCGTTTAGGCGAAAGAATCACTCAATTTCGTTAAGAAATGAGTGAGATATGAGCATTTGAAGTTTGAAAATGGTGTGAAACTTCAAAACCGGAAGAAGAAGTGGAAAAGTGAGAAAAAGGGGCTCATTCATGGTATTTATACCACGAGTGAGTTCGGGTTCGTTTTTGTTGTTCGGTTCGCGTTTTCGTTACGTTTCCGGAACGTACGCGCGTATATTGCGGTTTTAAAATAAAAGGATTATTTTATGGTGTTTTAAAAAAATACAATTATGATTAGAAATCATTTTAAATATCGTTATATTAAATTTATTTATCGAATTTAATACTTTTACGCGTTTCGGTTAATTCGTTCGCGATTTGTTAAAATAGTTTAATTTAATTTATTTAATGATGAGTTTCAAAATTGTATAATAGGAAATATGTTATTTCCTTAAAATTATGATCGTTCGCATCTTTCATCGTTTTCATTTTTGTTTCGTCAGAACGCGTCACCATCGCGCGTATTCGTTCGAATCGTCATTCGAACGAATACGACGATGGTTTTGCTTTCTGACTTTTGTTTTCTACTGTTAAGTTATTATTTCAGAACGTTAACTATCAGAATCATTCGTACAGATCGTCACCTATACGAATAACTCATCGGTTTAGCATTCCGCAACAACAACTGTTATAGTTTTGTTTTGTTTAACCTCACATACGTTTACACCAAAGCATATCACATCAAGTATTTATGTTGCAACGCTGTGTTGTCTGACATGTTTTCTGACTGTTAAATCCTAAGATTTTAGTCAGGTTCAGACAATCGTTTAATAGTTTCAAGTTAATCCATTTGCATTAATAGTATAAACACAGTTTCTCGTAATGTGTGCCTGAATTACTGTTCGTGTTTACTGTTGTGATCATTGTTCCGGCACGTGTCCGGCACTGATGTTACAGCGCCTCTCCCAATCGCAGCAGTCCATCGCCCTTTGCATCATCTATCCATCGTCGTCTACCTTCGATCGCACCCATCTTCGTCATCTACCGTGTGCGCCGTGAAGCACCACCGCGAGCACTATGAAGCACCTTCATTCGACAGGCGGCAGAGGGCGGCTGAGAGCGGCGGTGGGCGGCCGAGAAGGGCTGAGCGCGATCGGTGTGGAGGAGGGTCGGCCGAGACTTCAATTCAGCTCCATTATTTTCCATTCAGACTTGTTGTCAAGTCTGAATCATTCAGACCCTCATTCAGACCACAGACCCCATTCAGATGTGTTTTTTTTTTCACCAAACAAACGGTCTGAATCTGAACCATTCAGATTCAAACCCATTCAGATGCATTTAGATGCTACCAAACAGCCCCTTAGACTGTAAAATTATAGATTCCTAGAGGTTCTCTGTTGGAGACTTGAAGTTACCACGGTTTTTTTAGTGGTCTTGGTTCGCGTGTGGATGAACCAATTTTCAAATAACATGTACAACATTAGTAAAAAGAAAATTTAAAAACATCACGCACAATCTCTCGACAATGGAGGACAGTTTTAAAAAAATAATAAAAAAACGTTATCGCACGTTTATTAAAAAAATAATCATATGGAGTAAATTTTAGAAAGATAAAATACAACATAAAAAGCCACCACAAACAAATATACAATCACTCTATAATAGAGAACAACGGACGAACCATAAAAGTTCAAAAATAAACTTTGTCAAACATTCTAAAACATATCATACTATACAGCTTTCACATGGTTTAAAAAAAAAAAAATCCTTGTCAATTATCATATGAAATAAACATGCTTCGTCATAAAAGTAATATTCCCTCAGCCAAAAAAAAAAAAAAACCAGTGGTTGACCAAAGAAAAAAATATTAAACAAAACATTAGTTGAAAAAAAAAAAGATGGATAAATAATAAAAGCATTATTTAAACATTATTCAACCACATCTATTTAGTAAATAACTTTTCAACTACACCTTTCGTATCAAAACCAATTCAAGCTATCTGAAGCTACACTTAAGTTGACGCTTATACTTATTAGTTTATTACTAATCATAGTTAGAGCAAAATTATGAGAATATTAATGGGGGGCTAAATATTCCAACTTAAAATAGTATAGGGTCCGAAATTGCCATTCTCCAGCGACGTTCCTCCATAGCTTCATTTTCCTAAACGAAAAAGTCCTCCGTTCGCATTAATGACCTTTAGGAGTTGTGGTACATGTCAACTAGTTTTGTTTTGTTTCTTTTCTACATTTCTTTTTAAACCAAAAATAATAATAACAATAAAATCAAAATAATTTAATAAATTTAAAATAACATTATATTAAAGTATACCTTAACGGAGAAATAAAGTACAACTTTAGATCATTTCATACTTGCACAAAAATTCAGATTTTCAAATAAGCTATGCTTGATTGCTTTTATCTATCAAAAAGAATAATTTTTATTGTTGATTAGAACAGAAGCATCCAAGATAGACCGCCAACCTTTTATTTATTTATTTTGCAAAAAATTTGAATAAATGGGAAACCGATTTAAAAAATTCTGGTCTTTACCAAGAAAAAGATATTGCCCCAAAAGTCAAACGGGTAACATCTACGCTACAAAGACAATATATCACTCATGACTTTAATTTTGTTCATTGCCGGTCGGTTCTAAATTCTTCTATAAAATAATCATGAAAATTTAATAATTGTATCATCGAAACATCACTTTTAAAGCAAAAAATTAAAGTACCTTGTGTATATATTTTAAGTATTAATATAGTCACGAGAGTTGGACCATAACATTGCTGTTGATAGCAGTGCAATTGTTGCAGTTTCAACTCGAAGACGGTGTGGCCCGAGCCCGACTGCCGTAGCTCCTGCTTCTAGTATCAACTTTACCTCGGCTTCGGTGAAATCTGGAACATGAAAACGAACAAAAGAAACATCACAATATTGCCTCAAACTATAACTACAATTGCGATTTGCGAAAGTCTTACAACTTCAAAATAGCAACCGTAAAAACATTTCTTTTATATCAAGTACAAAATAACGGAATTGCCTGTTGAAGTGTATTGTAGACCAACACCAATGCTATCCATATTTAAATAAGTAGTTATTGGTATGTTAAACTAAATAATTAAATGTGGCCCTTATGATTATTTAATTAAATAGATCAATTACCTAAATACCCCTAACAGATAGATAATTATTTGATGGACGTAATTATCCTAATTTATCCTAATTAGGGTTTCCCCTTGGGTGTATAAATAGAGGCTAATGGCTCCTAATGAAAGGTTACTTATTCTAAACATCGACACTCGAATCTCCTCATTCTCTAAGAGATTCGTGAACCCCATAACCGAGCCACCTCTCTTCTAATCCATCCTAACCGTACACCCTAAACGGGAACCGATTGGATCGTCATCTCTCAGGAATCGTCTCAGGAATCATGTCTGGAATCAACAACGCATTCACTGGATTCACAGGTTTAATCTAATCCCTATTTCATTATTGTTTTCACGTTCATGTTTAATTCTAAATCAAAGGAATCGATCCAACATGGTACACATCATGCCATCTCATCTCAACCAAATTCGAGGGTTCTGGGCCTTTTCCATATATATTGATATATATATAGGGAAAAGATAAAATGAAAACCCCTCCTTAGTGTGAAAGCCATGTAAAAATCATGTAAAAAAAACGTTTTTTTTTTCCTGAATTTTTTTTACAGGTTTGTGACATTATTTTTCTTAGCATCATTGTAACACACGTACAACACTTCTTTCTTTTATGTGTATGTGAAAATTCCGTTTAAGGATCAACATCTTTCTAAGTTTTTATGTTACAATATTGCAATTGTTTAGACCTAAAAACTTACAAAGATGTTAACTTTTAAACGGTGATGAATTTATGCACACATAAAAGAAGAAAGTATTCTACACGTGTTACAATGATGTTAAAAAAATCCAAAATTTGGCTTGATTTTGAAGTTACTTAAGTTAGTACAAAAAAGTGGATTATTGTTACTTCCATCCATACATATTGTAGGGATTGTATCATATGAAAACCCGATCTTAGAGAGAAAACCCTTAAACCCTATCTGGGCCGTTCATTTGGAATCTTGAAAAAAAATATGTGGTTCGCATTAAATAGTAGTTTATAGTTAGAGTTAAACAATAAAGATGATGATTTACATGCATATATATACTTTAGATCTCTTTTATTGTTCTAGCTTTATGTGATATTAATGTAAAATAAATTTTTCATACTCAATTTTCTTCTAGTAAATCTTGAAAATTGTCATCCTGCATTTGGTGAATAAGAATAGATATACCATTCAAATAATTTAAAAAAATGTATCACTCATTGACGAAAGAACAATTTTTGAAGTCCTTTAAATTTAATAAACTTAAAGACCTTGCTTTCTTTGGATACAATATGGAACCACCTCTGTGCACGAGGTATAGCCGTATAGCATACTGATTCTTGCCCTATTGGTGCATTTGACAATAATTTTTTTTTTTTGAACAGCATTTGACAATAATTAATCGTGTTAGCAACATACCTTGCATGTATACTATTCGTCTAAAAAGTCTTATTAATAATCCAGCACAATTAAGAAAAAAAAATTATAGCACAAGTCGCAAAAAAGACGGGCCAAGTAATGGCCAGACATGCGTTTGCATTTGTGCACACACACGCACTGCATGCGTGTGAGAGAGAGAGACAGAGACAGAGACAGAGAGCTAACCGCCTTCAGGTCCAATGATAATTGAGCCAACAGGTTCTCTTTGAGAGTGAGCCAAGGCATTCATAACTGGTGTAGCCTCAGCTGCAGCTATAAAAGATTGTTTTGTTTGTGAAACCTAAAGGAATGACAAAGTGAAGACACAAGTGTCATGAGAAAGCAATAAATGATCCAGTAAACAACTTCAGACACAAAATAATCTTATCATCAAGAAATGAAAACCAGAATTCAGGAGAAATCATTTTCTCATGAATTAGTTTAACTCGTACAAAACATAAAACCACACACATCACTGATAAAAGTGACTCACGATAGGTAAGAGGCCACGAACGTTTAAAGGAGGGTTTAAAGCCATTTCATGCAGCCGTTGACCTACAATATGCGTTCAAATATGAACATAATGAGTTAAAAAAATGCACTGACAACACAAAGAATAAGCCAGTAATGCACATCTACACCTACTCTAGAGCATAAAAGTGTATAAAACGATACTTTACATTGTTTAGCTGCAGCCAATATTACTCTTTGCAGTCTATCCATTCTATTCTCAAAAATTGAAGGGGAATGTTCAGTCAATAGTGGTGTTACACTGCTTGCTCCGAGCTCCTAAGATTACAAAGCATATAAATTGGCTTCTTTTAATTGCAAGATGATAGCTCTATAGAGGTGGCAAAATGCAGGGCCAGGTTGTCTATTTGAGCATGTCAAAACATTGGGCCAGGTTGGTTGAACCACATATACATTTTTGTCCATGTTTCTAAATTTCTTCAAAATTAAAATCTAAATGTTTGAAGAAAATGATAAAGGAATATATTTCTTTGAAAGACTTTTAACTGTTTTAACAATTTGAATGGTTCCCTTTATTTTACCCGTTTGAGATCAAACAAAACCCAATCAACCAAACTACAAGTAAACGGAATAAACTGCCACCTCAGAAGTTCTATAAAATAAGAATCAGCTTCATTGAATACATACTGTACATTTCTCTATAAGCCAGTCAGATCGACCACCCTTCAGGGAACCTGTATGGACATAGCCTTATGTCAATTTAGCTTAAACTCACACAGCAAAACACATCAAACCATTGATGTATTCACTGTACAGAAAACCCACCAAAAGCAGCAAACACATGCCATTGAGTTGCATTAGTTGATACTAATTTTGGATTCTCAAGTGCAACAATATCTGCTCCAGTGCGATCTATACTCTCAATACACCCTTCAACTAAACCTCCTTTTCCATTAAAGAGCTCTATCCTTGCAAAGATTCAAATTATGATAAGAAAATACAAATTAATCAAGTCACAAGAGAAATAAGAGAAAGTGATATCCATGAAACTAGTGCTAACTTAAGACAAAGTACAGAAACATGTCTGATTGTAATTTGCCAAAACTTATCATTCTTTCTACATATAATATCTGACAGAAGTGAATATCAATTTAAGTTTCAATTTTAAGTGTTCATAAAATAATACATAACCTAAGATTTCTGACATGTTTAAGCAATCACAGGACACCTTCTGATTGTTAATAATACATATTTTCTTAAATGTCATCATAGAGTCCGGCTTACTGGTTTTCATAATAGAGAAGATGAGTAGTGACTTAGGGTTGTTTTTATATGGCTGCATATATGTATGGATATCATTTGTTTGAAAAATTGAAAATTACTTATTCAAGTACAACCTGAGAACCGTTTAACCCAACCCGATTAAACCCAAGAACCGAATAAACTTTGGTTATTTGGTTCGGTTCTCGGTTCCATTTACATATTTTGAAAACCCGAATAACCCAACCCAAGAAATCCGAAACTTGAAGAACCAACCCGAACGACACCCCTTAAGTGACTTCTAATAGGGTTCCTGTTTAGGAGCTTAAAGAACTCAACAACCAATATTTGTTTTTATCTTGAAATAAATCTGTATAACCTTTACTTATTTACAAACTTTTATTCACATGGATATACGTTCTAATAAGGAGCATATTGCAGCCTACATGCACTTTAGACTCCAAAACAGCCAATAAATGATTAGCTTCGTAAGGTTCTGACATCAATTATATGACATGCAACAGTGCAACACAATCCATGTAATACTCATAAAGAACCGCCCAAGCAAGATCCAATAGAGTTACATTATTTGGTTCAAGATAAAGAAGCATGGTATCAGAGATAAGTTGGTTTTTGAACCATCTAGACGGCAAGCATTATTAATTTATTATAAGGAAGGCACATACAAGTGAGCTTATTAACAAACCAAAAATTAGTAAGTGTTTAAAAGTGTGATGATTCTAGTTCCCATTGTGAAGTTTCTAAACTGATCAAAAACTATTGTGCTTCTTTTTGAAATAAACTTGAATAAAAGCTCACTCCGTTAAATGACTGACTTTGATTCTATCAAAACAATGTCTAGATCTCATTGGTTTGTTAATTTTGTTGATGATTACATGTTTACATCAAAATGATTTAGGGGTGTCTCATTAAATCAAAACATTTCATGAAAGAGCTGGAGCACTATACGGTGTCAAGGTTCATGTTCAATAGTCACATCAACAAAGGTGGAGACTATCAAAGTACCAACCATTAAAGGTATTGGAGGCCTGGAGAGACATAAAATTGTCCACCAAATCGCTTGCTCACAACCCATATTTACAATTGCTTACTTTTTTTCTCTTATCGTTCTATATATGAATCAATACATAGCCACATAGGAATAAGCAGGCAATGTATAGATGACTAGTTTTTCAATAAAAAGTCCCCAAATCACTCCAATCCCCATGATCTCTCAGTTAAATTTGAATCCCTAATTAAAGCTAAAACCTCAATACCTGCTGTTGGACACTAGGAGATAACTTCCTAGTTAACCCATATGCATCTGTTTTATTCGTTAAACAACATCATTTCATCTATTTCACTCTTCTCCCCTTTAAATAATGCTGTTCTCCAACACCTACAATGTAACAAAAATCCTACAACCATAAGTTAACCGGATAACTAAATCTACAATAATTTCTTTCAATCATTTTCAGTTTAGGAACAAGGGCATTATCCATCATGGTTCCTTAAAACCTCTAATTTGACTGTACTTAATGTCTAGTCTATCTTCCATGTACACGTGAAGTGATACCTCATCTACCCTTGCATTTACAGTTCAACCACAACTTCTAGAAGAATGTCATCTTCTGACAACAACGAAATCGATTAGCTTACAAGCAACACACTACAACGCTTAATGCACAAGCATGTCCAACCATCAAAAAGTAAAGAAAAAATCATACATACATACATGCATACATACCTGTCGTCTGTGTTCAACCTTAGAACTTTAGTCATATGCCAGAACTCGTCCCCTTGTACACGAACAGCGGAACCCTAGTTAATCAAACAAAATAATTAACAGACCAAATTTACCGGTGTGTGAATCTGAGTGTGTTTAAAAGAGAGGATTACTAGCCTTGGAGGAAGGGAGGACGTCGGTGAAAAATCGAGGGAGGCCGCCGCGAGATTGATCGGAAGAGTCAGATGAAAATGCCCGGAGGCTGGAGGTTTTCCGGCATGACCGGTTAACGATGACGGATAAACGAGGGATACAACAGAGAGCTTGCATTTGGTGCTTGCGTAAAACTGTCTGCAGTCTGGTCAACGTGACCGGTATCGTTAGGGATGGAATCAACTCTGTCGCAACCAGTAACGGGTCAATAGAGTCGGGCTGAAAGGTTTGAGGGTTTTGGGTTGGTCCGACCTTCGCCCAGCTTATTTTTTCGAACCACATTTAAACTCTCTTGTCGTGCTATCTTCAATTATCTTAATTATCTGGTGATTGATAGCTAAGATTGATTCTTCGATCTCCGACTTTGAGACACGTGTGCCCCCAGATGCGCGAAAACTGGATGGAATCCGTAAATCCTCTCCCTCCATTTGGTTCGAACTTGGCATTAAAGCTTTGATTCGTTCCTTCACCTAGATTTTCATTAGATTGCACACAACAAGGTTCAAATCCAAAACCTCTACTTTAAGAGAATGGGTATTTATTAATTGAGGCAATTCTCCAGATTCACTCACCTTATTTACTTGCATATAGTGGATCTAGAATTCTAGGCACACCAAGTGTCGTTAGGTTATGCTGTTAAAAAAAAAAAAAAAAAAAAAGTGCCAGGTTATGTTCAAGTTGATTCATTCTCTGTGTACTTTTATAAATATGAGTAAAAAAAAATTGTTTGTACTTGTGTTTTTTATGGTTTAGTTTCATTATATCTCATTCTTAATTAGAAAAGGTTTAGAAGATATATATTTTTTGAAATAATGGTTACAGAAAATATTAAAGCTAAATTATGCATATGTAAGTACAACTTATTATTAGTATGTTCATACGCTAATATAATTTAACAATCAACGATTTGGATTGATGATAAACAATTAATCGTTCTTGTTACTCACTTTGGAAAAACTAAGAAAATTTCTATTAACAAATAAATTTAAAGAAAAATTAAAGATTTTTTATTATTAGCTTAGAAATGTTATAAACAAAAAAAATTAATAAAAATATGTAAATCACGAAGTTACGTATATGTAACCTATAGAGTTACATATACGTAACTCAGACATAAGACTTTGTTTCACTTTAACAGGTCATAACTCGATAAAAACTTAACCAAGTTGGAAAATTATTCTCTAAAACTAATCTTATAGAGTCGTCTTTCAAACCCATGTGGTATTTCATTTTTTTATTTTTGCCAAGTTTTAAGTATTTAAACAACCGATACAAGTTGAATTATTATTCTAGCAGAATTGATGCATCCATTTGTAAGGTCAAATCTCACTTGATTATTAACCAAATTGAGTTATTATTGATTGATAAGTTAGTGTTATGTGTTATCTTTCAAACCTCAATAATTTTTTATCAAACATAAAAATATTTTGATGTACAACTAGTAGTTACAAGTTTGGTACACCAGAACATTGAATTGCTCTACAATATGGACTTTTGTAAATAATTCAAGGAGTTTATATACTCAATAAAATGTAATATAAAAATTACTATAACATGTTAAAATGTGGTCAAGGGCCTTTTTTATTTAGGGTTTGGCTAAATGTATCTTCTTATAACTTGTCTTACCCTCCTTCAAAAAATTAAATATAACTTTATAACACAACCAAAATGCATCAAACATTATTTTCTCCTTAAATTCTACTAAACATACTCCTCTTACTTGTCACACCCCCTCTACAATATATAAATTATAAATTCATCCAAAATCAGGTTTAATTGTATGAACCCTAGTTCCTCTTTGTTCAAATTCGATTGAACTGAGGCCCGATCGTTGTTACAAACATATGGCTTTCATTCCTTGAACAAAAACAAGTGACGGTGTATGAAACACATACCTTAGATAACTAATTCGTGTTCGTTGCTTGATGAACCGAAGTCGAACCACCGAGCTCTTACAGGTCTTTTTCTTGATTTATTTGAAACTGTGAATAGATTTGGTTTGCGCAGAGAGTTTCGTAGAGGTTAAAGGAATGTATGGGTTCAATTAAATTTGTGTTTTATACTCATTTTAATAGAGTTCGAGTTTTCGTTCGATTATGGTTCTTTAGGCTTAGATTTCGTATTGATTTGATATTTAAGCGATGAATTGATGATAATAATGATTCCATAATGTTTGCAGTTTTTTTAATTTCAAATCTTGATTGATTTTATCTGTTAACACGAGATATATAAAGATCGGGTCAAATGTGGCTATCCATGGATCTATGGTTGATTACGGGTAGAGTATAGTAGGTAAAAAAAATGAAGTTTGGAACATTTGCAAAAACAGTCCCTTACGTTTTTGTTTAAATGCTTATGGATATTTTTAGTTAACAATTAAAAACATAAATTTTACTTGTATATATTTAAAAAGCTTAAAGATAATAGACTTTCGACAAGTAAAAAAAAATACAAAGGATGTATATTTAGCACAACCTTATATTTATTTACTTTTTTTATTTAAATATTTGAGCGGTTCTTTGTAATTAAATCTAACTTGGAGGATACAACTTAAAAGCCTATAAACAGGCAACGGGCGGCAAAAACTATGTTTTCATAAGCGGACCGGACGTCGAACCGGTCTCCTTTCTGGTCAGAGGTCCGACCGGTCGAACCGGATTTAAGAACCGGATGATTTTATATACATTTTATAAATATATATATATATATATATATATATAATAAAAAAAATTAAAAAAATATAAAAATATAAAAAAAACGGTTCAACCACTGGTCCGACCACCGGTTCGCCGGTTCGACCGGCCGGTTCACCCAAAAACGGTCCAGAATCCCTAACCGGACCAGTCCGGTCCGGTCCGGTTTTCAAAACATTAGGCAAAAACATAATTCAAAATTTAAATCAAGACGCTACCATGGTTAACCATCATCTCCCCATAAACTCTAAAGCCGGTAGGCAATTAACCTAACCACAGTTAGTCAGTTAGCCTCTCACTCACTCCACTTCCTGCTATAAATATTTTAGCCCTAGGTTTTCAAAACGCATCCCTGTTGCATCCGAAGGCGTCTTGATAAACGCCTTTCGGTTTACTAGTGTTATTAGCAATCAAATCCTCATCTTCAAATCTAGTCATCTTAAGTTAGTTAGCGAAAATGAGAGAGTGCATCTCGATCCACATCGGTCAGGCCGGAATTCAGGTCGGAAATGCATGCTGGGAACTCTACTGCCTCGAGCATGGTATTCAGGTTTGTATGTATAATTTTTCTTCGAGTTTATGAAAATATCTTTAACGTGTGGAGGTTACAATTTGAATAGGTTTGCCAGATTTGGCTGTTTGAAGTAAAATTAACTGTAGAATTGTTGTTTATAACTGGACCCGTGTAAAATGATTGATATTTTCATTGATCTAGTGGTTTTTATATCTAATTTCGTACGGATTGTGGTAATATATGCTTAATGCTCACGTTATTCTGAATCTTATGCATTTTTAACCGGGATCTGCATTTTGTGGAATAGATAGTTACGTATTCGCTATTTTTTCGTTTTTGGACTTCTGTTTTTACATTTTTAGTGAAAGAACGTAAACTCGCGTTCAGATTAGGTATATTTTTCACGATCTGTCAACAAATTGACCTTCATTTGAGATCTGGGTAGAGTATTATGGGCTTATGGCTAGGGAAGACTAATATCGTTTGGCAAAGTTTTATCCTTGTTTTCCTCAATAGTTTATTTTGTTTTGTATTTATACAATTGTAATCTTATTTTAAAGTTAATTAATCAAAGATAAACAGAAAATTTCGTCCCTTTCTCTCTCGATTCCATGTGAATTCGTATGACTACACTATAGCATTTATTTGCATTTCTTGAATTCGAACATTATGTTTATACAATGCAAATTTAAGAGTTTTTTAGAACCAGTAAATCTTAGTGCTACTATGCAATTTCTTTTATTTTATATCACTGGCTAACTTTAGTTTTTTTTATCAAAATTATTTTACTTTTATGGCATTTTCAACTACAAACAATGTGAAGTGTTTTAGCTTTTGGTGTTTTAAATCTTAACATTATACAAGACTGTAAACTAAAAAATTTACCTTGTAACATATGTACACTGCAGCAACCCTATGGCATGTTTATTAGTTTGCATCCATGCAAATATTGTGTGTGTTTCAGATGTTTAGATGTGCTTTGCAGGCAGATGGCCAGATGCCTAGTGATAAGACAATTGGTGGAGGTGATGATGCCTTCAACACCTTTTTCAGTGAAACCGGGGCAGGGAAACATGTCCCTCGTGCTGTTTTTGTTGATCTTGAGCCAACTGTGATTGATGAAGTGCGGACGGGTACTTATCGCCAACTATTCCATCCTGAACAACTGATCAGTGGCAAGGAAGATGCTGCAAACAATTTTGCACGTGGTCATTACACAAGTATGGATCAATCTATCACCATATTAAAAACTTATTTTTACTAATTTGAATAAATGGAGTAAGCTTATTATGTTTCTGCTTCAGTTGGGAAAGAGATTGTTGATCTCTGTTTGGACCGTATCAGAAAGCTTGCTGACAACTGCACCGGTCTGCAGGGTTTCTTGGTCTTTAATGCTGTTGGTGGGGGTACTGGATCTGGTTTGGGTTCCCTGCTTCTTGAACGACTCTCTGTTGACTATGGGAAGAAATCCAAGCTTGGTTTCACTGTCTACCCGTCCCCGCAGGTCTCAACTTCTGTTGTTGAGCCCTACAACAGTGTCCTTTCAACCCATTCTCTCTTGGAGCACACTGATGTTGCTATTCTTCTTGACAATGAAGCCATTTATGATATCTGCAGGCGATCTCTTGACATCGAGCGCCCTACCTACACAAATCTTAATCGCCTGGTCTCTCAGGTAGTACAAGCATCATATACGTTTGTTGTTTTGTTAATTTGTTTTACTTTAAACAGAGATTTTAAAAATAACCATCAAGGGGGCTGGCACAATGGTTTCTGTTGTTTCCTACCCTTAACCGTATTGAAGCATGCATGCCTTCGGTCCTGCTAATGGGAATTCACATTTACAAAAAGAAAAAAAAAGGTTACATAAGATTTTAAAGTTTTTAACACCTTTTTTTGTTTTGTTATTCAGGTTATTTCTTCATTGACTGCATCTCTGAGGTTTGATGGTGCCTTGAATGTTGATGTGACCGAATTCCAAACCAACTTGGTTCCCTACCCAAGGATACACTTTATGCTTTCCTCTTATGCACCAGTGATTTCAGCTGAGAAGGCATATCATGAGCAATTATCTGTTGCTGAGATCACCAACAGTGCCTTCGAGCCTTCTTCCATGATGGCCAAGTGTGACCCTCGACATGGCAAATACATGGCTTGCTGTCTGATGTACCGTGGTGATGTTGTCCCCAAGGATGTAAATGCAGCTGTTGCAACCATCAAGACCAAAAGGACAATCCAGTTTGTTGATTGGTGTCCAACCGGTTTCAAATGTGGTATTAACTACCAACCACCAACTGTGGTGCCTGGTGGAGACTTGGCTAAGGTGCAGAGGGCTGTTTGCATGATCTCTAACTCAACTAGTGTGGCTGATGTGTTCTCCCGCATTGACCACAAGTTTGACCTGATGTATGCTAAGCGCGCATTTGTTCACTGGTATGTTGGGGAGGGTATGGAGGAAGGAGAGTTCTCTGAAGCTCGTGAGGATCTTGCTGCATTGGAGAAAGACTATGAAGAGGTGGGTGCTGAAGGGCCAGATGATGAAGGTGATGAAGACGAAGAGTACTAGATAAAAGCGATCAGTTGGTGATTTGAATTGTGTTTGTTATGTTTTAAAAAACCTTGATCTGATATTCTGATGTTTGAGTCAAATCTTGGGGTCTGCAATTATGTTAATGGTCTTTAAATTTGAATGTTTATTTCTCTTATGTTTTATCTTCAGCAGTGTTCAGTAAACCCATTTTTTGGAAATATTGTGTAGATTATCACCAATCACAAAACACATTATGACTAGGAATCAACGATAGCACGGAATCAAAAAATGGGGATTTAGTTTGTGTTCTTCATACGACAAAATGAACAAAATGCTATATTCTCCAAGCCAAATAGCGCAATCACAAGTGCATATAATACATGTCTCCTACATGCAAAAGAGAGAAGTAGAAGGTTCTACTGTTTCACAAAACATAGAATGCAAGTTTAAAGATCATGAAGTCGAGTAAAGCAGTGAGTACTTGGTCGGTCTAGTTGATGAATACTCGGAATTCACTAAGTGAGTACTCAGTCAAGGCAGGAAGTACTTAATATCAATGTTGTAGAAATCGCTAGTCGCTAGTCAGTCGGTTGGGTGGGGACTAGGGATTATTCGGGATTAATCAGCCAACTTATCGGCCTAGTCGGATAGTCGGGCCTAATCGGCCTTAGGGGACTAGCGATTAATCGGCCTAGTCGAGGATTTTTACAACCATGCTTAATATAGACAAGAAGTATTGTTAAGTAATGAGAATATACATCAGTGCTTACTAGATTTCTTTAAGAATACTAATCACAAACACAAACAAACAACTAATTTTGACAACTCCATTGACTCTTACTATTATTATTCATAAAAAAACTCAAACACAAAATTCCTATCTATCCCTACACATAGCTTGAATCCTACTCTGCCTCCTAATAACATGCAAACAAACAATGAAAAATACACTAACCATATTTATGTGGATAACTGGATATCATATGCGCACTTAGTTATTCATATTAACATATACGTTTTATAACAAACAACTCATATTTTAGGTGCAAATGTTTGAGGGCTACCATGCATGCATCTGAATGCTTCAAGAGTTGGATGCACAAATGGTAATGGCTACGTAGCAACATCTAGGAATAGGTGCATACATACACCCTAAACATAGATGCATCAATATACACACGCACCTAAAGCTTGGTTGTGCTTACGTTTCCCACAATTGCGTCACCCACAGCGTCCGGCGGAGGAACGAAGCGACATGGTTTTCGTTTCCCACAATTGCGTCTCCTGCTCTCCTCTCCAGCAATCCGGCTCGGCTCCCTTCTCCCACTCTCACGGAAATGAAACTCAACAGCTCTCCTCTCCCGCTTGTTCTGTAAAAATCATTTTATTTGCTCTCAAAACTCCTTCTTTAACAAGCCCATACACCATATTACCATAATACGAAAGCCCATAGTCTAATTGACCAAATAACAAGCCCAAAACCTTTATTTTGTAAAATGGGAGTTGGCTAACGTGCCCGGAACCGGAACCGAGGACCCGAACCGGAATCGGGAAAACTGGAACCGCTTTCACTCTTAAACCGGTCAAACTCGAACCGAAACCGGCAAACAACCGGTAAAAAACGGAACCGGAATCGGTTCTTGACTTTGTTGACTGGAACCGGTTCTGGTTCAAAAAAACCCGGTTTGGCCACCTCTACTAGAGATGGGCAAACCGGTATTTTTTTGAAACCGGTTCTGGTTCCAATCGGTTTTTGCCTGTTCCGGGTTTTTTGCCCACTTGTAGTTGGGACCCTAGGTAAAAGACTAGATTTTAAGCCCATTGAGCCAGCCCTGTTGATCATAGTTTTACTAAATGAGGTGATTCATAAAAGGGATAAGATTACGAAGATCACATTGTGTATTTTGTGATGTTAGTTAATATTAGTAGATGCGCTAGTAAAATAAATATTCCACTTTAATCAATTCATTCATGTATTCATGGCCATCTCAATCATTTTGACAACCCTATGCGGAATTAAAATTCAGGACTTTTTTGATTTGTGATTAAATTCGAACACCAAAGGGTAACTCCCGATCTGAAAATTTCTTTTCATATTGTATAAATCAAAGCTTACAACTCAATTACAAGCTCACTACTTATAAATATAACAAAGTCTCTTATCTTTAATTAAAGTTCATTATTTATAAATAAAACTTACTAAATATGAAAACTTTTACAAAAAATAAAAGCGTTTAATTTTGTAGTCCTCATTTTCTTGTTCAAGTTTCTTTACCCATAAGCCGGCCTTGAAATTTATTAGAAAATGTTTTATGAAATAATCATTTTCTAAACTTTTATTCGGGCTTGCAAGTGTAGTTTACTAATGTGTAACACGTGATAAGTCAAATAAGGTCGTCGAGTCAAGTAGTGCGTTGACTATGCTTAAAAGAAAAAGTTAGGTACAAGTAATTGCTCTCTTCTGTATTCAACTATTCATTGTCATATGTTACATGACACTTTAAGGCTATCAATTATTTGTTGAGAGAAACTGAGTTATCACCACAAAACCTATTTTTGGAAGGGATGTGCTTCAATTGTTATCATTGATTGAACATGCTACTTTTGAACGAGCCACACAAATAATTTAAGTGCGTGGGGCAACTGCAATATCATAACTAAACCTCACAAAATGGACGGATTGAGTCGGGTTGAGTAACGTGTGAGAACATGTTCAAGTTAGGATGGGTGTGGGTCATTATGTGTTTTAAGCAAAATCAGCTTGGGTATAAATGACTTGTTTTTAAAAAACTTCAATTTATTTCAAATCAAAATTTTAACTAAACAAATAGTCTATTTAAATAATCTATAGTAATGTTTTCTCAAACATATTAATTATTATCATTTTGAATTCATCTATTTACATAGTTTTTTAAGTTACTCATTTTGACCCGTATTGTGTTAAAGAGTGCACATCTCAACTTGTTATATGTAATGATGTTACTTATTTCAATCTAAATTATAATACTTATTCACCAAACCAACCTATTTTCCTTGCTTTGGGTTAAAATTGTCTGGTATAATCTAAACATGTTCAAGAGGGTTTGGCAGGAACACAATCACAGCCCTCGGGTTCACTTGATCGGTTGAATCATGGGTTCACAAAGCTGGATGCAAGGACGGAGATTAGAAGAGGCCCGAGGGTGCCCCAGACCCCTCGTGTATTTCGCTCAGAATGGTCGATTTAATAGTTTTTCGTCAAAAAATTTTATAAGTATTGAGTCCGGTCTTCTTTATTTTTCTTCTTAAAAATCCTTGGGCCCCTGGTTTTTTTTTTTTAAATATTAGAGTTAAACTAGTGTTTTAACAATACGTTTAACAGTTTACGGTTTAAACTTATTTTGAAAATTCAAATAAATACGTTGTTGAAACTATTGTCTATAAAGGTTTATAAAAATGTTTAAGTTTTGGGGGTAATATGTAAGATAATAAATTAAATGTTGTTGGATTGAGTTGTAACTCTTCTTTCATCTAAAACGTTGTATGTCTTGGTTGTTAAAAATACATTTACTTTTTGGATTGTAAGTAAAATTATATATTTTAAGTTTTTAAATTTTTGAACCGACCTGATTCGCCGACCTGAATATATAATCCAAAACATATCGATAGGAAAAACATTTGTGCTCGTGACTTTCGAACCCTCAGAGTTTTTTCAAGCTCCGTCAATAATTGAATGCGAACTCATTGTCAAACGGTTATATGACGCTAATGGTGATGTTTTTTTTTTTTAAAGAATAAAGACATTGAAGTTAATTTATCTCATCTTATATAAACTACTTTTTTACCCATGTGGTAGTTAGGTAACTTAATATTATAATCTTATTATTTCATTGAACTCTATTATTAATATAAACAATATTTGTTTAATTGATTTAAAGTATAACTCTTAAATTAGGAAAGAAAAATCCAATTTTATTAAAATAAAAAAGCCACAGTTTAAAGAAAATCAATAATATTCAAATAGTATTCGTAACATACAAAAACACAAATAATCAAATGTTAAGTTTCATGCAAACATTGATGTGCAGGTAGCTAGCAAACATGAAGATGTGTCACAGTCTAAGAAAAATACGTGCATGTTATAGAGAATTGGCCAATAAAGTTTCAATTAATGGCTACTTCATCGAAAATTACGATACGTTGACGTTGTTAGCAAGATTTCTATCTATAAAAGTAATTATTTTTGTCAATTTTATTATAAAATAAACGAAGTTATCTGATAATTTTTTTTAAAAAAAAAAATTATTGGGTTGGAATGCGTTTAGCAAAACTGAATTTAATTTGGTTGAAGCGAATACATTTTAGGAGAAAATTTTGATTGAAGTGAGTTTAAGTAGGATCGGTGTGTCACCAATTCACCATTAATCCATGATTATGTGTTAAAATACTTACAAATTTACGAATAATGAAAATGTTTTTTTTTTATGTTAAAAATTTTAATTCACTTAAGCTTATACCAATTTACAATTGTATATGTACGTATGTATTAACTGTAAATATATTTTTTATATTAAAATTTGAATATTCTGAATAGTAACATTAAATTATTAGATTAAATTATTTTTATATTAATTATTTTATTTATCATTATTACATTGTTTATTCTATATATATTAAAAGTTAAAGACTATGAACTATTTGATTAAGGTAATTATATGACAAGTATGTTTTCCCATGCATTGTGACGGAAAATTTCTGCATGATTTCGAATATTAGAACGTATACACGATCATGTGTATCAAAATGAAGATACAAAAAACACATCACAAAGGTTGTCACACCGATGTAATTCCTTAAAGTGTAGTCGCCATAAATGTGTCTGTCATACCATAACAAAAAATGTTATGACTATCATAAATCTATCATTAATGAATATGAACATAAGACGAATAAATAAAACAGGAAAAAATAATTATTGTTATTATTTAAATAGTATTATTGTTCATATGTAATAGTTTAAATATAGTAAAAAAATAGAAACGACCTAAACCTCAGCCATACAATGTTGTACTATTAAAATTATAATTTTTTAGTCATATCGTTTTGCCGATATGTGCATTTAATCATGATAGCAATGTTATATTTTTTTTACTAAGAATGAAAGTTGAGTCATGTTGTGTTTCTGCGTGACAACATCATAAATATCCAAACGCAAATGAAAAGTCTATCACAAAGGTTGTCAGCATATCATAAAACAATAAATCTAACCATCTTCAATTTTTTGACTATTAGTTAATTAGTTATATTTATTTTATAATAATTAAAACTAATATTATATACTAATTATTACTTTTAGTTATTGTTTAATTATTGTTATTGTTATTGTTAACACTTGTAGCCAATTTCTTGGCTTTACGTCTTTTGTCAATTAATTATTATTGCTCTTTGCATTTTCCTACAAGTATACATAGTAACTAATTACTATTACTATATATATATAAATGTGATCAAATAATAACTCACACTTAGAGCAGTAACTCATTAACTTTCTTTACCCAATCAGAAATAAACACATGGATTTTTCTTTTATTATTTGATAAGGGTACATTAATAATTTGTTTTATGTACAAACTTACCCCCTCTTTTTTTATACATCATAACTTTTTTATACTATAATATTTTTTTATAAAAATTGCATCATTTTACTCGTCTTATTTTTCTCTTTAATTCCGTTATAGTCTTGACTAGGTTTTTTTTAATTTTTTTTCGGATGTTCCTATTTACACCAATGTAACAAGTATAAAAATAACAAATTATTTGTAACGAGTTGTAACGAATTTTGGTTTACGTTGTTGTAGAATAAATAGGGTTTACGTTTAAGAGTGTAAACGAGCCAAGCCGATCCCGAGCTAGTTAATTACGTTATATTCTTGACTAGGTTTTTTTATTTTTTCCGTATGCTCCAAAATTCGTTATATCTACAAGATTGTAAATACATTTTAATACTTTAAAAAAATACTATAACATTTTGTTGATAAAACCAAAATTCGTTACATCTACTAGATTGTAAATACGTTTTAATACTTTAAAAAAAATTATATTTACAAGATTGTAAAGACATTTTAATACTTTAAAAAAAATAATATAACATTTTTTTTGATAAAAATCAAAATTCGTTATATATACAAGATTGTAAATACGTTTTAATACTTTAAAAAAATTATATCTACAAGATTGTAAATATATTTTAATACTTTAAAAAATACTATAACATTTTGTTGATAAAAACCAAAATTCGTTATATCTATAAAATTGTAAATACATTTTAATACTTTAAAAAAATACTATAACATTTTGTTGATAAAAACCAAAATTCGTTATATCTACTAGATTGTAATACGTTTTAATACTTTAAAAAAAATGCTGTAACATTTTGTTGATAAAAACCAAATTTCGTTATATTTACAAGATTGTAAATACATTTTCATACTTTAAAAATTATATTTACAAGATTGTAAATACATTTTAGTACTTTAAAAACCAAAATTCGTTACAAAATCAAGAATATAACGTAATTAACGAGCATCAGGAAAAAATAAAAAACATAGTCAAGAATATAACGTAATTAACGAGCTCAGGATCGGCTTGGCTCGTTTACACTCTTAAACTTAACCCCTATTTATTATACAACAATGTAAACCCAAATTCGTTACAACTCGTTACAAATGATTTGTTAGTTTTATACTTGTTACATTGGTGTAAATACGAATATCCGAAAAAAATAAAAAAGCCTAGTCAAGATTATAACGGAATTAAAGAGGAAAAAAGACGAGTAAAATGTTGCAATTTTTATAAAAAAATATTATAGTATAAAAAAGTTATGGATGCATAAAAAAAGATGGGGTAAAGTATTTAATATAACAAATTACATTAATACTCTTATTCCATTTTTTTTCAAATCAATTACATTATTATATTATAGTTTAATATCAACCATTGGATAAACATCTTGTAATTTGATCATTAAATATGGTGAGGTTAATGGGTTATTGCTCTATCCTAAGGTTAGCAATAGATCACTTCCCTATATATATATATATATATTAAAATGCAACTATATATATATAAGGGATGGTTTCATTGTTAACCCTCCCTTATAGCGTTAACCCGTTAACTTTGGCAAAAAAATGCCCAAATCTTTGAATTTTTTTTCATGCCCTCTATTATACATAAATAGGAGGGTTGTTTTTTGTGTTTTTGCTAATTCATCACCGTCTAGAACTTAAATCAAGTGTAAGTAAGTGTAAGTTTGCGTTGCATTGCTTAAATCAGATAGTGTAACTCAAACTTACAATTGTTTTAAATTCTAAACATTGATGAATTAACAAAAACACAAAAAAGAAACCCCATATTTATGTATAATAAAGGCCTTGAAAAAAAATTCAAAGATTCGGACATTTTTTGCTAAGGTTAACGGGTTAACGCTATAAGAGAGGGTTAACATTTGATCCTCTCCATATATATATATATATATATAATATTAAAAGACATGAAAAATGAATAGTGTATGTATTTGTCTTATGAGTTTAGCCATCAAACTTTAGAAGATTTTATGTTTTGACCATGAAATGATTATAACCAAATAAATACATTACACTCTCACTTTAAATAAGCCAAAATGTTTTTGAAGGTTTTATGTTCTATGTTTTCAGCATGCAAATGTCACACGAATTAAAACGCCGCAACGCGCGTGGAGAATTCAACTAGTTATTATTATTATTATTATATATATTAAAAAGGAAGTGGGGGGAATAGTATTTTTTATAGTTGTTTTAGTTTACCCCAAATCTTTATTTTCTATTTTAGTTGAAATTAAACTTTTGAATATTTTATTTTAAGCACAAACTCAAGTTTAACTGTTTAAGTGTTTGCTTTTGTTTTTTTTTTTTTTTTTTTTGACAATTATATATATATAGCAATCATGATGCATAGTAAGATAGGGGATGAAATTTTTTATAACCCTCATCTTTTGCTACAATTACATAACTCATTTCAACCAATAACAAAGTTACACATAAGCTTTTAATTAAAACATTAGAAAGGGTATCATAGTCATTTTACCTTTCATAAGTTTTTCCCCCTCTTTTTTAAACATTAATAACTTTTTTATAATATATTATCTTTTTAAGAAAATTGCACCATTATATTCGTCTCATTTTTCTCTTTAATTTCGTTATAGTCTCGACTATTTTTTTTTACTTTTTTTAGATGCCATATATTTACATCATTGTAACGAGCTTAAATATAACAAATTTATTTGAAATTTTTTCTAACAATGGTAAATTACAGTGATGTAATTTACATTGACGTAATTTACCGTGATGTAATTTACATTGAAGCAAAATTCGGTTTCGGTTTTTTTCGGTTAATTCAGTTCCGGTTCGGTTTTTTCGGTTAATTTGGTTCCGGTTCGGTTTTTCCGTTTAATTCGGTTTCGGTTCGTTTTTTTTGGCCTTTTGCTCATCCCTAATTTGTAACGAGCCTAAATACAACAAATTAGTTTGAATTTTTTTTGAACAATGATAAATTACATCACTATAATTATCATTGTTAGAGAAAAAAATCAAAATAATGTGTTATGTTACATCACTGTAAATTTATCATTGTAATTATCATTGTTATAAAAAAAATAAAATAATGTGTTATATTACATCACTGTAATTTATCATTGTTAGAAAAAATTCAAAATAATGTTCTATATTTATGCTCGTTATATCGATGTAAATAATGGACAATGAGAAAAAAAAAATTAAAAAAACTAGTCAACATTATAACGGGAAATAAAAAAAAATTTACATCACTGTAAATAATATGTTACGTCACCGTTAATTATGTCATTGTAAATTACTTCATTTTGTGTTACATTACTTCATTTTATGTTACATTACTGTAATTTACCATTGTTAGAAAAAATTTCTAATTAATTTGCTATCTTTAAGCTCGTTACAATGATGTAAATACATGATATCAAAAAAAAAAAAAAAAAACTAGTCGAGACTATAACGAAATTAAAGAGAAAAATGAAACGAGTATAATGGTGCAATTTTTTTTAAAAAATAATATAGTATAAAAAAGTTATGAATGTTTAAAAAAACGGGGGTAAACTTTGCTTAAATAACAAATGTCCAAAATGCCATTCTTATTAAAAAAAGGAAATAGCACGATCCTATACACTTACATTTTTAAAGTAACCATTGGATAATAGTTAATGGGTTGTAACAAAAGATAAGGGTTATAAAAAATTCCATCCCCTAGTAAGATATATATACTTAATAAAATGAATAATAATAGATATGTATCTGATTCATGTAGTGAAGCTTTGATGAGAGTCAATTTGTGAAATTTGCTTAAACGATTGGTTGGCGGCGAGAATGATTTGGTGAATAATTTTTCTATTATTTTAGTAACATGTTTATAAAGATTTTGTATGATTTTATGTTTTCATGAAAATTTTGTGTAAAGTTCGTGATAAAGAATTTGAATTTGCTATTTAACTTATGATTTTGCAAATGATATATAATACCCATTCTCAAGAATGGATTGAGATAGCCCGCAACAACGCGCGGAAAATGGATCTATATATATTAAAATGCAAACATAAGGAATAGTAAAGTTTGATGTTGTCACACCCCGAGCCGGCGGGGTTGGATCGAAGTCCCCGTCGGGCGGAAGGTTTCCGGGGCGCGATATCGTGAGTGATAATCGTGTTGATCAGATTGTTTACATAGCATCAATGTTAAGAATATCTAAAGCACAAATACCATTTAAATTAGGATTACAAAGTTAAATTACAATATCAATGTTTGATAATTTAACTAAGTAAACCCAACAAAAGAATCAAATGTTTCCATCTTGTGTCTGTATAAGATATCAAAAGGGATTCGTATCGACTACAAAAGATGTGCTTTCAAAAGTATGCTAGGTCCTCTAGTTGGGCTGCCTAGCATGCAATTCTGAAGCCTTAGTCTATTCCTGTACGTCACCTGAGAAATCATGTAAGGAAAACAAGCCTACGACCCGCCCAGACGCCGTCCCACCACATACTAAGCCACATAGGACATTGGTGTTAATGATAATTAAGCATTTAACCTACCATCCAATCTCTTTTCCCCATTATAGTTTAAGCATTTTGTATGTAAGTTTACCCATAGCATCCGTGAGTTTAGCTTGTGAGTCACCAGAATAGACAACTGAATGCCTGAAGGAATCCAGTATCAATCCATACCAGCACTAGGTGTCATTAGCAACTTAGGGGGAGATAGAGGATTCCCATGATGCCACAAAGTCAACTAAGGATCACCAGTATCGTCCTAGTTACTGATCATCTGAGTAAGTAGTTGTGGGAAACACTGCATGGCAAGCACTGAGAGGCCATCAGTCAGTTTCCTCGTATCAAACCATGAAGGACACCCTATGGCAAGCACTGAGAGACCATAGTAGGTGCCTTCTAGTCCCGACTGTGAAGAACACATGAAGGCAAGCACTGAGAGACCAACTATTGTTCTTCAAGTCCCGACTAGGAAGAACACATGAAGGCAAGCACTGAGAGACCAACTATTGTTCTTCCTACACTTGGTACCTTGTGTAGGGAATGTCGAGAGCTTCGATTTGGCGCAAGAATGAGTTGATTTGGTTGAGTTTTGAGTGAGTTATGGTAGAGAGAAGGTAGAGAGAGAAAGTGTGGCCGGAAATGGTTTCTAGAGAGAGAAAGTGGAGGTGTTGAATGAGGAAGAAGCCTCATTTAGGGTATTTATACCCCGGGGGTGTTCGGGTTCGTTTCGGTTGCTCGGTTTTCGTCTTCACGTATTTTTACGCGCGTGTTATTACGGTTACGTAATTAAATAATTGAACACGTAATTTAGTTTTCTTGGATTATTTTTGATGAGCTTCAAAATTGTAAAACGTAAAATATTATATTTTACTTATTTTTACTGTTTCGATCGCGATCAGACCGTTAACCTCGTTAACGCGTAGTTTTACCAGAATAGTTTATAAAATTCTTTTAGGTAATAATTCCAAATAAATCTTTAAAATTTATTTTCTAAATTTATTACCGTTTCGAAATCGTTAAATTATTTCGTTTCGTCAGATCGCGTCACCTTCGCGCGTATTCGTTCGAATCGTCACCCAATCGAACACGACGATGGTTTTGCTTTCTGACTTTTGTTTTCTACTTGTCAGTCATTATTTCAGAACGTTAAGTTTTCAGATATATTCGTACAGATCGTCACCTCTACGAATAATTCGTCAGTTTAGCATTCTGCAACAACAACCGTTATAGTTTTGTTTTGTTTAAACCTCGCATACGTTTGCACATAATAGCATATCAATAAGCATTTGTATCACCGTTCAGTGTTGTCTGTTAGGTTTCTGACTGTTAAACTGTTAAGTTTAATCAGATTACAGAAACAATAGCATAATAGTTTAATATCAAGCATCATGATATTAGTAGCATAACAATAGTTTACGTAGTTTGTACCTGAGTTACTGTGCGGTTACTGTTCAGCTCACTGTTCCGGCGACGTTTCCAGCACAGATGTTACAGTCTCCCCTTGTTAGAGAAATTTCGTCCCGAAATTTAAGCATTGTTATCAGGTACGGCTTCCTCTGTAAACAGATGGGGATACTTATGCTTCATGTGATCTTCACATTCCCAAGTAAACTCAGGACCGCGCTTGGAGTTCCAACGAACCTTGACACTCGGAATACGGCTTCGCCTCAGTTGTTTAACCTTGCGATCCATAATCTCCAAAGGTTCTTCAATAAAGTGCAAATGTTCATCCAATTGAATTTCTTCAACTGGTATGACGAGCGATTCATCAACTAAGCATTTCTTCAAGTTGGAGACGTGAAACACGTCGTGTACACCACTAAGTTCATCTGGTAGTCTAAGTCTGTACGCCACAGGACCAATGCGTTCGATGATTTCAAACGGTCCCACGTACCGTGGCGTTAGTTTGCCTTTCTTTGCAAATCGAACTACACCTTTCCATGGAGATACCTTTAGCATAACACGGTCTCACACTTGGAATTCCAACGGCTTGCGCCGTTTATCGGCATAGCTCTTTTGTCTACTTTGTGTTGATTGTAGTCTTTGTTGTATCTGAGCAATTTTGTCTGTAGTTTCTTGAATAAGTTCCGGCCCTGTATTACGATTATCTCCCACTTCCGTCCAACAGATCGGCGATCGAAACTTGCGACCATAGAGAGCCTCGAACGGTGCACATCCGATGCTACTATGATAACTATTGTTGTAGGAGAATTCAATCAGTGGCAAATGAGAGTCCCAACTACCACCGAAGTCTAGAACACAAGTTCTCAACATGTCCTCCAGGGTCTGTATAGTACGTTCGCTCTGACCATCCGTTTGTGGATGATAAGCTGTACTCAGGTTTAATTGCGTCCCTAGAGATTTCTGCAACGACTGCCAGAACCTTGATGTGAATCTACTATCACGATCTGAAATGATAGACAATGGCACACCGTGGCGTACCACTATCTCATTGATGTAGAGTTTAGCTAGCTTCTCCATCGTATAAGTTTCTCGCATCGGCAAGAAATGAGCAGATTTGGTCAATCGATCAACAATGACCCAAATAGTATCATAACCACTGGAAGTGCGGGGTAGCTTGGTGACAAAGTCCATAGCTATCTGTTCCCACTTCCAAAGTGGAATTTCTGGTTGTTCCAGCAAACCTGACGGTTTCTGGTGTTCTACCTTCACCTTAGCACATGTAAGGCATCTACCAACATACTCAGCTATATCTTTCTTCATACCCGGCCACCAATAAAATGCACGTAAGTCTTGGTACATTTTATCAGCACCGGGATGCACAGAGTACTTGGTCTTGTGTGCTTCATCAAATATAAGTTTCCTTAACTCATCTACTGTAGGAATCCATACACGATCCTTGTAGTAAACGAGTCCATCAGGTTTTGTTTCCAAATGCTTTTCCACTCCACAATCCAATTCTTTCTTCAAGTTTGCTCGTTCAACCGCCTCTTGTTGTGCTTGCATAATGTTGTCGTGTAAGCTTGTCTGCACAGTCATTCCCATTGCTCTGACGCGCAAGGGTTTGACGCGTTCCTTCCGGCTCAAGGCATCAGCTACAACGTTTGCCTTCCCTGGATGGTACTTGATTACACAGTCATAATCATTCAGAAGCTCAACCCAACGTCGCTGTCGCATGTTGAGTTCCTTCTAATCGAATATGTGTTGCAGACTTTTGTGATCAGTAAATATGGTACACTTGGTGCCATATGTAACATCAGTGCCGGAAACGTCACCGGAACAGTGATCGTGAACAGTACGTGAACAGCAATCAGGTACAAATCTTATGTAACTCAGGGTATTTCATAGTCATATCGAGTTTCAGTATAATTTCATGTTATCAAAACTAAGAATTCACAGTCATTTCAGAGAAATCAGTTCAGAACAATGGTTCTTGAGTCAGATAATTATCTGGCAACACAGAATCATCATGTGATTTATTTGTTAGGATCTTATTATGTATAAACGTATGTGAGGCCTTACAGGACAAAACAACACGAATATCGTTATGTGAATGCTAAACCGACAGATTATTCGTATAGGTGACGATCTGTACGAATAAATCTAAAAGTTTAACGTTCTGAATGATATTCGGTAATTAGAAAACAATATTGAAAAGTGTAGTTATCGTCGTATTTGATTCGAACAAATACGCGCGATGACCGCGCGATTCGATTTAAACGCTAAATAAATATTTTGTAAATAAATAATTAAAAGATATTTAGTTAATTTATTAGGAATCACAACCTAAAATAATTTTTATAATTCTATTTTAAAACCGAGTCGTTTCGTAACGAAAACTACGCGAAAACGACGTTTTTACGCGAAACCACGCGAAACCGAACGAACCCGAACATACCCGCACTAAGGTGAGGCTTTAATGAGGGCATTTACTCCCTCATCTTTCCCCCCACCAACCAGATCTAACACCATCATCGTCACTTTCTCTCTCTTCTTTCTCTCTCTACAAAAACCTAGCAAGATCATCCTCATTTCTCAACGAAATCGGCTGATTTTGGTGTCTAAACGACCACTACATCACGTAGATCACGAAAGTACAAAGATTGGGAGCTCAAGATCGTCTGATTTGAGGTAGATTTGAGCTATTTATCACGATTTTAGGGTTTTAAAACCCCTATTACGAACCCCACTCTTTCACCGGTTAAAACCACTCTCAACCTTAAGTAAATCACTCACAAACACTTAGGAGTTGTTGGGAACAAGCGCTGGATGAACTATGGCCGATTGCTCGAACTCCATGGCTACCCCTTCGAGAAAGGACGACGGCCGAATGACTCCACACAGCTCAGCGAATGAAGGGTAGTCATTCGCCGCATGACTGGTTCAGTCGACCAGGACTCATTCGCCGAACCATGCTCCTTTCGGCCAACCACTTTCGCCAGTAACCTCATTCGGTCGGAGTGAGTCATTCGACCGTAAAGCCCTCATTCGCCACCTTTTACTCGATCGGCCATGCTTAATCGCCACATCTTCATTCGCTATAACCCATTCGGAAGGTCAGCTCAGTCGACCATGGACTCCTCATTCGCCCATCCCTTTTCGGCCAGCTCTCCTTCGCTGAACCGAGACTCATTCGGGCCGCGCATGATTCAGCCGAGGGGTCACTCACTCATGACTCATTCGACTTAACCAGCCTCTAATTGGGCAGCCACACCCTCAATCGGCTGAGTAATGTTAGGGTTCGAGATCGAGTTGTTATAGGTTATCACATGCATGGATATATGGAAATCACATAGAAACATGCATGGATACGTGAATGTATGCATGGAAAATTTTCTATGTGTGTGTGTGTGCATAGAACTAATTAGGGTTTCTTTGTGAGCAACCAATGTTGGGGAAACTAAACTTCTTTTAAATGATCATGGGAGTCACACCAATTAATATGGGGTAAATAATAAGAATTATCAAAGGAAAACTATAGTAGAATCTTACTAAAAGTGAGTTTTCGAAAAACATATTATAACCTGTATACTAAAGGTATCATCTTTGGGATTTACACAAATGAGAATGCATTTAGAGACAAAGAAACCTAGTCTAAGGTCATGGTGTTGTTATTACGAGTAACCCCTAACACTTAGACTCGGAATGACATATAATTACATTAGATAGTTATTTGAACTATCTAGTATGAATTATACAAAGAATGAATTTAAGACTAATAAAGGACCAAGTGTGGTCCAATGGGTTTAACATAAACTCATTATGTTTAAGTGTACTTGTTTTAAATAAATTATGTTTTAATAAAAGAAATGTAATTGCAAACCTTGTTAAAACAAATTAAATGCTCTTTTTAAATAAATGTGTAATTTAAATAAATTAAATGGAAAATGTCTACTTTAAGTCTTTAAATAATTAATGTGGGATTTTGGTTATGAATGGGTAATAAGGTTAGCTTAGTTAGAGAAAACCATAGAAACACATTAGTAATCTAAGACACGTAGTTGCACACCGAGACCAAACCCCAGTTAGGCCATTTATTATAAATACTTATCGTCTGCGAATTCTCTTAAAACAAATTCAGGAAACGAAGATACTTAAGCTACAAACAAGAGCGCGCATTTTGTGTAAGATCATTGACAAAGCAACACAGGTGAGTTCATTGCCCCTTTTCTAACATTTTTGTTTTAAAACGCGGGGCTGAGAAGCATGCGTAAACTGTTTTATTTAAACTGTTTAATTAAATGCTTTTAATTATTATATGTCCTTACATATATATGTTGTTGATACTCCTAGACTCCTGTCTAGGAAATTATTGAACAAATCAATTTATCAATTAAATTTAAGTACTTTTATGAGTAATACCTTAAATTTGAATTCTAAATCAACCCTTAGTCCATCAAGTTCAACTTCAAGAATCTAAACTCAAAGTGAAATCAAATGAACAAGATCAATAAATCATATTCAAGGGAATCATAACTCAGTGTGTGATCTGAGGCCCAAGAATCATAAATCAAATCAATTATCATTCAAAATCATGAGAACTCAAAGAATCAAGAATCAAGAGACTCAAGAGATCAGAAATCATAAATGTGTGTGACTCATTGAAATAATGAAATCATTATGATCTAATGAACTCATTAATACTCAAGTCATGGTGGATGTCAGTTGTATATGGAATCAAGACCACGTGTAACACACATATAAAGTCCCTTCAGGTATAGAAGACTTTTGTAGTCAGGCTATACGGGCAATAATGTGAACAATCATGGAAATCAATATCAAAGTCTAAACTTAAGAGAATCAAGAGATCAAGAATCAAAGGATATCCTTAAAGTCCCCGCATGTACAGAAGACCTTTGGGTCAAGCTGTAAGGGCAAAATATTAAAATCCCGACAACGCAGGATTACTCTTTGTGAGTTATGCCTGACATGGGTCACGTGTGAGAGGTTACAACTTGGACAACCACCAACAACTAAGTCTAACTAATTGAGTAAAATTACACTCAATCATCATGTCTTAGTTGTATTTAAATGTTTTATTTAATTATTTAATTAAATATTTGACATTTTACTATTATCACTGACTTTTGGAAAATCTTTTGTCTATGATCAAAATCAAGAGAATCAAAGGTAAATCAAGTTTTGGAGATCAAAATCTATTTCAGAGGTGTTAGGTAAAAATGCTTAATTATCATTAATATCAATGTCCTATACGGATTAGTATGTGGTGGGACGTCGTCTGGGCGGGGTTGTAGCCTTGACCCAGGGGTATGCCCTATATATAAGCATACCGATCTGGATGATACATGTGGTGTTAATGAGGTTAGGGTCTTTACCAAAGGAGGCTTTCAAATCATTTTCAAATCATAGAACTCTATGAACTCACCAACCATGTGTTGACTTTATTTTTGCATGACTTCTCAGGTGACGAACAGGTCAACTAAGGAGTTATTCCTTTTGGACTAGGACTTCAGATAGAAGGCTTAGCATTTTGGACCTGCATTATTCTTGAAGACATCGTTACGCAAATTATTTTGTATATCTTGTGTAAATACAAGATAGAAATACATGATGTTAATGGTAGATTTACATTGTTAAATTATAAACAATACTGATGTAATTTAACTTTGTAATTCTATTATGTTTAGCATTTCTCATTTGTATCATGTGCAATGTAAACAATCTGATCATCACGATATCGCGCCCCGGGAACTTTCCGCCCGACGGGACAACCGATCCTATTCCGCCGGCTCGGGGTGTGACACCATATAAGTAATGTCTCCAAATTTTCAGTGCGAACACTACTGCTCCCAGTTCCAGATCATAAGTAGTGTAATTCTTCTCATGAACCTTCAGTTGTCTCGAGGCATAAGCAATAACTTTGTCTCGCTGCATCAGTACACAGCCAAGTCCCTGATGGGATGCATCGCAGTACACAACAAAGTCATCACAACCGTCTGGGAGAGATAAGATCGGAGCATTACATAGCTTCTGCTTCAAAGTTTGAAAGGCTTCTTCTTGCTTTTGTTCCCAAACAAACGGCTCACTCTTCTGTGTCAGCTTTGTGAGTGGCAGAGCTATCTTAGAAAAGTTCGAGATGAACCTCCTGTAATAGCCTGCTAAACCTAGAAAAGAACGTATCTCCTTCGGTGTCTTTGGAGTGTCCCAATCTTTTATTGCCTCGATCTTGGCAGGATCAACATGTATTCCCTCACTGTTAACAACATGGCCTAGGAATTGAACCTCTTTTAACCAAAATTCACATTTAGAGAATTTGGCATAGAGTTTCTCTTCCTTTAACAGTTCCAAGATCGTTCTAAGATGTTGCTCGTGCTCTGCTTTGCTTTTGGAATAGATCAATATGTCATCGATGAAAACAATAACAGATTGATCTAAGTACGGCTTACACACACGGTTCATGAGATCCATGAAGACCGCGGGTGCATTCGTCAACCCAAAAAGGCATCACCATGAACTCGTAATGCCCGTATCTGGTACGAAACGCTGTCTTGGGTATGTCTTCGTCTTGTACTCTAAGCTGGTGATATCCGGAACGCAGATCGATCTTTGAAAAGTATTGAGCTCCTTGCAATTGATCAAACAAATCATCAATCCTCGGTAATGGATACCGATTCTTGATGGTTAGTTTGTTTAGTTCTCTGTAGTCTATGCACATCCGAAAAGATCCATCCTTCTTCTTCACGAACAAAACCGGAGCTCCCCAAGGTGAGTAGCTCGGTCGGATGAAACATTTATCAAGTAACTCCTGTAACTGATTTGACAATTTCTGCATCTCTGAAGGTGCTAACCTGTAAGGAGATTTAACAACAGGTGTTGCTCCAGGAATCAGGTCAATACGAAACTCTACCGGTCGCACAGGCGGCAAACCTGGTAGGTCTTCCGGAAACACAACAGGTGTTGCTCCAGGAATCAGGATTTAAGACCTATTGCATTGCGTCTTCTGCATTCGATCATTGCACTAACCAATATTCATTTGGTTATGATCAGAATGCCGCCACGAAGACAACCTCCGCTGTTGACCTCAACACAAGACCAAGCTCCACACTCCTCGACACCATCGCCAAATGACTCACCACCGCCACCTCCTCCACCGCCTCCACCTCCTCCTCCACTGATCACCGAGGCATCAGGTTCGGGAACAACTCCTATACTGGATCCTACCACCATCGCTTTGGTGACACTACTGAGCAGCCAGATGACCAATCAGATGAAGGCGGCGATACCGGAGATGTTCAACCTTCTCCGTAATGAGATGAACAACACTGGCAACTCATCTGGAGAAGCCAGTGGGAATACTGGTGGTACCTCACACTACTCCTACAAGTCATTTGTAGGATGTAAGCCGCCTAGCTTTAGCGGATCTGAAGGATCCGTTGGATTAATCCAATGGATTGAAAAGATTGAGGCTACTCTGGACCTCTGCAGCTGTCCAGAGCACCATAAAGTCCGCTACTCTGCTGGAACATTCAACAAGCGGGCTCTGACCTGGTGGAATGGTCAGATCAACGCCCGAGGAAGAGAAGAAGCTATGGCAATGCCATGGGAGGACTTCAAGGCGTTACTGAGAACAGAATTCTGTCCTAAGAATGAGCTGCAGAAGTTGGAAGTGGAACTGTCCAACCATGTGATGAAAGGTGCTGATCACATCGGTTACACTACTCGTTATCACGAGTTGGTTGCTTTGGTGCCAGACATGGTACCGACTTTGGAGAAGAGGATTGATAGATATGTAGGTGGACTTCCCGCCTGCATTCAGGGAATGGTTGTTTCAGCCAACCCTACCACTGTTGAATCTGCAGTGAGACTGTCTGGAAAACTTACTGATTTGATGGTTGCCTCGGGAGTTCTGAAGAAAGAGGCAGACACTGGCAAGAGAAAGGAAGAGACTTCAAAGAAGCCACAACATCAGCAACACCCAAAGAAGAAGCAGAAGTTCATAAAGAATTACACTGTGGCTACTCCTCTGAATCAAGTAGCAGGGGCACAACAAAATGTGCCCAAGAGGCAGTATACTGGCCCGCATCCTTTGTGTACTAAGTGCCAGTATCATCACAATGCTAACACTCCCTGCAGACAATGCACGGGATGTGGAAGGAAGGGCCATTGGGTTCAGCAATGCCGGATGACACCTAACCCAGCTGTCAATAATGCTGCTCTAGCTCTCCCTCCACCAGCCAACCAGAACAACGGTGGATGCTTCAACTGTGGCGAACAAGGCCATTTTGCAAAGAACTGCCCGAAGAAGGCACAACAAGCAGTTCAAGCTCCTCGTGGAAGAGCTTTTGTTGTTGGAGCACCAGCTGCACGCCAGGACCCGAATGTGGTCACTGGTACGTTTCTCTTACATGACTTTTATGCATCTGTTCTATTTGACACTGGTGCGGATCAGAGTTTTATCTCTGCCGATTTTGCATGCCAACTAAATTCTATAGAAGAACAGTTAGATTCCCCTTACATTATAGAAGTAGCTAACGGAAAACAGATAACAGGTAGTACAGTTCACAGGAATTGCCCATTGACACTTAATGGTCATACATTTGCCATCGACTTAATACCGATGGAGTTGGGTAGTTTTGACATCATTGTTGGGATGGATTGGCTTTCCTCTAACCGAGTGGAAGTCATCTGTTCTGAGAAGTTGCTTCGAGTTCCATTACCAGATGATTGTGTATTGGAAGTCAGAGGGGATCAAGCAAAACGAAGTGTCAAAATCATTTCCTGCATAAAGGCGCGTAAGTGTTTACAGAAGAAGTGTGTAGCTTTCTTGGCTCATGTAGTGGAAAAAGAGAAAGACAAGAAGAAGATACAAGATGTACCAGTAGTGAAGGAATATCCAGAAGTATTTCCTGAAGACCTACCAGGTTTGCCTCCTGTGCGACCGGTAGAGTTCCGAATTGACTTAGTTCCTGGAGCAACTCCTGTTGCTAAATCTCCTTATCGGTTAGCACCTTCGGAGATGCAGGAATTATCGAATCAGTTGCAAGAGCTATTGGACAAAGGATTCATTAGACCGAGCTACTCGCCTTGGGGAGCTCCGGTCTTGTTCGTGAAGAAGAAAGACGGATCGTTTAGAATGTGTATCGACTATCGAGAGCTGAACAAGTTGACTATCAAGAATCGGTACCCATTGCCGAGGATTGATGACTTGTTCGATCAGTTACAAGGAGCTCAGTATTTCTCGAAGATAGATCTACGGTCCGGGTATCATCAACTTAGAGTTCAAGACGAAGACATACTGAAGACGGCTTTCCGAACCAGATACGGGCATTACGAATTTTTAGTGATGCCTTTCGGACTGACAAATGCACCAGCGGCTTTCATGGATCTCATGAACCGAGTGTGCAAGCCGTATTTAGATCAGTTCGTTATCGTCTTCATCGATGACATACTGATTTATTCCAAGAGCAAAGCAGAACATGAACAACATCTCAGGAAGATCTTGGAACTGTTGATGGAACAGAAACTTTATGCCAAGTTCTCTAAGTGTGAATTTTGGTTAAGGGAAGTTCAGTTTCTTGGTCATGTAGTCAACAGTGAGGGAATTCATGTAGACCCTGCCAAGATTGAAGCAATAAAGAACTGGGACACTCCGAAGACACCAACGGAGATACGGTCTTTTCTGGGATTGGCAGGTTATTATAGAAGGTTTATCTCAAACTTTTCTAAGATAGCTTTGCCACTCACTAAATTAACTCAGAAAAGTGAACCGTTTGTCTGGGAACAGAAACAAGAAGATGCTTTTCAGACACTGAAGCAGAAGTTGTGTAATGCTCCAATTCTATCACTCCCGGAAGGATGTGATGACTTTGTTGTTTATTGTGATGCATCCCATCAGGGACTTGGGTGCGTACTGATGCAACGAGACAAAGTTATCGCTTATGCATCGAGACAGTTAAAAGTTCATGAGAAGAATTACACTACTCATGATCTTGAACTGGGAGCAGTGATTTTTGCACTAAAAATCTGGAGACATTACTTATATGGCACTAAGTGTACCATATTTACTGATCACAAGATTCTGCAGCACATCTTTGATCAGAAGGAGCTCAACATGCGACAACGCCGTTGGGTTGAACTTCTGAATGATTATGATTGTGTGATCAAGTACCATCCGGGAAAGGCAAACGTTGTAGCTGATGCCTTGAGTCGGAAGGAACGGGTCAAACCCTTACGCGTTAGGGCTATGGGTATGACTGTGCAGACCAGCTTACAAGACAAGATCACTCAAGCTCAACAGGAATCAGTTGATAGAGGAAACTTGAAGAAAGAACTTGATTGCGGAGCAGAGAAACATTTAGAGACCAAGTCGGATGGAATGATCTACTACCAGGATCGTATATGGATTCCGGCGGTAGATGAATTGAGAAGACTTATCTTCGATGAGGCACACAAGACAAAATACTCAGTTCATCCAGGCGCTGATAAAATGTACCAAGACTTGCGTGGATTTTATTGGTGGCCGGGAATGAAGAAAGACATAGCCGAGTATGTCGGTCGATGTCTAACGTGTGCGAAGGTAAAGGCGGAACACCAGAGACCGTCTGGTTTACTGGAACAGCCTGAGATTCCGCTCTGGAAGTGGGAACAAATAGCTATGGATTTCATTACCAAGCTACCCCGCACTTCCAGTGGTCACGATACAATTTGGGTGATCATTGATCGATTAACAAAATCTGCTCATTTCTTGCCGATGCGTGAAACCTTCACGATGGATAAACTGGCGAGATTGTACATCAATGAGATAGTGGTACGTCACGGTGTACCATTATCAATTATTTCTGATAGAGACAGCAGATTTACTTCAAGATTCTGGCAATCACTACAGAAATCTTTAGGGACACAGTTAAATCTGAGTACAGCTTACCATCCACAAACGGACGGCCAAAGCGAACGTACGATTCAGACCCTAGAGGATATGTTAAGGACCTGTATTTTAGATTTCGGTGGGAATTGGGATTCTCATTTGCCACTGATTGAGTTCTCCTACAACAACAGTTACCACAGCAGTATCGGATGTGCACCATTCGAGGCTCTTTATGGTCGGAAATGTCGATCACCGATCTGTTGGACTGAAGTTGGAGATAATCGCATAACTGGGCCAGAGCTTATTCAGGAAACCACTGACAAGATAGCTCAGATTCAGAGAAGATTGCAAGCTACAAGAAGCAGACAAAAGAGCTACGCTGACAAACGGCGTAAGCCGTTGGAATTCCAAGTGGGAGATCGTGTCATGTTGAAGGTATCCCCATGGAAAGGCGTTGTACGTTTTGGAACAAAAGGCAAGCTAGCACCACGATACGTAGGACCGTTCGAAATCATCGAACGTATTGGTCCTGTGGAGTATAGACTGAGATTACCAGATGAACTCAGTGGTGTGCATGATGTGTTTCACGTCTCGAATTTAAAGAAATGCCTTGCTGACGAATCACTCGTCGTTCCACTCGAAGAGATTCAATTTGATGATCAGTTGCATTTTGTCGAAGAACCTTTAGAGATTATGGATCGCAAGGTCAAACAATTGAGACGAAGCCGTATTCCGATAGTAAAGGTTCGTTGGAATTCAAGACGCGGGCCCGAGTTTACTTGGGAACGTGAGGATCACATGAAGTTAAAGTATCCCCAACTGTTTGAAGAGGAAGCTGTACCCGATAACAATTCTTAAATTTCGGGACGAAATTTCTTTAACAAGGGGAGACTGTAACATCAGTGCCGGAAACGTCACCGGAACAGTGATCGTGAACAGTACGTGAACAGCAATCAGGTACAAATCTTATGTAACTCAGGGTATTTCATAGTCATATCGAGTTTCAGTATCATTTCATGTTATCAAAACTAAGAATTCACAGTCATTTCAGAGAAATCAATTCAGAACAATGGTTCTTGAGTCAGATAATTATCTGGCAACACAGAATCATCATGTGATTTATTTGTTAGGATCTTATTATGTATAAACGTATGTGAGGCCTTACAGGACAAAACAACACGAATATCGTTATGTGAATGCTAAACCGACAGATTATTCGTATAGGTGACGATCTGTACGAATAAATCTAAAAGTTTAACGTTCTGAATGATATTCGATAATTAGAAAACAATATTGAAAAGTGTAGTTATCGTCGTATTTGATTCGAACAAATACGCGCGATGACCGCGCGATTCGATTTAAACGCTAAATAAATATTTTGTAAATAAATAATTAAAAGATATTTAGTTAATTTATTAGGAATCACAACCTAAAATAATTTTTATAATTCTATTTTAAAACCGAGTCGTTTCGTAACGAAAACTACGCGAAAACGACGTTTTTACGCGAAACCACGCGAAACCGAACGAACCCGAACATACCCGCACTAAGGTGAGGCTTTAATGAGGGCATTTACTCCCTCATCTTTCCCCCCACCAACCAGATCTAACACCATCATCGTCACTTTCTCTCTCTTCTTTCTCTCTCTACAAAAACCTAGCAAGATCATCCTCATTTCTCAACGAAATCGGCTGATTTTGGTGTCTAAACGACCACTACATCACGTAGATCACGAAAGTACAAAGATTGGGAGCTCAAGATCGTCTGATTTGAGGTAGATTTGAGCTATTTATCACGATTTTAGGGTTTTAAAACCCCTATTACGAACCCCACTCTTTCACCGGTTAAAACCACTCTCAACCTTAAGTAAATCACTCACAAACACTTAGGAGTTGTTGGGAACAAGCGCTGGGATGAACTATGGCCGATTGCTCGAACTCCATGGCTACCCCTTCGAGAAAGGACGACGGCCGAATGACTCCACACAGCTCAGCGAATGAAGGGTAGTCATTCGCCGCATGACTGGTTCAGTCGACCAGGACTCATTCGCCGAACCATGCTCCTTTCGGCCAACCACTTTCGCCAGTAACCTCATTCGGTCGGAGTGAGTCATTCGACCGTAAAGCCCTCATTCGCCACCTTTTACTCGATCGGCCATGCTTAATCGCCACATCTTCATTCGCTATAACCCATTCGGAAGGTCAGCTCAGTCGACCATGGACTCCTCATTCGCCCATCCCTTTTCGGCCAGCTCTCCTTCGCTGAACCGAGACTCATTCGGGCCGCGCATGATTCAGCCGAGGGGTCACTCACTCATGACTCATTCGACTTAACCAGCCTCTAATTGGGCAGCCACACCCTCAATCGGCTGAGTAATGTTAGGGTTCGAGATCGAGTTGTTATAGGTTATCACATGCATGGATATATGGAAATCACATAGAATCATGCATGGATACGTGAATGTATGCATGGAAAATTTTCTATGTGTGTGTGTGTGCATAGAACTAATTAGGGTTTCTTTGTGAGCAACCAATGTTGGGGAAACTAAACTTCTTTTAAATGATCATGGGAGTCACACCAATTAAGATGGGGTAAATAATAAGAATTATCAAAGGAAAACTATAGTAGAATCTTACTAAAAGTGAGTTTTCGAAAAACATATTATAACCTGTATACTAAAGGTATCATCTTTGGGATTTACACAAATGAGAATGCATTTAGAGACAAAGAAACCTAGTCTAAGGTCATGGTGTTGTTCTTACGAGTAACCCCTAACACTTAGACTCGGAATGACATATAATTACATTAGATAGTTATTTGAACTATCTAGTATGAATTATACAAAGAATGAATTTAAGACTAATAAAGGACCAAGTGTGGTCCAATGGGTTTAACATAAACTCATTATGTTTAAGTGTACTTGTTTTAAATAAATTATGTTTTAATAAAAGAAATGTAATTGCAAACTGTCACACCCCCACCTCTCGTCACCTGAGAATGATGTCATCAAAAGGGTAGCGGAAGCATAGTGGTGATGTCTCAGAGCATGAGGGGTGACTTACTTGATCCGGTATCATCATAGCACACAGATTACGAAAAGTAAAACTTACATTACAAGGTTCGTGGTTACAAATATTATTACAATTTATACATATTACAATTTATTTAATTACAGTTGTTGCTAGTGCTGTGAGTGCATCCTCACCGTTGTCCTTGATTGCCTGCAAAAGTTTTAGTTTCGAAAACATCAGCACAAAGCTGGTGAGTTCATACAGTTTAGTTAAATCATATGATATGACAGTTAAGTTCAAATACATGTTCACAGTTCCGGATAACCATGGGACCCGTATCTAGTTCCTTTCGGACGATATGTTCAGTTCTCGATATTACCCGTCGGTACATATCTTATTGCCTCATTATCTTAATGTCTATCACACCATTAAGAAGTTAAGGAAACAGATAACAAACATTCACACCAGGGGAGATGCAATCCTCCCAGTGAATGGGGTGTCAACCGATAGTACTATCAATGTTTTCTGCTCGGCCACACATGGGTTCACTAGATACAGTTCAAGAATGAGGACTTTGATATCATGATAGAGATACTAACGGCAACAATCCCATGAAATCCACAAATTCAGTTAATCACATGAAATCACGCAGATAACAGTGACACATATCATATGATCAAGAAAAGTTTAGCAGTTATACCCCGATGTTTATACAACATTAAAAGAACAGGGGTGGTACGAAACTCACCTGATGATATAAGGTTGCAAAATCTCTCAAATCTAACAACAAAGAGATGATTCTGCATTTAATTATATTTAATAAGTTATTTATGTTCTAGTTTACTGATTAGATCTTTCTGAACGTTCAATGTCAAAGACATTGCTTAATAAATCATCAACTCGCTATTAATTATATAATTAATTACTTTAATATTATATCATACAATGTATGATAATGTAGGAACCTACATTGCATTAGATTCCTAATACAAAGTTGATGACTCTCTTGATTAATCTAAATAATCTCGAATTAATCAAATAGTTAATATTGTTGATTATAATACTAAGACAATTTTTAGATGATTTAATGGCTTAGAAATGATTAATCCTTGTTATTGATTACCCAAATATCATGAAATATCACAATGTAGCATCAGAATAGGTGAAATAACCAGATTTAACATACTAATCTGACTGTTATCACAAACATCAGATAATCATTCCAATGAGTATGTTAATGATTATGATTAGTTTGAAACACTTAGATTTAACCTTTGCATTTCAAAGATTAATCAAACTAATCACCTACATTGTCATAATCAAATGGTTTAAACCATTATAATCATAGGTATGATTTCATGCAAACCGGGCATCACAACGGATCAAAACAAGGATTTAACCGTTAGAACTTCGTGTTCTTTGTTTATAATCAATCCTAGCCATCATCTAGGCAATAATCAACAATCCTAACTATCTCATTACGTTCAAAATCAAGATCTAATCAATCAAAATCAAACTAGAAGGTTAAAACGGATCATTACCTGATCTGACGGATTCCTGCGGGTAAAACTACGATCGGGACTTGTATATACGATCCGTGGGATGATCCAGATGTTTGAGGAGCTTTAAAATGAAGCTTGGAAAGGTTTGATGGCTGAAAATTGCGTCTAAGGGTGATCAGGGACGAGAATGGTGATGTTCTGGACGATTCTACGCGTTCTGATCTTAAAAATAAATTTTTTTGCCGACATAGTCGCCAGGCGTAACGCCTGGGTTGTTGCACCCACGCCAGGCGTACCGCCTGACCCGTTTTTCATCCCATTTTTGATTTAAACTTCGTTTCGCGATTCCGGGAGCATACGAACTCCGTTTTGCGCACGGTTTTCGCCCACGTTCATCATTTTTCACATACTTTCAATCCCCAATAACAAAAGTTACTAAATCCTCGTGGATTTCATGCACGACCAAATGTGCTTACGTCATAAATGCCGAATTCTTCGTACGCAACTGCCACACAAACCTTGTTAAAACAAATTAAATGCTCTTTTTAAATAAATGTGTAATTTAAATAAATTAAATGAAAAATGTCTACTTTAAGTCTTTAAATAATTAATGTGGGATTTTGGTTATGAATGGGTAATAAGGTTAGCTTAGTTAGAGAAAACCATAGAAACACATTAGTAATCTAAGACACGTAGTTGCACACCGAGACCAAACCCCAGTTAGGCCATTTATTATAAATACTTATCGTCTGCGAATTCTCTTAAAACAAATTCAGGAAACGAAGATACTTAAGCTACAAACAAGAGCGCGCATTTTGTGTAAGATCATTGACAAAGCAACACAGGTGAGTTCATTGCCCCTTTTCTAACATTTTTGTTTCAAAACGCGGGGCTGAGAAGCATGCGTAAACTGTTTTATTTAAACTGTTTAATTAAATGCTTTTAATTATTATATGTCCTTACATATATATGTTGTTGATACTCCTAGACTCCTGTCTAGGAAATTATTGAACAAATCAATTTATCAATTAAATTTAAGTACTTTTATGAGTAATACCTTAAATTTGAATTCTAAATCAACCCTTAGTCCATCAAGTTCAACTTCAAGAATCTAAACTCAAAGTGAAATCAAATGAACAAGATCAATAAATCATATTCAAGGGAATCATAACTCAGTGTGTGATCTGAGGCCCAAGAATCATAAATCAAATCAATTATCATTCAAAATCATGAGAACTCAAAGAATCAAGAATCAAGAGACTCAAGAGATCAGAAATCATAAATGTGTGTGACTCATTGAAATAATGAAATCATTATGATCTAATGAACTCATTAATACTCAAGTCATGGTGGATGTCAGTTGTATATGGAATCAAGACCACGTGTAACACACATATAAAGTCCCTTCAGGTATAGAAGACTTTTGTAGTCAGGCTATACGGGCAATAATGTGAACAATCATGGAAATCAATATCAAAGTCTAAACTTAAGAGAATCAAGAGATCAAGAATCAAAGGATATCCTTAAAGTCCCCGCATGTACAGAAGACCTTTGGGTCAAGCTGTAAGGGCAAAATATTAAAATCCCGACAACGCAGGATTACTCTTTGTGAGTTATGCCTGACATGGGTCACGTGTGAGAGGTTACAACTTGGACAACCACCAACAACTAAGTCTAACTAATTGAGTAAAATTACACTCAATCATCATGTCTTAGTTGTATTTAAATGTTTTATTTAATTATTTAATTAAATATTTGACATTTTACTATTATCACTGACTTTTGGAAAATCTTTTGTCTATGATCAAAATCAAGAGAATCAAAGGTAAATCAAGTTTTGGAGATCAAAATCTATTTCAGAGGTGTTAGGTAAAAATGCTTAATTATCATTAATATCAATGTCCTATACGGATTAGTATGTGGTGGGACGTCGTCTGGGCGGGGTTGTAGCCTTGACCCAGGGGTATGCCCTATATATAAGCATACCGATCTGGATGATACATGTGGTGTTAATGAGGTTAGGGTCTTTACCAAAGGAGGCTTTCAAATCATTTTCAAATCATAGAACTCTATGAACTCACCAACCATGTGTTGACTTTATTTTTGCATGACTTCTCAGGTGACGAACAGGTCAACTAAGGAGTTATTCCTTTTGGACTAGGACTTCAGATAGAAGGCTTAGCATTTTGGACCTGCATTATTCTTGAAGACATCGTTACGCAAATTATTTTGTATATCTTGTGTAAATACAAGATAGAAATACATGATGTTAATGGTAGATTTACATTGTTAAATTATAAACAATACTGATGTAATTTAACTTTGTAATTCTATTATGTTTAGCATTTCTCATTTGTATCATGTGCAATGTAAACAATCTGATCATCACGATATCGCGCCCCGGGAACTTTCCGCCCGACGGGACAACCGATCCTATTCCGCCGGCTCGGGGTGTGACACCATATAAGTAATGTCTCCAAATTTTCAGTGCGAACACTACTGCTCCCAGTTCCAGATCATAAGTAGTGTAATTCTTCTCATGAACCTTCAGTTGTCTCGAGGCATAAGCAATAACTTTGTCTCGCTGCATCAGTACACAGCCAAGTCCCTGATGGGATGCATCGCAGTACACAACAAAGTCATCACAACCGTCTGGGAGAGATAAGATCGGAGCATTACATAGCTTCTGCTTCAAAGTTTGAAAGGCTTCTTCTTGCTTTTGTTCCCAAACAAACGGCTCACTCTTCTGTGTCAGCTTTGTGAGTGGCAGAGCTATCTTAGAAAAGTTCGAGATGAACCTCCTGTAATAGCCTGCTAAACCTAGAAAAGAACGTATCTCCTTCGGTGTCTTTGGAGTGTCCCAATCTTTTATTGCCTCGATCTTGGCAGGATCAACATGTATTCCCTCACTGTTAACAACATGGCCTAGGAATTGAACCTCTTTTAACCAAAATTCACATTTAGAGAATTTGGCATAGAGTTTCTCTTCCTTTAACAGTTCCAAGATCGTTCTAAGATGTTGCTCGTGCTCTGCTTTGCTTTTGGAATAGATCAATATGTCATCGATGAAAACAATAACAGATTGATCTAAGTACGGCTTACACACACGGTTCATGAGATCCATGAAGACCGCGGGTGCATTCGTCAACCCAAAAAGGCATCACCATGAACTCGTAATGCCCGTATCTGGTACGAAACGCTGTCTTGGGTATGTCTTCGTCTTGTACTCTAAGCTGGTGATATCCGGAACGCAGATCGATCTTTGAAAAGTATTGAGCTCCTTGCAATTGATCAAACAAATCATCAATCCTCGGTAATGGATACCGATTCTTGATGGTTAGTTTGTTTAGTTCTCTGTAGTCTATGCACATCCGAAAAGATCCATCCTTCTTCTTCACGAACAAAACCGGAGCTCCCCAAGGTGAGTAGCTCGGTCGGATGAAACATTTATCAAGTAACTCCTGTAACTGATTTGACAATTCCTGCATCTCTGAAGGTGCTAACCTGTAAGGAGATTTAACAACAGGTGTTGCTCCAGGAATCAGGTCAATACGAAACTCTACCGGTCGCACAGGCGGCAAACCTGGTAGGTCTTCCGGAAACACTTCAGGGTATTCCTTTACTATTGGCACGTCTTGAATTGTCTTCTTGTCTTTTTGTTTCTCCACCACATGAGCCAAGAAAGCTACACACTTCTTCTGTAGACACTTACGCGCCTTGATGCAAGATATGATTTTGACACTATGCTTTGCTTGGTCCCCACGAACTTCCAATACACGATCACTCGCCAATGGAATCCGAAGTAGCTTTTCAGAACAGATGACTTCCACTCTATTGAGAGATAGCCAATCCATCCCAACGATGATGTCGAAACTGCCTAGCTCCATCGATATCAAATCGATGGCAAATGTATGATCAATAAGTGTAAGTGGGCAGTTCTGAAGTATAGTACTAGCTGTGATTTGTTTCCCATTCGCTACTTCGATGATATAAGGGGAGTCTAAAGTTTCCTCAGTAAGATTAAGTTGGCGTGCAAAGTCAGATGAAATGAAACTCTGATCTGCACCAGTGTCAAACAAAATAGATGCATAAGAGTCATGTATAAGAAATGTACCAGTGACTACGTTAGGGTCTTGGCGTGCTGCATTGGCTCAAATCACAAAAACTCTTCCACGGGGTGCTTGTGCTCCCTGTTGCACTCGCTTTGGGCAAACTCTGGAGAAATGGCCTAATTCTCCACAGTTGTAGCATTCCCTGTTGTTGTTGTTGTTGTGATTGCCAGGTCTTGGTGGTGGGGGAAGTGTTACAGCAACATTGTTTGCAGCTTGAGTCGTTGGAGCACGACATTGTTGAGCCTGGTGACCTAAGCGGCCACAGTTGTTGCATTTCCTGCATTGCGCCGTAGCAGGATGATGAAATTTGCATTGTGCACACTGAGGATGCACTCCCACATAGTTTTCGGGTGCAACATGAGCAGGTGCTGCAGTAACTTGTTGGAGAGGAGTGACGGCCGCATAGTTCTTTACGACCTTTTGCTTTTTCTTTTGATGATAGTCTGGTTTCTTCGTTGTTGTTTCCTTGGCTTTTCCCGCATCATCTTTTAGAACTCCAGACTTTACCATCACTTTAGTAAGTTTGGCTGAGAGAGAGATAGCTGACTCCAGTGTAGCAGGATATGAAGCCAATACAATGCTTTGAATACAGGAAGGTAATCCTGCTACATATCGATCAATCAACTTTTCCAATGTTGGAACCATCTCAGGCACCAGGGCTACCAGTTCATGATAGCGGTTGGTAAAAGTCATATGATCGGCTCCCTTCATCACATGGTTCGAGACCTCAACCTCTAGTTGTTGCAGTTCATGTTTCGGACAGAACTCGTTCCTCAGTAGGAGTTTGAACTCTGCCCAGGGCATCGCCATTGTTTCATCTCTCCCTTTTGCTCTAATCTGAGCATTCCACCATGTCAATGCTCGTTACATCGATGTAAATAATGGACAATGAGAAAAAAAATTAAAAAAACTAGTTAACATTATAACGGGAAATAAAAAAAATTTACATCACTGTAAATAATATGTTACATCACCGTTAATTATGTCATTGTAAATTACTTCATTTTGTGTTACATTACTTCATTTTATGTTACATTACTGTAATTTACCATTGTTAGAAAAAATTTCTAATTAATTTGCTATCTTTAAGCTCGTTACAATTATGTAAATACATGATGTCAAAAAAAAAAAAAAACTAGTCGAGACTATAACGAAATTAAAGAGAAAAATGAAACGAGTATAATGGTGCAATTTTTTTTAAAAAATAATATAGTATAAAAAAGTTATGAATGTTTAAAAAAAAGGGGGTAAACTTTGCTTAAATAACAAATGTCCTAAATGCCATTCTTATTAAAAAAAGGAAATAACACGATCCTATACACTTACCTTTTTAAAGTAACCATTGGATGATAGTTAATGGGTTGTAAAAAAAGATAATGGTTATAAAAAATTCCATCCCCTAGTAAGATATATATACTTAATAAAATGAATAATAATAGATATGTATTTGATTCATGTAGTGAAGCTTCAAAGAGAGTCAATTTGTGAAATTTGCTTAAACGATTGGTTGGCGGCAAGAATGATTTGGTGAATAATTTTTCTATTATTTTAGTAACACGTTTATAAAGATTTTGTATGATTTTATGTTTTCATGAAAAATTTGTGTAAAGTTCGTGATAAGGAATTTGAATTTGCAATTTAACTTATGATTTTGCAAATGATATATAATACTCGTTCTCAAGAATGAATTGAGATAGCCCGCAACAACGCGCGGAAAATGGATCTATATATATTAAAATGCAAACATAAGGAATAGTAAAGTTTGATGTTGTCACACCCCGAGCCGGCGGGGTTGGATCGAAGTCCCCGTCGGGCGGAAGGTTCCCGGGGCGCGATATCGTGAGTGATAATCGTGTTAATCAGATTGTTTACATAGCATCAATGTTAAGAATATCTAAAGCACAAATAGAATTTAAATTAGGATTACAAAGTTAAATTACAATATCAATGTTTGATAATTTAACTAAGTAAACCAAAAAAAGAATCAAATGTTTCCATCTTGTGTCTGTACAAGATATCAAAAGGGATTCGTATCGACTACAAAAGATGTGCTTTCAAAAGTCTGCTAGGTCCTCTAGTTGGGCTGCCTAGCATGCAATTCTGAAGCCTTAGTCTATTCCTGTACGTCACCTGAGAAAGCATGTAAGGAAAACAAGTCAACACAATGGTTGGTGAGTTCATATAGTTTATAAGTTTAAAATAGCTTTTGCAAACCTTTCCAGTAAAACCTTAACCTCATTAACATCACCTGTATCATGTAACTCGGTATGCTTATATATAGGGTATACCCCTGAGTCGAGCCTACGACCCACCCAGACGCCGTCCCACCACATACTAAGCCACATAGGACATTGGTGTTAATGATAATTAAGCATTTTACCTACCATCCAATCTCTTTTCCCCATTATAGTTTAAGCATTTTGTATGTAAGTTTACCCATAGCATCCGTGAGTTTAGCTTGTGAGTCACCAGAATAGACAACTGAATGCCCGAAGGAATCCAGTATCAATCCCATGATGACACAAAGTCAACTAAGGATCACCAATATCGTCCTAGTTACTGATCACCTGAGTAAGTAGTTGTGGGAAACACTGCATGGCAAGCACTGAGAGGCCATCAGTCAGTTTCCTCGTATCAGACAATGAAGGACACCCTATGGCAAGCACTGAGAGACCATAGTAGGTGCCTTCTAGTCCCGATTGTGAAGAACACATGAAGGCAAGCACTGAGAGACCAACTATTGTTCTTCCATAGCCAATAGTTTTAGCATACAAGTTTATAGCATTCAAATAGTTCAGCATTTACGTAACTTGTGCACAAGTACTAGCTTCACAACCGGTAAGGCAAGCACTGAGAGGCCAAACCGTTGTTTCAGCATGGCAAGCATATAGAGCATACAGAGTTTAAAGCATTCTGAGCATTTTAATCATTTAGTATGTATGTATATAGCATTAGTTTTAGCATAGAATTATTAGCATTTAGCATTAGCATTAGCATCTAGCATAAACCCGTAGCATTAGCATTTAGCATAAACCGTTGCATTAGTTTGTAGCATGAACCCATAGCATTAGTTTGTAGCATAAACCCATAGCATTAGTTTGTAGCATAAACCCATAGCATTCGTTTGTAGCATAAACCCATAGCATTAGTTTGTAGCATAAACCCATAACATTAGTTTGTAGCATAACCCGTAGCATTAGTTTGTAGCATAACCCATAGCATTAGTTTGTAGCATAACCCGTAGCATTAGTTTGTAGCATAACCCGTAGCATTAGTTTGTAGCATAACCCGTAGCATTAGTTTGTGGCATGAACCCATAGCATTAGTTTGTAGCATAACCCGTAGCATTAGTTTGTAGCATAACCCGTAGCATTAGCGTTTAGCATTAATAGTTTGAATAAGTATAAAAGCATATTTGCAACAGTTAAACATTTGTTTAAAAGGTTTAACATGCTTCTCAGTCCCAAAGTAAAACTCAAAATAGTTTGAAAAGGGACAATGAACTCACCTTGTTGTTGTAGTGGTTGACTAAGACTCAAGAATGCACGCGCTCGATGTTGTTGTACTGATGTTGTATTCACAGTCCTGTGTTTGATTAAATGTTATTTGAGTTATGATCCCTTATTTGATTGTTCTTTTTGAAATCTGAGTTGTTAATTGAGTTGGTGTAGTGAAAATGACTCATTCTTGTGATTTTCATAAGAATGGCTCATGCTAATGAGTTTTCACCCGAATGAGTCATTCTCCCGAATCAGTCCCGAATGAGCTAGTCGCCGAATGAGTCTCCCGAATGAGTCCTCCGAATGAGTCTCGAATGAGCCAGTCGCCGAATGAGTCTCCCGAATGAGTACTCCGAATGAGTCTCCCGAATGAGTCCCGAATGAGTCATTCGCCCGAATGAGTAACCCGAATGGCTCATTCTCCCGGCTCATACTCCCGACTCATACTCCCGACTCATACTCTCCACTCATTCTCCTGACTCATTCTCCACTCATTCTCCCGACTCATTCTCCACTCATTCTCCCGACTCATTCTCCCGACTCATACTCCCGAATCATACTCCCGACTCATACTCCGGCCATTCGCCCGAATGGCTCATTCTCGTGGGCCATTCGCCGGAACGGGTTTTCAGCCATGGGAGAAGATGATTTCGAGGTATAGTCGTATATATAGTCGTTTTGAGTGGGTTTAGATGAGTAAACTCATTTAGAAGGTGTATGGGTCGAAAAAGGGTGTTTTAAACCGGCTAAAGTTCGGTTTTTGTCGGGTTTGTAGAAAACCCTAAAAACCGAAACTTCTCTCTAAGATTTCGAGAGTTCGAGATGGAGATAGGGCCGATCCTTGGTATAGTCGTATATATACTATTTAGTTATTATTATCATTTAATTAAAAATATATAAAAGTATATTTAATATATAATATTAGATGCATTTATTATGAGAGAGATGGGAGAAATTAAATATAAGACGCCTTAGAAACATGATATGTGTTCCTATAAACTTTATTTATTAGTATAATAGTTTATAACATGTGTTACACAGTTGAAATAATAAAAAAAGTTTTAAAAAAATATTACTTGTATACATGTTACATAATAATAAAATTAAAACGGTTTAGTATACATTTTTTTTTAACAGTGAAGGTCTCAATCGTGTGAGCACATTATATCCTATACATAAAGAGAATAAAGTTATTTATAAATCATGAGTAACTCAAGCTTTTTTGAGATTTAAAACGAAATGAAATTTTGGCGACTGTCTTCTTAATTATATATTATAAATTTTCATCTTTAAATTTCTTAACCACCATTTATGATCGCTTTGAGTTTAAAGTTCTTCTGTTACACGGTTGGAATTATGAATTATACATAATTTAATGTTTATACAACATGTATTATTTTTAAGAAAGTTACATAATTTTAAAGTTTATTAAAATATTATTAGATAGTGAATGGATGGAAGGAATCATGTAATCGTTTTAAAATAACAATTGATCTTATATAGATAGAATTAAACAATGGGGTAAATGAATTAAGTTTAAATGAAAAACAATCTTAATTGTCAATTACATTAATTATGGATTAAATTTTAAGCAGGAAAATGAAGCTAAAAGTGGTCTAAATGAATACCAAGTGACATCACAAAACCTTATTTTATTATATTAGATAGATATGCTTTAAAATTTTAAGTTTTATTGGCAGTCGTTTGTTTTGTACATTTGTTTTGATATTTATGATCATTCATGTGGTTTAATAATTAAAATCACGTCTACGTTTTGATTCTTATGATCATGAGAAATCCCTGACTCAATTTACAGGCAGGCTATTATGCTTGTTGTATTATATATTTCATATAAGTTGCATAAATTTCTTTATTAAAAAAGTGAGTCAGGGTCAAAAATTAAAATTGCTTTCACACATTTCCTCTCGTGGAACTTTTAAAACTTCGACGTAATAATGGTCCTATTCTTTGTGGAATTGTGGGTGTAACTAAAATTTTAAAGTTAAAATTGTCTATTTTATAAGTAAACCAAGACTATCAAAACAACTTGTTGTTACATGATTGAATAATTAGTTAATTACTTGATCTTTATGGAGCATGCACATGCATTAGCGTTAAATTTAGGGTTAAAAGTTGCAAGAAGAGGAAGTTGTTGTAATGTTAAAAGGGAATTTGACCATCTACATTCCACCAACCTGGAAACGTTTATGACTGAGTTGGTGACGATGTGAAATATTTTGGCCTGACAAAATCATTAGACCTATATTCGTATCAACAAGACAACAAGTCAACAACTAACGGTTTACTTAAACTAAATAAGTCTTTTAACCTAAAAAGCCTAAGAAAGATCTTGAGTCATTAGATCATTAATCAATGACTATTATTAAATCAAGTTGTTGGATGATATTTTTAGTCATGACTACTTTTATTGATTTTTTTATCAAATTCCCTCATATAATTTAAACGTTCATAACTTTTACATACGGAATTATTTTTTGAAAAAAAAAATATACCGTAAAAAGAGCATTTTTTATCTTCAAAATTAGTATGGTTTTGATATAGAAAAAATTTTGTTTTTTAGTTCATTGTGTCTTTTGTACAAGTCATTTTGCCTTTTGTACATGATATTGTATCTTTTGTACATAACATTATGTCTTTTGTGCAAGTCATTGTGTCTTTTTTGTTTCTGGTCAATGTTGTGTTTTTGTAAACAATTTAAGACACAATGATGTTACATAACATAATGTCAAGTAAGGATGACACAATGACGAGTATAAATAACACAATGATATTTAAAAAAGACACAATTATCTGTAAAAGAGACACAATGACGAGTATGAACACTTTTGTACAGGTCATTGTATCTTTTGTATAGACATTGTGTCTTTTGTACAGGTCGTTGTGTCTTTTGTATAATCATTGTGTTTTTTGTACTGATCATTGTGACTTTTGTATATGCATTGTGTCTTTTGTACAGGTGACTGTGTCTTTTGTACATGTCATTGTGTCTTTTGTGTTTATGATCAGTATTGTGTTTTTCTAAACAATTTAAGACACAATGATATTGCACAATGCATAATGTTAAACAATGATGACATGATGACAAGTATAAACAACACATTGATATTTAAAAAAGACACAATTACCAGTAAAAAAGACACAATTATCTGCAAGAAAAACATAAAAAATAATTATAAACAAACGTTTAAAAAGGCACAATGACGATAATTAGACATAATGAGCTGAAAAAATTTTATTTTTTTGTAGCAACATTATACTTATTTTAAAGATAAAAAATGCTCATTTTTATGATATATGTTTTTTAAAAAAATAATATCGTATGTAAAAGTTACGATTGTTTAAAAAATATGGGGGAAAGTGGTTATAACTAAATTACCCTGAAACAACTTTTCCTTCTAAAATTTTAAATTTTTGCCTCTTAAATTTGATCTCATGATCTAATGGTAACCAATCCTTCTTAGACTTTTTAACATAAAGAGATTATTTAGTTGAACATAATCTCAACAAGTAATACATTAATGAGTCGGGTTATTTTGTTATATATTTTTTTTAACAACAAATTTTGCACATCTTTTTTGTACACTATGAAACTTGAACCTTCAACCTATTTTAGGAGGAGAACCTTAACATCACGTTAATACAATTGAGACAAATGCCCTTTGGTAGTTATTTTGTTGTATAAAATATCAATATACAACATATATACAATACCTCAATATTATAAACTGATCTTGTATATAGGTGTGGACTTAACTGATAACGTAATTTTTTTTATTTTGTACGTATATTCGATTTTAACATTTTATGGCATTGACCTTTTAGATTTTTTAGCTTATTCTAGATAAGATCAAGCTATGCATGTTGCATTCTAAAAAACAGTGAAAAGCAAAGCAAATATTCAATCAAGAATGTGGATTATTCTTTCTAAATAGGTGTTGACCGGCGTCTTATTTTTTCGTGGACATAATTTCTTTAAAAACATGATTGTAATAGAAAAACAAAGCCCGATAAAAAAAAAAGAATTCAAATCCATTACTCTCAGAGTCTCAGTTTATTGTTTTACTTTACAAGTAACTAGTAATTTGACATCTAATGAGTTGCATCGATGTCGAAACGTATAGTAATTCAAATGTATTTAGTCAAATGAAAACGTATTATATTTGACATGCTTTAAAATTCGAATGAAACATAAAAACTAGGGAGTAGAACTTAAAAAACTTGACATTGAATATAAAGACAAATTCTAAACTTAAAAACCTTAAGGCAGTCAAAGTGACATTCTATAAGTTAAATATAGAAGTTTTAATATTGATTGTATGGATAAACATATATTTTGAAAATTTGAGGTTGTCAAGATGAAATTTTACCTAGCTCATATAAGTTAAATACACAAATTTTGATATGAAGTGTAGGTATGAACTTTAAAATTATAAACATCCGAGAAAATTAAAATAAAACTTTACTAAGTTTGTTAACTTAACATTTAAAGTTTTGATAGTTGAACGAGAAAAACAAAAATAAAAAAGTAAGATAAAAAGGCAAAAAGAAAATAAAGTAAGCAACAATTAAAAGAAAAGTTTAATTAATCATGGGAATTTTAACACAAACAAAGGTAAGTTATAATGTATAACATAAAGAAAAAGATAATAAATCAAAGTGTAATAAACCAAAAGAAAATAAGAAAGTAAAATTTACTTAAAAAATAATTGATAAAAGTTAACAAATAAAAAAGGTAAAAGATAAGGTCGATCAGTCAATCTTATAATTTAATAGTTGGTATAATGTATCGCTATTAATGATGATAAACACTAACTAGTGTTTTCTAAACAGTCAACCAATACATTTTAAGTCCGATAAACTTGAAAAAACCAATGAATTACTAGTCTGCTGATTCGTTTTTATACTTTTTTTCATTAAAAATTCATATATTATTGCTATAAATATAATGGGTGTCGTTTTCATATAGTATGATAATGCACGAGTGAGTCTAGCTTTGCTTAATAGCACATGGGACGACTTTGGTTCAATGTGTCTGCGCTTATGGCCACACCCACCCCAACCTCCAACCAATACGAACCGGCTCCACAATATAATCATTTCAAACACACACAAAAAGAAGAATAAATAAATAAACAAACAAACAATAATAATTAATTGAATAAATAAACAATATTAAATGATTTTTAAGTTTCAAAAACAAATATATAGCAAAATTTGCTAGCTTTTTATATTTTCTAATCTAAACATGCATGCATACATACATAAAGATTCGTAGCCCATACATATATTTCTAGACGTGAGAAGATGCTAATATTTCAAATAATATCAAAAGGAATCCATAAAAATTTAACCAAAATCGTGATCTTTTGATAAGAAGGATGTGATCTGGGAGAGATTTAAGGCATTATTTTTATTTATTTTTTTACGTAAAGGTATAGTTTAAATGATTCTTCCTCTATCAATGCATGGTGTATAAACAAACTTGAGTGAGTAAAAAATTAACTTTTGTGTTGTGAAGCTCTTTATTAAATTTTATAATACACGATCATAAATTCTAAGAAATTAAAGAGAGTTTTCTTGACATGTATATATGTTATACTTGAAATTGAAGTAACTCCTCGTTTTTATTTAAAGATGTATTCTGTTCATAAGATACGAAAAAACTATGTATGTGTTAGCTTCTTAGAAAACGCTCTTAACTTTTAACATTCCAAAGACAAATGTTCTTAGAAAGAGTAACTTAGACTCTTTGTAAAAAAATATTATTTTGGTCACAATAATTCAAACTTTAACGTTCAAAGTAGTCCACTTCTTGCTTTTTGACACATGCACAAGTTTGTTATTTGGAGTAGAGTGGTAGGTGTGACACTTTCTGAAAGAATAAGAATATATAGATGGGGCTTCAAGTTTTGTGTGTCACTAAATTTTTTAATCACAAAGATCAAATTAGTATTGGAATAAGTTTGATTCATAAAAGTCAATACAATTAAAGATTGTCCCAAAGATTGTGCCTTTTTTTTGGGTCTTTAAATGATTATTTGCCAATGAATATAAAACAAAATATAATGATTCATATGAAGAATTATCGATACGATAAGTAATAATCATTAAAAGCAAGAACGCCAACATATGGCCGGTTTTCATTCAAGGCATAGATCACGCAACATCTAATATACACCTGTAAATAATTATATTAATTATTATTCCAAAAAGTCATTTTATGAAAATACACGTATTTAAAAATTTAATATTGATTTTTATTAAAAAGAAAAAGTCCAAATGTTATTGGACTCGCCTAGGCCGTGAGAGAATGTCGACTCTTTCTTAAAAACTTTGAAACTAGGAATTAGGACCCTTAATTTTTGGGACCCAACTGTATAAGTTACTTGTTTTTAGCCGTTCAGATTATTTGCTTCGTTGTTTGAGTCTCGAAAAGTAAAGAAACTCTCATAATTCCAAAACAGAGTATGACTAGGATTTTCTCTTTGCAAATATTCATATCACTTTTGTTTGATGTTGGAATAAATTTTTTATTAATGTTATGAGTAAAAATTTAGACAAACTTTCTAATTGTAAAATAAGGAAATACAGTTTTTAACAAAGAACGACAATGTTACAAAATATCACAACTAACTAAGTAATGTATTTTATAGTATTTTTTTTTTGTTTATATCATTTATTGTTTATACATATTTTCTTTAGATAAATTGGTTTTTCATGATCTAAACAATGACTTATTGGTCGATAATAATATGTACTAATAGTTAACTAATGATAATCTCAAATTTTACAATAGTTACTAGGGCAATTCTGCTGACATATTCTTTAAAAATTTACAATCAAGTGTAAATATTTGACAATTATGCTAATATGATTTCTTGTGATAGTGAAAATGAAAATTATAATTATCATTGGTAACTTATGTAAATATAGGTAAATTAACATATTTTTATGTTTCTTAGAATTTATGAATTACAATTTTTTATCATAAGCAAAAAATTATTCACGAAAAAGGGCACAATTTTTGTATTTGTCTTGAGCCTTCAAAAAGATCGAGCCGGCCTGTTGTGGCACCTTTGCGGCTTTGCCCAACACTTCACAAGAGGCAATCGAGCCAGCCTGTTGTGACACTTGGTAAGATTCGAAAATGGGTCTCTTTTGGAGAATTTTATGACTTTTATAAATGAATAATCATTGAAAATATATACCAATTTACATATATTGTTATTATTACTTTTAATCTTAGTCAGTTATGACATCAATCAAGCATAACTAGTAAAGTTGTATTAACAATGAAAATATTAATATAGTTTGAGTTAAGTGAAATGTAGATAAACTTTACCTCTATTTGTAGAGAAAAAAACTACTTTTAGAAAGAATATGGGCTCGAACTAACAACAAACACATATATACAATCAAATACATACTAAACATATAAACATATATTGTACATACATATTGTTCTAAACAACTATAGATAAGAATAGACAATTACAAGTATAGATGATAAGTTATAGAATAGATAACAACATATGTAATATTCTAAAATCACATGTCAACACCATACATAAACATATGATATAACAATTTCGTGATATGTAATGATTTCCTAAAGTTTTACTACGCCACTAAAAAGCAATTAACTTACCTCTAAATAAAACTCCAATCCCCTATCATGAACCTTGTCATCAAAGATGTGTTATTCTAATAAATCTTGTCTAATTCTCTCATTTTAAATCAGTTTGAGCCTAAATTTAATACTCATTTCTTTCACATGTAGGGTTTTAAATGCTCTTACTTGCATTGTTGTTTGCATCCTCTTCACATGTCTAGTCCATCATATTCTACGTGACTACCTGTTATCTTATTCATTATACTTGTCACTTATAATTTATTTCTAAAAACCTTATTTCTTATCTAATCTAGCCCTATGTGCCCACACATCAATAACAATATCCCCGTCTCTTCTACCTTCATCTTGTGCATCATTGTTTTCTTGATAATCTAACAATTTGCTCCATATGATTGATGTTAAATGGGACTATGCAACAGTGATATACTAAACCAGATTTGGTGGATTGCAAGGTTAAATATAGCCGAACGCAAAACACACCTCATACAACACATCTAAACTGCTTTGACATCCTCGTCTGGTCATGCTTCATTGTTCATGGTCGTGTGTAGAGGTGAACAAAAAAGACCGGTTAGGTTTACAAACCGGTATTTAGTAGATCTCAAACCCATTCTAGCCAAACCGGTCCGAACCGCCGGTTTGGCATAGGTTCGAGATTTTGGCTTTAAAACCGGTTTCAAACCCTTCCAAACTGGTTTCAACATATTCAAACCGGTTTTAACCTCTTCAAACCGGTTCCTATAGGTTTGGCATCCCCTTCTCTCAAACCGGTTTCCAAACCGAACAGGTTTCACCCCAAACTGGTTTAGGACCATGCTTGACCAAACCGGACCGGTTTTTGAACCGGTTTGGCAAAAAAAAACCCGGTTTGTGCACCACTAGTCGTGTGCCATGAGTGCATTTCACCGAATGCATACATTTTAAACTTTTTGAGTATAAAGATGGTTGGGTTGACAACATGCATAATTAAAAATGCCTAATTAAAAAGCAAATATATATTTTAAGTTTTTCTTATTTATACACCAGAAGAAATATGACTACAAACACCTCACGAACACAAAAAATGTTAAATTGTTTAAACAATTAATTCATGAAATATTATATGTTTTAAAGATTTAAAAATTGCTTATAAAATAAAATAAACATGTAATCATATAATTAAATTATGGTATTATAGTTATAATTATTTGGTTACTTTTTTGTATTTAGTTGTAACTAGAAAATGATGAATTACGTAAATCTAACACTTTCAATTCCTCCACTAATGAAAATTTGGAGGAGGTTACTATTTTATATGTATATATGTGATACAAAATAAGGAACAGCATAAATTAGGTAGATATTTAATTTGTGGCTTAAACAATTTGTTTTATCTTATTAATATATAAAATATTGCTTGATTGTTTGAAGTTAATTTATTTGACTGATTTAACTGGGGGTGTTCATTTTCGAATAGCTGGTGATTCAGATATCTAAACTCAGAAAAAAGTTAAAAATTTGTAAAAAATATATATATATTACGGATGTCCAAATATCCGGAAAATTATCCGAGAAAAGCAACTATTTCAGATATCGAATATCCGAACTATATGAAAATATTCAAAATAATTTTTTAAATCCAAATTTCCAGATATTTGAACTTCGGGATATCCGAACTTCCGGAATTTCGGATTCGGATTTTCTGATATTTCATATTCAGATTCAAATATAGATTTTTTTTAGCATCCTTAAATTTAACTAATGATAACCTCTAATCTTACATAGAATAGAATAAAATAAAAGAATCTTATAAGTTAATTGTCTAAAACACCATGTGTAATTTTTTTGATATAAGCAAGTTATTGTTAAGGACGTGTCAAAAAACTTTTTTTTTTTACCTTTTTTATAACCGAACCACAAAGGGTGGTTTCTTGGATTCCAAAGCCGTCCATTTATCTCGTTTGATTTGGATTAAGATGATTTAGACTGATAGTAAAATATACTTTTGGTTATTGGTTAAATATAACGGATATCATTCTTCTCTTTTTATTGATATATTTTCATATTGGTATGTGCAAACACTATATGAGTGTTTGCAAAAAGTCCACATAATATAAATGTCATGTCACTAACGCAATTACGCAAAGCATTAACACCCCTCTCATACAGGAGGAGGTGTATACTTGTGTAAGTATGAGCATTAGTGATTGGTGTGAGCGTAGTGTGTACTGAGAGAAAGAACGAGAAGGAGGTTTGTCTTTCATGAGTGAGTTAACTCCAAGAAGTCACTCTTTTCAAATGACTGTCATAATAAACAAACTTAAAAAAACATAAACAAATATATTAACATACATGAACGTGACCACTACTCATGTCATTCATTTAACAAAACAAACAAAATTTTATGTTTATGGTTGTCATTTTAATAAATAAACGAATGTACACGAACTTTCTAGTAAACAAAAATTTCAAATCTTTTGCAACCTACACAAAAGCAAAAGCAACAGGTTAGTTAAACTAGTGAATACAATATAAACCCAAACCGAATTAGTAATATTTAAATTAAAATCTGAATCATCTACTCCTACTAATTTAACTAGTTTTATATCCGTCCGGTGGCCGGGTAATTTAATGTTATAATGAGAAGATACTATTTCTTTGCATTCTAAATAAAAATAATATTTGTTTAAGATTTAAGTGCATCTTGTAAGATAATAAAAATTTATTAAAAAACTAACCACAAAGTAAAAATCTTAAATCATGCAAATAACTTTACATAATGGAGATCATAAATTCAATTGAGAAACAAACAACACATCACACATGTATCGTGAAAATAAAAGCATCAAAGGTACTCCAACCACATTAGCATCATATAATAATACAAAACAAAACGAACTCAATAATCATTGTGTTTGTAAATTAAATTCAAGTACTTAAAATAACTTCAACAATTAAATCTAGTAAACGATACCATCTAGAATATTTAATCCCTTAATTTTTAAGACTTCTGAATACACCTCTTTATATTTTAATTGAAAATGTATATAGAAACGTATTAATCTAAATTTATATTGTTGACTGTAACATTTGAAGATGGTTACTGAAATAGGCAGACTGCACTGCTTGCAAACATCAAATTTATAAATACAGAAAGAATATTATGCATGTTATTTCTTCACTATGTGTTCTTACCCATGAGAATTCCATATTGGTATATTTCCCTGTTCATCGACATTCAGAAATTGAAATGTTGATTTATCAGTAGTGTTCTTGCTTTGCAAACATGAAGCAAATGAAGTTTTTGTACCAATAACACATACAGATTCAATTGCTTCGTTAGTGGGTATACTCAGTATGTTGTTGTAGTCATGAATATTCCACAAGTTTACAACCTAAAGTTATCAGCACATTAATTGAGGGATTAATTATATGATAATTAAAACTAATGTTTGCTAATGACAAATAAATCCACATAAAAAAAAAAACAAATAGTTCAAGAGTACCTGATCTCTGCCACCACTCAACATAGTCCATCCATCTTAATTTATTGTAATGGTAGTCACAGTTGAACGATGTCTTTCTAAGATTGCAACATATTTCTTGCTTGTCAGATTCCCATACCCACACAAGTGAAAACAATAAGAACAATTAGTTTTCAAGCAATAAGAACAAACTTAAAAATGATACATAACTACCACTGATCAATGAACTATTAAAATAATTACAATAAGGTGATTGATGTTTTATGGTTGTGAATCATAATATAATACCAGCAGATGAGTTGGGTCAGGATGGAAAATGACACTAGTCACAACACCTTTATGACCCTTAAAATGTGTACAAAATCCACCATCAACATCCGATACAAGCACTTTGCTATCAACTGAGCAGGTCATTAGGTTGAAAATAATCAAAACACATAAATATTTGGATTGTTTGATAAATCAATATATAAATTGATTAGAAGCTGTAACAATTTATTGAGTATGATTTTAAAGATAGAAATCAAGGATCTTCGAGAAAATGGGGACAATTGAGTTAGGGTTTCAACCACAACAATTTATTTCTAGGTTATCAAACTAATGGATAACCCAATTCAATTAAAGTGAAAACTCAATACATCAAATATGTAAAGATGAATAAGCTGCAATACACTACGACGAGACAAATGAAAGAGAATTAGGGCTCCGAATTGGACCTGTCAATTGATTGTAGAACCAAGCTCGAGGATCATCGTTGATAAGCTGCTGCAGTTTAAAATTATGGTAGTGAGGGTATTTGACAAATAAGTGAAGTTAATAAATGATAACCCGATTCAATTCAAGTGAAAAACTCAATACATCAAATACGTAAAACTCAATATGCACAATACACTATGACGAGAAGAATGAAAAAGAATCATGGCTCCGAATTGGACCTGTTAATTGATTGTGGAACCAAGCTTCAGGTGAAGTCGACAAAGATATCTCACTCTAGGGCTTCCAACCTTGTGTTCTTATTGATGGTTTTCATTATTGTTGTGAAAATTGGGTTTATTACCAGCATCATTTGTAGGATGACGGCAATGGTGAAGACAACGACGTTGATGGTCTACTGGTTAAGTGAAGAGGTGGATAAATGTTGTGGCGGTGATATTTGAAGGAATTGAAGATTCGATTTCATGGCAGGATTCTGGGAGGGAACATGTTTTGTTTTGTTTTTTCATTTGGCGCTTGAAGGAGAGTGGGGGAACCGTCTGCAACCACTCTGTAACTGCAAAGAAAAATGAATTTAAACGGTGAGGATTTAATCTTTTTGATTTTAAACGGCTAGATTTGAATGTTTAGGAAGTTAAATTCACCCGGGTCTATATATATATATAATTTATGTTCGGTTTTTACTAACAAATGCCTATAATATGACTTTCAAATTCTTAATTTAAAAAAAAAGCAGTGAGCAAATTTTTACAATGTTTGATTAAGCGGCGTAATAAAAATTATTTATAACTCAAAACAAATTGAGAAATTTTCGTTATTGATTTCATTTGTCATCAATGTTTTTTTTTCTGAACGGCTTGGTATGATGATACCTAAGACGGGATTTCAACCGTCCTCTCGGATTTGACGCTTTGAGGCGTACTCCTGAGCCCACTCCAGGAATAACCCACAACTGGATAAACCCTCTAATCTTGTCTCGGCAAATATACTTCGGCTTGGATTCAAACCCATGACCTCTAAGAAAAAAGTTAAGGAACTATCATTAGACTACAAGCACTTTGGTTAAGCACTTTGGTTAAATGTTTAATAAGTTGATGCATTTTATTGGTGGGTGCCCACACTAAAACAATATAAATAGTGATGAACACCTTCCAAGTGCTTTCCCCAAAATGTGAGGGATCAAATTCAAAGAACACAACACTCCCACCTCATTTCCCTTTCAAATCTTTGTTCTTTTCGTTCTTCCTCCCTTTGTTTCAACATGCAAAACGGTTCGAGCCTTTCGGTTGCAGAAAGCGGGTACCTTGCTAGCGAAAAGTTCGATGACGACGGACGGATAAAACGAACAGGTAAGTACCTTCATTTATGTTTTCGTTTGACTCATTTAATTAAACACCAATCTTCAAGTTTTGTTTTAACTTGTTTTATGGGTCAATGAAGGGACTTGGAAAAGTGCAACCGCACATATAATAACAGCAGTTATCGGGTCGGGTGTGTTATCATTAGCATGGTGTTTTGCCCAACTAGGATGGATCGCAGGATCGATCACCCTCGCCTTGTTTTCGGTCATCACCATGTTTAACTCGATTTTGCTGACGGATTGCTACCGCTCACCTGATCCAGTTACTGGCAAAAGAAACTACACTTACATGGATGCTGTGAAATCCAATCTTGGTAAAGCTATAATTTCATTTTCTTTGTGTTGAAAAATTGTCATAAAAATTTATTGATGTTTTAAATTTACTGCTGAACATTTATGGGTAGTCATGTACAAAATGTTAAACATCCACCGACCATCATTAATTGATTGTCCATTATTCCAACAATATGTGCATTTGAAGTAATATCATTTTGTAAAATAAAGTAATATTAATAATATTAATTAATGATAATTAAAAAAGATTGATGAGAAAGAAGATCATCTATCGTAAAGTCGTAAACACAAGACTAACTTATCTGATATAAGTATTGTCTTTAAAATATACAAAAAAGTAATAACAATTAAAAAAAGGTTGTTGGGAATGATCATCTTTTTAACATGGTATTTGTGCATTGCGAGCATCAACGAAAAACTACTATATTTGGTAGAGAACCTTAACTCTTGAATATATAAGGTCATGAAGCATATTATTTTTCGAATAATTTACGAGTAATTAAGATTATACAGATTTTTAATAAAAAATAAAGCTATACACATATCACTTTTGTAAATTATCTTTCTTATATTTCACTTACAAAATGTTGAATACTAATTATATTATTTATATCCTTTTTATATTAAAATATGATTTTTTATAAATGAAAATTTTCTAAAATTACCAACTTTTAATTTCTTAAAAAATATTTTAAACTGGCCTTCTTAAAAAATAAAAGCGTTATAAAAAACATTTTATTAAAAAATTTATTAAAAACCAAAATTTTTAAACGACAAGATATTTATATAAATAATAATATTTTTAAAGACAATCTTCTCAAACAAAATGTTTAAAAAATAAAAGAGAAAACAAATTCTCCTATTGTTTCGCGCTTAAATTATTTGCTTATAGATCATATATATTTTATTCCAACATGTTGTTTTATAATTCTTATATTTTTATTACTAATTATTTAATTTTTTTTATTTAACTTGTGTAATACAAAGATATTAGAATTTTTGTAAAAAATGATATTTATTCAACTACTTATTTTAAGGCTGACAATTTCAGATACAGACACGTTAACACGACGTGAATTTAACATGTTTCGTGTCTCAAACAGATCAACACTTTAAAAACTAAGGTTAGAAAACTAGAAATTTTAGAACATGATTTTAACATGTTTTGCGTTTAAAACAATTCGTTAAGACTATGATATTCTTGAAAAACTAAATAGTTATCATAACCGGCTTTCAAAAAAAAAATTACTATTGTTATCGTGACGTTTTCACTTTTCATTTCTTATAAAGAATTGAAATTAATAATTTTCTGTTTCATTTCTTAAAAAAGTTAAACATAAAATCATTTGGTTAAAGAATAGGCTTGTTTTGCATGAAAATATCCTCCTAACGACAATAAAGCATTTAATCCTTTATTTTTGTTCCAACTTACATTTATATATTTAATAAATGCATCAACAATATTATATATTTACTACTTTCAATGTAAAAATGTTATACATTTACTACTTACAATTATTATTACTATCTATACAAATGGAAACGAAACAAACAGTAATAATATTAAAAAACTATCTATACAAATGGAAACGAAACAAACAGTAATAATATTAAAAAAATAATTATATTACCAGATATGTCCTTTTAAATAAAACTATTAACTAAATAAATATATATTTTTTCCAATATATGAAGCATAAGTGTGGCTAGGTTGCTGGTTAAATATGATGCAAATGAAATGGAGGGTTGGTGGTTCGAATCCCATCAATGGCATCTTTTGTTTTCCCATTTTTTTGTTGTTTTTATCTTAAATGTTTTATTTAAATAGTAATAATAATAATAACTAAATAATTATAATAAATAACAAAACCTTTTTATTTGTCAGCTATATATTCGTATTTATTTACGCTAAATTTTGCGAATACAAAATCTTTTATATTATTTTTGTTTACGATTTTTAGCATCGCGTGTTTACGTTTGCGTTCATATTCTTTGGGAGTGTCATATGTTTTTACGATGGTTCGGTTTATTGTTTTAGGATGGTTTTATAACCACCAGGTACGACCCATTTTTTTGTGACGGTCACGTTTACGATGAGTACAATTTAAGGTTTTATGTCGAAGTGACAACCATTCCGACATATCTTTATACCTGCATTTTTATATGCGAGATGATGTATCCGTTCTAATATTCACAATCGTGACGCATTCTCCGCCGCAACGTCATGGGGGTTTACAAGAGATCCCAGAGGCTCGCTCGAAAAGGCTGCTATACCATACCTTTTGACTTAACTCTACTCTAGTAGTCACTAGTTTAAATGAAAGTGAAGTCTAAGTATATAAAACGTAGTTGGATAGGGGTTGGGTTTAGTGACGAAAGTTTTTAAGGTGAAGTAATAATATATACTTATTTTGAGGTAAAAGTTTTTGAAATAAAGTAACACTAGCAAGAACACCACACGATTGTGTTTTACATAACAAGAGTTGTTTAGGAACATAATAAAAATTATAAATTTATTTTTTTAATTTACATTAATATAAATAGATTTTAACAGGTGTTTAGCAAGTCATTAATAAGTTAGCTGGTATTTAAACATATTTAAAAATGTCTGTAACATATTTAAGTAAGTTGATGACAATTTTAAACATGTGTTTAACCAGCTTCATTAGACAGGTAACTAATTGTGTCTTGAACGTGCCGACTTATTTACAACACGAAACATTTTAAACTCAAACATAAAACCGTTAACTTCATGTCAAAAATTGTTGGCCCTAAATCATTACCTAGCAAAAACTATTTAATTAACATGCCAGTATGAAAATGGTTGTAAGCCTCTTTTATTTCCCTTAAAAACAATAATAAATGAATGAAAATTCGATATCTCCTCTACTAGCTTTAAATTTTTAAAAACTGTGCTTGTATCATTTCGAAATTTATATCATAACAATTATAAAATAACATAGGATATACATCAGCTAGCTTATATCATAAGTATAAAAACTTAAATATATGAGTGACAAATGTTTATATACACAGGAGCACTTCAATACAAGCTATGTGGCATAGCTCAGTACGGTGTTCTAGCCGGGATAACCATCGGCTACACCACTACTACCGCCATCAGCATGGCGTAAGTCCACAAAAACATTACTTTGTCCTGTTTTCGTTACTTCATTTTTAATCTTTTTAACCACCATTTTACCAGTGCTATCAAAAGATCCAACTGTTTCCATCAACATGGCCACAAAGCGGGTTGTCACGTAAAGAACAACATGTTTATGGTGATTTTCGCCATCATTCAGATCGTCCTAAGCCAGGTCCCCAACTTCCATAAACTGTCACCGATCTCAGTCGTTGCTGCTATCATGTCGTTCTCGTATTCGTTGATCGGCATTGGTCTTTCGATTGCCAAAATCTCAGGTCAGGAAGCCTTACTTTGCTTGTTTATAAGGATTTAAATCTTTTTAGATCAACAACCTATTAATCTCTGTCTAATATAATACCACTGTGAATGCAGGACTCAAACCCTTGACCTTAATAAAAAAAATCATGGGAAAATTCTCGGAATATCCATTTGACTACAAATTTTCCTCAAAATATTCATTTAATTTTTCAATGGCATAAAATGTCCATTGTCTTTATGGGTGTCAGCGCCCCTACATATATGGGCAGTGTCCATATAACCAATGAATCAAAAAATATCATTTGTCCTCTACGGGCGCCCCTTTCCATATGTGGGAGCTGCCCGTACATATGTGGGCGTCGTTCGTACATCTGTGGGTGCCGCCCGTATACAAGAAAATTCAAAAATAAAAATAAAAAAACATCATGTTTAAATAAAAATTAAAAATATTTATGGGCGCCGCTGCCTATGACAGCCGTGTCAGTGTGGGCCCGCGCCCGTGACAAATATGTGTAGACAAATAATATTTTTTGATTCGTTGGTTATATGAACGCCGCTTGTGACAGCCGTGTCAATGTGGGCCTGGCACCCGTGACAAATAGACGTGAGGACAAATGGCATTTTTTGATTTGTTGGTTATATGAGCGCCAATCGTATATGTAGGGGCGCCGACACCCGTATAGACTTAAAGTGAATGGACGTTTTGGGGGAAGCTTGTGGTCAAATGGATATTTTGGGATTTTTTAAAAAAAAATCACTTTATAGACATCTAAATATCATTAGGCTACAAGCCCCTATTATGCATAACTAGTAATATCTTATCAATTTCAAAAACTTTATTCTTTGTGGTTGCAGGAGAAGGGATGGGGAAGACATCTATGACAGGAATACCAGTTGAGCCTAACTTTTCTGGCATGGAAAAAATGTGGAGAACTTTCTCTGCTCTAGGAGATGTTGCTTTCGCCTATTCGTTTTGTTTCGTCCTCATTGAAATTCAGGCAAGTTGCGTATGATTTTACAGAGCTAATAAAACATGTCATGTCGTGTTAAACATGTTATGTCTCACACAACACGTTTAGCATGTTACATGACACAACACGCTCAACGCAACATTTTGTGTAAAAGAGTCAGAGTTTTGAGGCATTTTCTTTTATAAAATTGCAGGATACATTAAAATCAAGCCCACCAGAGAACAAGCAAATGAAGAAGGCTACAATTGCCGGAATCTCGGCATCCACTGTGTTTTATATGCTGTGTGGAGTGCTGGGATACGCGGCTTTTGGCAACGATGCGCCGGGAAACTTCTTGACCGGGTTCGGATTTTACGACCCGTTTTGGCTCGTCGATATCGGTAACATTTGCATAGTCATTCATCTTCTTGGTGCTTATCAGGTAAACTAATATCAGTCCAAGTGATCATGTCACTGATTATGACAACATAAAATGGTAATTAAGTAACCCAATGGTTTCTTGCTATCATTGTTAGGTATTAGCACAACCATTATTCGGGTTTGTGGAAACTTGCAGCAAAAGGAAATGGCCCCAAAACAAACTTGTCACAGAAGACTTTATCTTGTGTGGATACAATATCAATATGTTCAGGCTTGCTTGGAGAACAAGTTACGTGATCGTAACGACGATAATCGCTATGATATTTCCGTTTTTTAACGACTTTGTGGGCTTACTTGGCGCGTGTACGTTTTGGCCTTTATCGGTTTATTTCCCTATTGAGATGTATATTTCACAAACAAAAATTCGCAAGTACTCCTTTACATGGATTTGGATGCAAATACTGAGCCTAGCATGCTTGATCGTATCACTAGTTGCTGCAATCGGGTCAACCCGCGGGCTCATCACTTCTGTTGAATCATTCCAGCCCTTTCAATCTGAGTCCTAACTGACCCAAACGGGTTTGGTTTTAAATGTTTTAATAGGACTCAAGTTACCAGATATGACTTTCATTGTATAAGTAGGAATGTGTATTTATATGTGTTCCAGATGAAAGGAATCTCGTGATAACTAAAGTTCTTGGCTGCATTTACAAACCTTTAATTTAAAATGTGTACGAAAAATTGAAAATGTTGGTCTTTTAGAAGTGTCTTAATATTCATACACCACTAATGTCGAAGCTTTTAAAGGGCTGGGGCGACCGCCCTGTCTTTCCGTCTGTAGCGTTAATTTTTCGGTCGAAAGGTTATTTAAAAGTACAAAAAGGTAGTCGAACGTAATCGATCTGTTATTCGCTTCAACTTATGCTTAAAAAAATACAAAATGATTGCATAATTTTCGACTAACTGGAATGGTAAAAGGGCTGCAACTAAAACTTCTAAATAAGAATAAACTTAACCAAAGGGCTTCTATTCTAGTGGTTACCCATTGACTTCTCTATGAGAGGTCTTATACGATAGTAGGGTTCCTCCTTTGGTGGGATCCATGTGTATGTCCTAGAGAGGGGGCATTTGAAATACTGTCTTTGGTGTCAGCGTTCCAAGCTGTAAAAACGAAATAAGAATAAACTTCAAATGGGGTTTCCTGATTAACATATCCTTGTATTAACAAGAGGGTCATTCAATACAAAACCTCTTTTATACCGGTTTTTTAACCCACGGTTTTCAATTTGAGGTTTCAAGAGACCAAATCGGTTATTAACTGTCTTTCAAACTAACTGACTGATCCACTTAATTAAAAGTCGGTTATTTGATGGTTAATCGATTTCAGTTATTAGATCGATTTTGGTTTTAAAACTTGAAAAACGGTTATTAACCGAACCACTAATGATTAAAACCATTTCAAAATTTTTGACTGGTTAACAATTTTGATTATTTCAAACCGGTTTTCTGACAGGTTAATTGGTTTGTATTCTATAGTCTCTACTTGGAGGGACGCCCCATTTGCGGTGTACACATATAATGTATATATGTGTGGGCCCTTAAGAGCCAAAGTAAAATTGCACTAATTTTAACGTTATTTTATTTATTTTGTGAAAATAATATTAAAAATGTGGGGATGATCAACTTCAAACGATAACTTTGAGCCGGTGACTCCTTTGGAACAACATCTCTATCCCAACTGGGATAGGGTAGGTTTGTGTCTATACTTCCTTCCCATACCCTACTGAAAAGTGAAAATATACTGGGTAAGTTTGTTTGTTTGTTAGTCTCTACCTAGAGGGAATTTGTAAAAGGAAAGCTTGTACAAAATCTTGAGTCTCTATTTAATAGTTTTCAATCTTGAGGGACCATTTTCAAATACTTGCAATCCATAAAACCCTCTCATCTTGTCAGTTGAACAGATAAGCCCTCCATCCATCCTCTGCAAAAAACATGTCCGTAATTCTTCGGGTTTTACCCGACATCGCAATCCGATCCAGACACATCTCAACCCAAACCCTTCCTCTGTTTCGCGCCGGTCGCGTTATTCTTCAACCGATTTTAAGAAAATCTTTGTGTGCTGTGTCTGCTTCTACGACCGAACCCGTTGTCACAAATTTCCCCACAAGTTCGAAGGAACAACGACAACAATCTGTACCTGGGTCAGTTCATGAAACTGCTAATCTTGAATGGGTCAATCGAAATGGGTTATGCGGCGAATTGTCCGAAAAGGATGTGGGTAGAGAGGTTATATTGTGTGGGTGGGTCGCACTTCATCGGGGTCATGGTGGGCTCACTTTTATTAATCTCAGAGACCATTCGGGAATCGTTCAGGTTTGGTTTTTGTTCATCTGATGCAGTTTCTTGATTCCAATACAAAGATCTTGATTTGCAACCATGAACTGGGGTGATTATTGATTTTATCAGTTTCTTTTTGGTGTTGCTTTTGAAAGCTTTGTTTTGTTGTGATTTTGTTTTTATATTTATAATGCACCTTGGTTTGTTTAGCCTTAGCATTGCCATAGGTCCATAGTGCTGTTATAGAAATTTTAGGGGAATGTATTGAAGAGGTTTTTTATATACCCATGACTCGATCGCTGAAATAGTATCTCTCCACCAAAAACCTGACCTGTTGACCCCTTTGCCTTTCTGGCGATAAGGAATTTGTCCATTTTTCGCGGTCTCAAAGGAGCGTAGAACATATCTTAATGCACGTATTTAATTTATTCGGAGCTATTAGAGCGGGGAGCCAGTGTTCTCGGTGGGGCAATCACTTAATCACTTGGGCCAGAGGCCCAGAGGTAAGGTTTACCCTCCCTGAACCTACCAGGCTACCAATAGCAGGATTATACTGGCTATGTTCGTTCAATACCATCGGTTTGTTTGTGGTGATTAATGGTCAAACTGGCGTCTTCTAAGTTGGATGATTTCAATGGAAAAAACAAGTTGCAAGTTTACAGTATTGCATCATTATATGTGAACACATAATAAAATTTTATTTTACATAGTTATGCTAATGTTGATGTGGTTTGGGATCCATTGTGCTTGCAGTTTATTGCTTTCTATTACTGTTTGCAACTTGCTTTAGAATTAGATGTATGAATGAGTTATTATTGAATTTGTAAACAGATTACAACACTTCCAAATGAATTCCCTGAAGCACATTCTATGGTGAATGACTTGAGACTAGAGTATGTAGTTTCTATACAAGGTGTTGTTCGGCTCCGTCCAAGTGATTCAGTTAATAAAAACATGAAGACTGGCACGATAGAGGTGTGATCACTTATGATTTAATGTTTGCAAAACTTTAGCTTTATGTATCCATGTTTTAATAGAATTGTTAATATATACTTCAGGTAACTGCAGAACATGTTCAAGTGTTGAATTCGGTGAAGGCTAAGTTGCCATTCTTGGTTACCAGTGCAGATGATGCAAAAGATTCTATTAAAGAGGAAATCCGTTTGAGGTAGGCTTTCTTTTGGCAATGGTTAAAAATGGGCAAGGCACTCTGAGGTGTTTAGTCCTAAAAGCCGATGCATGAGGCGCATACATTACGTATGTGATGAGTTGTTCTAAGTACAAGTGTACAACCTAATAAGCTTTTATTTAAAAACATTTTCCTACCAAGTCAAGTAAACCTTTTATATATTTTTTAATCCCTTTGGTTCTCTTTATATGAGCCATAGTTTTGATCCAAATTTAAATTAAGGGCCTCCTCAAGTCTTTGAGATTTTTTCAGTTCTCCTTGAGGGTCTCACGCTTGAAGCACACACTTTAAAACGAAGATTTAGGCAAAAAGTAACTTGGTTTTCATGATTATTATCATTGCTTTTATTGTTTTCATTTTATAGAGATTTGCATTAAAAATAATTTTTTAGTCCATTTGGTTACTCTTTTGGATCAAAGCAATATTAAGACCAATTTTGTAGATATCGTTGCCTTGACTTACGTCGGCCACAAATGAGTTCCAACATAATGCTTCGACATCAAGTGGTGAAGCTCATGCGGAGGTATTTAGAAGACGTGCATGGCTTTGTGGAGGTATATTTTTTTACAGAATTTAAGTTTGCTTCTTTTTTAAAAAACAAAGCATTTGGATTCTTTAAATAGTCTTAATCCCTACATTATTTTGACCCTGAATTTCTGATGGGTGTAAGGTAGATCGAGACACCAATACTCTCCAGGTCAACTCCTGAAGGTGCTCGGGATTATTTGGTTCCATCAAGAGTTCAGGTAGTTTTATTTATATTCACATTTGACGTTTTTAGCTAATTTTTAATATCTCAAGCGTAACCTGTGTATCCCATTCACAACAAAGCTGTTGGTAGGGTCCCCCCCATCACGAGGGGGGATGTTGAGAACAGGCCTTTTTTTCTATTCGGAGTGATTGAGACGCTTCTCACTGAAACCCAATTCCATGCTCATTAATATTTCATGTGAACAATTAAATATTTGGTAGTTATCTTTTTCTTTTTTTTGGACGAGCTCTTTTGTTGGTTTTAAGTTACTTAAAGGTGTGTGTGAGTATGCTTATGATAGATCTTAAAACAAGCAACTGAAGGATTTTACTAATAACAAGCCTGATTCGAGACAGGCGATCTCCAAAACAACCAACAAAGTTGATAATTAACAAAAACAAGACAAGAACATGAAAAATGAAATACGATAACTAAAAACACCACTCTAGTCGGTTACTTCCTTCTTTTCAGCACCACTCACTCCAGTAAATCTCCCAGCCTCTCGCAAAGGATGAAATGGGTCAAACCCGGCTCCATAAATCAAGTCAAGTTGCTCCAGCATGTTTAATTCCAACCCGTTCGAACTTGATTTGTTGCGACCCCTTCTAGAATAAACTTTCAACGGTGGTGTTGTATCACTACTACCCTGCCGGTAAAACGACTTGTCCTCAAGTCGAAAGTGAGGAAATTGGCCGGCTAGTAGATCATAATCCTCCCAAGTAGCTTCCTCTGCAGGTCGAGAATCCCATGAAACCAACAATTCCAGAGTGGATTTGTTATGAGCAGAAAGCCAACGATGATCCAAAACTTTTGTCGGCTGTAGTTGCAGTTCCCAATCTTGGTTAATAGGTAGTGGAGGAATTGGAGAAGAAGGGATAGTACCACGAGCTAGCTTGAGCATAGACACATGAAAAACAGGGTGAACACGAGAATTCGCAGGTAATGCCAATTCATAAGCCACTTTGCCCACTTTTTTGATGACAAAGTATGGACCAAAAAATCGAGGGGAAAGCTTCTCACAACGTTTCTTGGATAGACTACGCTGCCGGTAAGGTTGAATTTTGAGAAAAACAGCATCACCCACTTCAAAAGAGATATCCCTTTGATGTTGATTCGCTTGAGCTTTCATACGATCCTTGGCTTTTTGTAAATTAGCACGTATGAGCTGTAACATGTCATCTCGAGTCAGCAACTGTTGTTCCAGCTCTGCATTGTTAGTATCACCTGCAACATAGGGCTGTAACAGTGGTGGATCTCTTCCATAAACTATGTTAAATGGGGTTGTGCGAGTGGAAGTGTGGAATCCAGTGTTGTAAGAATATTCAGCCCAAGCCAGAAAAAAACTCCATTTGGTGGGTTGTTCATGAGCAAAGCAGCGAAGATAGGCTTCTAGACAACGATTTACAACTTTAGTTTGGCCGTCTGTCTGAGGATGGTAACTCGTACTCGTCTTGAGTTTAGTCTGACCCAGCCTGAAAAGTTCCTGCCAAAAATTGCTAAGAAAAATGGTGTCCCGATCAGACACAATGGAGCGAGGGTAACCATGTAAACGAACGATCTCTTTGCAGAACAGGGCTGCCACACTATTAGCAGAAAAAGGGTGTGATAAAGGGAGAAAATGAGCGTATTTACTCAATCTATCGACCACCACTAGTATAGTATCAAAACGATTAGACTTAGGGAGACCCACAATGAAATCCAGGGAAATATCTTCCCAAATTCGGTTGGGAATATGCAACGGTTGTAACAGCCCAGCTGGGGATAAAGTTTCATATTTTTGTTGTTGACAAATAAGGCATTGTTGCACATACAACCGAACATCCTGTTTAAGATTGGGCCAAAAAAACTGGGCGGTGACCCGTTAATAGGTTTTGAGAAACCCGCCATGACCTACAGCTGGAGTATCATGAGCATCCCGAAGTATATCCTGCCGAATAGCGGGAATGTTAGGTATGACCACCTTACCTTTATAAAGTAGAAGCTGATCAACAACTCTGAAATGGGGAATCGAAGAAGGAGTCTCCTGCAATTTCAGAAAAATGTTTCTGGTGTAGGGATCAGCTTGTAACCCAGCTATGATCTCATCAAAAACCAAACATTTAGGTAAAACCAAGGTGCACAGTTTGGCAGTGGAGGGCCTCCGGGATAAAGCATCGGCTCCCTTGTTTTCCTTTCCCGCACGGTGTATGATAGAAAAATCATACGGCACAAGTTTAACTCGTTGTTCCAACAAAAACTTGAGTGTGTAGTGGTCAGTTTTGATGAAAAAGTGCCGCCCCATGAGATAATGGCTCCATTTCTGAATTGCTAAAACCAATGCTAATAATTCTGTCATATGCCGATTTCAACTTGTTATTAGGAGAAAAACCCTTGCTAAAGTAAGCAATTGGGTGGTCATCCTGAATTAAAATTGCCCCCACGCCTTCCGAGGAAGCATCACACTCTACAACGAAGGGCTGTGAAAAATCCGGCAAACGAAGAACCGGAGCTGAGATTAATGAATGTTTCAGCTTATCAAATGCCAAAGTAGCCTCATCATTCCAATTAAAACCATCCTTCTTGGTGAGGGCAGTTAAAGGGCGAGCAATGATCCCATAATGCTTCACGAATCGACGGTAATAGCCGGTTAAGCCCAAGAATCCCCTTACTTCCCGTACTGAAGTAGGCAGGGGCCAAGATTCCACTGCTATAATTTTATCTTTATCCACTTGTACTCCTGCAGCTGAAACAATATGACCGAGGAACAATACTTGGTTTTGTCCGAAACAACATTTAGATTCCTTTGCATAAAACTGATGTTGGAGTAACAGGTCTAGAACAATTTGAAGGTGATGCAAATGCTGGTCCATGGAGGTGCTATACACCAGGATGTCATCAAAGAAGACTAACACAAAACGTCGCAAGTGAGGTCGAAATAAGTCATTCATTGATGCTTGAAAAGTAGATGGGGCGTTAGTAAGACCGAAAGGCATCACTTTAAACTCATAGTGACCCGAATGGGTCCGAAAAGCGGTTTTTTCAATATCAGTAGGATTAACCCTGATTTGATAGTACCCGGACCTTAAATCAATTTTTGAAAAAACCGTAGAGCCATACAACTCATCAAGAAGCTCATCTATGTTAGGAATCGGATATTTATCAGCCACCGTTATCTTATTGAGGGCCCTATAGTCAACACACATGCGCCACGTGGCGTCCTTTTTCTTTACTAGTAACACAGTACTGGAAAAAGGACTGTTGCTATGTTGTATGAAGTCATTGGCTAGTAATGATGCAACTTGTTTTTCAATTTCTGTTTTTTGAGCATGGGGGTATCGGTAAGGTCTTATGTTGGGAGGGGATGAGTTTGGGAGGAGAGGTATGGAGTGGTAATGAGATCGAAAAGGTGGTAATGTGGAAGGTTCTTGAAAGAGAGGTTTGAAAGATGTGATTAAGGGCTGCATTGTGAGAGGGATGGATGTTGGTATGTCTGACTCCATAGAAAGTTGTTGAAAGGTGGCTGATTTTTGGATACCTGAAGGTACCCCTTGGAGTTTGTATTTTTGCCCCTCAACTGTGAAAATTAAGAACATTTCGTTCCAATTTGCTTGGACCGTATTCAAGGAAGAAAGCCACTGTATACCCAGCACAGCATCAGCCCCACCAATAGAAAAAGGATAGAAATCCTGAGTGATCTTAAGCTCTGAGACCTGCAATGAAATATCGCGACATATACGGCTGCAACGTATAATGTCTTCATTCCCAATTTGGACCCCAAAAGGGTTGACAACTTGGGTTATCAATTTTAGCTCATGAACCATCATGTCAGATATAAAATTGTGGGTTGATCCACTATCGATAAGTATAAGAACTTCTGTGGAGTTTAAAGTACCATGAATTTTCATTGTGGTTGTGAGATTTACCGAAAATGGCGTGCAAACTAATTTCAGCCATTTCTTCTGGATTCTCCTCCACTTCTCTTTCTTCCAATACCGGGTTCTTTTCAGTTTCTTCCTCCGCTTCAAGTAGCTTGAACGTACCTGTTTTGCAACGGTGGCGTGGACCGTATTTGTCCCCACATCGAAAACATTCTCCTTTGAGAAATCGGGCTTGCTTTTCTGGGTCAGAAATTCAGGGGGAAGGTTTGGTTTCGGGTTTAGAAGGGTTGTTAGTAGGGTAGGAATTTGGGGTAAACGGTTTGGCTTCGGGTTTCAGGGTGGTTTGAGAATGTTTTGTCGGTTTAAGGGTGGTAAGTTTTGATTCAAACTCCAGAGCTAAACTAACTGCCTTGTACACGGTTCGCGGTTTGTGTATGCGAACATCCGATTTCAATTCTTCTTTCAGCCCGTGTAAAAAAACCCCTAGCAAGCAGTGATCAGGCCAGTTCGTAACCCTCGAAGCGCGCCTGCCAAACTCTTGCCGATAATCATGAACAGAACCTGTTTGACGAACACTGATGAGGTATTCATCTGGGTTTTGGAATTCAGGAGGTCCATAGTGCTTCTGGAATGCCAAGGTCAATTCATCCCAATAAGCTATTGCTTGTTCGGATGATAACCACGAGTAGAGATCCAGAGCGTCATCTTCTAAATGCATTGCTGCGATGTCCACTTTTTCTTCTTCCGAAGTGTTGTAAAACCTGAAATATTTCTCAGCTTTCAAAATCCAACCCCTGGGATCACCCCCGCTGAAAGTGGGAAAGTCAATTTTGTGGAAAGGCCTACGATTGGGTGGGTAGAAACTTGAATCGCTATCGTCATATCGGTTTCCACTAGGTCCCAATTTCTCCTTGTTCACGAACTGCCGCTTCAAATTGGTGAGATCCTCTTTCCAGGATTCCATCGACTCCAATTTAGACATGATCGCCGTTAATTGATTTGCGACTTGGCCAACAGTCGGTTCTGGGCCTGAACCGCTACCTTCACTCCGGGTCTGCACCATGTTTCCTTCGATTTCCCGGCAATGGAACCAATTTGATAGATCTTAAAACAAACAACTGAAGGATTTTACTAATAACAAGCCTGATTCGAGATAGGTGATCTCCAAAACAACCAACAAAGTTGATAATTAACAAAAACAAGACAAGAACATGAAAAATGAAATACGATAACTAAAAACACCACTCTAGTCGGTTACTTCCTTCTTTTCAGCACCACTCACTCCAGTAAATCTCCCAGCCTCTCGCAAAGGATGAAATGGGTCAAACCCGGCTCCATAAATCAAGTCAAGCTGCTCCAGCATGTTTAATTCCAACCCGTTCGAACTTGATTTGTTGCGACCCTGATGAAGATCGAACACACACACAATCACAATGTAATATGAATTCAACACACAATTCGTGGTATTAACATGTATTGATTGAAATGGAAGGATTACAGAGAATGGAAATGAAAATGGAACAATTATATCGTCAGATGATGATCCCAGGGTAAAACCCTTCTCCAAGTAGGAGCCAATCTCAATCTAAACAATATTCTTCCCTGCCTCTACTCACAAGCCTTTCATCTATTTATAACCCCCTAACACACACACTAGATATTAATATTACCAAACTACCCATATCTAGAACCTACCACAACTACTAATTAATACTAACATATTAATATAACTAAGATCTCTATCATTACTCCCCCCTTATTTAAAAGTCTTGTCCTCAAGACTTGGGAGTTAACTATGAAACGGGCTTTGCTCCAATTATCCTTCCGTCCGGACATTTATGAGCTGGCCCGTATCGATTACCCCAACGTAAACAAATTCGTTTCTTCTTACGTCCTTTCCAATCCAAACGTGAAGCATAGAGACCTCCGCGATCATGATGCAAAATATGTCCCCACTTGGTTGAATGATGTTCTAAAAGGTCTTGCAACATAACCGAATGCTCTGCATAGATGAATTTCATCCATGATTCAACCAGGTTAGGAAAATTATCAACTCCCACCAACAAACTTTCTCCTTTCCTTTTATTGGATTGAGCCTTTCCCAACAAAAAACGTGACTGAAATTCTTTCTCTGCTGGAGGAAAACTAAGAGTGGAATTGGGCTGAGGTAGGCCCAGTTTCGACAGCCCATCATTGAGCCCATCAACATACAAAAGCCTAGACCCATCAATAGAAAACTGTCTTGTAATTAATTTGGGTGTAATAATACATTTGGGCTCCTCTTGACCCAACATTTGAGGCCCATCACCTGTTAAAGGCCCAAACCCAATTGAATAACAAAACTGAGAAGAAGCGGCCTTACAGGCGACGTTCGTGACCTCCATACCAGCGATGAGCAGAGAATCGTGAATGATATCCGATTGCGCACAAGGATTAGGGATCGTGAAGCCATTGAATCGTTGCAAGAGCTCTGATTGGACCTCCGACCATGTAAGAGACTCCCAAATCTGAGTAAGCACCGTGAACCAGTGATGCGCAACCCCAATCATGCGAGATTTGATCAAATGAAGGCGTAATTCATCAGGATTATTATCGAAATAGAGATTCGCTTGTTTGAGCCATCCCTGAGGATCAAATCCATTGAACGCTGGTAACTGCAATTGCGTCGCCGCCCCAGGAACTCCCATCGGCGCCGCAATACTTCTGGAATTGGAGGATGAAAACAAACCGCTGGAGTTGCTCGTTCCTGAAGATCTATCAATCTGTTGTTTCTCATGAAATTGCATCCAAGCGAGGATGATTTTCCTGAATTCAGCGTATTCCCCACGCTCGACTTCCAAGGAATGTAACGTGGTTTTGATTTCGTTGACATCAGCTTGCAATTGATGAATCTGTTGCTCCTGTACCTCTAGGCGATCGTAAGTATCGTGAAATTCCATGGATATCGGCAGATCAAGGGCAGGTCGGACCAATGATGAAGATCGAACACACACACAATCACAATGTAATATGAATTCAACTCACAATTCGTGGTATTAACATGTATTGATTGAAATGGAAGGATTACAGAGAATGGAAATGAAAATGGAACAATTATATCATCAGATGATGATCCCAGGGTAAAACCCTTCTCCAAGTAGGAGCCAATCTCTATCTAAACAATATTCTTCCCTGCCTCTACTCACAAGCCTTTCATCTATTTATAACCCCCTAACACACACACTAGATATTAATATTACCAAACTACCCATATCTAGAACCTACCACAACTACTAATTAATACTAACATATTAATATAACTAAGATCTCTATCAGACCCCTTCTAGAATAAACTTTCAACGGTGGTGTTGTATCAGCTTAACATTAAATGCATACTTATAGTCTGGGCACGATAATTCCTTTTCTTTTGTACTAGGACAATAAGAAACTTAATACATGAATAAACATACAACCATAAGTCTATCTAGCATCTTAACTGTTATTTATTCTATTTCTTCCCCTTTATGGCTGACAACTGCTTCTTGCTTTTGAAATGATTCTCGAAAGGCATGTATAATAATTGAATGACTTAATAGTCTTAATGACTAAGCGTAAATGTATAATATTGATAAATATTATCAAATTCTATATGTCTTTAAATAAGCAAAAACTATATTCGTTAATCTCTCCAAATATATCACATCTTTAACTTATCAAGAAATTTCATCACATGAATATTACATGCAATTTCACTTCCACAATATCTTTTGTCTCTTAAGAGCTTTATAAAAGTTACCACTAATTGAGTTAACCAGATTAGCAATACAGTTTACCTATTACTGAAGGTTACCCTATTGCGTTCTGTTGTAATCTTACCATAGGGTTATGTGTTACACCCAAATTGATTTCCATGACAATAGAATATAAACCATATACAATTTTCATACTCATACTTTGATGTGAATGTCTAAATTTCTATTAGAATAAAAATCTTAAACATTAAAGTCAAGTGTCACTTCTCAGCTAAGGATGCACATATCACACAAGTGATAATGCTTAGTGAAAACCACTTTTTCCTTGAAATCAAAGCAAGCTTTTACTCAAAAATATTTTTATATGTAGCATGCTTGTAAAACATTAATTTTTTTTTTCTAAAAGGTGAATACCCAATTGCCCATACTTGTGATCAATGTTTGTGACCACATACACATTCTTGCGAATGGGAATATATCTTCCTCAATTGTTGCTTTGTTAATGAGAATCTACATTTACAACACATGTGTGGTTTAATTTAAGAATTTTTTTTGTTGTGTGTGTGATTTTTTTTTTTTTTTTTTGGGGGGGGGGGGGGGGGGGGTGGGGGTGGGGGCTATTCTCTATTACAAGCATGGATTCATGCTCTACATTATTTGCATAACATTCGTAATTTTCATGTGTAGGCAATGATAAAACATAAATAGCGCTTGTCTTGCAAATGTATGTGTTATGCATGCATGCTTTACACAAGCAAATATTTGATATGCATTTCATTTTAGCAAACCTTACTCGTTTTTGTTGACAATTTTCGACCTGCTCTGATTGTCACATCTTCAACACATATTAGAATGCGAATAGACAGCGAGTGTTTAAATTATTACACTGATAACGAGGTGTTCAAAATTGGTGTGAAAAAGCTTATTCTAAGAGTAAGCTTGCACAATTTTGCTCAATTCCACCGTATGCCGTAAATTTTTACACCAACTCTAAATTAAAAATTTCTAAATAGGCATTGTAATCTATTTAACTTAAATTATTGCGATCGTAAAATTTAAACAAAAAAATTTATTCAGTGCTCATATTAAAGACGGTTTTGCGTACATAGCTAATTACTAGATTAAACCAGGTAACCAACCAACGAAGGAACACTATCAAAAATGACACTGCCATCATAACGTAAAGCTCAACGAAGCTGATGTAAGTTTACTCTAGTAAAATAGTTATCCAAATCCCAAAATGTTGATATACATATTAACATTGCACATGACTCAGGCTCTTAACCTTTGAAAACTTGGATGTGGGGTTTACATTCACAGTGTTTTTAATAATTTGCCAAAAAACCACCAAATGTACCGTGACTGGATGTTTAAAGGCTTTGTTAATCAAACTGCAACAAATGTGAGGTTTATGAGAAATCTAGAGTACATAACACTTGCATTCTCAAATGTTCTTCTTTTTATTTTAAAAAAAAAAAAGAAAACAGCCTTGAATTATGTTTTGATTTTGTTATCAACAGAAATTGTAAAACATAAGACATTACTTTTATGTTTTCAAACTGAGGCCTTTGTTAATTATTATCATTTAAACTGTTTATACTTTTCTATAAGTGTTCTTGAAATTGATTGCTTCAAACTTAATTTTTGAAGTCTTTCTGTCTTGCATAGCATACATATGCCAAAGTTTTGCAGTGATGAGCGAACAGATTCTAGATATCTTATTGATGTTTGAACGTATTCAAGAATGTTATAGTAATTGCATCCTAATTCACATTAGTTCGCTTTATGAAGCCAGGAACATTTTATGCTTTGCCCCAAAGTCCACAGTTGTTCAAGCAAATGCTAATGGTCTCTGGTTTTGACAAGTACTATCAAATAGCAAGGTAATCTTTTATCTATTTTCTTCTTGTTAATTGAAATTCAGTTTTCAACTAATTCTGGTATTGTTTTGTTACAGATGTTTTAGGGATGAAGATCTAAGAGCAGATAGACAACCTGAATTCACACAGTTGGATATGGAACTGGCTTTCACTCCCCTTGAGGACATGTTAAAGCTCAATGAAGATTTGATTAGAAAAGTTAGAAACATTTTACATGCAATGAAAAAACAGCATTTTTTCTAAACATTTCCCCCTTTTTTTAAATATAATTTTGATTCCGAACTTGTATTGATTTGTTCTTTTTGTATGTGTTGCGTTGTGCAGGTTTTTTTAGATATTAAAGGTGTTGAGCTACCAAACCCTTTCCCGAGGCTTACATATGCTGAGGCAATAAGCCGTTATGGTTCAGACAGACCAGATACCCGTTTTAATCTTGAACTCAAAGATGTAACTGTTGTGTTCATATTTATTTTCTGCTTAATTTTAATTTTGAAGATTCATGCAACCCTTTGTACTTATATTGTCTTAATTGCAGGTATCTGATATTTTCTCAGATTCTTCTTTCAAAGTTTTTGCAGATGCCTTAAATAATGGAGGAATAGTCAAAGTATTATGCATCCCTTCAGGAGCAAAAGCTTTTTCCAACACTGCTCTTAAGAAAGGGGACATTTTTAGTGAAGCAATTAAATCTGGGGCCAAGGGTTTGCCATTTTTGAAGATTTTGGAAGATGGCAAGTATTAAACACATATACTTACTCACACACATATACATATATGTGTGTATATTTATATGTTATATGCTTTTAAAGTCACTTCTTATGGCCTGCACATTAATTTTTAGTCAATTATATTTTATTTGTAGGTCAACTCGAAGGGGTTCCTGCACTAATATCCAGTTTGGATCCCACAAAGAAAGAATTATTTTTGAAAAGATGTGAGGCAGGGTCAGGTGACCTTGTCTTGTTTGCCGTGGGTCCCGGTTCATCGGTCAACAAAACCTTAGACCGGCTCAGGTTGTATGTAGCCAACATTTTGGGCTTGGTTGACCAAGTGAGTTCTTATTGTATTACATTTTGTCTTTACTTATCTTCATACTTCTGTTCATGTGTGCATATTATTCTGCGTTGTTTTTTATTTTTATTTTTTATATATGCAGTCTAAGCATTCTATCTTGTGGGTAACGGATTTTCCAATGTTTGAATGGAATGATTCTGAGCAGAGGCTTGAGGTTTGCAAATTTCAGAAAAACCATTGATAATAAATGCGATTTAAGAGTTCAAATATTGATTTTATTTATTATAAATCTTTGCAGGCACTTCATCACCCTTTTACTGCCCCTAACCCCGAAGACATGAATGATCTGGCTTCTGCTCGTGCCTTGGCTTATGACATGGTCTATAATGGTGTTGAGGTACTTTTGTGTGTTGGAAATGTTTGTTTAGTAGGATGTTTAAGAACTGTTTGGATATGTGTCTTGAGTGTGATTATTTGATATTAAATAATTAAATTAATATATTCAGTTGTGGAGAGAAAACAGTTTTGAGCTTGCTTTTGCTGTTCAAAGTTGTAATCAGATGCCTCTAATATAACTGTGTATAGATAAAATGGCCAAAAAGAAAAAATGATGAAACAGGTTAAAAGTCTATAAATTATTATATTATATGTTAAGAGAAGGAATATGTTAATGATTTTTCAAATGGTCACATTTAGAAAATGTGCCCCATAGACAAATTTATTCTATATGATGGGACCCATAAAATGCTGATTTTTTTACAAGATGTTTTCAGAAAGAACTATTTTTTAATTGGTTTTTAATTTTTTTTAAAGATTGGTGGAGGAAGTTTGAGAATTTATCGCCGTGATGTCCAGCAAAAGGTTCTAGAAATCGTTGGCATTTCTCTTGAACAGGTTAGTACAGCTAATGGTGGTTGCTTGAATTTTGTGTTAAGTAATTAACTATTTAATCCTGTTATAAAAAATCAAATATTTAATCATTTAAAGTCCTTTATTGGCCGGCTTTGAATTACTAGGGTTTTTGTTTATATATTTATGTGCAGGCTGAAGCCAAGTTTGGTTATCTTCTTGAAGCTCTGGACATGGGTGCTCCTCCACACGGTATGAAATGCCAAAATAAATTCTGAAAAATGTTAGACTAATAAGTCAAATATCAATTAAAATATCCATCTATCAAGATCAGAGACATGTTGTTGGCCAAAATCAATACTATTATAAATTTTAACCAAAGGTTCGGGTGGTTTATTTTGACTTTTGAGAAATTAGGTGCTTGAGAAACATTACAAGACAATTCAAGACCTTTGACTATTTAATGTCAAACGGGCTATTTTTCAACATTAAAATCAGTTTAAAAATTATTTAATGTTGCAAGAAATCACTCTGATAACCTTTGATAAAGCTTCAATTCTTGTTATTTGATCCAATTATATTGAATTTTCTCACAAGGTCGTTGTCAAATTTGAATCTGAAACTCAACATGGTTGACTTTAACAGTCAAATTTGAACTGATTTAATTGATTAAAACGACAACGGATTTACAGGAGGAATTGCTTATGGGTTGGATCGGTTGGTTATGCTATTGAGCGGTAGCAGTTCAATACGAGATGTGATAGCGTTCCCCAAAACCACCACTGCACAATGTGCTCTTACTCGTTCTCCTTCGGAGGTTGATCCTCAACAACTCAGAGACCTCTCGTATCGCCTTCAGTAGACTTGTGCCATTTTGATTCATGTTTTTTTTTCCTATAAAAATCCTTTTACAAACATTCATCATTTGTAATTTTATTTTTATTTTTGTTATAGTTATCAACAATAATTAATTGTGTTATGATCCATACCTATCCAGGAATAAAAATATGCCACCTATTTGATTCAGGGATGAATTTATACAGATTTCCATCTTCTTATTACCTGTTTCAAGTTAATTGGTTGATTAAATTTGAATGTTTAGGTCACCTAATGACATTGTCTGTCAATCACCATTAAAATGGTGCTTTTGACCCAAGATTCAAACGCCTTAAACATATTTTATTTAGCAAGTCTTGTTATCTTTTTGTTATATTTTTTGGTAGCAAGAACCTCTTAAGGAAAAACTTAACTCACCAAGTCATAAGTCATTAGTACTTTGTTCACATGTAAAATGTATGTTGAGCAAGTAACATTCAAGAGGTTTAAGCCCGACGCTTACTACTGCGTCGTGCTCGAAGATGAAGCCTATTTGAAACTTTTGTAATCTTCAATTTTTTTCGTCATTGAACATAGGTTTAGAAATCTAGATTATCACCCTCTAATCCCTTCCTCCTAAAGTGGTTATGAGTACAAGTCCTTTAAAAAACATGTATGGTAGTGTTTGAGAATAAAAAAAAATTAAAAAAAATTAATCCTTTTGGTCATGAAAATAGGAGGAAATTTTTAATTATAAAAAGATAGTATTGTATATAATAACAAAATATGATTAGAGTGATTTATTATTCTTTTTTACATATATCCCTAAACTTGACCTAGGGTTTAAATTCTATAAATGTAAATTAACTTGACCAATATTATCTTTCATAGTATATTCCAATTTTCCAAGTAAAAGTTGTGTACTTTTGGGGTTGTGGTGTTGAATAAAAGCAAATGCGGCCATTTTGGAAATTATTGCAATAGTTATTGTTGTTTGGACAAGTCTATTTTATTACAAGCCCAAGTCTAGTCATATTATTATCAAGCCCCAAAAGTTAAGGTTGGCCTTCTACTTTACTTTTATTATTTGTAAATTGTAAACGTGGTTGGAATTATTGACTAGAGTCCAAGACTTGATTGATTATTTTATAATTTATTTATAGAGTTCAAAAAAATAAAAATAAAAGAAAAATTTTATGGAGTTTTAATTTTAATTAATTTATTTTTAAGATATATAACCGACTTCTTATTTCTTTTGTTTAAAATGTAGCTCTTTTCGTCTACTTTTAATTATATGAATAAAAAAAGATTTTTAATGAAGCAGTTTGATATCTTAAACTACCTAATACAAATGCAATTAGAGTAGAATATTAGGCATACATTGCCTCGTCATCGTCGAAGAGATGTTTACAAGATTAATGACATAAAACATGGTATGAGAAGGATTTCATGTATAATTATAAAACTATGTTTCATACCCGGTCTAAAACAATCATACAATATGTATCGGTTTTACGGGTAATAATATATATGGCAATATTATTATCCGTTAGTGACGTCTATTACGTGAAACTCTATCTTTAAGTCCACCTCAACAATTGACATGAAATATTAGACTATAAACTATGATTCTCCAATTTGATAGTTTTACTGATTTATATTTCATAATATGTTTGACATACTATGCATAATATATCTTTTTTAAAATTATATAACATAATGGGAAATAATCAAATAGGAAGACGTTTTTGCCTAAGAAAAATATGAACTAATAGAATTTTGAAACGTGATATGCTAAAAAATAATAGGTAACATATTAGTTTTTGTACTATATTTTTATTTTTTTTTACTGAATTTATTTTGTTATGTATTTTTTTTTGTACTAAATTTTTGTTTTTTGAACATGATTTTTTTTGCTGGATTTTTGATTTTTTTTGTACGGTATTTTTTGTTTTTTTATACTAGGTTTTGTATTTTGTATTAGGTTTCTATTTTTATATTTTTAACATGTCACATGTCAAATTTTTATTAGTATCTATTCTTTTTATACAAAATTCTCTTTCTATTAAATCTGACCTTTTTTAAAAAAACAAGTTGAATTAATAAAACTAATATCTACTTAACCTATATTCACCTCAAGCCTACAAAGATTTCTAAAACTAATCTTAAACGTCATTTTTGACAGCCTTTTTAAAAAAAAAACAAATTAATCGTATTCTTACTCATATTAAACTACTTCAAATATATATTCTTTTGCCTGAATTTGAACTCAAACTCTCTTTTAAAAGACAATGTCTCTACCAAATAGGCTAAATCCACACTCTGAGTCTAATACGTCTTTCGGGTTTCAAGTTTTTTTTTAAGAAAATCCTTTTACGAGAAGGGTTGAAAGAGCATTAATAAAGATTGTGAGGGGGTAGAAAGTGGTATCTTCCAATTTGAGAGGACCTACAAGACTGAAAGTAATGATGATGGGTGCATCACATGATACATAAAAAATGAAATCAACAAGTGTCAAAACATATGAAGAAGCATGTTAGTTAACGGTGGGCGAAGAAAGCCCATTGTTTACTACCACCAACAAATGAGCAACATCAACCCCACCACAGCTCTATGCCAGCTTGCCAGATCATCAACATAACACGACACCATAATAAGCCAAAATGTTTGTGAGAAAGCAAGAAGAAAATCGATTGACCGTTTTTGCAAAGCTGTTTTTCTGATTCTGTTCAATCATTTTGATGAGTCATAAATAGAGATATGTTTGAATCAGTTTTATTGAAGAAATGTCTTCGTAATTGGGTCATGTTATTCTCACATCTACCCTCACATCTTAACATACCTTATATATATGTCTTGTATAGGTATATACGAGGTTTATATGGGGTAATCATTGTTTGTCAAATTTTGTCAGTGTCAATAATTTGATTCTTATATGTCTATACGAATCGTATAAGGTTGGTGAGGTATTAAAATAAAAAAGTTCGGCGTGTCAAACTGTCAACAACCAATTCCTTGTATTTTCATTAATAAATATACTTAGAGCATCATATTTGAATATTAAATTTTTATAAGCTCATATCGAACGAGAATAAGCGATTTAAATTTTTATTAGTGATTATTATTTTTAAAATTTTGTATCTAATGTATATGCACAAGCTAATTTTTAGATATATATGTGTATGTATGTATATATATATGTATACATAATATTAATAATGTTTATTCACACATGTGTAAGTAATATAAGCTACACATGACCTACATGTGTAGGTTTTATATGCATAAACGAACAATCAAACTAATTAATTGTGCATTTTTTTTTTCTTGAATTTCATCTTGATTGGATAAAAGTAATTCTTAGTAGGAGCATCATATTAACAATCTTGATTGACATGTTTAACAAAGTCATTTTAGGTTCTTGTGTTTATGGTAATAAGGTAAAAAAATGTCTTTAATCACTCATAAAACTAGCTCAACAAGCAACAATTAAACTCATTTCACAAGTGTTAGGAACCCATTTGTTAAAATTCTATGATTTTTCGATTTTATGGTTTAATTTTTATGATTTATGTTTTTCAACTCATTTTTGTTTTTATCATCATTTTGTCTTTCATGTTTGTTATTCTTTTAAGGTTTACACTTGAAAGCTTAAATCTTAGGTTTAGCTATTTGGTTTTAGAATTTATATTTTCCAGCTCATTGTTTCTATCTACTCGTCAATGTGTTTTATGCTTATTATTGTGTTTAAGGTTTAACTTTTGCTCATTATGTCTTTCGTACTTATCATCGTTGTTTCATGCTTGTCATTGTTTTAAGGATGTAGTTTTCTTTAAGGTTTAAGTTTTAGAGTTTAAGATTTAAGATTTAACAAACCAAATTTAACATTGTTGGAATGAGTTCCTTCAGAGTTCGTTTGAGCCGATTTATGAGATGTTTGATAACCTTCTTATACTTATTACCATAAGAAAGTTCTTTTTATAATAATATTACCTAAGTACGACATATTATTTTTTTTTGTCAAACTCATAACTAATTGATACATATATAATCGACTCTTTGTAGCATAATAATTGATGTTACTATATATAAATTGTTCTATTTCTATAACTATATGTATAAGCAAACTATATGAAAATGCAGCGAAAGTTGAATTAATTGTTATTCTATAACATGAATTATGAAAATTTCTGCATAATGTGCGTGTGATATGACTAATGACTTGCATACCTTCTAAAACCCATAGAATCGTGTGCGTACAAGGGATGAGATCTTTTACAACTCATTCTTATTTTACTAACCTAAATAACTATGTCAAGATTAAGTCATATCTTTAAACCTTTTTAACATCAGTGTAATACATGTAAAACATTTTTTATGTGTTTATATAAATTCATCTCCGTTTAAGAGTTAACGTCGTTGTAAGTCTTTGACTTGCATCATTGTGACTGCTTAGATCCAAAAATTTAAAATGATATTAATTGTCAAACGATAATGAATTTACACATATACATAAAAAAAAAGTGTTATACATGTGTTATAATGATGTTCGAAGAAAACAATTGAGACGTGGATTGATCTTATAGAGTTATTTGGGTTAGTACAATAAGAGTGAGTTATTTTTTATTCTCAATCAAATATACACACACATATAGGGTATGGATAATTTGAAAACCACTTTTATTTGTGAAAAGCCAGAAAACCTCATGTAAAACATACGTAATAAAAATAAAAAAATTTGTAAAACATACGTAAAAACGTAAAAAAATTTTATAAAATATTATTTTTAAAAATATTTCTTCGGTGCTTTTTTGATTTTTTTATAAAAATATGTCCAATAATGTTATAAACCTGTAAAAAAATTTAAAAAAAAAAGTTTGTTTTACATGAGTTTTCAAGGTTTTCTCACTAAAATAAGGTTTTCATTTTATTAATCATATATATATATATATATAATCAAGATAAAATTTAGTTTTATTTTTTTGATGATTGTGGGAATTTACTTACATGGTAAACTCACGGGTACCCCAATATCCGACTAACTAAGAGAAATAAGTAAAACACGACTGCAAGCAACCGGGTCGGTAACCTTCAAGGAAAATCATCCTAAGTGATAATTGAACTTAAGATCTATATGTTGTCCCTCTTCTACTCAAATGTGTATGCCTGTTGTGAAGTTGAGATTCAAATTTACGTTGTCTGGTTACACACACAGTTAATGTAAGATTTGACCACATCTGTATTCTCATTCAAGGTACTTCTCTTCAATCTCAGTTTGATTTCGATCTTCATTTTTTTGAATTGGACATTTAATTTGTGTTGATGTTGTCTTAACATGTAGCATATCACTATACTACAACAAGCATACCTAGTAAAAATCTCACTTATTTATTTATTTATTTATTTTATTTACAACAGTTTAAACAAAACATATAAGCTTGAAGCATAAAGTATAAACATGAAGCATCAACGTTTTATCTAAACAGCTAAGCACTAAGCAAATAAGTCATCGTACAAAGCAAACAAATCAAAGAGAAAACATGTAGCATATCACTATATGAACAATTATATCAACATTTATTGATTTGTATCTCAATCAAAATAATAAGAGTGCCTATATATTTTACAATATGTCATCATGTACTAACATCACTTACCACATTTATGTTCTCTTTCAATCCATGTCGTTTGTCGAAAGCCAAACAACCCCAAGACACACACAACACAACACCTCACTGTCATCTCCATCATCCTAAAACATTCTCTTCCATCATCTCCTCAACACAACATGTTATCCTTTTAACATTACATGACCACCTCCCCATTCTTTTTTTCCCCATACTGACCCCACCTTTCTACTTCTTCATGAGGTTTATGTGATTATAGTTTAATTCCATTTTGGATGTTTAGGTTTGAGAATGCTTTTGTTTGAATTATTTTTTAGATTTTGTATTTTTATTTGTGCCAAATTGCCAATATATATATATATATATATATAGGGGAAGGATCATAAGAAAACTCATCAATTTAGAGAAAACCAAGAAAACTAGAATCCACCAATCAAATAATTTCTTTTATATCTATTTATTTTTATTGAAAAGGGTATTTTAGTAAAAACATCCATTTATTATTTATGGAATTTATTAAGTTTTAATTGTTTCCTTTTTTTCTCCCAAAATCTGTAACTTTCAATCATGTCAATATTTTGTAACTTTTTTTCCCTGTTCACGTTAACTTGGCTTCACCAATTCCAAATTCAAAATTCCATCTGCAAAATGAATCAAAATGAATCCTGATGAACCATTTCCTATCATTGCTACTATCAACACACAAACGCTCGAAGGTCCGAACAAACAACGATCCATCATCAAACCGAAGGCTATTAATTCTTACAATCAAGATGGATCTGTTTACGATGCTCAAGGCATGAAGTTCTCTAGTCATCTAGGGAACTCATTTAATAATTCATATGGTCGACCACCATCAATCGGAACTGTGAGGCAAACCATGGTTTCTCAACCTTTGTGCATAGATGAGTTGTATCATACCATTCTTGGCCTAATTTTCGTTTGTTTGTGTACATATATGTTTTTTTAATCTTTCGAGTAAAGGTGTTAGATTGTGATCATTTTATTGATTTTCTTTTCTTGTGGGTATGTAATTGAAATGAAAGAGAATCCATTTTATGTTTTAATTTCTTGACTTCCTTATCATATTCTCTCTGGGGTTTTTTTTTTTTTTTGCTAAAAGATATAATGGAATTAAAGAAGTTCATTGTCTAGATGTTGAGTGTATATAGATCGGTTTCTTCCTGTTGTTACATATATGTAACTAATAGTGTTACATATACGTAATAAATTACAAAATCACGAAATTCTTGATTAAATCAAATAGGTGATAATCAAGTCTCAATTTTTATCTATATATGTATGTTTTGTTGTTACATATATTAGTTACACATATGTAATCAAATGTTTGTTTGGTTTGATGTTTAATAATTCTTTGTATCACATATATTATTTACATATATCAGGTAGTATATGATTACATATATGTAATCATATAATTTGGTTGAAAATATTCAGAATTTTTCATGTATGTAACACTTAGTATATGATTACATATATATAATCATATATATAACACTTACTATATGATTACACATGTGTAATCATGTGTGTAACACCTAAATATATATAATCAGGTATATGATTACATATATGTAATCATGTATATAACACCTAATATATGATTACAGAAAATTTCAGATTTTTTGAATCAAAATATCCGTATTGTTTGAATTCAATTTTTTGAGTGAATTTTTTTTTTGAATTAATTTGTGCATATAATTTATGAGAGAGGAGAAAGAAAGGAGAGATTTTAGGAATTTTATTTAATATAGGAGAGATAATAGATTTTTTTGGACTAATATACCCTTATAATCAAATAATTAAATCCCTTGATTGTTATGTAATTACAATGTTGCCACTAATGATCTCAACCATTGATTATATTAATCAATGGTGGATTAAAGGTTTTCTTAGTTTTCTTAAAAAGGAGGGTTTTCTTAGGAGCCCTTCCCTATATATATATAGGGGAGGATTCATAAGAAACCATCATTTTGAAGAAAACTAATCACAATTATTACCAATTAATTTTTTTTTTCATTTTTTCATTTTTATTTCCTTTTATTATAAGATAAGAAATGTAAAAATAGAAAAAAAAAATGTATTTAGGTTATTACGTATATGTAACTTTAAAAGTTACATACGAAACTTTTTGAGTTACATATATGTAACTTTGTGATCTACATATTTTTTAAAAAAAAAAATTGTTTATTATAACATTTATATACTTATAATAAAAAAATTATGATTTTTTTTCAAAATTTATTGGTTAGTATGAGTTTTTTTTTGTTTTCTTCAAAATGAAAAGTTTTCTCATGAACATTCCCCTCTCTCTCTCTATATATATATATATATATGGTATGGATAATTTGAAAACCATTTTTTAGTATGAAAACCCATGTAAAACATACGTAACAAAACGTAAATTTTTTTTTATAAAATCATGTAAAACATACGTAACAAAACGTAAACGTATTTTGTCAGATCTGACGCAGCGTTACGTATGTTTTACAACGTAAAAAAATTTATAAAAATAATCGGCACTTTTTTGTTTTGTTTTTTTATAAAAATGTGCCCAATAATATTACAAACATGTAAAAAAATTCAAAAAAAAAATGTTTTTTTACATGAATTTTGCCTAGTTTTCAAGGTTTTCACATTAAAATGATGTTTTCATTTTATTAATTTTCTATATATATATAGGGTTAGGTTAACCTAAATAAATCTCTTAACCTAAAAAGCCTAAGAATGATCTTAAACTATTAGATCATTAATTAATGACATATGATTAAATCAAGTTGTTGGAGGGTATTTTAGTATTGACTACTTTTGTTGACTTTTTATTAAGTTCCTCCACTTTCTTTAAATGTTTATAACTTTTACATACGAAATTATTTTTTGAAAAAAAATTACCATGAAAACGAGCATTTTTTTATTTTCAAAATTAGTAGTGTATTGCTATAGAAAATTTTTTGTTTTTTAATTTATTGTGTCTTTTGTGCAAGTCATTGTGTCTTTTGTACAGGTAATTGTGTCTTTTGTACAGGTCATTGTGTCTTTTTTTTGTTTTTGCTTAATGTTGTGTTTTCCTGAACATTTTAAGACACAATGATGCTCATAATACATGATGTTAAGCAATGATGAAACAATGACAACTATGAATAACACAATGATCTTTAAAATGCACAATTACCTATAATAAAGACACAAAGACAATTATGAACAATTTTGTACATGTCATTGTGTCTTTTGGTTAGGTCATTGTGTCTTTTATATATTTCATTGTGTCTTTTATATATTTCATTGTGTCTTTTATGTTTCTTTTCAATGTTGTGTTTTCCTAAACAATTTAAGACACAATGATGTTGCAGAATACATAATGTTAAGCAACGATGACATGATGGCGAGTATAAATAAAACAATGATATTTAAAAAAAGACACAATTAAATGTAAAAAAATCACAATGATGAGTATAACAACTTTGTACGAGTCATTGTGTCTTTTGTATAGGTTATTGTGTCTTTTTTACATGTCATTGGGTCTTTTTTGTTTCTGCTCAATGTTGTGTTTTAATGAATAATTTAAGACACAATAATGTTGCAGAATACAAAATGTTAAGCAAGAATGACATAGTAACAAGTATGAATAACACAATAATCTTTAAAAAAGACACAATTATTTGTAAAAACACAATTACCTGTAAGAAAAACACAAAAAGATAATTATACACAAATATTTAAAAAAGACACAATCACGATAATTAGACACAAAGAGCTGAATTTTTTTTTTCATTTTTTACAACAAAATTATACTCATTTTAAAGATAAAATTTTTTCGTTTTTATGATATATTTTAAAAAAAAAAATCATGTGGGGGGAAAGTGGTTATGACTAAATTACCCTCTAACAAATTTTCCCTCTAAAATTTTAAAATTTCAATCTTAAATTTGATCTCATGATCTAAAAGTCAATAATCATTCTTAGCCTTTTTAAGATAAGAGGACTATTTAGTTGAACCCAATCGTATATATATATATCACACCACTATATAATACATATTAGAAGGATAAAATAGTAATTTGCTTAAATCTCTTAAAATTAAGAGTTTTACAACTCTTATAGCTTAAGGTACAACTTTTTAATTTAATCTAAATGTTTGTTTGTGTTTTCATTTTGTCTCACATTGGTAGCTTTTAAAAATTTAAATAAGATAGAGTGATTATAAAAGAAAATCCTTCAAAACAAATGAATCATTTCTTGACATTTTTTGTGCATTTGGCCTTTATGTTAGTAGTTAAAGTCACTTTTAGTTAACTACCAAGTTAAAAAATTGTTTTTGTTATGGTTATGACTCATGAATGAACCATGCAAACCTTTAGAACATCCAACTTAAGTGTTGTGTTTTCCACCGCAACGCGCAGGTACTAGACTAGTATATATATATATATATAGGGTAAGGATTCGTTGTTAACTCACCTTAATTGAGGTAACCCATTAACCCTGTCAAAAAACGCTCAAATAGCAAAAAAATTTTCATGGTCTTTTTTATACAAAAATAGGGGGCTCCTTTTTTAAGTTTTTGCTAATTCACAAGCGTTTAAAAGTTAAACAAAGTGTAAGTTTGCGTTACACTGTGAAGATATATTTAAGTGTCGCAGTGTAACGCAAACTTACACTTCGTTTAACTTCTAAACCTTTGTGAATTAGCAAAAACTTAAAAAAGGAGCCCCCTATTTTTGTATAAAAAAAGACCATGAATTTTTTTTTTTTTTTGCGATTTGAACGTTTTTTATCAGGGTTAATGGGTTACCTCAATTAAGGTGGGTTCTTATTTGAGCCCAATCATATATATATATCAATAATATTTTGAAATCTTTCAATCTCTATGGCACACTAAATCACCCACTTCCGTCTTCCAATCCACCTTCCAAAACACTTTATATTCTCCAAGCTTCATATTATATCTTGATTAATATAAAAAAAAAAAGAGTTTCTGCTGCAAATACTCTTCAAGAAATTCTCCCTCTCCTTAACTACACTACTCTGATTACAAGTAAGTTTTAATTTATGTTTTAAGTTTCAGTTCTTTTATTTTAATCCTTCTTTTGCTTAAATGCAACCATCAAAAAATATTGGTATCAAAGCATAGACGATTCAAAATCTAAAAGGCTGAGACAAGCTCTATGTGTAAGGCAGCTTGAGTTGCTTAAGTCCTTTGTTAGAGAACTCTCTCATATGAAGATTAGGGATTGTTGATTGCTTTGAATTTATCATTATTATTTTGAAGTATGGATTATTATTGTTTCTGTTAATTATTGCTACTATTAAAATCAAGATATAAGAAAAATTTCAAGAGAATAAAGTGAATTTGGAAGAGAAAGGAAGATGGAAGATTTAACAAAAATTGCAAAAAACTTAGAATTTTTAAATTTGGAATTTGCTGAAAAAGGTGAAACTAAGATAAGTGGTAATTTTTATAGTCTTATTTGTAGAATTAAAGAAAAACATAATCATAGTATACATACAGATAACGCACACCTAAATAGTTTAACAGATTTAATTATAAATCTAGGATTTAACTTACAAATAGAAGCGTAAAATAATAAAAGATTAGTGTCACAAGTTAATAAACAAACAGAAGAAATTCAAAAATTAAAAGAAAATTTAGATTACATTAAAGAACAGAATAATCAAATATTAAGAGAATTCAAAAATAAAAATAAAGAGATAATAGATAATCAAGACGACATAAATAAAATAACTACAACATTAAATAACTTAAATATAAACGAGATTAAAATAGAAAAGAAACAAAAACCATATAAACACTGGTTACCAAGAAAATGAATAAAAATAGATCTATAAGAGAAGCAAGAAAATCTACAAGTAATATAAATGATATAATTAGTTCAGAATCTTTTATAAATAAAATAATTAGAAAAGGATCATGCTCTAATAGTCCAAAAAATATACAGTTAGAAGAAGAAATAGATGTAAACAAAAATATAGAATTATACAACAAAAACAAAATAGAAATATTAAATCCAAGAATCCTTTATCAAACAGGAGCATTAAACATAAACACTACATTAATAAGAAGTAGTAGAGAAGAAATATTAAGAGTAATAAATAAAACAATTATTATAGAATTAATTTCTCCAGAAACAATTAAGAAAATAAAAAATTCAGAAAAAAACTTTGTACACACAGGATTAATAGTCATAGGAATAAAAGCTTTAGGAAAAAAAAATCTAGGAACAAAACTATTAACATTAATATTAGATAAATGTTGGAAAACATAATTAAACAAAGCAATAATTTCTGGAATGGAAATAGATTTAAGTCAAAACACAACTTTATTTTACTGTACACCAGGAATATTAAAAGATATAAATGACCTTAAAAACTTAAAGATAGCTCTACAAACTAAAGGATATGAACAATATGAAGGAAATAATATAGTAATAAGTATAGGAGTACTAGGAAGAGCTAGTAACAGATCAGGAATGAATTTTAAAGTAAACATAGAAGGAATAGTAAACACAATAGCCTCAAAATCAATACAAATGATAGAACCTATAAAATAAATCCCGAAACATTATCAGGACTAGAATGGAAGTTAGATGATATTAAAGAAGAAGAAAAAGTAACGTTAATACCAAAGAAAAGTTATTTATATGAAGGAATAGATGGAACACAAAGCTTAAGATTTACAAATTACAAAGAAGAAAATATGTCTGAAGAAACTAACAGTGAAACAAGTGAAACACAAACACAATTCAATTTTATGAATTTAGAATATGAATCAGATTACGATGATTTACCAAATTATGATACAGAAAATGAAATAGATGAATTAAATTCAGAATTTTTAAAATTTGAACAAGAAGAAATGGATTACAGTATATTTGAAGAAGAATAAATTATAGATGAACCAGTATTTAAAAATGAAGAAACAAATAAAACCATAGAACAAATAATTAATAAAAATTTTACAGAATTAAATATACAAGAAGAATTAGATGATATGATAATAGAATGTATAATGGATTTAAAAATGACATACGAAGAACGTTATAATAAATTACAAGAATATTTTAACTTACCATTAGTAGAAAATATATCACAAGGAAAAACAATGATATCAAATTTTTATAAACAAACAACAGAACATACATTTATGGATCAGGAATATGAAAGAAGAAAAAGAAAAACTCCAGAATGGGGTAAAACAGGATACGATACAGAAGAAAGAATAGGAAGAGAACCATGGGAAAAACCATCGGTTAGTTATTACCAAGAAGATAATAGTATAGGAAGAGGAAATAGATTACCAATAGGAAATATACATAGTAATAGTATGTTAATTTTAGAATCACAGAAACCTCAATTATGGATAGATGAAATTTTAATGTGGCAACAAACAGTAGTAAGAATGTGGGAAACAAATAAAAGAGATAGTATGGATATGTTTTCATATTTAGAAACTACATTAGGACCAACAACTTTAGGAATTTGGCAGAGTAAAAAGACTCAAGATCCAAATGAAGTAAATAGATTAAAAGCCTTAGGAGATAATCCTTATAATTTTACATCACAAATTAGAACCCTTATTATAGGAGTAGACCCAGCAAAAAATAACACATTATTACAAGATACAGCCATAAGAAATTTAGAACAATTAAGAATATCAAATATGAAATATATAAATGAATTTACACAAGATTTTACAAGATTATTATCACAAACAGGACAAGCCATGGATGATAATTTATGCGATAAATATTTTATAAAATTACCAGGAGATTTAGGAAGAAGTATACATGAATCATGGAAACAATTGTATGGTCAACAGCAAAATTTAGGAATAGGACCTAGAGTAACTTATACATTTGGAATATTAGAAGAAAAATGTAAGGAAATAGCATTACAAGAGCAATTAAAAAGAAATGCCTATGCGTTCTGTAAAACAACAATATACACACCACAAGCATATGGATATTATGATAAAAAGAAAAAATTAAGAAAAAGTAATACTTACAAAAAAGAATATAAACCTTATTACAAAAACAAATATAAATATGTAAATAAACCAAAAACAAGGAAATGTAAATGCTTTATTTGCGGAGATGAAAAACATTTGGCAAATAAATGTCCAAATAAAAATAAAAATACAGAAAGAAGTACTTTAATAGAACAATTAAATGAATATGAAATAGAAACATTAGAAACATATAATACTGATAATGAATCTATATACAGTATATATAGTGATGAAGAACAACCATTAACAAAAATAACACATACATATATGAATATTGAAGAAGAATGTAAACATGATTGGAAACATAATAGAGGAAATAATTATATAAAGTGTTTTAATTGTGGATATTATCCAAGTATAGAAAAAAGATCACAATGTAATATATGCTTTAAAGAAATATGTTATTTATGTATAAAAGAATTATATAATTTAGAAAATAATAAAGAACAATATGAGATAGAAACCAAAGAAAATAAGGAAACAGAAAAATTAGAGAAAATAGAATTAATAACAGAAGTACAAAAGTTAAAATTACAAATAATAGAAGAAAAAATAAATAATATGGAAATAAAATCACAAGTACTGGAACATAAGATAATAATATAGAAGATATAATATTTAAGAAAAAATAAATAGAAATAAGTAAAATGTCAATAGAAAATGAAAAAACATATATACAATCACAAGGATCAATGAATATGATAAACATACAATGTAGATTATGGTTAGATACAAATAAATTTCTAGACTTAAATGCATTAATAGATACAGGTGCAACAAAGAGTTTAATATCATACAGCTTAGCACCAATACAATATCATAAAAAATTAACATATAAACTAATAACAAGAACAACAGAAGATAGATTAATAAATATAACACATTATTTGGAACCTATAGGAATACAATTTTTAGACTTTTCAGGAAATTATAGTATAAAGTATGATATACCACAGATAAATATAAATCCACAACACATAAAATCTCAAGATTTTGTGATAGGATTAAATTTTATTTTAGGATTAAATGAATCAATAACAATAACAAAAAATTTTATAACTTTAAGTAAACATATATATAGTTTTCCAACCTCAATATATACAAAAACTTCTACATTTGCTGAAAAAAGAGGGGAAAAAGGGAGTTTAGAATTTTTAAAAACAAATAAAAGAACAGAATTATTACAAAACGAAACAACAAAATTATTAACAGATTTTTCAAATCATGAATTAGAAAAAGGAAAAGATATAAAAACTAGTATAAATCATCCAATAATATTACATTTAGAAAAAATAGGATTAATAGGTGAAGATGTTAAAAAATCAAAAGTAAACTATGAATGTAAATTTAAAATAAAAAATCCTGACATAACAATTAGAACAGCAAATATTGAATATAGTCCTTTAGATAAAGAAGAATTTAAAAAACAAATACCAAAAATGATAGAACAAGGATTAATTAGAAAATCTGAAAGTCCTCATAGATCAGCAGCATTTATAGTAAGAAATCATAGTGGAATAAAAAGAGGAAAAGCTAGAATAGTATATAATTACAAAAGATTAAAGATAATACAGAAGATGATGGATATAATATACCAAATAAAGATACATTAATACAATTAATACAAAAGAAAACGATATTTTCAAAATTTGATCTAAAATCAGGATATAATCAGTTAAAATTAGAAGAAGATTTGAAAAAATGGACAGCTTTTACATGTTCAGAAGGACAGTTTGAATGGAATGTTCTTAGTTTTGGCCTAAAAAACGCTCCTTCAATATTTCAAAGATTTATGGATAATATATTTTTAAAATATGATTTCTGCTTAGTATTTATTGATGATATTTTAGTTGCAAGTGAAACAGTACAGGAACATGAAAAACATATGCAACAGGTATTTGAAGAAATAAAAACACATGGTATAGTTATATCAAAAAGAAAAATGGAGTTATTTAAGAAAAAGATTTCTTTTTTAGGTTTAGAAATCGGAAACGGGAAAATAGAATTACAATCACATATTACTACAAAAATTCTACAATTTCTGGAAAAATTTGAAAATTTAAAACAAATACAGGCTTTTTTAGGACTAGTAAATTATGCTAGAAAATTTATTCCAAATTTATCAAAATTAGTAGGACCATTATATAGTAAAACTACAAAAAATGGTCAAAGATTTTTTAATAAAGAAGACATTAAAATAATAGAACAAATTAAAGAAAAAATAAAAGAAATTAAATCCTTAAAATTACCATTTGTAACAGATTATATAATAATAGAAACAGATGGATGTAAAGAAGGTTGGGGAGCAGTATTGCTTAGTAAACCTAATAAATATAGTCATAAATCAGAAGAAAAAATATGTGCTTATTCCAGTGGTAATTTTAAATCAAAAAATAACTGGACAAGCATAGATTTTAATTCAAGCATTAATCAATACGCTTGAAAAATTTAAAATATTTTTACAAAAAGAATTCACAGTTAGAACAGACTGTAAAGCAATAGTAAAGTTTATAAAATATGATCAAAGTAAAAAAGTTAAATAGAACCCGATGGGTTAATCTACAAAATATAATACAAGGACAGTGATATACTATAAATTTTGAACATATAAAAGGTAAGAACAATGGGATAGCTGATATGTTATCTAGAAATATGAATAAATTATTTTGTGTAGATGGACAGGAAAAATAAAGGCAAAGGTAAACTTTTACAAGCAAGAAGAAGTCTTTCTCCAATGGAGATTTCTTCAGATGAAGATAAACAACAGTCTGCAACAAGTTACAAAATGTTACCTGCATCTATAATTGGTTCAAGTATAAAGATACCAGGACCTATATTTGGTGGACAGAATACACAAAATACACAGATTAGGCCTACAAAGTTCTATAAACCAATTACACCAAGTACATTTGGGTATTCAAAATTACAGACTACACAGAAAACAACTATATTTCCAAAAACTATACAAAGTTCTACTATAGTCTATGGAAATTATGCTTTACAGAGGTGTGACGATCCTACTAAAAAATTTCGTCCTATGATAGAAGTAAAGTTAACAGATAAACAACTATGTATATTAGATAACCTATGGCATATTCAAATCATGCCACAGGCCTCAAAGTTTAAAATACATATTATAAACGCTTTGAGTATATATTTTGCTGAGCAAACAGTTATAAATTCCGAAAAAATACAAAAACCCAAATATACACATTATGTTATATTTAGGGGTACACAGTTAGGAATTTATAATAAATGGGAAACAGTGGCAAAACATATACAGTGCCAAAACCCTATCTATAAAGGCTTCTGTTCATTCAATGAAGCTTTAAAAGTTGCAAGGGAAAACATTGGCTTAACATTGTATATAGAACCTGAACAGGTACAGACGTTCTCGGATATAGTAAAAACTAATCCAGAACAACTTATACATAAACAACAAGAAGAAATTGTACAGTTACAAGAGAAGCTCCTAAAGAGTGGTAAAGATACACAGAATATACAGTTGTCTATAGAAAATAAGTTGTTAAAACAACAACTTAAAATATTAGAATCAAAAAAATACACAGATATTAAATAAATTTGAGAAAAGTACAGAATTGCATAGAAATTCTGAATGGTATTCTAGGAGTTTTGAAGCGTTCAGATACAGAATGATAGATACACCATGGAAACAAATCATGAAGCCTCTTACCGATAAATTTCCAGAGTTCGAAACAATCATTTCTCAAAAAAATTTGTGCAGAATTTCCATTAATTTTGCATAAACTACAACAAAAAATTCTAGAGATTGCTTTTACACATGATAGAGACATTACAGGAGTCAAAACCATAGAAAGAACTGAAGAAGGAAAATCAACAGGGTTACTTTTATTACAGATCTTCTACCCAACAACTTTAAAAGATGATGAGATAATCGAATTTTACCACTATGGTATGATTGATTATCTAGAAATCAGATTAAACAGAAAAACAGAAGATTTATTACAAAGATTTGGAGAAAAATTTACAGTAATTATTGAGAATATACCTACACACTCAAGAGATCCCATAATTGGTTGTAAAATTTTTTCTTCTTTCCCATACTTAGATGAAAATTCTTATAGACCTGCTAGAAAGAGGATCTTTGTGTCCCATAGAATGTATTTACACAATTATTTACAAGATCTAGCAGTAACTGGTGACATTGATTTTGGGAATCTTCCATGGGTTAGTGATATGTTAAAAGAAGATGAAGATCCCTATAAAAAACAAAAATTTTCAGATTTTTACAAAAAATATCAAAAGACTCCACAATTGTCTTAAAGCTTTAGATGACAAATTTATTATCTACTTGGTGAAGGGCATTATGTACAAATTTATGCATATGAAAACTGGAATATGCTTCTACCATTCGTTGGAGAAGGAGAAGACCTGGAGTTAGAACATATTATTAACAAAGAAGATAATAACAGTCGTCCAGGATCATAACAATCAATAGAAAGCATACCAGACACACACAGAGATTTCTAGAAGACATCGTCATCAATGACGAATACACAGATAAAAACAAAACAAGACGGATGCTGATAAAAAGATTCGACAGACAGCATCTTACTTTTTCTTTTTGAAAATAATTGTACTTTTGTAAATCTGAGTCGTTCTTTTAGAAAAATAAATCTAGACCGCTAATTGTAAATGATTAAATAAATTTTGTACGCCTATTTAAGGCACTTCGTTCTTCATTAGAAGACACACCGAAAGACATTTCAATAATATTTTGAAATCTTTCAATCTCTATGGCACACTAAATCACCCACTTCCGTCTTCCAATCCACCTTCCAAAACACTTTATATTCTCCAAGCTTCATATTATATCTTGATAAACATTAAAAAAAAAAAAGAGTTTCTGCTGCAAATACTCTTCAAGAAATTCTCTCTCTCCTTAACTACATTACTCTGATTACAAGTAAGTTTTAATTTATGTTTTAAGTTTCAGTTCTTTTATTTTAATCCTTCTTTTGCTTAAATGCAACCATCAAAATATAATATTTAGTTTTTACACTTGGATTTAGGATTTGTGAGTTTTGACTTGAATTGATATGTAAATAATTAAATTTGTGACTTTATATAACAGTATATTGAAATAAAAATATATCACAACAATATTAAAAAAAAAAAGAAAAAAAACCTAATTACGTACCTTTTTATCCGTGTTACTGTTCATATGATCTTTTTATTCTTACTGCTAACAAAAGAATTGAAACACACAAGAAGCGTGCACGTATATCTTGCATACTTTTATTGAATTCTTTATTTGATTGCAAAGCATACATACACCATACACTCAATTTTAAAAACATGTGTTTGGCCAAATGCAGTGTCTCTTAATTGTTCATTTGATGGTTTATTCTTGATGATGCTACCAAAAGATTCATGAAAGAAACATGAAAGTAAATCTCGCCTTTAATTTATACATTTACGCTAATTATATATTATAAAGTTTAGGAACGACATACGTTTTAAATTGTTTTTTGTTGAATGCAGTTTTTGATGTGTTACTTTATGTTGTGAAAAATGCCAATTTCGTAAGCCCCGGCTTTATATTTTGATTATTGATAAGATTAAAGGGATGTTTGGTAGCCTTTTAACAGTTTATAGTCTTTTTAATGATTAAGTTGTAATTTTAAGTCTGGATGTTAAGAGTCTTGAATGGTTAAAAGTTATCTTACACATGGATCATCATGTTTCATTTGAACCTAAATGTTATTCAATTCCATATTTTTGTAGGTTTAAATTACTAAGACTCAAGAGGAATTTTTCTTGGAGGCCACCGGCATGGTTGCATGCTGCCGCGCTTTACCTGTTCTTCTTGTTTTGTCAGGTATTGGAAGGACTTGAGGCGTTTACTATGTATGTAGGTTCCCACGATAATTATAAAAAATAGTTTAAAGAGAGAAGCTGCCCTTAATGTTTCTAGAGGAGCATATATACAAGGGGTTAAAAATGACGTTTTTTTTTTTTTTTTTTTTTTTTTTTGCAATCCCTACTTTTGTTGACACGACCCAAAGGCCAGAATTAGTAACGATGAATGTTGATAAGTCAATCTCCAAGTGCTTGTAAATTAATTATAGACTATTCTCTATAAAATATCTAAATGAATAGTATAAATTCTGTAGTCATTGAAAGAAGGAAACACCAATTAGAAAAAAACTAAAACCTCATCTAATCCAGCTATCAAATAACTTCATTTAATACAAAATTTTATACGCACACGAGTGTATCAAACACACGTATTATAAAATAGGATCAAATCAAAATGGTTTTATAGTGAGAAAGAAATATTTTGAGCTTTTGATCAAATTAATTAATGGTTAATATACAATGGTTCTTATTTTTCATTTAAAACTTAAAACGTACTAAAATTAAAGCTTGGAGGGTAAAAAAAAAAGAACAACCTTCATTTGATGATTATTTTTTGTGATAATCAAGTTCTACTATTTTTTTAAAAATCAAATTGTAACACCCCGACCGATGGCGGAAACGTCGGGAAGCCACGAGGGATGTGTAGATTGTTCAAAAGCTCGTGGGCATATAACTCAAATCATCATATATCATTCAATCAACCAAATTAATTACACAAAAATTATGTTCGTCATGAAAATGTTTACATCTATTACAAAAGAGAATTAACTATTTAACTAAATTCAAGTCGCCAGAATTTCAGTTAATTAGCTAAGTCCAAGATCCTATATGATGATGTCCAAAAGTATGAATTCTCCTTACTCAACCTACTTAGCTTCATTACCTGAAACATGTAGAAAATCAAGTGTCAACTACAAAGTAGTTGGTGAGTAATCATAAGTTTTTATACTTAAAACAGCTTTACAAAATGATTATAAAAGGTTAGAGTTTTCCTGAGAAATCCACATGGCACCTGCGAGTTAATCCATCACATAATCCAACACATAATCCAAGTCCAACACATAATCACACATCTCAATTAATCATAAGTATTCAATCACATAGACATTCAACCAATCTCATCCATCAACAATCTCAAATGTTACAAGTGACTATAGTCTATACATGTGTCATTGTATATGACCGAAGTCAAAGTCAACGACACACGGATGTGGCAACTCCACGTGACAATACATGTATCGTTGTAGATGACCGAAGTCAAAGACAACGACACACGGATGTGGCAAACTCCACGTGACAATACATGTATCATTGTAGATGACCGAAGTCAAAGACAACGACACACGGATGTGGCAAACTCCACGTGACAATACATGCAGTTGTTACGAATGACCTAAGTCAATAGTAACAACTCATGGAATATGATAATCCAAAAATATGGATTTCATACGAATAAACAAGTGTCATCCATGTGTTATCCCAAATAGTAATAAATATTGGTATACATGTTTCACCTCCGAGTTTAAAACAAAACAGTTTAAAAGAAAGGGAGGTTTATGAGAACTCACATTAGTCCTTAGATTCAGTGCGTTTGTGTAGATTGCGCGCTCGCGTTTGTGAACTCAAAGCTGTCCAGTCAATCTGTAATTATTATGTGTTTCATGTTCATAAATGTTTGGGTTTTATTTCCAATAAGTGAACTTAATGTTTAATCTTTATAGCTAGTCCTCTATTTAACTTAGTTATTAATTTTCAAGTTAAACGACATTACCTAAGGCTTTCATTATTCTCATAAAAACGAAATTGAGACTTTTTAGTTTTAATTATTTAATGATAATAATTAAATCGTAAATTCGTATTTATTTTCCTATAATTATGCACGCAGGAAAATGACACTCTTCTTCACACACATATCTTTACATACACGCATAAATACTTAATTCCACCACCATTTTTCTTTAAATCACAAAATCCACTTTTAGTCTAATGGAATTAGGTTTAAGTTATTTTCATTAAAAGTTCAACCGTGCCAACACCTTTCAAATTTCATGTATGTTATAACAAAAATGGTGGTCCAAGATATCCATGCATGTATGCTCGTATCTAGTTACAAACTCTTTGTATTTAACCCTAGTTTTAACAAGCTTTAGGTTTAGTATAAATATTTTCGTTTAACCCTTTCATGGTTCGCTGCCTTTAGTCCCCGAACCCTTAAGGTTCGGCCAAGTGAACAAAATGGTTCGGCTAAGTGTAGGTTTGGCGACCCACAAGGTTCGTGACTACAAGCTCCAAGGTTCGGCTCATGTCAAAGGCTATGCCCCGTCAAGGTTCGGCAACCTTGTACAGCACGTGTATGTTCGCATCATGAGGGTTCGCCTAACACAAGCATGGTTCGATGCCAGGCTAAGGGTTCGCAGCAACTCAGCCTCTAGGTTCGTGGGCTGGGTTCGGCTGAAATAGATCAGCTAGGGTTCGGCTGAAATAGATCAGCTAGGGTTCGACTACTTCGAAGAATAAGGTTCGGCTAGCATGGGCTGTTCAACAAGGTTCGTCTTCCCAAGCAGATGGTTCGTCTGAAGTGAAGGAGGTTCGTGGGCTCCCATGGCTGCTGCAACAGGTTCGGCCGATTGCTGTAGGGTTCGGCCCATAGGTGAGTCGCGAACCAGCAACCCTAACCTCTTTGTTCTTGAATTTTGCAGGTTATATGGTCGGTTATGTCTTTCCACGGTTCAAACAACTCGGTTTAAACTAAACAAAACCCTAATCTCGATTTAAATTGGTAGCCACAAGTACATTACGTTTTTAACAAGAACCGAAAAGAAAAACTTAGATTTACCTCTATTCTTTGATCAACCGTGAGATTTTCTTGTACTTTCTTGTTCTCCTTGATTTCCCGGTCGTTTAGGCTCCGAGATCTCGAAAATCCGTCGAAAATTGAAGAAGAAAAGCTAGAGAGAAGTGGGGAGGGTGTGTAGGTGGCGAAAATGGGGTTTTTAGTGAGAGAAAGGGTTTGTTGAAATGAGGAAGAAGGAGGTTCTTTCTTCCTTATATCGCGTATCCACCCCGCGTACCCGGTCTCGTTTATATCGCGATAAAACAAAATGATTGCTCGGTTTTTAACGAAAACATATTTAATGCATAAAACGTTAAATAAATAAGTTTTGTTTTCAATAAATCGTTTTTCAATTTAAACTCGTTTAAATAAAAGATCTCCGCTTATTTTCGTTAAATCAATTATTTAATAAATTAATTTATTCGAATTCGTTTTAGGTTATGATTCCTAATAAACGTTTTTAATTTATTTTTCTTATTTTATTATCGATAAATATTGTTTAATTATCTCATCGAAACGCGATACTTACGTACGTATTCGTAAAGATCGTCACCTTTGCGAATTCAACGCTCGTATCGTATTTCGATTCGATTACAATTTATGGAATATCGTTCCAGAATATTATTCTCAATAATTATATTCGTGTGAATCGTCACCCACGCGAATACATTTATCAAGTTAATATTTCTGAATTAATATTCGCGTTTAAATAATGTTCGTAACCTCACCATCGCGTAATATTATTCTTATTATTTTATTAACTTTAATATTATAATCCCAAACCAAATTCCACTAAACCATAACAGCTCCTAATTCCTTTCATTCCATAACAAAATCCATGATCCGTGTAATCATCTGCGATAAACTCTCTGGTTCTGTTTAGTTGAGTTACAACTTAACTTCCCATGGTTTACGTGTATAGTAATATGTTATAAATATGTATACCAATAACTGTGACAATCATCAAATAATGCATTATCATTAATAATTACAAAATCTCAGGTCATAACAGTACAATCGTACGGATGTACAGACGACCGGAAATACCGTGATGTTACACAAATAACTTTTAAATAGTTAATCCTTTTTTGAAAAAAAAATACATTATAAAATAGAAAATCTTATTATCTTTCATTCAATTATAGTATTGCTATAGTTTTTTTCGTTTATTTATGTGGTTCGTGATTATTGGTACATGATTATTCAGTTGATCCGTAATTCTTATATTTGATCTGTGCTTTTTGCTCCGTCATTATCCTTTTTTTTCATTGATTATTAATTGTGATTTTTATACGTGGGCGGTGATTTGTTACATATGGTCTGTGATCATTAGTTCGTGATTTTTCAGTTGCTACATGATTATGTGTGTTAAATGACAGTCTGTAATTTCATATGATCATATAACAACTTGTGCCGACGATCTGTCGTCGCGTAATTTAGTCTATGCCGACGACATAATGTCGTCGGGAAAGCCTCGTCGTATCAGAATAACTTTCTTGTAGTGTGATGCGGTCCGTGATTTTACATGGACGATAATACATTTTCCTATATAACATGTCGCACGTTCTAGTTCCTTCTTACGCTTTGCACGGTTTCTCCCATTTGTACGTTAACCACCTCTATATATATTAATAAAAACTGCTAGATTGTTAAAAATGATCTTGTTCATCGTCGTGGATGCATTATTCGCTGACTCATAAAAATTACATTACTATAAACTATTTGTATAGATCGTTAGATAATTGTAGTGTTATAGGTTAGTGATGTTTAACGGAGATAACTTATTAATAAGCGTCACACTTTTATAAATATCTACTTTTTATTTTTTTCAAAAGGTTCTCACTCTACTTATTATATTCTTAATAACTTTTCTTATATTATATTATTATTTTAATAAAAATTACAATATTAAACTTGTTTATTTTATCTTTAATTTTGTTATAGGTTTAGCAATTTTTGTTAAACACAATTTAGGTTTTGGATTTAGTTTTATGGTTACTCGATCTGTATTGTGACACTTGTCTTGCATGTCAATTTTTTAATGTTTGTAATAAATGTAAAAAACAGAATAAACTGCATGCATATTATTTGTTTGTATATGTTATTGCGTTTGAGAAAATAGCATAAATTATTATATCATAAATTGTTTTCTTCGAATTGTAGTATATAGAGCTCGTTTGTTTATTTTGAGAGGTAAAGTTTGAAATCATGCTAGCTATATGAAATGACAAGAGCGATTTTAATATATAAATCAAACTAAAAAGTTTGAAATAATATCATAAACATGTGTATAAAAGCTCATAAAAACACTGATATTCATATTTGTTCTTTCTTTTTAAATTCATTTCGAATTATCCAATTAAAATTTTAAGAGTAACATTAAAATAATTCAATATGAGAGTAATCATACAAAATTTAGAGATTTTTCTAGGCTATCCAAACTAAAACCTACAACTTACATGCAATATATAATGCATAAAGAATTTAACCAACTCAAACATTGTTTGCCAATTTGATCAAATAAAATTGCAGTGAACACTAAGGTGGTGTTTGTTTTTCAGAGGCAAAACGTCTGCAGTCTGCGGACCATGTCTGCGAAGCTCTTTTGGAGAAGAGGTGGACCAAACCTCTGCAAGAAGAGGTTTTGAGGGTGTTTGTTTTTCAATTTTTCAAAACCTCTTCCCCAAGAACCCCAACCCTAACCCCACCATCCCTGAGGCTGTTCACCCAACCCCACACCGTCCCACGGCTCGAATTGAGGCCACCGGTGTCACCATCATCGTCATGGAAGAGGGTTCTGGTCGACGAATCACCACCGCGACTGTCACCATCACCGTCGTGGAAGAGTACCACCACCGCTGTCACCATCACAGTCGTGGAAGGGATGCGATTGAGGGTTCTAGGGTTTCGTCGGACGGAAGGGATGCGACAAAGGGATGCGAATTCGTCCGACGAAGGGATGCGATTGAGGGTTCTAGGGTTTCGTCACCATCACCGGTGGTCGCGGTTTGCTAATAGCGGAGTACCACCACCGCGGTTCTAGGGTTTCTTCCGACGAAGGGATGCTTCTTCGCAGATGCGGTGGTCGTGGTGGTGGACGAAGGAGGCGGTGGTCGCGGTGGTCGCAGTGGTGGACGAAGGCGACGGTGGTCGTGGTGGTGGATGAAGGCAGCGGTGGTTGGCTGAAATCTGGTCGACCGAGAAGTGAAGGAGAAACGGTGGTCGGCTGATGAAACTTGGGAAGAGGCAAGAAGACATGGGAATAGGTTGATCCATGTCTGCGCCAAGAAGAGGTCAGGAAGACCTTTTTTAATGAAATGTCTTCGAGAAAACAAACAGTCTAACCTCTTCCCGCGTCTGCGCGGCGCAGACATAAGAGGTTAGAAGATGTTTTTTTAAAAAAACAAACACCCCCTAAAACTTCACAGGCAGAACTCTAAAACAATTGTTTTGGCCTTGTTCGTATAAAAACATATACTCATAGTCATTGACACCCAAAGATAAAATCATTAAAAAACAAACAATAAAAAGGATCATTCTAGCATAAAACCACAAGTGATGCACATGTGGATTGGTTTGAACCATTTCAGTAACCAGGCTAGGGTTTGCCGAGTCAATTAGACCTTACAAAGTGGATAGGGTCCAGTCTTTGCTAAGACACGAGGTTGCAAACGATAATAGTTGACTAATGGTGATAGAGGCTCCCTCACATTAGAATAACAAAAAAAATGAACACATCTATCGTGTATATAGGATTATGTCACATTGCGTACTGATTTTATGTTATGTTAGTTTGACCGTGTAAAATACGTGAGTATGATGTTGCTAGATGACTATTTAGAGAGTACAAGGGAGAACTAGATGTTTTAACTTTTAAGAGTACAAAAGAGACGTTATAAACAAAGAGCTGAGCATACTGGTTTAACACTTTAACTTATACCTGGCAAAATAGGTGGGTTGGGTCGGATTGGATAACGGGTTAGAACAGTTTCGGGTCAGGATATGTGCGGGTCAGAACGAGTTTTAAGCAAAATCAGATCGGGTCTAAATGGATTGTTCTTAAAAACATCAATTTTGTTTAACCTAAGATGTGTTATAAGTAAACATATAGTCCATTTATATAACTTTTAGTGATTTTTTCATCAAATATGTTATTAATTATTCTTAAATGTTTGAATTCATTGCATTTGCATAGTTTTTTGTTACCCATCTTGATCCGCATCGTGTTTAAGTGCTACCCATCTCAACCCATTCAATATTATGTTGTTACACATTTCAACCCATTATACTACAATTGTTTACCCAAACCAACCCGTTTCCTTTTATATGGGCAAAAATTGTCACCTCTAGTTTAACTTAAAAAAGTGAAACAGATAATAGAGAAGGGTTCTCTAAAAAATCTATATTGCTTAAGAAGACAAGAAATGGTTTTTAAAAACTCGAAAATTAACTCAAACAAACTTCAATTAAATACTTTTTTACAATTATTGGAACCAACTTGTTAAACCTGAAATCTTAAACCTTAGACCCTACACAATAAACCTCAAATACTAAAAAAACCAAAGCTTTAAAAATAAACTTTAAATCTAAAGATAAAACCTAAAAGTTGAAACTAAACCGTAAAACCTAAACTATAAAGCTAGTTGTTATAGCTAAAACCTGAAAAACTAATATTATATAATTTGATGAGACAATTTTAATGTCATTAAAATGAGTTTAAGTTTTTTTTTTTTTCAGTTTTGACAATTCTTATTAACCTTCTTAAAAAAATAAACTTTTTATTTGATATTACCGATAATAGAAAGAAAACCAAAATATGCCTGGAAGGAAAGATTTAAGATAAAATACCAATGCTGCTCATATTCCAAAATTACTAATTATATTCCTTTTAACTAATGTTCTTTTAATATAAATAATTTGTATAAATAGTATATGCGCTTCACAACACAATTATAACTCATATTATTTTCTAATAAAACAATTGATCAAAGATAATTTACATAAATTAGCAATAACAACCACATATCCTTTTTGGTGATTAAAATATATCCTTTTATCAAATAGTATTTAGGTACAAACCTTACTTGAAAATTGAAACATAAAACAGATTGCTAAAATTTAGGGATGGCCGTTCAAAAATATATAAATCAACAACGTTTACTCCCGTTTTTCTCAATTGATCCTTCTTCCACGGATTATGTTTGTTAATTACTTAAATCAAATTATTATCAAAGGTTGTTTTCGTAATTTTAACTTAAAAAGAGTTCAAAAGTAAGGAGACCAAATTGAAGAAACTAAAACCATAGGGACCATTTCTGTAAGATTCCTATAACTCCAGGAGGTATTTACAAAGAGAAGATACCATCAAAGCGCTGGCATCTTTTTTGGCGTACGTGCCACCAGCTCATTCCCGCACGCACCATTGTTCCACAGAACTAGAAAACGCTAAAACCAGATCAACATACAACTATTTATGCACAACGTACAGCTCATCTACAAATGTTTCTTCTGGCTTTTCTAATTTTACTTCTGGAAAATATTTCCAGCCTGTAATCTGTCTGTCTCCTTCAACTCTTTGAATTAATTTTCATATATAAATCGTACTTAATTTTATCAATTTCTCATTTGGGGTTTCTCAATTTCTTCAAATTCTTTGAAATTGACGGTAATTGATCTTGTGGGGGAATAAAAGGGTGCAAAAAGATTGATTCTTCAGGCGTTATTTTTTTGATTTGAACGGTAGGGACGCAATGGATCCGTGCCCGTACGTTCGTATAGTCGTCGGAAGTTTAGGTTTGAAGTTCGACGGCACCGGCGATGGTGCTACTCCGTCTTCGACGGGGTACTGCAAGATTAAACTCAAGAATTACCCGACCCAGTTTGCAGAGATCGTTTCTGTTGCCGGTGGCGATGTGAATCAAGTGAACGATCAAGTTCAAGCTTGCTTTAATTTGAAGAAATCGGAGTATGATAGGGTGGTTGATAAATCTAATATGTTGAAGATTGAGGTTTATTCGGGTCGGAAGGGTGGTCCGGTTTGTGGGTTTGGGTCTGGGTCGGGTAAGCTTCTTGGTGTGGTGACGGTGGGTTTGGATTCTGCGGCGGTTGACGGTGGTAGTAACAGGGGGTGTGTGGTGGTTCGCAACGGGTGGGTGGGGATTGGTGATCGGTGTTCGAAGAACTTGGTACATCTGCATTTGAGTATTCGGGTCGAGCGTGACCCGAGATTCGTGTTCGAGTTTGATGGTGAACCAGAATGTAGCCCACAAGTGTTTCAGGTTAACGGGAATGTTCGTCAAGCTGTTTTCACCAGCAAATTCAGTTTCAGAAACAACAGAGATCAGAATCTGAGATCTGAGTAAGTTTTTTTACATGTTTTATTTATTTGCACTTGAGGTGTTCGACGAATTGTCTCAACGATAATTCACAAACAAATAAACATATCAAGTAACCCAGGAGATCTATTTCGCTATATTCTAATAGAATTTTTTATTCATGTTCTTACAGTTCTTCACTATCGGAATCAACCAATTCAAAAAGCTGGTTAAGATCAATAATCAACGATAAAGAAAAGCCGGTGAGGGAGCGAAAAGGATGGTCAATCACAATACACGATCTATCTGGTTCACCGGTCGCCATGGCGTCAATGGTGACACCGTTCGTACCGTCACACGGGACCGACAGCGTCAGCTCATCGAACCCAGGTGCTTGGCTCATCCTCAGACCCGGTCACAGCACCTGGAAACCATGGGGCCGTCTAGAGGCCTGGAGGGACTCCAAATCTAAGGACCACATCGGTTACCGGTTCGAGCTCCTCCCGGACGCCACGGTAACCGGGCTTGATCCAGTGACGTTATCGAACTCCACCATCAGTTCGAAAACCGGCGGGAAGTTCACCATAGACATGAGCAACGGAAGCTCACCGATGTCCACACCAAACGGCAGCTTCGGGTCTGGATCTGGATCAAGCTCGGACTTTGAATTCGGGTCATGGGCGCATTTGATGTATCAAGGGTTTGTGATGTCATCATCAGTGGGTGGTGAACGGCGGTGCAGCAAGCCAGAAGTGGAGGTCGGAATTCAGCACGTGACATGCACGGAGGATGCGGCTGCATTTGTAGCATTGGCGGCGGCGATGGATTTGTGTGTGGATGCTTGCCAGCCGTTCTCTCGGAAGCTCCGGCAGGAGCTGAGGCATGACGGCCAATAATAATTATTTTTTTTTAATTTGCCGTTTTTGAAGATTCTAGAAGAGATGGTACAGCCAAGTTTATTGTTTGTGTGTTTTTTTTAATTTTTTTTGGGATTTTTGATGGGTGATGAATGCTTGTACAGTTTTTTTTGTTACTTTGAAAAGTGGTTTTTGTTGGTTTGATTATTCGAATTGGTTAATTATGAGTATACATGATTGTTAGTTACCAAGACTTAAAGGTTGGATTCATTGTTAAGTTTGAAGGATTTTAGTATTCTTCATTATTTAGATGATTTATTAGGATTGAAACTTTCTTATTTATTAATAATAACAAGTAGTTTGTCAATCGGGAAATGTTGCATATGCAAATTTGTTAATAACTAGTAAATATATCCGGATTTAAATTATTTATGAGTATACAATATACTCTGGCCATCATGGGGTGATCCAAGTGTAAACGCCTTGGTCACGCTCCAATGGCACCTAGGCCTATAAACGAACATAAACAATAAACAAAAACATGTTTATGTTCGATTATTTAAATTTAACCAAAAACAAAAACATTAATGAACATAAAATTTGTGTTTGTGTTCGTTTATTTAGATAATAAATATTTTGTGTTTGTTCATTAGAAAAATTAGATGACTTATTCATGAACATAAATGAATACACACGAATCAAAATAAACGAACGAATATAATTGAACACTAATGACCAAGCATAAACGGACATAATTGAACAAGCATAAACAAAAGCACAAAACAATTGAACAAGCATAAATGAATGTAAATGATAAGTCTCTAAAATGTAAATACATATCATCCATGAATTAGATAGCTAATCGAACATAAACTAACACTAGATAGTTAACGAACAATAAAAAAATAAACTTACCCAATATATTCACACTATTCAGTAGGGGTATGGTAGAAGTATGGACACAAACATTACCCCTATCATAATTGAGATATGGAAGTTTCTCCAAAAAAGTCCTTGACTCAAAGTTATCATCTGAAGTTGATTATCCCAACACTTTTAACGTTATTTTAACAAAATAAATAAAATAACGTTAAAACTACCACTCTTCTCTTTCCCCTTTATTGCGCCCCTCCCATAAGCTCCCTCTATGCCACCAAAAGCAACCACCCTGACGGGCACACTCTAGGTGGTCATAGAAATAAAAATATGTCACTTGCAAATTTGTTTATGGTGTAGTTTAGATGTTAATTTAGAAATCGTGTGTTTGTAGTTCTTGCTTGTTGTAATTTTTAGTATGATGATGGGTGGTAGAATGTTTTTAAAGAAAGAAATATGGAGTAAGATACATGGTTTTGGTTTTGTAATGCAAGTTTTGATTAAATGTGTTTAGCATTTTAAGTATATGTAGGTTTTGTTGAGTTAGTTTAGATCATTTGGTATGTTTTTTTTTTGGGTAACAATATGATTGCTAAAAATTTCAACTTTAGTTATCAGCCTACTAAGAAAGTAGCTAACCATATTATTGTCTAATTTATTTTTCTTAATCACAATTACTTGAACATAACTTGATATTTTATTTGATTTTAAATAATCTCTCAATGAAGATGATGCACTTTTCTTTTCTTTTTTTTTATCTTCATCGTTGATAGATGATGACTTTTCTTAGCCCGACAAAATAGACGGGTCATGTAACCTATAGATTGGGTTCGGGTTAGAATGGATACTAAGCAAAGTTATTTTGGGTCTAATGAGTTGTTTCCAAAAAATATTAATTTAGTTAACTTAAAATGAATTGTTTTGATAATTCTTACCGTTTGAATTTATTCGATCTATTCGCATATTTTTAGGTTATATATCGTGACACACATTGTATTCAAGCGTTACCAACTTCAACTAATTCTATGTTATAATGTTACCAATTTCAACACAAAATTCAATAATTGTTTATCCAAACGAACATATTTATCTTGCTTTAGGTTAAGATTGAGATATGATTCATGTTTGCCTTCTTGATGTGTAATTGTTTTTTCCTAATGCTTTTTGTAATCATCGATAAAAAAATATAAAATGAATCATTGTATTATCTCAAGTTGCACATAATATGTTTGTGTTTTTGCCTCCGAAATAGGTAGCAACTGCTTGTTTATCCTAAGTTGGTAGGGTAATGAGTAATACTGGTTTAATTTTAACAATCTAATAAGAAAAAGTGCTCAAGTTGGTCCAACACTAGTAAAGACAATCTTTTTTTTTTTTTTAAGGTATCAAATAGCTAAAAACTAGATTTTTAATGTCATAATGTATTAGAAAACATTTTCTTGAAGAGTCTTCAAGAAAGTAGAGGTGTTCATTGGGTCGTATAACGAGTTATTCGGGTTTGAAACCTTTTTGGTATTTTCGAAACCCGACCCGAAACTCAAAATATACTATCCAACCAGAACAACCCAAAAAACTGTGACTCTTACATCCAAATAATCCGAACAACCCAAATTATTCGGGTTACTCGGGTATCTGGACCGAAAAATCTACTTTTTGTCTATCCAAAACTCGACACGATACGAATCTAAAATCATATTATCCGACGCTGAAAACCCAAATAACCCAAATTAGGTTTCCGACGAGTTTTTTCGGGTTTCGGATGCGTTTCGGATTTTGGATTTTTTCGAGTTTCAGATAATTTGAACACCCCTATAAGAAAGAAGACCTAAAACAAAAAGATATTAAAATCTTAATAGATAATCCATTTGACTTCCTCCTTTTTTTTTTCTTTTTAAACCTACTTAATTTGGCCAGATAGCAAAAATAATAAAATCTACGAAAGGGTTGATAGAGTAATGATATTTAGTTGTATAGAAAACATGTCTTTTCTCATGAGATATAGGGTTTTCATTGAAAGTGCAAATTAATATATGTTTAAACTTATGTCAAGATTGGCATACTACTAATTGTTAATTTTTTTAAAAAAAAATTGTAAAAAAAAAAAAAAAAGCAAATGTTTATACCAATTCATCTTTGATGGGGTCTGAACCCTTGATCTTAAGTGACTAACACCTTTAACTTAATAGCTTTGTCATTTTTAAAGATAACTCTCACACACAAATTGTAAAATTTTAAAATTGTTCTTTGATTACAGTGCGTAGAATTTATTTGGTTTATTTTCAAGTACTAAATTCTCATTCAGACAAGTTATATGATTAATGAATCCAAATATGAAATTTTAAAAAGGTTAACATACTATTGTAATAAGTTTAAGGCATCTTATATACATGTGCAGAAGATACATTATAACAAATTATTAACAGCATCGTTTCATTGTGATAAATACGTGCTTTATGTATAGTTGCATCAAAATTAATTACACTAGTAAATCGGACCTAATTTGGACAATAGATGGTTATTAGACCACATGACTATACATATTTCTTCCTAGACCAGGCAACCTTAACTAAAACAAGATAAATTAGTTGGTTTGATGAATTATTATTGCATTTAGATTGAAATGAGTAATATTATAACACAAAACGGGTTAAGATGTGTATCATCTTAACACAATGCAGGTCAAGTTAACTAATCTAAAAACTATGGGAATATAATGAATTCAAATGGATACAAATTCTAATTAACAAATATGATGATCAAATCAGTAAAAAATATTTAAATAAACTATTTATTTGGTTAAATCGTTTTAACTAGAAGTCAATTGATGTTTGTTTAAAAACGACTCATCCGGACCCAAATTGATTTTGCATAAAACTCATTTTGACCTTACTTATCCTAACATGAATCTGTTCTAGCGTGGCCAATTCTCCCTCACTCTGTCTTATATTACTATGTCTTGTTAACATTATGTCTTCAGTTTTCATAATTCTATACGTAAGATTAGTTTTACCAAATCTAAAAGTCAATGTTTATATAGGGAGGCGTTTGTAGAACTAAAAATATATATATATATATAAAAAAAAAAAAAACTACGAGAAATTGCTTTAACAATTGTACCATTTGTTACCTAGTTAACTAGAAAACATGTAATCTCAAGCTATTTTTTTTTAAATACGATATATGTATGCATCTATTCACATATATTACTGCATATAAGTATGTGTACAGATGCCTTTTTTTTAAAAAAAATAATAATTTAGAAGAGTTGATAAACGAAATAATAATAATTATTAGATAGAAAAAAAAATAACATTTTCTTCTATTTTACTTTTTGGTTGAAGCATTATTTACACAACTTATTCGATCACTCTAAATTTACAATATATTCATGCTTCTAAAATAGCAATCATACATATGAAAGATAAGTAGATTATATTTGTTAATTTATATATATGCCAACGAATGAAATGGTATGCCACTATACTAAAGGGGCCTATAAATGGAAGACAGAACACAACTTGGTTGTATTTTCTTAGACTTATTATCAGCGAATACATTATCATATGTGGACCATCATATCACCATCACCGTTTAAAGTGCCCATCAAACGGACAACTAAGGGGTTTTGTTTTTTATAATCAAAATGAAAATCAATGTGAATATATACTATAATGTACTTCTAAATTCTAAACCATAATTATTAAATACTATCATGTATAAAATTCTTTCGTGAAGTAAGTGAGAGGATATCCTTAAAATCAATTTCCTCTGAGGGTAACGCTTTAGCAACCAATCAAGATTTAAAACATTTAACAATTTGGATCTAATTTGGCTTTTAACAATTAATGGTTTTATTATAAGATGTGGAATTGTTTAATTTTCCTATATTCATATCAACTTTATTGAGGTAAGTTGCGTAATTATCATAATAATAGGTTGTATAGACCATGATGATCTGCCTAGCTAATTGACGGGCACCAGGTGTAGTAGTCTTTTTAGGAACTTGCTCTTATGTGCTTGACGTGCTTTCAGTTACAACAATGAATGAAACAACAAGAAGTTCTAGTACAGTGTCATGTGATGGTGCAACGTCATGTATAAAACTATAAAAGATATAACATAGCGGGTTCACGGGACAACATAATATATGTTTTCCTTTTCGTTCACTACTTATTAAAAATATATACATAATCATATGTTATATTAAATGCCTGTAACATTTTTGATAAAAAGAAGAACGGGACCGACACCAACATCGATAAAAGATAATGATAAACCTTTATATAACTGTTATATTCTTCATTTGTCTAGATTTCCATAACCAAGTCACCGTAGCTTCAAACCTTTTTTTGTTATGTACTTAACCACGTTGACATAACTAACCTAACGTGTGTAATGAAGCTAATAAACACGTCACATCACATGATGTCACTTTTGACTTTTCTTATAATATTTCTTTCTATTAATCACTTTTCTAAATTTTCATACCATAACATGCGTGGCATAATAATTATTTCCATCTATGTTTCAACGTCAAGCCATAGTATTTGGATTTTAGTCGTACGTTATTGTCTCGCCGTAACACACACGAATAGTTTTGCTTGTAACAACTCATTAGTAATGAGGGCCTCCTTAGGTTTCAGTAAAAAAAATTCTTGCAAAACGTCTTACTCTAGGGATTAAATTCGTTTTAAACTCCAAAAGATTATATTATTTGAATATATAATTTGTTTGTTATTTTAGTTATCTGATTAATTGTGAAATCTACATTTCAAAAGTTGGTTAGTTTCATTGTTTGGTAGGAATAGAATATTAGATGTCAAACACCATTAAATTCAATGTATTGGCTGATTTTGAGACCATTATTTTCCTATGAAAGAATTAGGAAAAATGTTTTGTGTTCTCACTTAAGTGTGTACATGCCTAAGGTTGATACGCCTCAACATCTTGTGTTGCGCATTTCAATTTTATATTTATTCTACTTTTAGAGTTGTTTATATATATCATTTATTTAAATATTATTATTTTTATTGTTATTCGTTTATAGTTGTATCCGGTGGCGGATCCAGATTTTTTTTTCATGAGGGGTGAAATTTTTTTTTTAAGTTATATATTTAGAGTTCGATATATAATATTTTTTTATTTTGTTCTGATCAGGTTAGGTCAAATTGGGTCGGGTCATGCATGTTAAAAAAACAATTAAACTAAAGTTCATATATAAAATCATAATAAAAATAAATTACAACTAAAGTTGTTCTTATGCTTGACAAAATGGACGAGTTAGGTTGGGTAACAGGTTAGAATGGCTGCGGGTTATGATGAATGCGAGTTATCATGGGTGCAGGGTCAGGATGAGTTTTAAGAAAAGTTAGTTTGGGTTTAAATGAGTCATTTTATAAAACATCAATTTCATTCGAATTAAAATGAATTGTAACTAAACAAATAGTTTAATCGAATAATTTATAATAATTTTTTTATCAAATATATTATTGATCATTGTTACCCATTTGAATTCATTATATTCATACAGTTTTTAAGTTACCCATCTTGTTATTGAATTGTCTGTCCAGTTCTCTATGTGGTTTTATTTTTTAAAATCTATCAAAAACATCTATGAAGATTATTATAAGTAACTCTTTTTCCATGAAAACAAGTATAAATATCACTTAAATTATCATCACAAGTCCGATTTTACAAATGTAAGGGGGCGATTGTAAAATATTAAGGAGGTCGGTCAAAATTTAACATGTATATACTATTGGAAAAAAAATTCAAGGAGGGCGGCTGCCTCCCAACTTTCTATGTAGGTACGCCACTGGTTGTATCCATTTTTAAATTTATTTGATTTTTTTGTTATTTTATATATATAATTATAACCGTAGTATATTCTCGATAAACTAAATAAATATCAATATGTCTTTTGATATTATAAAAAAATTAACACAAGTAAAATGATACGTCATTTATCATGTAATTAGCTACTCAACTTCATATATCTATTTGTATTTTATTACGCAACTTTAAATTATAAATTAAAAATATGTCACTTATTATGTAAGTAACTTCTCAACTTCTTGTATTCTATCAAGTGACATTAGATTATATGACTATATGAGTAACATTTCAAACCAATCTCTTACTTTCTATTTACTTCCCTTGTATTATGCAATTTTAAAATCCATATATTACTCCATTTATTATATTTGAAATATGTTAGAATCCCATGTGCTACATGTGTTTGATAAATTACATGTTATAAACAACAATATTTTACAAAGATTTGTGTGTTTATTATTAATTGTTTATAAAATAATAACTATTGAATGTCTAAAAATAACATACTACAAATAAGGATTAAAAATTTAAAATTATATTTTAAGATATTATATAATTGAAATTTTCTTATGATTTATTAAGTTTTAATTAATTTTTATGATAAAAAATCTATATATTTATATTTAATTGTATAATTTAATTATTTAAAATGATTTATTATTAATATTTAATAGGAAAGAGAGACGAAAAACATATTTTTTGATTCATGAGAATATGATAAATGTCGATGCTATTGCATTTATTTTTCTCATTGATGGGCATATGTGTAGAACTAATTTTGAAGTTTTGGGAAGTTGGAATGGGTTTACACATCATTGAAGGTTGATTAATACAAGTGCTTGTTGGTTAAATTATTTATTTGTGTTGTGTTGTAATACATAATGGGAAGACAAAAATGTAACTTTACACAATTTTAATAGTTTAAGTAAATATAACTATCAAAACACATAATGCATTCTTTTAAAGCTAATTGTGTTAAATTGTAATTCATGTAGAAACACTCGGTGGTGGCTATATTAGGTAAAAAATATCATAGCTTGGGGCTATCATAATTAAAAGGCCTCAAATTTTTGAGATTTTTTATTCTAGCGACAACTGATTGACCGGAAATTTTGTTGCTTTAATATTTGTAATTAATCTACATATTTTGTTTGTGATTTATGTTTCTTGTATCTTCCTCCTAATGATTATCTAACTTTTGTGTCATAAGTTCTAATAAAAAATGAGAGTTTTTATATACAGTAAAAAAATCTCAAATTTTCACTCTACTTTGCGCCACCAGAAAGATTGAACCGGTCCTGAAAATAGTTAATGTGTGAAAGGAAATTAATATAGAAATTACAGTTTTTAAAACACATTTACATAATTTTCTAAAGCTAGATGTGATAAGTAGCCATAACATTTAAAACATGTTATAAAATATATTTAAACAAACTGTGTCATAAAGTTTACAATTTGAATCAAAGTTGCACATTAAAGAATTAGTTTAGTTTACCCTTTTGTTAAAGGTTGTTTATTTTGTCTATAACTGATTATAAAATTTGTTTCTAATTTACTTGACCTAAGTTGACGACACCCAAATGGAAGAAATCTAACTAATTCACCTAATGTGAGTGTTAATCACGAATCAAATGCTTTGATATAGATATAATACTTAGGGCGGAAGGGGATCTTCGGCATGGGCGAAGCTCTTTAAGGGCCGGGGGACGACCACCCCCTTTTTTCATCTGTAACGTTAGTTTTTTGGCTGAAATGTTATTTTTAGTTAAAAATATTGGTTTCGTCCTCCGTTGCTTAAAAAAATTAACATGTATTCTAGGTCCCGTAAATTTCCGCCCCCCTCTCATTCTCTCAATACGCTCAAGCTCCGCCACTGATCTTCAGGTTGCCTCCTCGGTTACAATCATGTGCTTGGTGACACAATTGAAACCGGCATGGATTACCATAGCGGGTTGTGATCTCGTGTAAAACTAGACGAAGAAAAGGGAAATGAGCTGTTACAAAAATGGGTGATGGGGATGAAATATTTTTGGGTAATTCAGGGTTGTATTGAAAGTGATTAGGTTAGTTTTAAATAATTTAGAGTAGCAAATAAATGGCAAAATCTAATTGGGTTTGAGTATAAATTTTGAGAATTAGAAAGCCTTTATAAACACAATCAATTATCAAAATATCAATGCCAACTTTTAAAACATATGTTACAATTTTTTAATGGTGAATGTCACACAACTAATCACAAATCATCATTGTTTTTGTTAGGGATAACTTTGTAAAAATGTAATCGACTTTTCATTTTGTTCCAATCAAGTCACTCAAACTATTTTTTGTCCTAATTAAGTTATTCAAGTTATTTTTGTGTTTGAATTCTATGTTTTTAACTTGAATATTAGGTAATACATGCTGATACAAGTTTGTGTAAATAATTTTTTTTAAATGTCTGATTTGAATCAATAATTATTAATTTTAACTAATATCTGACAAAGAACAAAAAATTAATAATTACTTATTAAAGTCAGTCATTTTTTAAAAAAAAATTATTCACTCAAACTTATATCAACATGTTTTACCTACAATTCACGTTAAAAACATAGAATTCAAATACAAAAATAATTTGAATTTGGGTGACTTGATTGGAATAAAATGAAAATTTTGTCACATTTCTATAAAGTTTTCTCTTTTTGTTAGTATGTTATGTTCTTCCCGTAATGTGTGAGAACTCTCGTATAATTAAATGAAAATAATTAATTATATTATTTTCAATTTCTTTTAACAAAAACAATATATAAAAAGAATAAACTAGAAATTATAGTCAATTTTGTTGCGATAAATGTTCATTTGAGTAAAAAAGAATAAAAACGTGCTAGTAAAATTATACAACGCGTTATCTTTTTTAATGATTCCTACTTATAAACCGAAACTACCTTGTACTAATAATTTAATTTATGCCTTGTGTTGAACCCTGAACCTTACATTTAAGTGCCACGTGATAAATTAAGTCAACTTTATTATAAAATATTTGCAAACTTCAAATGTGTTCTAATAAACAAGCACCACCAATTATCACCACCATGGCGAAGGATAATAGGGCCGGCAGGGGCTACCGGCCCCCTCCTTTTTTTGTGAGTAGTTCATTTTCACCCGAAAGATTATTTTTTGTTTTAAGTTTTGGTTTCACTCCCTCAATTCAGAAAAATTAACATGTATTATGGTTCCTTTAAATTTCCACCTCCCTATTTAAAACGTTTAAGCTCCGCCACCGTTGTCACGTTCATTTTTCCAGGCTTAATTATGCACCTAATCTTTGGTCATGCTCTTTAAACTCTTAAGTAACATTTTTGGCAGCCTGCATTATCTACCAATGTTCAACAAGATTTCACAAGCAAATCAGCTCTTTGAACCAACAAGTCCCCAAACAATTACATTCTAGAAATAACAGTTGCAAACTTCAAATTCACAACAAAAGCCTCCTGTTGATATCATTCTGCAACAGTATCTTCACTGCTGTCGAACGCATCAAGATCCTCTAAACGTATAAAATCAGTGGAGTCTATGGTGTCATGTTGGACTTCATCCGAGTCTTCGGTTTCATCCTCTGTTATGAAAGAACCAACATTGTTCTCTTTAGTGGCCAAAAGTGTTTGTGATTCAACAACTGCTGACATATTAGTTGACTTTAAGGATGTTGCTAATTTTTCTACAACCTGAGTTGAATCAGAATCATTTTGACCATGATCAGAAGAAACGTTGGCTGATTCAAAGCCCATTTCTTGAATCTTAGCCCTGTTATGAACATGATTTTCATGTTCTGAGTTACCCGTTTCAAGAAACTTGCTGTTATCTAAAGTTTGGTCATCATGTTCATGAGTAACTGCACTAGAAGCATCGTCTGCTTTATAGTGTTCTTCGTGTTCAGTTCGACTCTGACCATCTTTCTCTTCACTTTCAATCACTGTGTCCTCTTCGTAATCAAACTTATACTGCTCATTTTCATCAATTTCATCATCTTTTTCCTCTTCAATTTCATGTTCTTCATCATCATCATCATCATCATCATCATCATCATCATCATCATCATCATCATCTTCTTCTTCAAGCGTCTCGGTTTCCTTAGAGTGAAGATCTTTCCTTCCTAATTTTAGGACTTCATCAACACCGTTTGTTCTCGATAAGATCTTGCTATCAACAGACTTAAAATCCCTCCTCTTGCAATGGGAACTTTTGATTTGAAACATTAACCAACAGCACACAGCAATCAAGAAACAAATCCTCAAAATATGTTTGATTTTGACTCCTTTTGACCTCTGGGTTCTAACAGGTGAGTGTCTGTGCATACTGAGGCTCACAGATGAGTGTGACTATAGTTTGAATTACATATGATGAAGCTGAGGAAATTAATAAAGATTTAGAATCATTAAGGTGAAACATATGCATCACAATCTTTAATTTATGATTACTAATCTCCGAAAGATGACCAAGATCGATAACAACAGTGTGTTTGCAGTGATCAAATTCGGAAATGGATGTGAAACAGAATTGGGGCAAAATGGCAAATGAACGCTCCCACCTTCCATACATCAATCAAATTCAATTTCAATTAAAATATCGAAGCACTGAAATTTACGATCATTCAACAATTCGACACTAATTTAACGAATTTGTACCAACCCTATCATAAATTCACCAACAGAACCAGCTTGAAAAACAATAATGTACTAAACCCTTATCCCAAACAGTCTGTCAATATCAAAATCGCATCAATTAGGGTAAATTATCGAAGCTTCTGCTTTATGGGTATTACATAAATTAAGTTGAATTAAATACAATTGAGCATAAAAGAGGTTGAAATGACAGAGAGAAGAAGATGAAGCGATACCTTGAGATTGGAATTGGAAAAAGGATTTATGCTTTAAGAAATTGGAGTGCAGTTTGATCTTTGAAAATGATAATGCAGAGCAGAGTGAAGATTGAACAAAGAAGATGCTTTTGCAGGTTGATTGTCAAACATTTTAACTTTACGCCAAACTAAGAGTGTTCTTGAAATCGTGTGATTTAAGTGATGATAATATTATAAGAATTGAATAATTAGAATTTTAAAAAGATAACTTTTATAGAAAAATATATGGAATGTTAAAAAAAAAAGAATTATGTATCAGTGTTTTGTAATATAACTAGTAACGTTACCCGCCGCATTGCGGCGGGGTCAAAATTTATAATGACTCGAATATATTCTATTGAACGAAACACATAATATCATATACAACTTGTTTCTGAATAAAATTTAAATTAAAACGAAGACCAACTAAAAACGCATATAAATAAGCTCGTTTGAGCTGACTTGTTTCCAATAAGTTTATATCAAAACATTGATCAAATCGAATCTATGTGGACTCTTACGTAAAAGTAAGCACATAAGTATTTTTTATAGTTAAGGAACAGAAAAGATAAATTCCAAATTTTAGAAACTTAAGAAGATTAAAATAATATTTTACTATGTGTTTTGAAAATTAAGAACGTCAAAGCGTCAATTAATTAACGAAAGGGATAAATCCAAAACTTTAGAAACTCGAGGTGTTCAAAACGATATTTTACAAAGTTTTTAAAAAATTAGAGGGTTGAAAATGTGAATTTTGAAACACGAAAAGATGGATCGTAGGTCAACTAAAACGCACATAAAATAAGACGACAAAATATTATATTTGAGTCATTGATGAAAAAATTCTACTTCAAAACACAAATGAAATCGAATTTATACAAGCTCAAACGTCAAAAAAGTTTTTAGAAAGTTGAGGGGCTTAAAACAACAAATCAACTTATATATAATTAACGGGATAAACTAAAAAACTTAAAAATTTAAGGGTTTACAGTGATATTTTACAAAACTAAGAGGAGAGTTGTGAAAATTTTACTTAAAAAAAAACAAAAAAAAATTGTGTTAGAACTTAAAAGGACTCGAACCCAAGTTAACAGTATCCCCAAAAGTTGCGCGTACGTTTACCGGTTGCTCTACCTCTGTTAATGTATTGAAAGCTGGTAGAAACTATTTGGATAGTAGATTAAGAGGCAAACAACTCAATTCAAAAATATGTTGGATCTAAGATTCGATCCCGGGTATCCTACCACATGTTTGTTGACTTTTAGGGGAACAAAACGTATATGCAATGTTTTCATAACCGGACCGGACGTCGAACCGGTCTCGTTACCGGTCAGAGGTCGGACCGGTCGGATCGGTCGAACCGGATTTAAGAACCGGATGATTTTATAAACATTTTATAAATATATATATATAAAAAATTAAAAAAAATTAAAAAAAATTAAAAAAAATAAAAAAAACCGGTTCAACCACCGGTCCGACCGCCGGTTCACCGGTCCGACCGGCCGGTTCACTCAAAAATGGTTCAAGACCCTTAACCGGACCGGTCCACCCACCGGTTCCCGGTCCAACCGGTCCGACCGGCCGGTCCGGTCCGGTTTTCAAAACAGTGCGTATATGTATGGTATACGCGCTGGTTGGACCACCGACCTAATTGTATATGTATACAGTAATTTAAAAAATAATAATAAAAAATAGTAAATTACCAAGATGGTCCATATGGTTTGCTAATATTTCACTCTTGGTCCCTATGTTTCATAAATTAATTATATGCTCTCAAACTTTAGACATTTGTAACACATATAGTCCTTATGTGAAGATAATTTGGTCAATTATGTGAGAGTAATTTGGTGATCTAAGGACTATATGTGTTAAAAATTTTTAAAGTTTGTGACCATATGTGCAATTTATTAAACCTAGCAAAAATGAAAAATTAACAAACCACATGGACCATATCGGTAATTTACCCTAAAAAATATATGAAATGTTAGAAAAGAAAAGATAAATAAAAAATTAAAAGTGATAGGATTCAAACTTGTGTTGCCCCTCAAATCCAAATCATGCATTAACCATCTTGAAGAATGCAATATTGATTATTGAAGTTTGATAGCGAAAGAAACAAACTTAAGTGTGATTATCTTGCGAAAAAGGAAGAAAATAGACAAATTAAAGTTTGATACGCGTCAATGGATCCTAATGTGATGTGAATACTTTGTGCTACGAACTTTCTAGAAATGGAAAGGAAAATTAAAAAATTGTAAATATGGCCACTTTACTAGTTTTAAAATGAATATATTTTCTTAAGGACGAATGTAGTTACTTTCTAAACCGGCTTCAAATATGCAACATTTATTTTTAATATATATATATATATTTATAGGGCAAGGATTCATTGGTAACCCACTATAATTGAGCAAACTCAATAACTCTCATCTAATGATTAGATTAAAATCAAGTTGAATAAAATTATGCCAAGTGTCAACATTTTTTTTAAATGAAAAGGGCATTTTTGAAAAGTTACCCCCATAATTTTTAAACATTTATAACTTTTTATACATATTTATTTTTTTATAAAAATTACACCATTAAATTTCTCATACTTTTCTCTTTAATTCTATTATAATTTTGCCAAAAACTAATAATTTCTCCAAAATACTCGTAGTTACGTCAATGTAATGAACTATCTAGTTCCTTTGACAACGCAATATGATTTTATAAAAATTACGCTATTAAATTTCTTGTAATTTTCTCTTTAATTCTATTATAATTACACCAATATTACGTAGTTTTCATCTTAATGTTCGTTATTAGATTGCTAAAATGACGGGTTACATTGATGTAAGGATAAAAAGATTACACTAATACTATAATAAATGCAAAACACCTTTCATCAAGATTTCAGAAAATTCAAAAATAACTTAAATTTAATACAAATATTGGTGAATTCAAGTATTACACTGATGTAATGTAGACGTTCATTAGCTAAGTTGCTTCAAAAACTAATTACATTACTATTTATATCAATGTAAAGAACAGTTACATTACCTTAATCATTTGTTACATTAAGGTAATTTGCTTAAAAACAAACCTAGATTGAACAACTTTGTCTTTCTTAGATCAAGAGAACCAATTCAGTGTAACATACTTCTTCATCAAAAGATTAACACAAAAGCAATCACATTTGAATCTGAAAGATTTGTAAATAAATCTCTTAAACTCATTGTAACATCAGTGCCGGAATCGTTACCGGAACAGTAAACTGTACAGTAACTTGTACAGTAACTTAGGTACAAAATTCGGGAAACTATGTTTAGACTATTGATGCATTTGATTAACATGAAACTATTAAACGATTGTCTGAATCTGACTTAAACCCTAGGGTTTAACAGTCAGAAACATGTCAGACAACACAGTGTTGAAACATAGATACTGGACATGATACTATTGTGTATAAACGTATGTGAGGTTAAACAAGACAAAACTTTAACGGTTATTGTTATGGAATGCTAAACAGACGAATTATTCGTATAGGTGACGATCTGTACGAATGATTCTGATAGTTTAACGTTCTGAAATAATGACTTAACAGTAGAAAACAAGAATCAGAAAGCCAAATCATCGACGTGTTCGTTCGAATGACGATTCGAACGAATACGCGCGATGGTGACGCGATCTGATGAAGCGATAACGAAAATGAATAACAATACGAACGATCATAAATTTAAAGAAATATAATATTTCTTATTTTACAATTTTGAAACTCATCATAAAATAATTTAACTATCTTACTTTAAATCGCGAACAATTATCTAAACGCTAAAATTTAATAAAACGCGTAAACTATTAAAATTCGATATTTATTTATACGTAACAACATTTAATACAATTCCTAATAATATTTATAATTTGATCATCCTAAAATAGCTATTTTTATTTAAATTACGAAAAATACGCGCGTAACGATCCGAATACGCGACGAAACTACGAACCGAGCAACCGAAACGAACCCGAATACCCGCGGGGTATTTAAACACCAAATGAGGATGATTTCCTCATTTAATGCATACTCTCTCTCTCTCTACCATCTCCTTCCCGTTCGTTTCTCTCTCTACAACAAAAATCACCATTTTCTCAACTTTGAAGCTTCATAACTAGCTCAAACTTTAACCAATTCGCGTGTTCTTGGAGTCCAAACGAAGATCTTGAAGCCCTCTACAAGGAAGTACAGTGGATCTGAAGAGTTACCCACAAAATCTCGAGGTAAAGATGATTGAATGTTCTAAATATTAGGGTTTTCTTGGTAGTATTCAACCCACACAAGTGAGCTGGGTCGAACCCGTGGATACCCACACCCATTTCGTGTATGAGAGCGTACATTGGTGTGATCACAGACCCATCATCAGTTCGGATCGAAGAGTAAAGTGCTGCTGAACACAGATCGCGAGGGAACGTGGGCGAACCCACACTTTAGGTGGCCGAACCTTCGGACCTATTCAGCTCCTGGCCGAACCCTCCACAGGACATGGGCAGCGAACCCTGCCTCATCGAACCAGACACGAACCCCTCATGCACAAAGCCGAACCTGTGAGGCCTTGGTCAAACCTGCCGAGCCCTGTTGACTCCCGAACTCTAGCAAAGTTGGCGGCGAACCCTTCACGTCAAACAGGAGCCGAACCCTTAAACACCTCAGGCGAACCTTCCTGCTTCACGAACCTTCTTCATGCATGCTAACCTACTGCCATGCCGAATCTATATCATCATAGACGAACCATCCATGCACACCATTTACGAACCTGGTGACAATAGCGAACCCACAAGCCCACCGAACCTTGATGTGAACAAGCCTTGTGGAACTCACTGCCGAACCTGAAACAACTAGTCCCTTAGCCGAACCCTTACTCCCCTAAGGACTAAGGTTCTCTGGATGGTTAGACCGTATACTATTCGATCAATCGACCATATACAGCCACTTATTTACTAGGCCCATTTATCTAGCCTAAATATACACATGCGGCCCACTTTGTATTTCCTTGGCCCAACATCACTTATCGTGGCCCAACAGTACCGGAAACCATTGTTAACGGGAGGCCCAATTTATTTACAAAAGCCCACACAAATGGAATCGGCCTAACAACCCATTTATTTCGGCCCAATAGGAATATGCTAGCCCAAATTGTTCAGCCCAATTACTCGGCCCATGGTTTTCTAGTTGGTTTAACCGGCCCATGTAGATTGTTTCTAAAAACATAGTCGGCCCACTAACATTTGAGGCCCACGTATTGCCTAAGTCCAATGTTAACACGAAAGAATTACAAGATTATTCGGCTCAATGGTTGTTAAACAACTTGCAAACATTTGAATGAACATTGAAAATAATGAAAACAAAGAGCCAACACATTGGGGAAATAAATATTTCGTTTGTTATAAAACGATAACAAGTTTAGATAAATTATTTGTAAGTTTAAAAGTCTTAAATAATTGACAATTAGTGACCAGTGATCAAGTAGGACATCTTTAACAAATAAGAATTTGAGCCGGATAACAAACAAGATTCGTAAGTGTTAGTCCACTTTAGGACTAACACTTACACGCACAACAAAGCATGATAAACTCGTACTTATAAGTTACAAACACTATGAAATCTACGCAGGAACTTGAACGTCATAACAAAAGCAAACAAAGAGAGCGTTGCATTCTTAATATACTTAGTCAAGCACTTCGGACCTAAGGTGAGTTCATTTGTCCCTTTTCAAATTTATTTGTTTTACTTCGGGACTGAGAAGCATGTTAAACACTTTCATAAACTCTTGAAATGTTAATTAATGCTTTAAACATAAACATGATACTTATGTTGAAAACTTATGCTAGAACTTAGAATACTTTGAAAAACAATAGACTTGAAACTTATACTTTAAACTTAAGGCTTGAAAACATATGTTGGATGCTTATGGGACTTGATGCTTATGCTACAACAATATGCTTAAACTTGGTGATTGATGCTTATGTTGCAATTTAGAAGCTTAAACTATATACTTGATGCTTAAACTAAGTGCTTCAATCTTTTATGCTATAAACTATATTCTTAAACTATATTCTTAAAAGCTTATGCTATAAACTATATTCTTAAACTACACACTCGATGTTTATGCTATAAACTGTGATCTTAAACTATACTCGTAATGCTTATGCTATAATCTATAATCATAAACTAGATGATTAATGCAATATACTAATGCCAAGTGCTGATGCTATAATGTAAATACCATATGCTTATCATGCTTAAATGTTCGAAATGCTTGGAGTGCTCATAATGCTATAAACTTTGAATGCTATAAACTTATTATGCAAAGCAACGGTTTGGCCTCTCAGTGCTTGCCTCTCCGGTTGCTAAACTTAAAAGCTATAAACTTGTTATGCAAAAGCAATGGTTTGGCCTCTCAGTGCTTGCCTCTCCGGTTGCTAAACTTAAAAGCTATAAACTTGTTATGCAAAAGCAATGGTTTGGCCTCTCAGTGCTTGCCTCTCCGGTTGCTAAACTTAAAAGCTATAAACTTGATAAGCTAAAACAACGGTTTGGCCTCTCAGTGCTTGCCTCTCCGGTTGTTAAACATTGGATGCTATAAACTATTGACTATGGAAGAACAATAGTTGGTCTCTCAGTGCTTGCCTTCATGTGTTCTTCCTAGTCGGGACTTGAAGAACAATAGTTGGTCTCTCAGTGCTTGCCTTCATGTGTTCTTCACAGTCAGGACTAGAAGGCACCTATTATGGTCTCTCAGTGCTTGCCATAGGGTGACCTTTATGGTCGGGACTTGAGGGGTAGACTTATGGCCTCTCAGTGCTTGCCATACAGTGATTCCTCAATGTTCACTCATGCTATAAACATAAACATAATGCTAAAGCTATAAACGATATGGAGGGTAGGTAAGACGCTTAATTATCACTAACAGCAATGTCCTATGCGACTTAGTATGTGGTGGGACGGCGTCTGGGCGGGTCGTAGGCTCGACTCAGGGGTATGCCCTATATATAAGCATACCGAGTTGGATGATACAGGTGGTGTTAATGAGATTAAGGTTGTTACCTAGGGGACGCATGAATGCTTTTGGGTAAACAGTATAAACTTTTAAACACGATGCTTGTTAAACTTATTGAAGCTATTACATTCAAATGCTATAGACTTGTAAACTTTGAAACAGTAAACTAAAGCTATGATGAAGGATGAATCGAACGGTAGGTAGAATGCTTAATTATCATTAATAACAATGTCCTATGCGACTTAGTATGTGGTGGGACGGCGTCTGGGCGGGTTGTAGGCTCGACTCAGGGGTATGCCCTATACATAAGCATACCGAGTTGGATGATACAGGTGTTGTTAATGAGGTTAAGGTTTTACCGAAGGAGGTTTGCTAAAGCTATTTTCTTTTAAACTTATAAACTCCATGAACTCACCAACCGTTGTGTTGACTTGATCTTTTTACATGCTTTCTCAGGTAACGCACAGGAATAGGCTTAAGCTTTTGGATTGCATACTAGGATGCCAGTTAGCAGACCTAGTAGACTTTGGAGAAGCACATGTTTTGCTATGGAAGCTATACACTTTTGATATCTTGAACAGTTACAAGATATGAACATGATGTTCTTTTGATAGGTTTACCTAGTTAAATTGCAGAACATTGACAATGTAATTTAACTTCGTAATCCTAATTATCATTTGATTGTGCTTAGTTATTCTTAAACATTGATGCTATGTAAAACAATCTGATCATCATGATTATCACCCACGATATCACGCCCCGGGAACCTTCCGCCCGACGGGGACTCCGATCCAACCCCGCCGGCTCGGGGTGTGACAGATTGGTATCAGAGCTCAAGGTTATAGAGAATAATAGGTCATTACATAAATGGTTTGGCCTAGACTATAACTTAGGGACCCACATGTAGAGAATTTAAGACTTAAGTTTGCATTATGTTTTCTGCATTCGATCACTGCACTAACCAAATCCTTTTGGTTATGATCAGAATGCCGCCTAGAAAACAACCGACTCCGGTGCCTACTACACAGACTTCTGCACCACACTCTTCGACACCTTCACCTGCAGATTCACCACCGCCACCTCCTCCTCCTCCGCCTCCTCCACACTCTCCACCACCAGGCTCAAGCAATGTTCAGCTAATTGATCCTGCTACTATTGCTTTGGCAACATTACTGAGTAGTCAGTTGACTAATCAGATGAAGGATATCATCCCGGAGATGATCAACAGGATTCAAGGCCATGGCAATAACTCTGGTCATACTACAGGAGAAGCTAGTGGAAACACTAAGCACACTTCAGACTGCTCCTACAAGTCATTTGTTGGATGTAACCCACCAAGCTTCACAGGCGTTGAAGGAGCCGTTGGACTGATCCAATGGCTGGAGAAAATGGAGAACACTTTGGACATAAGTAGTTGTCCGGAACATCACAAAGTTCGTTATGCAGCTGGATCCTTTAGCAAGCGAGCTCTAACATGGTGGAACGCACAGATCAGGGCTAAGGGAAGAGACGAAGCAATGGCAATGCCATGGTCGGAATTCAAACTCCTTCTAAGGAATGAGTTCTGTCCGAAACATGAACTGCAGCAACTAGAGATTGAGCTCTCGAACCACGTGATGAAGGGAGCCGATCACATGACTTTCACCACACGCTACCATGAGCTAGTAGCTTTGGTGCCAGAGATGGTGCCAACTTTGGAAAAGTTGATTGACAGATATGTAGCTGGATTACCATCCTGCATACAGAGTATTGTTTTGGCTGCAAATCCTGCTACCTTGGAATCAGCCATTGCCCTTTCAGCTAAACTTACTGGGGTAATGGTGAAGTCAGGAGTTCTGAAAGACGAAGCGGGAAAAGCTAAGGAAACAACCACAAATAAACCAGAATATCAACAAACGAAAAAGCAAAAGGTCATCGGAAACTATGCGATGACCACACCTTTGAGACAAACACCTGCTGTACCTGTCAACACTGCACCCAAAAATTATGTGGGAATGCATCCTCAGTGCACACACTGCAAATTTCATCATCCTGCTACGGTGCAATGCAGGCAATGCAACAACTGTGGCCGACTAGGCCACCGAACTCAACAATGTCGTGCTCCAGTCACACAAGCTACAAACAATGCCGCAGTAGCAATCCCTCCACCACAAAACACTGGTAATCATAACAACAACAATCGAGGATGCTATAACTGCGGAGAATTAGGTCATTTCTCCAGGGACTGCCCGAAAAGAGTACAACCAGGAGTTCAAGCCCCTCGTGGGAGGGCATTCATGATTGGAGCCGCTGCAGCACGCCAAGACCCGAAAACGGGTACTGGTATGTAGTATCTCCTCGCTCATAAGATTACATTTTATTTTGATACTAGTAGGAATAAGAAATTATCTTCTTCCTATCAGTACAATCACACGAGTATTCCATGGAACTTAGGAATCCTTTTATTTCGATAGAGGCAAAGAAAGAATCCTTGGTTAATGCACATAACATATGTAGGAAGCTATAACTAACCCTAAGGTTGTGTAACAGCTGATGCTCATAGCATCGGTTAGTTTAAACAATGAAGTGTTAGAATTACACAAGGATTAAGCAAGCCATAACCATAAGACAACTATAAGCAATAAGGCTAGCAAAACCTTGAGGTTATACGTAGGAAATCCCAAACACGACCTAGAGTTTAATCTGGGAGAGTAAGGATATCACATTGACCAAAGTTTTCCCAGTGTTATAGAAAGAGTAGTATCCGAAATAATAATTTTTAAATTTCGGGACGAAATTTCTCTAACAAGGGGAGACTGTAACATCAGTGCCGGAATCGTTACCGGAACAGTAAACTGTACAGTAACTTGTACAGTAACTTAGGTACAAAATTCGGGAAACTATGTTTAGACTATTGATGCATTTGATTAACATGAAACTATTAAACGATTGTCTGAATCTGACTTAAACCCTAGGGTTTAACAGTCAGAAACATGTCAGACAACACAGTGTTGAAACATAGATACTGGACATGATACTATTGTGTATAAACGTATGTGAGGTTAAACAAGACAAAACTTTAACGGTTATTGTTATGGAATGCTAAACAGACGAATTATTCGTATAGGTGACGATCTGTACGAATGATTCTGATAGTTTAACGTTCTGAAATAATGACTTAACAGTAGAAAACAAGAATCAGAAAGCCAAATCATCGACGTGTTCGTTCGAATGACGATTCGAACGAATACGCGCGATGGTGACGCGATCTGATGAAGCGATAACGAAAATGAATAACAATACGAACGATCATAAATTTAAAGAAATATAATATTTCTTATTTTACAATTTTGAAACTCATCATAAAATAATTTAACTATCTTACTTTAAATCGCGAACAAATTATCTAAACGCTAAAAATTTAATAAAACGCGTAAACTATTAAAATTCGATATTTATTTATACGTAACAACATTTAATACAATTCCTAATAATATTTATAATTTGATCATCCTAAAATAGCTATTTTTATTTAAATTACGAAAAATACGCGCGTAACGATCCGAATACGCGACGAAACTACGAACCGAGCAACCGAAACGAACCCGAATACCCGCGGGGTATTTAAACACCAAATGAGGATGATTTCCTCATTTAATGCATACTCTCTCTCTCTCTACCATCTCCTTCCCGTTCGTTTCTCTCTCTACAACAAAAATCACCATTTTCTCAACTTTGAAGCTTCATAACTAGCTCAAACTTTAACCAATTCGCGTGTTCTTGGAGTCCAAACGAAGATCTTGAAGCCCTCTACAAGGAAGTACAGTGGATCTGAAGAGTTACCCACAAAATCTCGAGGTAAAGATGATTGAATGTTCTAAATATTAGGGTTTTCTTGGTAGTATTCAACCCACACAAGTGAGCTGGGTCGAACCCGTGGATACCCACACCCATTTCGTGTATGAGAGCGTACATTGGTGTGATCACAGACCCATCATCAGTTCGGATCGAAGAGTAAAGTGCTGCTGAACACAGATCGCGAGGGAACGTGGGCGAACCCACACTTTAGGTGGCCGAACCTTCGGACCTATTCAGCTCCTGGCCGAACCCTCCACAGGACATGGGCAGCGAACCCTGCCTCATCGAACCAGACACGAACCCCTCATGCACAAAGCCGAACCTGTGAGGCCTTGGTCAAACCTGCCGAGCCCTGTTGACTCCCGAACTCTAGCAAAGTTGGCGGCGAACCCTTCACGTCAAACAGGAGCCGAACCCTTAAACACCTCAGGCGAACCTTCCTGCTTCACGAACCTTCTTCATGCATGCTAACCTACTGCCATGCCGAATCTATATCATCATAGACGAACCATCCATGCACACCATTTACGAACCTGGTGACAATAGCGAACCCACAAGCCCACCGAACCTTGATGTGAACAAGCCTTGTGGAACTCACTGCCGAACCTGAAACAACTAGTCCCTTAGCCGAACCCTTACTCCCCTAAGGACTAAGGTTCGCTGGATGGTTAGACCGTATACTATTCGATCAATCGACCATATACAGCCACTTATTTACTAGGCCCATTTATCTAGCCTAAATATACACATGCGGCCCACTTTGTATTTCCTTGGCCCAACATCACTTATCGTGGCCCAACAGTACCGGAAACCATTGTTAACGGGAGGCCCAATTTATTTACAAAAGCCCACACAAATGGAATCGGCCTAACAGCCCATTTATTTCGGCCCAATAGGAATATGCTAGCCCAAATTGTTCAGACCAATTACTCGGCCCATGGTTTTCTAGTTGGTTTAACCGGCCCATGTAGATTGTTTCTAAAAACATAGTCGGCCCACTAACATTTGAGGCCCACGTATTGCCTAAGTCCAATGTTAACACGAAAGAATTACAAGATTATTCGGCTCAATGGTTGTTAAACAACTTGCAAACATTTGAATGAACATTGAAAATAATGAAAACAAAGAGCCAACACATTGGGGAAATAAACATTTCGTTTGTTATAAAACGATAACAAGTTTAGATAAATTATTTGTAAGTTTAAAAGTCTTAAATAATTGACAATTAGTGACCAGTGATCAAGTAGGACATCTTTAACAAATAAGAATTTGAGCCGGATAACAAACAAGATTCGTAAATGTTAGTCCACTTTAGGACTAACACTTACACGCACAACAAAGCATGATAAACTCGTACTTATAAGTTACAAACACTATGAAATCTACGCAGGAACTTGAACGTCATAACAAAAGCAAACAAAGAGAGCGTTGCATTCTTAATATACTTAGTCAAGCACTTCGGACCTAAGGTGAGTTCATTTGTCCCTTTTCAAATTTATTTGTTTTACTTCGGGACTGAGAAGCATGTTAAACACTTTCATAAACTCTTGAAATGTTAATTAATGCTTTAAACATAAACATGATACTTATGTTGAAAACTTATGCTAGAACTTAGAATACTTTGAAAAACAATAGACTTGAAACTTATACTTTAAACTTAAGGCTTGAAAACATATGTTGGATGCTTATGGGACTTGATGCTTATGCTACAACAATATGCTTAAACTTGGTGATTGATGCTTATGTTGCAATTTAGAAGCTTAAACTATATACTTGATGCTTAAACTAAGTGCTTCAATCTTTTATGCTATAAACTATATTCTTAAACTATATTCTTAAAAGCTTATGCTATAAACTATATTCTTAAACTACACACTCGATGTTTATGCTATAAACTGTGATCTTAAACTATACTCGTAATGCTTATGCTATAATCTATAATCATAAACTAGATGATTAATGCAATATACTAATGCCAAGTGCTGATGCTATAATGTAAATACCATATGCTTATCATGCTTAAATGTTCGAAATGCTTGGAGTGCTCATAATGCTATAAACTTTGAATGCTATAAACTTATTATGCAAAGCAACGGTTTGGCCTCTCAGTGCTTGCCTCTCCGGTTGCTAAACTTAAAAGCTATAAACTTGTTATGCAAAAGCAATGGTTTGGCCTCTCAGTGCTTGCCTCTCCGGTTGCTAAACTTAAAAGCTATAAACTTGTTATGCAAAAGCAATGGTTTGGCCTCTCAGTACTTGCCTCTCCGGTTGCTAAACTTAAAAGCTATAAACTTGATAAGCTAAAACAACGGTTTGGCCTCTCAGTGCTTGCCTCTCCGGTTGTTAAACATTGGATGCTATAAACTATTGACTATGGAAGAACAATAGTTGGTCTCTCAGTGCTTGCCTTCATGTGTTCTTCCTAGTCGGGACTTGAAGAACAATAGTTGGTCTCTCAGTGCTTGCCTTCATGTGTTCTTCACAGTCAGGACTAGAAGGCACCTATTATGGTCTCTCAGTGCTTGCCATAGGGTGACCTTTATGGTCGGGACTTGAGGGGTAGACTTATGGCCTCTCAGTGCTTGCCATACAGTGATTCCTCAATGTTCACTCATGCTATAAACATAAACATAATGCTAAAGCTATAAACGATATGGAGGGTAGGTAAGACGCTTAATTATCACTAACAGCAATGTCCTATGCGACTTAGTATGTGGTGGGACGGCGTCTGGGCGGGTCGTAGGCTCGACTCAGGGGTATGCCCTATATATAAGCATACCGAGTTGGATGATACAGGTGGTGTTAATGAGATTAAGGTTGTTACCTAGGGGACGCATGAATGCTTTTGGGTAAACAGTATAAACTTTTAAACACGATGCTTGTTAAACTTATTGAAGCTATTACATTCAAATGCTATAGACTTGTAAACTTTGAAACAGTAAACTAAAGCTATGATGAAGGATGAATCGAACGGTAGGTAGAATGCTTAATTATCATTAATAACAATGTCCTATGCGACTTAGTATGTGGTGGGACGGCGTCTGGGCGGGTTGTAGGCTCGACTCAGGGGTATGCCCTATACATAAGCATACCGAGTTGGATGATACAGGTGTTGTTAATGAGGTTAAGGTTTTACCGAAGGAGGTTTGCTAAAGCTATTTTCTTTTAAACTTATAAACTCCATGAACTCACCAACCGTTGTGTTGACTTGATCTTTTTACATGCTTTCTCAGGTAACGCACAGGAATAGGCTTAAGCTTTTGGATTGCATACTAGGATGCCAGTTAGCAGACCTAGTAGACTTTGGAGAAGCACATGTTTTGCTATGGAAGCTATACACTTTTGATATCTTGAACAGTTACAAGATATGAACATGATGTTCTTTTGATAGGTTTACCTAGTTAAATTGCAGAACATTGACAATGTAATTTAACTTCGTAATCCTAATTATCATTTGATTGTGCTTAGTTATTCTTAAACATTGATGCTATGTAAAACAATCTGATCATCATGATTATCACCCACGATATCACGCCCCGGGAACCTTCCGCCCGACGGGGACTCCGATCCAACCCCGCCGGCTCGGGGTGTGACACTCATATATCAACTAAAAACATGTTTGATCAATCAAAACATGTAAATACATCTGGTGAAAATTAAAAAAAAAAAAAGCATCCTCACAACAAAGAGCATCTCAAAAAGCATCTCAAATTCTAAATGTCATTGATTACATGAGAAGAAAAAATGTATACAATCTAGTTTAACAAACAATCTGCTTTCATCGATTACATGATATAAAACCAACGTATTTAATGATAATAAAAGGCATAGCATTGTTGTTTTCACCATTATTTTGGGGGTTTTAACAATTTTCTGTAAATATGTTCTAATTGAACACAAATCTTACAAGACTAGCGAAGAATGAAAGTTGTTGCAGACTTGTCATTCACGAACAATGCATCATTAGTTGCTAATGGTGGATCCATCAGATATGCTGTTAGAAACCCTAGAGAAGATGAAGCCATCATGGAGGGATTTCATCAACAATACACTAGATGGTGACTCCGGCGGCGGGAAGTCATGGTAGCATGGTGGCACAAAAACCCATTGCCGGTCGTTTGTGTGTATCACCGAGACACAACCACACCACCATCGTAATCATGGTTCTCGTCGGAGAGGGTGGAATCACGATCACCATCCAAAACCCTAATTATCGCTAGAGAAGGGCGGGATCATCGTGCCACCGACGGTTGCCGGAGATCTTCGGATCACTATGTTGTTACCCCCTTCGAATCTCTCCCTCCGTTTTTCTTGATTTCTATGAAACAAGAACAATAATAAATGGTATATATTTGATCTAGGGAATGGATCAAAATTTTGAAAAGTGACTGACAGAGAGAGAGAAAGATAATGTGGTTTTACAATTTTGTCCCTAATCTAATCTTCACCATTAATTTGGAATCTAATATAAATTATATTATATCAATGGTTGAGGTAGGGTTTATGGGTTACCTCAATTACACAATGTTATTATATGATCCCTTTCCTATATATATATACATAAATCTATATCTATTTCTATTAATACTAATAAATCAAAATAACTTTGGACACTTGTCATAATTGTAGTCCATCAAAATTTATTTTTCCCGCTTCTCTCTCCTCTTTAATTATTTATATATATTATTTAGTTAGAAAAATAGAAATAATCTATCTTAACAAAAGAGTAGCGAAAATGACACATATCATTCTCATATTCACTCTCATAATTTTTTTCCCTCCATTTTATTTTATATATTAAATGATCTCTCTCTCTCTCTTTCTTATTTAACACTAATGATTTTAAATAATTTAGTTATATAATTAAATACAAAAAATATAAATCCTTTTAATTTAATAAATTATTAAAACTCAATAAATATACGAAGATTTCAACCATCTTATTTTAAAATATAATTTTATAATGTTTAAATATTCATTATTTATTATTTATAGTTTTGAAAATTTTAATGTTTCTTATTTCACCAATCAACTCTAATAAAAGAATAGCAAAAATTGACTAGTGCCAATTTTTTAACTCTCTCGGTTTTTTCCTGCCTTTCTTCTATTAAATGATAACACTCTCTCCTATTTAATACTAACAATTTTAAATAGTCAAATTATATAACTAAATATAAAATATATAATTTTTGTATTCTAATAATTTATTAAAACTTAAAAATTCTTAAGAAGAATCCAACCATATATAATTTTTAAAATCCTTTTTATATAAAATTTTATAGTTTTTAAATATTTATTATTCATTATTTATATTTTTTTAATTTATTTTTTATTTTTATGCTAAAATTATTATATTTAAATAGCCTAATTTATCTATGTATTTCCAATTTCATACGAATATAATTAGTCGGATGTTTACATTTTGTATATTAAATTTCTTCATTCGATCATAGCAAAATTAACTATTTTTTTATCAAATAACATTGTTATAACTTAACTAACAAAAAATTATGACAAAATCATTTTCAATTATTAAATCTTAATTATTAAGTCGTGATTTTTTTAATCAACCCGTGTAATACACGGGTTACTAACCTAGTATATATATAGGGGATGGTTCGGTTGTTAACCTTTTATTATTGCGTTAACCGTTTAACTCAATTAAACCAATTAAAATATGACACATCACGCATCATAATCTGTCAAATGAGGGGTAACTATGGTATTTCATACCCTATGATAATTAATGCTTGTACTTTTTTTTGACTTTTTCTACTCTCTTGAATATTTGAAAGTATAAAGTAATTTACTTAACAAGGAAACTGTAAATTAATTCTTCTTTTTTTTTAAGCGGCGTAAAGTAATTATTCTACTTATTAAACAAAAATACATATCATATTCTCCATAACAAACCCCATATTTTTATTTCTCCATAACATTCATGACAAGCATTAATAAACATGCATAGAACGAGATGCATTCTAGTAACATCATATTTTGCCGAGAATTTCTTATTTACCTTCATCAAATAAAAATAAAAAATAAATTACACTTGCAATTTTAAAACGTAAAATTATATAAATGAAATGATATATTATATAATTCCTATGAATAAACAAAATATACTCAATTGTTATAATACTGTAAGTTGATATAAACTGATATAAGTGACTCTGCTACGTCGATGTAAGTTGATAAAAATGACTTTGTTACGTTAATGTAATTAGACGTAATTTAATGTAAGTTCGTTGTAGGTTGATTTTAGCAAACTTACTGCTCCTGTCACACCCCCAAATTCCCACTCGTGGCGTATATCCACGTGGATGTGACGTGTCCAGAATCACAGCTCAAGGTCATATAGAACGACTCTATATGCGTTTACAAATCCAAGTTTGACATATACACATAACAAAATAGTTTGCGGCGGAAAAGTATTTCATAGCAGCGGAAATATATATGTTTGAATACATGCAGCGGAAATCAAATTGTCATATACAACATTGTTTAGTTCATAACATAAATAAGAATGTTTCCAAATGATAAGACAGAAATGCATGCGGATCCTAATGCTCGACCCTTAAAGTGTGCATTCCTGTTATCCATAGCTCGCTAGTTACCTGAGAATACAAGTTTGAAAAAGTGTCAACACAATGGTTGGTGAGTTCACAGGTTTTGATATACATATATAGTAAGAAAGTGTGTCATGCTGTTTATCATATGTTAGTACCGAGCCCTTGGCCCAAAGTGTCAGTGCATCACTACCGAACTAGACTTGTTAGTCTTTGCCTCTGCCATGTCTCGTAATAACATGGCAAGATAGGTCAAGTTTTCACGTGTTATGACATCCAGTCAATATTTCGCCACGCGGGGTTAGTCACACCCCAAACGGATCCATTCAAACTCGCCTCGTTGTTTGTACATTAACGGTAAGACTTTGTGAGGACTTCTTACGATTACAACACTTAATGTTTGTCTAATAAACCAGCATACACCAAAATGTTTGTACAGTAATAGATGTTTGACTCGATGCAACAAGTATTCTCCCCTATTTAAAAGCGTTTGAAAAAGAGTAAAGAGGGGCCGTAAACTCACCTTAGTGATATGATTGTACGTAAGCGTAAGCTCCTGAGTTGTCGTGTAGCACGTCGGTCACCGGCAACCTATATCGTATACCGTACGTGAGTTCGTGTAAGGGACCGTGCTAGTGTTGGTGTTAGTGCTCGTGTTTGTGCCCAACAACCCTTGGTTGTTCATGTTTGTCCATGGCGGTCCACAATGTCCGTGTTTGCTCGTGTTGGTCCATATTGACCGTGTTTGACCATGTTTGACCGTGTTTGACCGTGTTTGACCAAAGTTGACCGTGTCAAATCAACGACCCGTTGGTGAACCGTGTGACGGTTTGTGAATTGTGTATCAACGTATAAGTGTTCGTCGTGTGCAAAACGCGCAAGTCGCGTATATGGACAACTTACTATTTATAGTAAGTTTCCATTTTTAGAAAGTTCACAAAGCATATCGGTTTTATAGTTCTAGCATGTTCAATAGTCCTACGATATCATGTTAACACATAGCACATCATCATACGGATTCACATAAGTCGTTTATAACATGTTAGTGCACAAAAGTTTCCTAAAATGGAAAGTTTCCATTTTTAGCATACATAACATCGGAAACCATCTAACTTAGCATCTAATCATCATGTTATAGCATTATAAGTCGTTTAGCATGCTCAAATCATCCAATACGTTGACAAATCGGTTTTTGTAAAAATAAAGTTACTAAAAATAGTAACTTTATGGTTTTTGCATAAAAATGACCATTTAACGTTTCTAATCCTATTTTCATGTCACTAATCATCATAATAATCAATCTAATATCACTTAGGCATACCAACATAACCAAAATCATCACTTAACATTATTTCAACTAATAAAGTTACTAAAAATAGTAACTCATCACATATGACCATTTTTATCACTAAAAATCATTATCAAGCATTCAAATCATCATTCTAACATCCTAAAATCATTTTCACTTACATGCATGGTTACCATTTTAACCATAACACCATTTCTTAAAGAAAAAGTTTCTATAAATAGAAAGGCTCAACAAAATCATGTTTTTAAGTCATTTCAATCCAATCTAACCATGTATAACTCTTCTAATACTACCAATAAGCATATTAACATACTTAAGATCATTCCAACAACCATGGATCATGCATGCATGGCAATATTTCAACATTACATATACAAGTCATGACTTCAACAACATCCAACATTATAGATCATCATCAAACACTCAAATATCATCATAGATCATCAAGAAATACATTCAAACCATCAAACCCAGATACTAATCTCGTGCATGTGGACCATGAGTGCTTGCATGTGGGTTTTACCCATGCATGTGTGTGTATTGATGTGTAAAAGAGTATTCTAGCCATAGAAACTACCTTAGGAAGCTCTAGAAGCTCGAGATGGTCTCTTGTCAGTCCCTAGGTGCTCCTGGAATGGTAGGAGATGGCTTCACAGCAGGTACAAGTGGTTGTCGTCGTGTGAAGGTCCTCCTCGGTCTTCTTGGGTGTTCAAGAACTCAAGTCTTGAGCTTCAATCACACAATAATAGCTTCTAAGGGAGTTTGCAGGTGAAAATGGCGGATAAGGACCGAATTATGAAGCTAGAGCTCGGGAGGAGTGTGTAGAGTGGCCAAGATATGATGGTGTCTTGGTTTTATAAAGATTTTGCCGTCTGACACCCGTCGCGTACCGCGGAGATGGGTCAAAAAGATCCTCCGCGTACCGCGGCGGATTTCGGAGGTCAAACCCCCGCGATGTTGGTCGCGTATCGCGGGTGGGCCTCCTGTTGGGCCACCGCGTACCGCGGTGGGCTCTCAGAGAGCCCAATAAGCCTATTTCAATGGGTTTGATCCGTTCGTCACCGTTTTCACGCTTCCGAACTATCGTTTGGCCTTGTTTGAACTTCCTAGTTCAATGTGTGAGTGTTTCGTGAGGTTTCGAGTGTTGTGCTACACAATGTGCTTGACGTTCACCAACGTTCGTGTGTTTTGACACGTGTGTGCTGTTTGCCGATAATTCTACGAATTATCTAGTCATGTGTCAGTGTTCGTACTGTCGTGCCATGTGTCACACTAAATTAATCTAATTCTAGTGCCACGTGTACATAGTGCATTTAAATAAACATTTAAATAAATAAGATGCTGACCTGGAAATTACGGGGTGTCACAGCTCCCTCGCATTTGATTAAGCCATCCATTGCAAGAAACCATAAGATAGTCGTTGCTCTTGTAAATCCCTGTAGTGAACAACAAATTCAAGATTAGTAAAACTCCAAATTATATAACTTAATATATTCGATTATAAAGTTCATAAAAATACACAAAGACCCATCAGCTGCAATTTGGCATTCAAGAAACCAAAGACCCGTCATCTGATTTGACCCATTCCAAAAATAATTAGAACTGCATTTGTACTAGAAAGTTATCAGTTTGATGTCAAAACTCAAACCATATAGAAAAACTTGTGCCTTTCTTACCATACCATCACACCGGAAGATATGGAGAGCTTCACAATAGGAAAAAAATTCTTAAAGGCAGCTACTGTAAAACCTTTCCAAGAATAAGGACACCAACCACCAAATATGGAGAGCTGCACAACAGGAAACAAATACTTAAAGTCAACATGTCTCCAATTTGGACTGCCCAAAAAGCTCGAAGCTCGGATTTGGCTCGTAGCTCTTTCGGAAAAGGCTCGGATAAAGCTCGGCTTGGATAAAGCTCATTTGTAACCGAGCCGAACCGAGCCAGCTCGTTTTGTAACCGAGCCGAGTCCGAGCCAAGGCTGGCTCGGCTCGTTTGTACAACATGCTATACTAATATATAAAATTATAAGGTTACTTTTAATAATAAATATACTTTAGTATTATTTTGTAAGGATGATAAAAAAAGAAAAATAAAAAAAAAAGAAAAGAAAAGAGGATAGAAATATGAAATGAATATCAATTCTCACGTGTTTTACTAATCCCCATTCTTAAATCATATTCTTAATTCTCAATTCTACATATTCAGGTCTCCTTACTCTTACTTCTCAAACCATAAATCCCAAATATGTTGGAGCCACAGTCCTCACACCAAATATGTTCTCGAATACAAAAAAATACCCATATCAAAAATCTTGAAAACCCTAGATTCAACAAATACGGGTGACAAAACCCTTGGAACACGACGATGGTTGCTCATCTCCTCTGTCGTCGACAACGATGATGACATGGCGTCGCAATTGATCTTCTGGTAGCAAACCCCGGTTGCTCGTCTCCTCTATCGTCGACAATGACATAGTGACAGAAGAACCCTAACTCAAAACGACGATTCAACATCACCCACTGAGAGAGCCACCAGCCACTGCTAGACACAACCATCGTCGCTTGTCGTCTACACTTGAGAGAGCCACCAGCTGCCGCTCGATATTGATGGTTGATGTGTTGCAAAACACATCTATTTTTCTATTTGTCTTTGTTTCTTTTCTGTACAGTTTATTAGATTTTAGAGTCGAATTATGCTGGTTCTTCACAATTCTGTAATTTCATGCTCGCAGGTAATAAACATGTCATTTTGGTGCAAAAGATCAAGCAATTGAGCTTCCGGTTGAACGAGAACGAACCCGAGGACAAAGAAAGAAGAATTCTGGATTTTTCAATCCCTCGCGTACCGCGAGGCCCTCAAGAAACCCTGTCGCGTAGCGCGAAAGGTGGAAAAGACGATTTTACCCTTTTTAATGATTGCGGGTTTGACCCGACTATTTTGTCGGGTAGCGAGACCCCTCGCGTAGCGCGAGGGGGTTCCGAAATGTTGTCGCGGTACGCGACGCGAAGAAAAACGCAGAAATTCAAGTTTGTTCAATTAAAAACGGCTGGAAGGAAAAATTAGGGTATGATCGAATAGGAGAGACGGCAGAGGCGACCAAGAGGTGATTTTGGAGGTTTTGGAAGCTAAGGATTGAAGAATCAAGGCTTAGGATCGAAGACATCGGGTGTTCATCATTCGGTTTATTCGGTTTCTTTGTTTTTATTCGATTCCTATGTTTTTCATTTACATTAAACAGATTATGGTTTGTTATCATATAATGTTTAGTGGCTAAACTCTTAGAACTACTTAGGTTAGATGATTATGCATGTTTGATTTTGGTTTATTTCGGTTGTGGAATATATTGATGTGATGGATTTATGATTTAAAGATTTGGTTTTGAATATTGGATGTTTATGTGTATCTTTGATGGTTGAATGGTTGATATTATGTTCCTCATGTGTCTTGGCGATTGTCTGTCGCAAAATAGGTGCATGCTAGAATCAATTACTGTGTGTTTTTGATTAGTGGATGAGTTGCTTAGGCCGAGTGATTCATAGGAATATCTTATCAAGATTTAAACAGTTAAGATGTGCAACTTGCTTCAACAGCCGTGAGGTGAGAAGTTGTCGATAAGTCTTGGATGTTGGATTTCTAGTTAGAGCCTTTGTGAGAAAATCTTTATAGTGTGTCTATCAAATCTTGTTTATCGAGTCCAATAGGAAAACCCAAGTTATCCCTAGCATTTAAGTGAACTGTGACTTTCGCGCCGTGAGGTAGAGTGTTTAACAGTTATTTCTTAGGTGTTTTGAGATTATCGTACTGTGAGGTAGATAATCTAGTGGATATATCATAAATAGTCAGATGACCTGTGAAGGGAATCCATTTAACCGGTGGTTTAACGGCTTTTAGGATCCTTAGTTGACTATCCTTGAGAAGGGTCGAGGGTGCTCTAGGTTTTCTTTAAGTTTAGTATTAAAAGATCCCGGTATCACATTAGTTCCATCCCCGATAGAACCTTGTCAAGCATGTATATGATTCAAGCCTAGGTAGTGCTTCTTTTCTCCTCTGATCTAGTCTTTGGTTGCTCGTTTGATTTTATTCTAAGTGTTTATTAAGTTATCTTTAGTTTTGGTAGTAAAACCCCCCTTCCTTATTAATAGTTTGTTTAAGTAAATTTTGTATAGATAAGTCTTTGAGTCTAGTTAGTACAGTCTGTAGAAGTCTGTGGGTTCGATATCCGGACTTACTTTTGTCTTGCTACATACGATAGGTACACTTGCCTGTCGGTAGCTTAGGTTTTAGAGAGTCTAGATTTATTACTTTGTGTCTAGTTTTTAGAGTCGGTTTTTAGTTAGTTTATTAGCTAAGCTCCGTCGACATCAATGGTGGTGGTTGTGCCATATCTTAATGGTGGTGACTTGGTCTTAGTGATGGTCTTTTGAAATAAACGATATAGAGAGAGAGACTGATAAAGATATAAAGCTAGAAAAAAGTACATGAAGTATTTTACTAATATGCCCTTGATTTCATCTAATCCATTGAAATAAAAAAATTGATTATTTATATTAAATCAATGGATATTAAGAGGGTTAAACAATTATCGCAATAAGGGAGGGTTAACATTTGATTCTCTCCCTATATATATATAGGGGCTCACATTAAAATAAATCTAAAGGTATATGTTTTTTCTTATTTCTTTTATTAATGTAAGTGGGCCTACATTAATAAAAAAAAGAAAAAGCATACATATTTAGATTTATACTAGTGTAGGCCTTAAAGTAATAAGATGTAGTTATTCGGTTAACGCAATAAACAAGGGTTAACATTTGATCATCTCTCTCTCTATATATATATATATATATATACAGGGGACGGTTAACGTACAAATGGAATTAACATGCTAAACATAGGAAGCCAACGCACCATGTGTCATCAGGGTAAGGGCATTATCGTCCATATAAAATTACAAACCGTGATAAAATTACAGACTGACATTTTACACCTACTATAAAGGACCACATGGATAATCACAGACCAATAATTACGGACTGCATTATATAACAACCACATACCGTATTTTAACACACATAAATAAGGCCAAAATGTGTAATCACTACCCAATAATCACAGACCATATTATATGAAAATCACGGACCATTATTTAATATGCATCATCAAAGGACCAACTGTGTAATTACATACCAAGCAAAAAAATCATGCACCACGTAAAAAAACTTAAAAAAAAATGCAACAATAATATACTCAAATTAAAGATAATAAAATTCTCAATTTTATGGTGTAATTTTAAAAAAATATAATAATAAAGCATGTAATGGTTATTTAATTTTAAAAAAAACGAGTGGATATTGTTGTAACATAGAAAATGTGGTTGTTCATCTTTTGTCATTCTATGTATATTTTCGCTTGTTTTGTGGAGAAAGTTGTATAAAGTGGTGACCACTAGATCTTATTAATTGATTAGTTTGATCCAATGGTCCATAATTCATCCTACGCTTTGTACGTTAAGTAGCATATGTATTTGATCCGGCTCCTATGTGTATATATATATATATAGAATCAATTTTAATTAATAACCAATATAATCATTTGTAGTCACAAGTTTGATAGGCATAAAAGTAATTTCCCTTATTTTTAAGAGTTTGTATCATGTGAAAATCTGATCTTAAAGAAAAACCCTTAAACCCTATATATATGAGTCATTGATTTAAAATCTTGAAAAGAAATATGTGGTTTATATTAAACATGAATAAAAAATTAAGTTTTGAATAAACAAATCAATTTAATGTGGGTAATGGAGACCACATATTTATTTTTAAGATTCCAAATTAATGGATCAGATAGGGTTTAAGGGTGTTCTCTCTAAGATCGTATTTTCGTATGATACAATCCCAATACATATACGAGAAAGATCCGCTGTTAATCCTACTTTATTATTTCAATTGTCTAACTAAATCAGGTTTGTTTGATCATTGTATTACACTTAGTGACGAAAGATAATAGGGTTGGGGGGGGGGGGTATTACCCCCTCTTTTTTCCCTCCGTAGTGTTAATTTTTCGTACGATTTTTTTTTGTTTTTAGCATCGATTTTCACCCTCCCCCTCTGAAAATTAACATGTATTGCATGTCTCATAAATTTTTGCCCCATATTTCATTACGTTCAAACTCCGTCACTGATTATACTTGATTTAATAGTGAAGACTTATTTGAATAAAAAATTGAATTTTAAAAATAAAAGTAGTAGAATAAGAATATTTTGGTCTTTTGATGCCATCTACAAAAGGGTTTTTCATCTTATATTGCCAAACCATCTCAACATCCCATTCTTTCTAAAAAATCATCTTCATAATTTGAAAATATAGACAATCGTTTTACTGATACCATCATACCAATCTCTCTCTTTTAGTGGATTTCAAGTTCAAGACATTTTTGTACTCTATTCACATTATTATATTTAATATTAAACAAAATCCAATTATTTCAAATTTTATATTTTTAATTAATAATTTTCAAATTTTCAAATTTTCAAATCTCATTTGTGTTGTTTGAAGAATTTTTAAAAATTTATACATTTCGTGTTCTTTTTTAAATATTAAAAATGTTACGCTATATTCACATCTATGTTTTATCTAGGGATGAAAATGGGACGGGCTTTAGCAATCTCAGTCTCATATCTGATTATAAAGGTTTGTCTCATATTCGTCCCAAAACCCATCGGATATCTATCGGGTATTTACTCATCGGGTATCTGGTATCCCGGCGGGTTTCGGGCATTCCCGTTATTTAGCTAAATATATATATTGTTGAGGATAACTGACTTAAAACACGTCAGGTAACTAATAATAAATTTATTTTTTATAACCAAAAAATACCTTAAATATGCTAAGAATAAACCATTAATATACCAAATAGCATAAAATTTTAAAATTAAGTTGATTAACATCGTTTAAGTTAAACAAAAAAGAATAACAATTATCAACAAAATGGCTAAAAAAACTATTACAATGGCTGCCAGAAAAGAAAGATAAAAAAAACAAATTGTATAAACAAATTTTAAATTTCAAAAAGAATAAAAAAAGAAACAAATTTTATTAATTCAAATGTATATAAATGTGTATTTATAATCGGATACACGGGTATATATAATCGGGTAATCAGATCGGGTAAACGGGTATATGAACAAATACCAAGCTCGTCACATACCCACAAAAATTTTGAAAATTAATCTCATATGAGACGGTTATTTCTGATCTGACACTTTAGCATCAGTGTTGAATTAATCTCATATGTACGGATGTAATTCACACACCCCACTGACACATCTCACACCTCCGTATTGGTCAATACGAGGCATATAGTGGGCAATTATTGAGTGTTAGTGCCAATAATTAAACCCTTATACGCCCCGTAGTGACCACTACGAAGCGTATACTTGACAGGGTGTTAAAAATTTTTTTTGAGGTGTGAGATATCCCTTCCTAAATAAGGGTGGTGTTAAACTTACACCCCAAAATAATGTCTGCACACCCCTCAAACGCCACTACGGGGCGTTTAGGTACGAATTGTACTAGCTCGGTCAAACGACAGGTACCATGATTAGACCTAAACGCCCCGTAGTGCCCACTACGAGGCGTTTTCGTACGAGGTTCTGCAAAAGCTTCCGACATGTCAGTTGATTAGACCCAAACGCCACGTAGTGGTCACTACGGGGCGTTTAGGGATAACCCTAAACGCCCCGTAGTGACCACTACGTGGCGTTTAATGTTTAAAACGTGACAAATAGTTTGCAACTTACGAATTCATCGCCCATATATACACATACTGAGTTACAATATTACGCATTCCCTCGAATCACTTTCCAAATACTTGAACCAGTTTCTCTTGTTTCGTTTAATAAATATCTACACTCTATAGCCGTATTTTTTATTTGAAATATGTCTTGGTGGGACGGAGACTTTTTCTTTGGTCAATATTCCGACGTTTCGCGTGTGGCTGAAACATATCAGGTACGAAACTGTATCTACTTGCTTTTATTGTTAATCAAATGACAAACTAATCATAATGTTTTTAAGGATGAGACTGGTGTGCAATCGTCTGAGGCGACAAATAGACCCGCATTGCCAGATCTTAACGAAGAGGTTGCGGGTCAAACTTCGTATTGGCAGTTTGATTTGAACCAGGAACCTTGCTATGATGAAGACGTTAACAGGGAATGTTACGGTGGTGAACAATCACAACCACCCCAAGTGGCCGTTAAAAAGGAAGAAGCTGACATTGTATACCAAAATATGGACTGGAATACCAATGAGGTAATATATTTTCACTTGTTTTTAGTTAGATGGGCATTAGTTTAATGACAACATTGTTTTCAAATATTCATTTCTGTGGAGGAGCTGATGGCATGGGTGAAAACTAGAGCCCTTGATAATGGATACATCGTAGTTACCGGACGATCTAAGAAAAAGAAGGGGACCGATGAGGTCAACAAAATCTGGCTTGTGTGTGATCGTGGTGGTGAACACAATAGTACAGCCATCTTAAGGCGTACCGGTAGCAAGAAAATCGGGTGTGTCACACCCCCAAATTCCCACTTGTGGCAAATGTCCACGTGGATGTGACGCGTCCAGAATCACAGCTCAAGGTCATATAGAACACCTCTATATGCGTTTACAAATCCAGTGTTTGACACATACACAGAATAAAATAGTTTGCAGCGGAATAAAAGTTATCATAATATATTGCAGCGGAAATCAAATGTTTGACATGTGCAGCGGAAATAATTAATTGTTGACATAACATTGTTTAATACATAAACCAAACAAAATAGTTTTCAAAAGTTAAGCAAAAACAGGAATGCATGATGGCCCTAATGCTCGTTCCCCTATGGTGCATCTCTGAATGCCATCAACTCCTCAGTTACCTGAGAATACAAGTTAGAAAAATGTCAACACAATGGTTGGTGAGTTCACAGGTTTTGATATACATATAGTAATGAAAAGTGTGTCATGCTGTTTATCAATGTTAGTACCGAGCCCTAGGCCCAAAGTGTCAGTGCGTCACTACCGAACTAGACTTGTTTGCTCTTGCCTCCGCTATGCCTCGTATACATAGCAAGTTAGGTCAGAATTTGCACGGGTTATGACACTCAGTCAACATGGTGCCCCGTGGGGTTAGTCATTCCCTAATGGATCCATCCAAACCTACCACGTTGTTCGTACATTAACGGTAAGACTTTGTGAGGGCTTGTAACGAGTTCAACACTTAATGTTTGTCCAATAAACCAGCATACACAATAGTGTTTGTACAGTAATAATGTTTGACTCGATGCAACTAGTATTCTCCCCCTATTTAAAAGCATTTGAAAAAGAGTAAAGAGGGGCCGTAAACTCACCTTAGTGAATAAAGCGATAAGTAAGCGTAAGCTCCTGCGTCGAAATGCGTGTCGGTCACCGGCAACCTATATCGTATACCGTACGTGAGTTGGTGTAAGTGACCGTGCTAGTGTTCGTGTTAGTGCTCATGTTTGTGTCCAACAACCCTTGGTTGTTCATGTTTGTCCGTGTCGGTCCACAATGACCGTGTTTGCTCGTGTTGGTCCACATTGACCGTGTTTGACCGTGTTGACCGTGTTGGTCCACATTGACCGTGTTTGACCGTGTTGACCAAAGTTGACCGTGTTGGTCCACATTGACCGTGTTTGACCGTGTTGACCAAAGTTGACCGTGTCAAGTCAACGACCCGTTGGTGAACCGTGTGACGGTTTGTGAATCGTGTAGCAATCGCGTAGGTGTTTGTCGTGTGCACAACGCGTAGGTCGCGTTTATGGACAACTTACTATTTATAGTAAGTTTCCATTTTTAGAAAGTTCACAAAGCATAACGGTTTTAGAGTTCTAGCATGTTCAATAGTCCTACGGGGTCATGTTAACACATAGCACATTATCATACAAGTTCATATATGCCGTTTATAACATGTTAGTGCACAAAAGTTTCCTAAAATGGAAAGTTTCCATTTTTAGCATACGTGACATCGGAAACCATCTAACTTAGCATCTATTATGCATATTATAACACAATAAGTCATTTAGCATGCTCAAATAACACAACATGTTGGCAAATCGGTTTTTCTAAAAATAAAGTTACTATAAATAGTAACTTTGTGGTTTTTGCATAAAAATGAACCTTTAATGTTTCTAATCCATTGATTATGCTACAAATCATCATAATATATCTTCTAACAACATTTAATCATGTCAACATAACCGATTTCATCATCTATTAATATTTCAACTAGAAAAGTTTCTAAAAATAGAAATAACACTACATATGATCATAGACATCATCAAGACCTCTTTCTAACACATCAAATCATCATGATATCATCCTAGCAACAATCCTATATACATGCATGTTCACCAAATTCACCAAATCATCTATTTGTAACTAAAAAGTTACTATAAATGGAATGTTTCATAAAAATCGTAGTTTTAACCATTTCAACCAAATCTAACCATGAGTAATCATCCCAATATCATCAATAAGCATATTCCAATACTGAAAATCATCTCTATCATCATGGATCGTACATGCATGCATCAATGTCATCACAAAACATCATTTTAAGTAAGATGGTCCATACCCATCATTTTAGATCATCATAAAACTCGATAATAACATCATAGATCATTATCAACAGTGGTTTAATCCTCAAACCCAGATTCATCATCAAGAAAATTCGTGCATGTGCACTCTAGTGCTTGCATGTGAGATTCAACACTTGCATGTGTGTGTAGTGATGTGCAAATGAGTGTTTTAGTCACAAGAACTACCTCTAAAGCTCAAGAACTGAGAGATGTTGATCTTAGCAGCTTCTATAGGCTCCTGGGACTCGGATTTGAGCAGAGGTGAAGTGATGGTGGTGGTGTCAAGCTTCCAACGTCTTCCTTCAAGCTTCCAAGGCTTCAAGGACCTCAACAATGGCTTCAATGGCTTCCTTTGTGTGTGTTTTGCATGTAACAGAGGTGCTAGGGAAGAGAAACTCGTGCAATGGCGTCTGGAGTCGACTAAAATGATGATATAGAGATAATGATGGATTTTGTGTTGCTCAAGAAGATTTTAAGCTGTCAGAGAGGTCAGGCGTATCGCCTGGCGTGGTTGTGCAAGTTGGTACGTTACGCGCGGATCCAGACAGACGAGGCGCTCATATTTCATCCGCGCGCATCGCCTGTCGCGGGCATCCTGGGTCAGGCGTACCGCCTGGCCTGAATTTCAAGCCCAATAAGCTTGTTTTGTTGTTCTGGCCCATTCTTGCTCGTTTCTCGACTGTAAAACATCATTCGAGTGTCGTTTGGACTCTATTGGTCAATTATCGGCCATAATTGACTTGTGACAATGTTTCGTGAGGTTTCGAGTGTTGTGCTACACAATGTGTTAGACGTTCACCAACGTTCGTGTGTTTTGACACGTGTGTGCTGTTCGTCGATAATTCCACGAATTATCTAGTCATGTGTCAGTGTTCGTACTGTCGTGCCACGTGTCACACTAAATAAATCTAATTCTAGTGCCACGTGTACATAATGCATTTAAATAATCATTTAAATAAATAAGATGCTGACCTGGAAATTACGGGGTGTCACAGGGTGTCCTTTTAAATTAATAGGGATATACGACTCTGATTCTTATGGTTGGAAGCTTCAGGTCAGAAACGACAAACACAACCATGAACCTGCTCAAAATCTTGAGGGGCACCCGTTTGTTAGAAGAATGTCCGAGCAGGAACAAAACATGGTGCACCATCTGACTGAGCAACACATGGACCCACGCAACATACTTTCCAGCCTAAAGAAGCAGAATCCCAACAACGTCTCCATCCGTAGAGACGTATACAATGTGCAGCATAAATTTAAAAATAAACAAAAAATCGGATCAACCCCAATGCAGGTCTTAGAGAACCTGCTACATACTAAAAATTACGTATACTTTACTCGGGAAAACTCTGAAACGAATGTCGTAGAGGAGATTTTCTTTTGTCATAAAAAATCATACACCTGGTGGCGTGCGTTCCCACATGTTCTTATGATCGACGCGACTTACAAGACTAACATGTACAAACTTCCTTTTGTACAGATAGTTGGTGTTACCTCAACACACCATACGTTTTGTATTGCTCATGCGTTCGTGAGTAAAGAAAAAGAGGAAAATTATCATTGGGTTCTAGAACGAGTAAAAGATATGCTAGATAAGTGTATGGAGCCCCGCGTGATAATAACCGACAGAGACATTGCTCTGATGAATGCATGTCGTAAGGTCTTTCCGCACGCTTCCAGGTATTTATGCATGTGGCACATAAGCGAAAATATCGCAAAACACTGCAAGGCGAGTTTTTCAGACGGTGACTGGAAAAAGTTTAAGGGTCGTTGGGGGAATTTGTGTGACTCTTCGTCGCCAGAAATTTACGACTACAACTATAACCGCCTGTACCAACAACTTGTCTCAGATAACCGTCAAAGTAAGCGTCATTCAATATCATTATCATTATTTTTGGTAAAATTACGTTTTCGTATGTCATAGTTTTTTTTTTATTTCAGGGGTTTTGAATTATGTGACTCAGACTTGGTTAAACCCATACAAAGACATGTTTGTCACAGCCCCCCGGTTCCCCACAAACGACCCTCTCGACACCCGTTTGCTCTTTACGCCACCGCCGCTGACCGTCGCTGACCACCGTTTGGATCTCGTTTGGACCTCGTTTGCAACTTCAAGGTTAGTAATCCGACCCGATTAATCTTGGTGGATGACCAGGGGTTGGGTTTTTGAAGCAAACGTGACCGCGGACCCCCCGTTTGGAGCACAACGGGGCGTTTGCCCCTTCTGGTTCAAAACAAACGTCCCATATGGGCCACTACGGGGCGTTTGCTCCTTCTGTTATTATTTATTGATTATTTATTATTATTGTTATTATTACTATTATTAATATTTATTTACTATTTATTATTATTGTTATTATTTATTTATTATTTATTATTATTGTTATTATTACTATTATTATTAATATTTATTTATTATTTATTATTATTATTGTTATTTATTGATTATTTATTATTATTGTTATTATAACTATAATTAATATTTATTTACTATTTATTATTATTGTTATTATTTATTTATTATTATTGTTATTATAACTATAATTAATATTTATTTACTATTTATTATTATTGTTATTATTTATTTATTATTTATTTATTTATTATTTATTATTATTATTGTTATTTGTTTATTATTTATTATTATTCTTATTATTTATTTGTTATTTATTGTTATTATTTATTATTACTATTATTATTATTTATTATTTATTATCGTAATTTGTTTTATTTGTTCATCCTTCAGATATGTCTTCTTCTGATGAGATGGAGATTGCTGGTGACGATGTGGGACAGCCGCATGTTGATGATCTAGATGTCGATCATTTCGACGAGCTTATGGACCATCCCTGGTTGGCATTTCCTCAGGGGACGAGCGCGCGTAGGAGGCGCGATCGTCTCCTGAAGAAGGAGATGGGCAACCAGAAGGCGATTGACTACGACCTGCTGGCCGAGCTTGGCCAGCAGGAGAGGATGACGGCGATCATTGGCGAGGACACGCCATGGTCTCGTCTTTTTGAGATGACGTATGCTCCACAGTACCGACTTATCACTGTGGAGTTTCTTTCGACATTTAGGTACAGGCCTCAGGCTCCTGATTTCCAGCCACAGCCGGGTCAGGCCCAGCCGGCAGAGGTTTCCTTTAGACTCTGCGGGGCCGTGTATCATTTGTCTTTGGCCGAGTTTGGGAGCGTCCTCGGTTTGTACACCGAGGAGGAGACTCATATGCCGATCTATACGACGGCTATTCATACAGCTGACGACGCCGTCGTCAGTGCTTGGTGGCCTCGGATAGGCGACGACGCCTTTGTCCGCAGCGCCCGGGTCACGCGTATTCGTGACCCGCTCATTCGGTATTTGCACCGGTGCATTGCCTCGTCTGTTACAGGACGTGGCATGAGCCAGGAGTGGTGCACTTCACAGGATTTATTTTTTTTGTATTGTATATTGAGTGGGAGACCGTGCAACCTTGCACATTGTCTCGCCGAGTACTTTAGCACGTATTACCACCGCCAGGAGAGGGGGCTGATCTTCGGGGGGTGTATGTGACCCGTATTGCTCGTTTTAACGGGCTTATAGATATGGAGCCTGCCGGTATGGAGGCCTTTCATCCAGTTCGTTTAGATCGACGGACAGTGCTTGGCATGCGTATCGCGCAGACATTCCCACGGGTCGGGCTTCGATTTTCGCTCGAGAGGGGGGTCATTTGGCAGCCGGGGCCAAATGATCTCCATTACAGAGACGAGGACCCTATGCCTGTGTTCCCACAGCCACAGCCGCAGCCGCAGCCACAGCAGCCGCCACCGCCGCCGCCGCCACATGGCGAGGGGGGCCGCATCAGGATGTGCCACATCAGCATCCTGAGCGCATATATAGAGCGGTGCGGCTTCCCGCTCGTGTCGAGGCTATGATACAGGGGATAGCTGATTCGACGCAGCAGCTCATCCAGCAGCATGAGCACATGCAGCAGCAGCAGCTCGAGCTCACGCAGCAGCTGTTGCAGATACAGCAGCAGCAGACGCAGATCCTACAGCAGCAGTCTGATCAGACGCGACGACTGGATCGGTTGGAGGATCTGATCTCGTGGCATGTGCATGTCGAGCTTAGGCATGCAGAAGGTGAGGGTATTCAGCTTCCTGCAGTTCCTCGACCACGAGATTATCCTCCTCCACCTCCACCTTAGTATTTTCAGTCATATTTGTATTTGTTAAACAGACACTTGCATTCATGTTTATAGTTTGTATATATTTGGTTGTTTTGGTTGATGATGCGTGCATATATCTGGTTGTTTTAGTTAGTGATGCGTGTTTATTATTTAAATATGCTTTGTTGGTGATACGTGTTTATTATTATATGTTTTCTTGTTGATGCGTGTTTATTATTTAAATATGTTTTGGTTGGTGATGCATTATTTATCGTATTATTCTGTAACATCAGTATGCTTAAACAAAGAACGTCATTCATATATAAATTATTTAATATATTTAAATTTTAATTAAATCTAAAAATTAAAAACATTTTTAGCTTTCAAAACTAAATGTTTTAAAAAAAAATTAAAAAATAAACGAACTGAGAGACTGTAAAAAATAAAAAACAAGTTTTAAACAAAAAAATATTAGATTTTTACAAACAAAAAAACAAGCGTTTAAAAAAATAACTAAACTTTTACGTACGAGAGATACGTCGTCGTAAAATAAAAATGCTACGAGAGATACGTCGCAAAATACGCAAAATATAAAAATAGTTTTTAACAAAAAAACTATATGTTTACACCTCAAAAATCATACCCAAACCCCCCAAATCACCCTCAAACGACCCAAGCTGTTGCGCGTTTGTTTTTTTTAGACCTAAACGCTCCGTAGTAGTCACTACGTGGCGTATAGGTCCTGAAAAAGCTGAGAAAAAAATTCTGTCATTTAAGGTTGTCAGTCTGTGGCTCAAACGCCCCGTAGTGGCCACTACGGGGCGTATGGGTGGCGGCGGGGTGTTGAATTAAAATCCTGAGGTGTGTAGATAACCCCTCCTCTAAATAATTAACTGTTTTTTAAGGATCTGTATGACTTGACAGTTTAGCATCAGTGTTGCATCACCTTGCTTGAAAGAGATTCTAGATATCAAATGATGTGGCTTAAATTAGATCCGTACATGCTCATTTTTTTACAGGATTTGTTGTTGATATCCAGCTAATCAACAGCTCATCTCAAATACACTTTATACCAAACAAAAATTGGATTAAAAATATAAATAACTTAAAAATGGATTTGAATTTAGACATATACTGAGCGCAGATTTTTTGGGTTTGTTGAGGTTATATGCATTTTTTTAATATTAAAAATACAAAAAAAAAAAGCATTATATCAAAGAGATTTAGAAGTTTATATAATAAAAGAACTTTTCTTTTAATTTTAATTTTGTGTTTAGTATATTCATGTTAAAAATATTAATTTTCTTTTCTTTTTAACAACTTAAATTGCATATATTTTTTTTGTCGTCAAAAGGGTTTGAACATAGTAACATGAAAAGCTAAGTTTATTTAACATTTTGATACCATTATACCAATGTGCTTTTGGTAAAAACAATTTACAATGATTAAATTATTTACACAGTGTTTTTTTATATACTGTTTAGTCATTAAAAATAGTTTTATTCATGTTTGACAGCCATGTAACTAGATGTCTAGATGTCATAATTAAAGAATTGTTTTTTATGCATTTTGAAGAAAAAAATAAATATTTGTTTAATATCACAATAAACGAATAAGATAATAAATAACAAAATCATTTTTATCAAAACAACACAACAAATAAATCAATATTTCATAAACTACTGAAACAAAATACTGTATGATACTTTATAAAATAAATATGACATTACATAATAATATTTGATAGAAAGAAAATGTTATAAAAATGTTTGTTGTAATTGAAATTTATACATATTGAAATAAAAATTATACTCAATATTCTTAACATTGTTAAATTTTTTTCTAAAATTTTACAGAAAAAAAAACTTATAACAAAAAAAAACCTAATTGATATTTAAGGGTTTTCTCTCTAATATTGAGTTTTCACATGATAAAATCCATATATATATATATATATATATATATGTGTGTGTGTGTGTGTGTATGTATGTATGAAAAATGATAATTAGAAAAACCCCCTCTTAGTGTGAAAACTGAAAACCATGTAAAAAAATATTTTTTTTGAAATTTTTTAACATGTTTGTAACATTATTTGACACATTTTTATAAAAAAAAACACTGAGAGGATTTATTTTTTAAAAATATTTTGTAAAATTGTGTAAGACATATGTAACATCTGGGCGCAACGTTACATATGTTTTACATAGTTTTACAAAATACCTATTTCAAAAAAAAAACAGAGAAAAAAATTCAAAAAAAAAAACCTTTTTTACATGATTTTCACAATAAGATGAGGTTTTCAAATTATTTTCCCTTATATATATAATTATATATACAAGGAGATGATCAAAAATTAACTCTTTCCTATTGTATTAACCGAATAACTAAATCTTATTACTTTGGGACCCACATTAAAGTAAATTTAAATGTGTAGGTTTTTTTTCTTTTTTAATTAATGTAATTAATGTAGGGTCCACTTACATTAATAAAAAAAGAAGAAAAAATATACACCTTTAAATTTACTTTAACGTGTGCTCTAAAGTAATAAGATGTAGTGATTCGGTTAACGCAGCAAACATGGGTTAACAAATGAACCACACCCTACACACACACACATATATATATATTTGTATGTATGTATGTAAGTTGCATGCTGCTTAAATTTTGTTGTAAAATCATTTGATCCAAGTATAGTTAAACAGTGGAGGAGCTTGACTAAACTGGGAGGGGGGGCGAAATCTTACGGGATCAAAAATATTTTTTTTGCAATCGACCGTTATGTCTCGGTTAGTTTGATTAAATGTTCGGATCTGTGATTCGGGTCAAGTCGGGTCAAACAAATAAAATTAAAAATGTCTAATAATTATCATTATTATAAGGGCCGGCTTAATCAATTTGAAGGCCCTAGGAGACATAAAATCCGGGGCCCTTCATCCATTCGAAAACTTACGTTCTTTTCATACGTCTATTTGATTCATTCGTTCTCTTGCAATCTTAGGTGATCATTTATTATGGGTGTTTGTGGTCCGGTTTTTACGATTTGAGCTTTCCAGGTTTCGACTTTCTAGTTTTGGGCTTTTTGAGCCCGTTAAAAATTAAGACCGAATCAAACCTAACCGTTTTATAGTTTGAGACGGACTAATTACATTGTAATCCCAAATATAATTTTTACGGTTTGAGACACACTAACCATTTTACGGTTTGAGACGGACTAATTACATTGTAATCCCATATATAATTTTTTATTGAATAACACCTATATCATCAACCCTTAAATACATATATAAATAATACTCATGAGTCAATTGTTTTCACTTTTCTCACGATATATTGAGGATTTTTTACGTTTATCTTGATTTGTAGCATCATATTTTTCTTTAATAACATTTCTTTTTAAAAACTAGTCAATTATTTTTACATTTCCCATGATATATTGATTCAAAATAAAATCTAAATATCTAAACAAACAAAATGAGAGGGAGGCTAATGGGGTAAAAAATGAGAGGGATGGAAAGAGTTTTTTTTTTTTAAATGTGTTTGGTTAATTTTTTTAGGGGGGGGGCGAAACCAGTATTTTAAAAAAAAATTGGCTTACGGTCCGAAAATTAACACTACTGGGGAAAAAAAGAGAGGGGGACCCCCCGGTCCCTTGAAGGCTTCGCCCCTGTAGTTAAAGATAACTAGATTGTGTGTAGTTTAATTGTAAGTTGTAACTAGCTGCAAGGGCTACTAAAGCTGAATTGAACTTGGCGACCAAATGAAATGTATCTTCATAATCAATGCCCAATTGTCAAGTGAACCCATAAGCAACACGTGTGGCTTTGAAGCTATCTATTGCTCCATTTGCTTTGTGCTTTAATTTGATTGACCATTTACTTATTATTGGTTTGGCGTCGTTTTGTGCTTCTAGGAACAATGACGATAACATCCTTTCCTTTATTGATCATAACCTGCGTACAAAAATACATTTGATAGCTCTCTTCTCCATCATTATTTTAATTTTATTTTGTATAAACATGTAACGAACACAACTAAATACTCTTAGACGACTTACATTAATTGGCTTGATATTGTAAAGCATCTCTATAGTGACATGTACTAACGAAGAAAGGCACAAACCCAAAGTAAAAAATATGGCTATGATAGAACAAAAATCGATTGTGGAAAATTTTCCAAAAAATCTTACTCTCCCTGATTTTTTTACATCCAGGTGAAAAAAAAAAAAACAGATTTGGCTAAAACGCAAAAGAAGTACACTCAATATTCTCTAAACTTATAATATTTTGAAAAATAGATTATGCAAAAAGGAATGTTATACTTTTATCAGATAAAAATTGAGGAGATTCTCCTTTTAATAAACATGAAACCACAAAACTAAAACAAATATAAACCAATTCGCGATACCCAACTCGTGATCAAGTTTAAATTTGTATATTGATAGCGAATTTATCATTTTGATCAGAAAACCAACTTGTCACTTGGTTACGGTATCTCCTTTACACTTTTTATTTTATTTAGCATACTTGTTATGATCTATATATAATTACGATTAAACGTACCAAAGTTCATGTTCATGTTTGGTGGACTAAATGATCCAATGTCCCAACAAACAATTCTGATAAAGGTTGGGTTTTTTATTTTTTTAAGAGGTGGGAAAGCCTTAAGAACTGGATAGAGACGAAATCACGGTTAGGTTTAGATTTTTTACCGGATTTTGGCCAGTTTGGTTACAATTTTTGACCGGTTAGCATTGAAACCGGTTCTAGTAATTCTTGTGTCTTTCTGGTTTCAGTTATGATTTCTCTAAAAAACAAGAATTGTCTGTATATTCCAGTTTATGTATGATCGGTTCCGGTTCTGAGTAGGGTAGTCACCCAATTCTGAAACCATCTTTTTTTCGCCCACCTCTTGTTTTTTGCATCACATCCCTAATAATTAACGGCATGATAAGGGATAGTTTAGCAACTATCGTATCGTTTCATATCCACAAGTGATGTGATGATTTGCAGTAATCTAAAAATTGAAGTCAAGTTCAATTGCTTTTCTTTTCTTTACATCCGATTAATTTACTTAGATAGTTAGATCCACATAATATTCTTATCAAACTATTATATAAAATTACATGTTACACACACATATAGTAAAAGAAGAAGAAAAGAATAATTTGTAATTTATTGAAAGAAGGAAGCCTAAGAGGATCAAGTCATCTGTAGAAACCCCAACAGGAGAAAAACTTCATGTTATCCCTTTTGCTACAATTATTCTCATTTTTTTCCTCAAATGTCAACAAACCCACCCTATATTTGCAATGACATTCATAAGCATCATCCATGATACAAATGGACCATAAAAACAAGGTCATGAACAACTTAACACCCATTTTCCTGCATGGGATTATTCTCTTACATTCATTACAAACTTCATTTGCATCTGTTGTTTCAACCGGGGACTTTAATCACGACTTTTCCGTGAACTGGTCACCTAGCCATGTCAACACTTCAGCTGATGGCCGATCAAGAACCCTAAAGCTCGATCAAGAATCAGGCAAAACAACACATTTTCTTTTACCATATTTAGATACCTTGTTGGTATCACTAACAAGTAACGACAGCATTGTCTACAGGTTCAGCTTTCGCTTCTAATGACATGTTTTTGTTCGGCCAAATTGACATGCCAATCAAGTTGGTCCCAGGTTATTCAGCAGGAACAGTCTTGGCATTTTATGTAAGCCATAAGTAGTTTAGTTATTTCCAATGAGTTGATAACAGGCTAATATCTCAAGTATTTTTCTTTTCTTTTCTTTTTTGTGACAATGCAGCTTACATCTGACCAGCCAAATAGAGATGAAATTGACTTTGAGTTCCTAGGAAATGTGTCTGAACAACCTTACATTCTACAAACAAACATATATGCTGACGGTTTTGACAACAGGGAAGAGCGAATTTACTTGTGGTTTGATCCCACAAAGGATTTTCATACCTATTCAATCTTATGGAATCTTCATCAAATTGTGTATGTTTTTTTTTTGGCAAACTAATCTTTCTATTGTTTGATCTTATGCAACTAAAACATAAAAAGATGTCTTTCTGAATTCTGGGTAGGTTTATGGTGGATTTTGTTCCAATAAGAACATATAGGAACCATGCAGACAAAGGAGTGGCCTATCCTAGATGGCAGCCAATGGGTATCAAGATCAGCCTATGGGATGGTGACAGCTGGGCAACACGTGGCGGAAAAGACAAAGTTGACTGGTCAAAGGGACCTTTTGTTGCATCATTTGCAAATTACACGATTGATGCCTGCGTGTGGAAAGGGAATGCAAGGTTTTGCAGAGCAGGTAATTCAAGCAACTGGTGGAATAAAGAGGAGTTTAGTTCTTTAACTTGGAAACAGAGGAGATGGTTCAAATGGGTCAGGAAATATCACCTAATTTATGATTATTGCCAGGATAATGAGAGATTTCATAATAATCTCCCTAAAGAATGTTATCTTTCGAAGTATTGATTCTTTGACCTCCATCAAAGAATCTCTGTAGTTTATGATCCAAATAATTATGATAAAATGGATAGTAATAATGAGTTCTGGTCTGTATTCTTGCTGCATAAGTTCCAGGGTTGGCAATCATGTCCCTAATTTCAAGAAAAGATTGATTTGCTACTCAAGCTATACCTTTTCACTCTTACAAAACTTATCGACTTAAAATGGGTCCAATGATCAGCCCCATTCATGGCCATTGTCTCTCACTAACACCTGCTAGTTGACCCCACCGTCGCTGTCACTACCATGCTGTCACCTACACTTCCTTTGCCACCTATGCCTCAACTGGTAATGCCACCTATATAATCGTCTCTACAGTGCCGCCACCATCACGCGGCTACCACTAGCCGGCGTAAAAAATACCACGGCTGGAACCCTTTTGACATGTTTTTCTAAAAGACTCATTTCAACCCAAGTCTAATTTAGTCGTTTTGACCTTAACCAAAATGACGCTTTCTTAAAAAGCTCTTCCAATAATCCGTTTTGACTGGTTATGAAAGTTTAAAATAACAACTAATAAATGTTGGGTTTTATGGAGGATTTGGCCAGTAGGCATGTTGTCTAGTTTAAGTTTTCTTATTTTATAAGGTAGTTTTTGGTGTGCATGGATGAAGAGGGAATGAAATGAATTATTTCATAAGAATGGAATGCATTATTACATAAGAAATGCAATTCCTTCTCTTATTATTTTCATTCCTTGATGGAGGGGTGTTTTATTTTTCATCCTTCGAATGAATGAAATGATCCGACTCATAACCCGACCTATGACCGACCCATGCAGTGAACTATGTCCTGACAGATGGCTTGACTCATACTGTGAACCACGTCTCGAGCCACAAGCCAAATCACAACTGAAACCATGACCAACCCTCAAAACGACCTATGACTTGAACATGACTGACCCATGAGCTAACCCATACCCCAACCCATGAACCAAACCATGGCCCAACCCACGACCCAAACAAGAACCTAAACCCCAATGGCCCAACCTGACCCATGAATTGTATATTTGTATGTAATTCATTCTTTTGTTTTTTCTAGCAAATTCATTTTTTTTTTATTTTTGCAAACCAAACAACATGAAGTAATGAATCATTTCATTCTCATAAGGTAAACAAAAAAGAATTAGAATGGTCATGATTCATTTCTTTTTCCTATCCATTTCATTTCATGTCCATTTTATTTTCTCATGAATTTCATTACCCAAACAAAGACTTCAAGTTTACCTATCATTGTCGATAGATGGCTAGAGATTGTAGTTTTCTTGGGTACAGAATTAATAATCTATCACTAGTTGCAACCCGTGATACTTTAACACTAAAATCATGCATGATATAGTTGTGATATGTGCTTTATATAGCATATACTTTGATAAATTATGTAGAAAAAGATTATGACCTTCATTTGGGATTTTACTTCTATTACCACAACAAAACTACGCCCCATTTGCGGTGCACACAGCACACATATAATGTATGTATGTGTGGGCCCTCAAGGGGTTGCACTAATTTTAACGTTATTTTACTTATTTTGTGAAAATAACGTTAAAAATGTTGGGATGATCAACTTCAAATGATAACTTTGAGTCGGGGACTCCTTCGGAGCAACCTCTCTATCCCAACCGGGATAGGGGTAGGGTTTGTGTCTATCCTTCTCCCCCCAGACCCTACTGAAAAATGGGAATATACTGGGTAAATTTGTTTGTTTACCACATAACAAAACTAATCAATTGCAATGCTCACATTCAAAGAAAAAGTCATAAGATTACGGTATAACAAGATAAATATATAATTTCACAACAGGAAAAACAAAGATTTTAGCCAATCCTACTATAATAATATTAATTGTACAATCTACATGTCAGCATGTGGAAGATAAATATTCACTTATCATACCTTAAGCTACTTAAATGTGCAATGAACAAATCATTCCAAGTATCAGTAATGCCAGGTAAGCACCAATGCATGCAATCAGCATGTTTCTTTCCACCAGCTGAAGAAGGATGAGCATCTGCTCTGAACTCACTCATACGTGTAACATCTAGCAATCTAAAAGCAGTACCCTTAATTGCTTCATATATATGTTCATTCACAAGGCGTGTTTCAACATTTGTTCCATTATTTTGCACAGAAAATAATTTTTCAACCTGAATGTGTTGCATGAGGAAAGCACTTGAAATTTTCAGTTGATTTTTTTAATATCCTATAAAATACACATTTGTAGATGATAGTAGGAATTTACCTCGTGTGGTGATAATGGCTGCAAACGTGCACAGGAACCACCTTGGTACCAGTCACCACCTTCAAAATGCCTAGGAGATTGAGTGCGGAAAAATAAAACGGTTCCTGGTCTTGCCTTTTCTTCCACATATGAAATCTAGATATAAAAAAGAGTATATAAGTCTCGTATATGTGCATAGATCATAATAAACTTTCAGCTTAAATCAGAATGACTAGAACCGGCAATATTGACCACACACTTATGAATGGTCAATCCAGATTATGTATTATCTTTAAGGAAACAAAATGTAACTTAGAGAACTGATCAATGGACCAAAAAAGTCGACAGTAGCTCAAAATGTGTCTTTGATTCATTAAGCCTCTTAATTGCTATTTAAATAATATAACTTTTTTTTATCACATTTGACACACCAACTATTTAAAAAACGAGGGGTGAGATTGCTGTAATAACAATTTTTAATTGTTGCAACCACTAATGAGTTCAATGCCTTAGATCCTGCACATCTCAAATAATTAAAACCCCAGAAGAATTATATTGGGTTGAACCTCCAATTACATGGTGACAACCTGAATCCACCATCACATGTATTCATTCACCAAGGTTATCATATTTTTATAGCTCATTATTAATCATCCATTACTTTCTATTATAAACACTCATATATACGTTTTGACATCTTACCATAACCTATTCATGATTATAGGACCATTTGGCCAAGCATTACCTTACAACAATGTGAGCTAGTATACAAGAATCTTATAATAAACATAAAAAATGCAATAAAACTTGAAGCATTTTAAGAACTGCAGTAAATATAAAAATAAATAATTACCATTTTTCTTAATACTACATCAAGCCCGAGTTCAGGCGATAAGGGTGGCATCAATGGCTCACCATTTTCATGGAAAAGCATAGGGGATTTTACAGGATCAAACTTAGAAGGGGCCCACCACCTGATAAATACACAAGTAGATACACATAAGGATTGCCAATATTTAAATAAAAGGTCTGCGTATTCCATCAAAACGCAAAGGAATATTTGTAAAAGCAATGTTTCTAGTATATTTTAATTCTGGGAGGAATATGATATTACCAGTGGCCAGTGTTATAAATGAGAATGTTATGAAAACTTGGAGCCTCTGCCCATGTTCCTTCAGGTATATCAACATCAACTCTGTAACCTTCCTTAAACCCTAGAGATTCCAGCTCACCACCCTTCGCATTGGCTGACCATCTGTATCATATTAATATGGTGCAAGATTCAAGTTTGAGCAGAAACCAATTCGAAAGACCATCACATATAAAATTATAAAAAGAAGGTAGCAAACATAACTGTATAACACAACACTATAGAGGCAATGAAGAATTTAAGACGGTTTTCAGTTGCCAAATCAAGTAAAAGTTGTATGTACTGTCATACTACAAAAGTTCAAAGTTCTCAATGCCAATAGAGTGAGTAATAAAAAATAAAAAATAAGATTAAATTTTCCTTGACGAAAGTATCTGCTTTATAGGATTCCACTACAAAACTTTACATCTGACAGCATAACTATTCTTCAACAACCACAACTTATGTGATATGAATTTTTAGTCAACCTTAAAGACCATAACACAATAAGCTCACATAATCCTAAAAAACAACGCTTCAAAGTTTCCAACATATGATAGCATGAGAGAATTTCAACTTCTTTTATTATAAAGTATTTGCATCTCCTATAAGAGTTGTGCTTCAGCAAGTCAGCACCCAAGAAAACCAGAGAATCAACTAATTATGCAAGCCCATGCAATTTAAAATGTCAACCAAGTATTCTAATTATGTATATAGACATAAGAACCAACATTCTAAAGGGCAAGAAGGTCAACAGACACAGGAACCATTACTGTAGTATTAGACACATCAAAAAGCTGAAACTAGTGACAGAATTTAACAGTGGAGAATGTGATTACAGAAGGGTTCAAAGAAAAAGGTCTTGCATAAATGTATCATGACAATATAAACAGCTTACCTACCATAACGTGCCAACAGATTAGTTCTGTGGTATGCTATAGTGAGGTTGTACTTGAGAAAAGTAAAGCCACGGTCAGCTCCAGCAGGGCGCCATTTCTTTACTTCACCAGCAGCACGTCTCAGAGAACAGAAAAAAGAAACAAACATGTTCCTGTTTAAGGAGTCGCCAACAAACCCTGCGCTGTTAAAAGTTGTTACAAGTTGAAAAATGGCATCTTATATGCAGTTAAACTACTACGATATCAAGAACATACATGAGAGGTACAAAACACCCAACTGCTTAAGATAGGCCATATGCCAAGCATAATGAACCTTGATTTATATGTGTGACCAATAGAGTCAAAAGTATTAATGCGCCTCTCATAAAACCCTCCCAAGGAATACAACACTGAGCAAACAACGTTGCCCTTTAGTTTAAAGCCCTAGGTTGCAATAAGCTAAGTAACTTTGAATGCTCATATTGTAACATTCTACCCCTCGTACCAACCAATATTGTCCACCAAAGAAACAACCTTACCAGTTACCACTTAGCTTAAGGCCCTAGGTTGCAACAATTTAAGTAACTTTAGTACTCTCATACCAACCAATATTATCCGCTTCATCCATGTGTAGCTCACATGTTTGTTTTTTGTTGGCCGAAGGAGACTTCTCATATGGCCACCCATCACTAGATTGATTAAGCTAGCTTAACTGTAATGAGTGAGAAGACCATTCATTATGAACCAAACATCTGTCATGTCTTTAGGATTTTCCTAGGCTGTTACACTATTGTGTATTTCTTGCTAATAATAATGTTAAAACTATAGAGATCGATGAATTCTCTCATTACTTATGGATGCCACCTAATTTTATCAATTAAACAACACGCGAACGAAAAGAAATTCAAGTGATGATAATGTTATAACTACAATATCTTACCGATACTAATGTTTCTATGCGATTCCAGAAACCGAAGCGGATCAAACTGCGGAAGCGCACAATGATTAGGCTGCCAACGCCACTTCACAATCTCCAGCGCACCGGATCTATTACCAGCAACACAATTCCATCCTCTGTATATCTCCTTACACGTCTCATCATATCGTGGAGGTCTGATCGTCGGATCGTAGAACCACTTGCCCTCCGAGTAATCGCAGGCTGCTGATGCTCCTCCATTGTCGTCGTTCCTTCCTGATACGTATTGTTTGATCGGTTTTACCGTTTCGACGGCAATCGGTATCGTAGCGTAGGAGGTAACGTTGTGAGAGGAAAGGAGGAAAAGAGCGATGAGGACGATGATAGAGATAAATACTACGAAGTAAGTGTTAGAAGAAGAAGATGATGATAGAGGTTGTAGATGTCTCTTGTAATGGTGGTTTGAGGCCATTTACGGTGGCGGTGGCGGTGTTCACCGCCCGGATCGCTCCGTAGTGCTAATTCCACTGGTTTTTTGTTAAAATGTTTTCAGATCGTTCCTTTTGCCCTGTTTCACTCTCTTTTTATCAAAATAATAACCGAAATTTAGTCCCCTCTTTCATCTTTAGAAGCCTGTTTTTTTATTTGTGTATCAAGAAAAAACATATGGGCTCGCATGTTGACGGTTTTGTTGGGTCTAAATTTTGTCTTAGGACCCCTTTTCTAACGGTGTTTTAAGAGGTTTTTAGAAGCTTAATTTAGACGTCAATTCTGACATCTTTTTAAAGTCTCTAAAGCGACGTCTTTATCATTTTGACATCCTTAAACCGTCAAATCAGGTTAGGTCACGTCCATCTAGAACTCGCATCATCCTTAAGCCGTCAAATCAATTAAATCAGGTTAGGTCACGTCCATCTAGAACCGGCATCTAAAAATGTTGTTTTTGAGTCTAAGAAACTCCAAAAAGAAGTCAGAATGGGCGTCTAAATTTGGCGTCTAAAGGCCTCTTAAGACGCTGGTAAAAAGGGGTCTTAAAACACATGTTTAGACCCCGACAAAGCCGCCAACATGTGGGCTATATGTTTATTCTTGGGACACAAAAGTACAAAAAGAGGCGTCTAAAGTGGCGTTTAAAGAAACATCTAAAGCTCAAACGAGGGGCTAATTTTTAGTGATTATTTTGATAAAAAGAGGGTTAAACTTGATTATTTTAGTAATTTTCTCTTGTATCAAACCCACATTTTTATATCATGTGTCTCTATTTATTTTGAAAATAAACATATATTCCACATTTAATCATATTAAAATTGATTTTTGTTAGTCAAATCTTTGTTTTTTATTCAATTTTACTGTGGATCACATTTTTATTTTCAATATTCTAAATAAACGACTCAAATAAGGTTTAAGAGCTCTCTTTAAGATCAGGTTATCACATGATATAATCTCCATGTATAAGTGTGTGTAGTTGTTAAGGGACAAACGTACAATTGTACTAATTTTAACGTTGTTTACTTATTTTGTCAAAATAACGTTAAAATCGTTGCGATTGTTAACTTCAAATGATAACTTTGAGCCGTGGAATCATTGGTACTTTGAGCCGTGGAATCATTGGTAGTATTCTCTCTATTCCAACTGGGATAGGATTAATGTTTATTTTATCATTTTCTTCTGATTTTACTCAATAGTGAAAATATACCGGGTAACTTTATTTGTGAAATAGTTGGTGTTGCATACAACCTGAAATGCTTTGAGTTAATTACAGTTATGGGTCCGGCAAATTAGCCTACTGGTTGAGGTTTCACCTTGTGACCGAGAGGTCATGGGTTGGACATCCAGGTGAGGGAAGAAATATTGAAATTAATCTTGGGTTCTGGACCAATAGAGGGCAAGAGTTTACCCATTTCAGAGGGTTCCTGCGCATCTGGTGCGGCCGCGTCTTACCTCTGTCCGGTTGACCCAAGATCGTCGCTGTTAAAAAAAATTATAGTTTTGGTTTCCACGTCGTGCACTTTGCCGGATACAATGTGGCACAGATAACGATGATAATTGTCTGGTTTCGGGATGGATGGGGTGAGAGGAAGAGAAAATAGTGCCGAAACTAAGTGACGCCGGGTGTTGTGGTGGTAGAGATTATGGTAGTTTGATAAAAAAAAGGAAGGATGATGATGATTTTTTGTTGTTTCTTATTTATGTATTATAATTAATTTTATTTTTTTTAATGTTATTAGGAATATTTTGAGCATTTTATTCACACTTAACAACAATATTTAATGGTCATTCACTCTAACGAACACCAATGTTGCATTTATTTCTAAATTTTTTGAGACACCTACGTAATTTCTTAAAACCGAAGAACATGCGTGCAAAATTGAGATATGCTACCACCCTTGTAATCAACTCGTTATGATACGATAACTTCTGAAATTACTATAAACAAACTTTTATTACTATGACGCACCCATAACAGAACTTTTGAGTAATTAATACGTCAAACTATGTGTTATATAAAAAAATTGAAAGCCTAAAAATTTTATACCTGTAATAAGGCTATGAATAATGAACGCACACGTTTATAACTATGTATCTATGATGAGACTATGATGCACTAATGTTTTACATACTTTGATGGTGTTTACCAGATAATTAGCAATTTATTTATATAATGATAAATTATGTGCATCATATCATATGATTTACATGATATGTTTGGTTGTGCATGCTGTTTTTGAAACATAGAATGAAAACTTGAACCAATCATAATATATGTTGCAACTACACATACATATAGACATGTGACAAGTACTCATCTCAGAATTGATTGAGATCATTCATTAACGATTGATAATTGATATACTGTTTTAGAAACTTGCTTGTTTTACAAGTAAATTAAACTTTAAACCAATAGTTTCAAAATAAAAGTCTAAAATTACATAACAATATGAAAAAGCATGAAATAAAGGGTAACAAACAATGTACATATTCAGTATGCTAATGAAAAATGACCCAGTTGAGACAACAAAAATTTCCAAATCGTTATGGTTTTAGAACATGGTGTATGCTTTTCAACTTTTGTACTTTACTTTCTTCTTCTTTCATAATAAGAAAAACACTCAATTGAGTGATTTCAGATGGAATATCTGACAGCTTGACTGGTAACCCTTCTTGGCTGCAGCCACTTCAAACTTCTTACTAGCAACTTCATTCTCTTCTAACCGTGTTTGAACAAAAAACCGAATCCACCATGAAGAACCTCGTAGCTTAGCCTGCAACAAAACCGACATATGCCATATATTTACAAAATTTTTATTATAAACTTGTGAATAAAAAACATATATGAATATTTTTTTATAATTAACTTGAAGTAAGAGACGTTTGTGAAGAAAACGATTTACAAAATAGTAACAAAGTTTCATGAATTATTTTATTTAAATAAAATCGAGCAAAAATAATCATTAAATAGTAACAAATATTCATATATGTTTCAATTCTGTCAATTATTTTCAAAAAAAAAAAAATTTATAGCAAAATTAATTTAGGAGGTTCTGACTTGTATAATTGTATGCATCTAAATACGCTCAGGATGACTTTCAAAAGTCATAACATATGACCCATAGGCCACATGGCCCCTTAGAGATGCTCCATCATTTAAATAGCACAACCAATAAGGGACTACGATTTTTAATTTGCGTTCAAATATTGATTAAAACAGGACAGATTGATCAACAGCGAAAGAGAAATCCTTTGAAAAGAGTACTTACAGGGCGACCAAACTTGGACATCTCGGCCACTTTAACTCTACGCTGACCAGGATAACCTACATCCAGAAAATTTAACTTAATAAATTTCAGAAACTCTTCTAAAACGAACTTTTTTGATGATACACCAAGATAAAGAAACGGGAAATTCAGCCAATCTACTCATGAATGCATCGATTTGGGCTATTTTATTTCCTAAAAGATTAAGTGAACATACAAACATACCCAGTCAAGTCCCACTAGTTAGTGAGGTTTGGGAGGGGGTAAGATATAGGCAAACCTTACCCCCATCCCGCTAGATAGAGAGGTTGCTTCTAAAGAGACCCATGACTCAGGAGTGCTGAGAATTTTTTTTTTCAACAAAGGTTGGGGCATATGCTAAGTAGAAACATACAGGCAGTCTATATCTATGTAAACAAATAATATAATCAACAATCAATTTCACACACTTAACAAATAGAAAGCATATAGAAAATATATCAAACAAGTGATACATTTAAACTACACATATATCCCTCAAAAAGTATAGAGTCTAAAAAATCAAAGTCCCTAGCCTTTATCCTACTTCTCCTAGAGCTCCTATCAATGATCAAGTGGATGAATCTTGAATATAAATAAAATGTGATGAAAGTTTCCAAGGTGTTTTTAAAACTTACAAACTCCTAGATCTTTTTGTATTTGTATATTATTGTGTTAAAATAGTGTTTGTAATCATCTTTAATGCATTAACTGTTTATTAGAAAAAAATAACAAATTTGTTATTGGGTCGACCCAACCGATCTATTCGACTCGTAATAAAAGAAAGCTCACCCCACATACATTTTGACACTTTACCCAACCTGGCAGATCAACCCATTTAGCCATCTGCCCATATCTAATAAGATTTTACTTGATTATGCAATATGGATGAGCAAGTGATCCAGAATTAATAATAAGATTTTTCAGAAATGTACCTGATAGAATAACAAATCCATGTGAAGAAACTCTTGCCAATTCTGGAAGTGTCTTATTAAGGTACCTTGGGGACAAATAGTCGAGAGCATCTGAGACTATGACAAGAGAAAAAGATTTTGATCTATATGGCAAGGGAAACTTTATATCAGCAACACGAACAATGCCTTTGCGTATAAGGCTCTTGCAATTTGCATCACTGTCATCCAAATCATATGGCTCCAGACCCCATGCTTCTGTATCTTCTTCTTTTAATAATTTGGAAACAACTGCACACGAGTCTGGACCTACATGCAGAATTTTATGCATGCTATCACCATATACTTTCTTCAGATATGGTAATGCTTGATTAATCTCTGCTGAGCATGAAACGCCACCTGACATAAGATGGTATCTTTAATAATAATGCAAGCTTCAGGTATTCTTTTAATTTTTTTAGTTTTTTTTTGCACAAAATTACTTTAAAAGAATATGTTTTCTCATGAATAGTGATATTTCAGTGTTGAAATTTTGTTTGCAAGGTGAAACAGATAAAGCAAAGGGTATGTTTTAAGGTTTTACCTTCAAGCCTTCTCAAAGCCGCTATATCATTATTGCTTCTACCTGTCACAACACTAACTTTAGTCTAATATGTCTTCTGGAGAAAATAGCATCTGGAAGACTGAATGAACTTAAGCTAAAACAAAATAAAGGTGTTGATGTGTAAATCGAATCATCTATGTTTGTGTGTGTTTATGTTGCCAGTTATATGCTAACCTGAACTATAAATGTATCCAATTATCAGAAAAGCTCCCTGAAAGTTTCCATAAAAAAGAAATTCCCTCGGTGTTAATCAAAGCAGAAAAGTATAAAATAAAAGCAAGTATGCTAAATACTCAAACATCTTTTAAATCTTTCCTGTTCTAAGAGCATTCACAATCTATTCCTTATCCTTATCTTTATAATTCAACTAAAAATCACATTAATTCTAAAAATTTACAGATATTTAATAAACGCTCCATGTCCCATTTCTCATCCTTATCTCTATATTTTGATAATGATACAATGAAAGAACATTGTCTTAGTCTTGAAGTAACTTTAAAACATGATACTAGCTTAGATATTGATGGTTTAGATTTATTTCAAGAACTAAAAATTCTGAGATATATTGCTAATTTAGAATCTGACACACCATTTAATATATTAAATTATATTAAAAAGTTTAATTGTCTTCCAAACGCGCATATTGCATATAGAGTTATGTTAACTATTCCTGTAACAATTGCTTCTGCCGAAAGAAGTTTTTCAAAATTAAAATTATTAAAAAATTATTTAAGATCTACAATGTCACAAGAAAGATTAAATGGATTAGCTATATTGTCAATTGAACAAGATTTGTTGCAAGAAATTGATTATGAAACCTTTATTAAACAATTTGCATCTAATAAAGCTAGAAAAAATAAACTTTATTTAAAATGTAAACATATTTATGATAAAAAAAAAAAATTAACTCCGCCAACTATAAACTTTTTAGTTTGTTATTGCCGGTCCCAAGCCCGGGTAAAGGAGGAGGGTTTATATTTATTAACACAAAATAATATAGGCCTAATTTTTTTACATCGCTTAGGGCCACCAAAAAGGTTGGGCCGGCCCTGTTAATATTTTAAAGATAAAGAATGAGGATAAAGATAGGGATGAAGGAGTGAAAATGAAAAAAAATAAGGCGTGAATGGTAAATCTTTAAGTTAAGGATGAAGATAAGGTGTAAATGGTAAATCTTGAGATATAAAGGTTCACTATTGCTTTCTTTTAATTTTTAAGGATACAACAAAAACATACCCAGTAAAGTCCCACTAATCAGTAGGGTCTAAGGGGGTGAGACAAAGATAAACCATACCTCTATCCCAATGGTATAAAGAGGCTACTTCTAAGAGAGACCCTCAACTCAATTAAAGCCACAATACTTTTTTTTAAAAAAATTTACAAGGATAAGAGTAAAAATTAGGATAGAGGAGTAAAAATTAGGATAGAGGAGTAAAAATGGCGTTTTTCTTATAACTTAAAATTTAAGGATGAAGATAAAGAATGAGCTGTGAGTGCTTTAAAGAAATTAATGGAAAAGATAAAACTCGCACTTGCAAATGCAAAGGTGGCATTGCTTTACCAGCATCACTATGATAGCATATTTGGACGCGAAAGATTTAATAGGGCTTACCACTATTACAAGTCCAATGGATAAAAAGGGTGATGAGCGTGACTTTGGATTCAAGGATCCCATAAAGGGAATGCCAGCTCCATCTCCCAGACGCCGAGATAAGCTAGCCGGCCTCCTTGACATTTTTTATGTAGTGATTCACCTGCAAGACCAAATCTTAGTTACAGGAACCATAAATAACAGCTGTTCACACTAATGAATTTATATCTGAATATTGACTAATAATTCAAACAGTCAGCTGTCAACCTGCAACCAACTTCACCTGAACACAATATCTACATTCAAAATTTCAAATCGATGATGTACATACAATTTAACCTTCAAGTTTTAACTTGATTTGGCATCAACCTACAATTCAGTATTGTTATTAGTCAATCCAAATCCCAGCATGGCAGTTCTCACAAGCAATCAAGCATATTAAGTGTTCTAAAAAGTTCAATACTTCAATCAACTAATATCAGATCTAAACAAGGATTCACAATTTGAATTCAATAACTAATATAAAATATTTCTAATTCCCCAAGCCAATCCCTAAATTTGAACTGTTCTAACAATAATGGGCATTTCATCCTTTGACACCAACACAATCGTCAAAACAGAAAATTCAGGACGGATGAACATTTCAACCAGATATAATTATGCAACCAAATTAAGCGTGACTTGAATTTAAGCGACTAATGGATTCAACGACTCAAACATTTGGTATTGCATAAACCTAACGCCGCTATCTTCACATCGATTTAGCAACGCAAGAACAAACAATCAATCAAATTACAGTAACAGCAAATACAACTACACAAATAACGAAAAATTCACTAAAATCAATCAATTCAAAATAAACATTGAACATTCTGAGCCTACGATACATCATACTTTATCCTATTAACGTCGTTCTCAAATTAAAAAAGCAGATAATCAACAATTGGCTAAACTGCTCATCAAATGCGATAAAACTATCAAAAACTGAGAGTGCAAGTGACGAATAGAACCTGAATTGGAGATCTTGAGTTGAGAGCGGTTAGGTTATTTGGATCTAGATCTGTGTGTTTTGCAGTAAGTTTGTGCTAAAAATCCAGATACTTTATAATTCTCTCTCTCTCTTTAGCATCTCTCTGGCCGACGGTGATTTTGAAATGTGTAATTCGTACGGTAAAATTCTGCGATTTCTCGTGAAGATGAAGGTGAACGCGCACCATGCGCATGATAGTAAGAATGGGCCCCGAGTTGTCGGTTTATGGCCTCTGTTACGCGTTATTAATATAATAACATGTGCTAGTTTTTTATTAAGCAAGTTGTTAGATTGGGCCATACACGATCAAAGAACCCAAGCCCAAAATGGAATTTAATTTAAGAAGTTTACAAAAAGACACTTGGCCTCTAGATGCACATTTAAATTAGGGCTGTCAATTTCAGACACGGACATGTTAACACGACACGACACGACACGAAATTAACAGGTTCCCTGTTTAGCCTTAACAGATTTCGTGTCTTTAACAGGTCGACACGTTTGAACACGATAAAAATCGTGTGTTAACAGGTTAAAACACCTGTTAACTCGTTAAGATCTGTTTAAACCTGTTAATATTATTTAATTATGAAATATACTAATAATATGAAACACTCAAATCTCAATTCCCAGTTTCCCATGCCTGATTGCCTGAATACGGAAACCCCCCCATTTCTTTAATTATATTTTCCCCATTTCCCAAAATTCAAATCCCCCCCAAGAAAACGTGAACACTGAATCCATCAGTTCGTCACCCAAATTTCAAACCCAAAAATCATCCAACATTCCAATCGCCTCTTGCGATCAAAGACTCGAAGTTTTCCCCTACCGTCGGTCAGCAATCCTACCTCCACCGCGGTCGCCTGCGCCGATCGAAGTCTTCCCCTTCACATTGAATCGCGCCTCTGGTTTGTGAATCGCACCATACAAAGCCGTCGCCCCTGGTTTGTGAATCACACGTAAGTCTTCCCCCTCACTCCATATTCATTTATGTTAAAGTTTAATTTTGGTTTTTTCACTTACTTTAAAGTTTGATCTAAAGTTTACTTTTAGGTTTTTCACTTAAACTTAAGAGTATGTCTTGGTTTTGTTTGTCTCATTAAGTAACATGGTTCATGTGTGTTATTTCAGATGGATTCAGATTGTATTAAAGTTGATCTAGAAAATGACAGCACACAAAATGAAGAGGTTGAGTCTATGGATGCACAAGATATAAAAGATAATGATGATAACAATGTTGCAGCAAAGAGAAAACGAAAGGATCGATCTATCGTGTGGAACTACTTTACAAAACTTAATCAACCTTCAATAGGTGGAAAGCTACAATGCAAATGCAACAAGTGTAAGCATGTTTTCATATATGATAGCAAGACTGGCACAGGTAATCTTAAACGACACATGAATAGTTGTGTTGGTAATCTTTTTAATGATGTTGGTCAAATGCTTTTGTAACACCCAACTTTATAATAGTTTTATTTAAAATACGTGCGGAAATATGGTCCCAGATTTTTTTCAAAATTTCGCCATAACCAATTTTAGAACACCTATTTCCTTACGAAATAAACCTGTTAAAAAATCAACACTTTACACAATAACAACCTATTACCACCATCACTAATTCATGTCTTAGTAGCTAGTACTATTTGACAATAACACTATAGAAACCTCCAACTCATTATAGCTTATTTATCAACAAAAACCCAAAAACGATACCACACTTATTATAACGTTCAGGTTTCACCAAAACCATTTAGCAACGGTTCATACGACATATTAGACAACCGATCCGAGACTTGTTCCATTCCTTATTGCATTGGAGCTTTACCTACAAATTTCAGCCAACGATTTAAATTAGCAAAACGCTAAGTAAGTAATCAATGCCACCATATTTGTACAAAAGAATAGTTATCACCGCCCACGTTAATTAATACTTGCCACCATTTTATTTAAACTGACATTAGTCAGAGTCCACCATCCACCATATAGTAAGAGAAATCATCTCTTACATAACCACCATATTTGTACAAAAGGATAGTAATCACCACCCACCGTTTTATTTAAACTGACATTAGTCAGAGTCCACCATCCACCGTCCACCTTATAAAAGGATTACTATCACCATAGGTAAGATATACATCTTACAATTTTCCACTATAATGAAGGTATAAACCTTGCATTTTGCCACTATAAGGAAAATAAATTCCCACCACCATAATAAAGGGGTATCCACTATTTAACCACCATATCTTTTATAAACTACTATGAATCCACCATATATACAACCCACATGTATTCTACCATATCCATACATTAAGTATGTTCAACCATTTTTAATAAAACCACCATAACAACCCTAACCTACCATAAAAACACATGATTCTGCATTGAATCATGTTTACATAATTTCTCATATAGTAATCCGGTTAGATTACTTACCTCTATCTAAAGATGATCTTGCTTGATTATCCTTTCGATTGAAATCTTGTTTTTCCTGTTAAACTCTAACGGGTCATTACATTTTTATATCCATTCAACTTTCTGTTCGAAATGTTTATATAAACATTCGCATGAATACACACACACACACATATATGTATATATATATATATATTTCACATACTATACACACCCGACCCGTTTGAATTTGTTTAACATATTTATTATACTATGTATAATTTCTCAATCACCCCAACTGAGTCATTTTTCTCATCTTACTCTTATGAACCCTAACTTGAGTTCTTTGCATAAATCATGATCCATACCATAGGATATGTTTAAAACATACCAAAACAACTATACACGAATTTAGGATCCCATAACTACTCAAGACTCAACCCAATTTCACGTTTCTAGAACCCTAGTTCATAACCCACATCACATACTTCTATGATGATTCAAGGATAAGAAACGTGATTACCTCAAAATGTTCACGACCTAGTCTCACGATCTAAGTTCGGAATCATGGATCGTTGTTCGGATATTCCCCCTCTTCTCCTTTTCTTCTTTCTTCTTCTTTTCTTCCTTTCTTTCTTCTTCTTTCTTTTTTTTTCTCTCATGGCTTCTGTCGAATGAACACCCAACCCCCCTCTTTTTGTTTTGTTTTTGGCCACCCCACTTGCACACACCCACATTTTTTTTCCTTCTATAACCTTCACGTCACATGCATACATATAAATCGTGGACTTAACTTTCCTCGTTTACGAAAACGTATAACACCCTTCCACGGTGAAACTTTTAGTAACACCAAATCCCCGACCTGAAATTCAATTGGTCTTCTACGTTTATCAGCATATGATTTCTGACGGTCTTGTGCCGCCTTCAAATGAGCTCGAATTTGATCTATTTGATTATTCGTAGCTTTAACTACCTTTTTGTGTGCTAATTCTCGTTGCCCCACTTCCCCCCAACAAACAGGAGTTCGACATTTCCTTCCATAAAGCATTTCATAAGGAGGCATCCCAATACTGGAATGATAGCTATTGTTATACGAGAATTCTGCTAAAGGTAGATAATCATCCCAACTACCACCAAAATCAATTATACACGCTCGTAACATATCCTCAAGAGTCTGGGTGGTCCTTTCACTCTGACCATCAGTTTGAGGATGATATGTTGTGCTCAACAACAGTTTTGTACCTAATTCTTCCTGAAAGTTCTTCCAAAAACGAGAAGTAAATCGAGTATCTCGTTCAGATATAATAGTTACCGGCACACCATACCGAGATACTATTTCTTTCACATATATCTCCGCCATTTTATCGGAAGAATAGGATTCACGGATGGGCAAGAAATGAGCACTCTTAGTTAACCTATCAACGATGACCCAAATGGCATCAAATCCCTTTCTAGTTTTAGGAAGCTTAGTAATTAGGTCCATCGTGATATGTTCCCACTTCCACAATGGAATCTCCAATGGTTGCAATTTACCATATGGCTTTTGATGCTCTGCTTTCACTTGCATACAAGTCAAACACTTTTGAACGTATTTAACGATATCTCGTTTCATACCAGGCCGCCAGTAATTAACCCGTAGGTCACGATACATTTTAGTAGCCCCTGGATGAATTGAATATTTTGATTTGTGAGCTTCTTCTAACAATACAGACTTAAGTGAACAAGTGTGAGGTATCCACACTCGACCCCACCTAGTCTTTAATCCATTACTGTCTTCGTCAAGATTATGTGATTGCCCCTTTATTCTGTCTCGTTTCCAATTTCCTTTTTTTAAAGCCTCCATCTGAGCCTCTTTTATCTGTTCAATCAATCCTGAAGTAATTACAAGCTTCATAGCTTTTACCTTAATAGGTGAACATTCATCTTTTCTACTCAAGGCATCAGCTACCACGTTTGCTTTCCCCGAATGATAGAGAATCTTGCAATCGTAGTCCTTAAGTAATTCCAACCACCTTCTTTGCCTCATATTCAATTCCTTCTGAGTGAAGAAATATTTCAGGCTTTTATGATATGTGAAAATCATAATTTTGGAGCCATAAAGATAATGTCGCCATTTCTTTAATGCAAACACTACCGCTGCCAGTTCAAGATCGTGAGTTTGGTAAGTTGTTTCATGTGGCTTCAACTGTCGAGAGGCATAGGCTAACACATTTCCTCTCTGCATTAAAACACACCCAAGACCCATGCTTGAAGCATCAGAGTATACCACAAGATCTTCGTTGCCATCAGGTAATGCAAGAACTGGAGCATTGGTTAATTTTTCTTTTAATAATTGAAAAGCATTATCTTGCTCCGAACCCCAAAAATATTTCACGTCTTTTCGGGTTAGTTTAGTGAGTGGGGAAGCTATTTTGTAGAAGTCTTGAATAAAACGTCTGTAATATCCAGCTAGACCCAAGAAACTTCTAATTTCAGTTGGTGTTTGGTGTTTCACAAAGATGCTGAGAATGATCATTTTCCGTACGTGAGAAAATCAAAACATCATCTATGAAAACAATTACTGATTAATCCAACATGGGTCTACACACCTGGTTCATAAGATCCATGAAAGCTGCAGGTGCATTCGTAAGTCCGAAAGGCATGACTACAAATTCATAGTGCCCATAACGAGTACGAAAAGCGGTTTTTGGCACATCTTCCTCCTTTACTTTTAATTGATGATAACCCGACCTTAGATCAATTTTAGAAAACCAACTGGCTCCTTGCAATTGATCGAAAAGATCATCAATTCTGGGTAACGGATATTTATTCTTGATGGTAACTTTATTTAACTCCCGGTAATCAATACACATCCGAAAACTACCATCCTTCTTCTTTACAAATAAAACTGGAGCACCCCACGGTGACACACTAGGACGGATAAATCCTTTATCAAGGAGGTCCTGCAGTTGCGTCATTAACTCTTTCATTTCGGAAGGTCCTAACCTGTAAGGAGCTTTTGCAACCAGTTTTGCTTCTGGTTTCAAGTCAATTCGAAATTCCACTTCTCTGTCTGGAGGAACACCTGGTAACTCTGTTGGGAAAACATCGCTAAATTCGTTCACCACTGGCACCTCTTCCCATTTAAGGTCTTCTTTATTAGTGTCGGTAACATATGCCATGTAGGCCTTACACCCGTGGATCATATATTTCCTCGCTTTTGCATATGAACAAACTACAACGTCTCCTTTTCTTTCGCCATATATCGAAATTGGTTTCCCACTTGGTGTTGTTAATTGTATCATCCTTCGGTTACATATAATGTTTGCATAATATTGGGACAACCAATCCATGCCTATTATAGCATCAAATTCCTTTATAACCATCAGAATTAAATCAACATTAAAATCTTCCCCATCTATGTTTAATAGACAATTCTTATAGACATTGAATACTATAAAACTATCATTGTTAGCGACATGTAACACCCCAAAATTTTCTAATACAAGTTAGTTGAATTTACGAATGGGTAACTAATAATTAACTTGTAAGAAATAGACGAAAAACCCGACAAAAAACGAGTACACGAAATTCTATACTCGAAGTTAGTTTCGAGAACCATTGTATTCGAATCTGGTACTCGCAAATTTGAGTACCAAGTTCGTGTACTCAGCCTATATATATGAGTGCCTTGGGAATCGTGCATACCTTTGACTAGGAGCACAGTTTCTCTCAAGTACTCGAAGTTTAAGTCCAAGAATTTCAAGAATCGAGCTCTTGATCGACCAAAAGAAGGAGGAAACGCACGGGAATCTACAGGAGTGATCATCTAGCATCAAGTAAGTGTTCTAAACCAAAAAGCTAGGATTTTATGCAAAAGTTAAGATGGTTAAACAAGAAGCGAACTCATGCATAAAGCTCGCGCCTTTATGCATAAAGTTCGAGGCTTTGAGGTTCCAACATGTTGGTAACAACCTAAGAAACCTAGAACTAGCTCCCCAAAACCTTAGATGAATTTCTGAGATGTCTAATGGCAAGGTAATGAGTACACGAAATTATACACGAAGGGGGGGTACTCGAAAATCATACTTGTTCGAATATAGTGAATTCGAGTACATGGAATATTTCGAGTACAAGGTTATTTCGAGTACAAGGTTATTTCGAGTACAAAGGATGATTTCGAGTACTAGCTATTTCGTGAACTAGGGAATTTCGTGTACATGGGAACTTAATGAATTTCAGGGTTTCGAATACTTAGCTAAGCTTCGAGAACTTGGATTCAGTAAGGGGGACTAGTAATCTATGAGGACTTAGAATAATTTCTAAGTCTAAGAATGGGATGTAGTGAGACGATATAACTAATGTAGGTTCCTAAGTCCCTAGCTAAGGAGTTCGGCTAAGAAAAACAAGAGTCTACTATCAGGTGAGTTCTAGACGCCCTATTTTATGTTTAATGTTTTGGGCTGGCATACACGCTTATTGTTATGTTTATGATGTTATGTGCTTATGATGCTGATGAATGAATGATGAGGTGCCATGACTATGTATGCATGTTAGGTGTTAGCATGATTTAGGAAGGAAAGTATGCTAAGTATGACGAATGCACGTTAGTAAGTTATGATGATGAACTGTATGATAACATGCTATGATGATTATATGCTCGCATAATGTGTTTATGATGCCATGATGAATGATATGATGATATGTTGATAGCGTGACATGTGTATGATGCTAGGATGTTATGATACTAGCATAGCCTGTTATGAATAATCCTATGTTATTAGGATAAGGTTACGATGATATGCTGAATGATGATATAGTGCTAGCATATCATGTCATAATGAATGATGGTTGCTCCCGTACTTGTTACGGGGTAAGTATGACGTTGCTCCCATATTCGTATGGGGTAAGTATGGTTGCTCCGGTACTTGTTACTGGGTAAGTATGGTTGCTCCCGTACTTGTTACGGGGTAAGTATGACGTTGCTCCCATATTCGTATGGGGTAAGTATGGTTGCTCTCGTACTTGTTACGGGTTAAGTATGATGTTGCTCCCATATTCGTATGGGGTAAGTATGGATCTGCAGAACGCTTCGGCGAGTCAGATCAACGGTTATGGAGCCTTGTGCCGGCATAAGCCCACTGTTATGCTCGGTAGCAGTGGTTGTATGATGATGATTAAGATGTTTATGTGACAAGGCTTTGGATTATGTGAACGAAATGATGTTTTATGTTAAATATGTTTTAACTTAACAAAACGTTTACGATATTTTAATGAAAACTAGAACTCACCAGCGTAAGTTGACATTTTAGCATGTATGTCAGGTTAAAGCTATGGTAAGAAGAAACGTGGAGCTCGGGCATCAAGATCGAGAATCCGGTGTTGTTGGCAATCAATTATGTTTTAATTCAGACATTATTTTATGTTTGACAAACTATGTTTTAAATTTCGCTGCTAACTATGAACTTTTTAGTTTAAGAGCTATGTGTTATGACGAAACCAACCTCTGCGGGGTCGCCCGGGATCGGGGCCTGACACGACATGAATTTCTAATGGTTTAGGCAATTTATCAACTATGAACGAGGGGTGTTTAGCGAATTCCACACAAATAAAAGACCTACTAGCCCCCGAGTCAAACAAGATATGTGCAGGAATAGAATTTATTAAGAATATACATGTTACCACATCAGGGGTAATCTTAGCCTCCTCTGCTGTAATTTGAAATGCTCTACCCTTTGGCTTCGTGGCTTCGGGGCTTTAGGCCTCTTTACCTCCTTATTGTTTCTCACTATTTCACCTCCCCTTCTGAATCCTGGATTTAGTTTTGGGCATTCACTCCTTATATGTCCAGGTTGATAACAATTGTAGCACAAATTCACTGCACTAGGGCAATGCAAAGACGTGTGACCCGACCTTCCACACTTAAAACATACAATCTGAGTAGCTCTACACTCTCCCGAGTGCCCTTTCCCACAAATTTTGCAACGATAAGACTCAGTCTTAAAATTTTCTTTCTTATAAGATGCAACAAATTTAGCCTTCTTTACTGGAGTTTTTATCACCTCAGCTTTTCGTTTTTCTCCCCTTTCAACAGATCTCAGAAGTTCCATCTCCCGTTCACGAGCCCAATTTATCAACGCTTGAAGAGTCTCACATTTAGAAGGAATTATGTACTCCCTCTATTCCGCCTTGAGCATAAGATGATATCTAATTATCCAGTCCCGCTCTGTTCGTAAGAGATCAGCGCAGAACTTAGCTCTATCAAAGAACATTCCAGTGATTTGATCAATAGATTCATCTTTTTGCCTCATGGAAAGAAATTATTCCTTTATTTTGTCAATTGCTGACTGTGGGCAAAAATGTTGCAGGAACATTGTTTTGAAATCCAGCCACCTCATTTCCTTAACACCTTCTTTACCATTTTCTTGCTTACGCGCATCCCACCAATCTTTAGCACGTCCTCTGAGTAGAGTAGTTGCATAATTTACTTCATTTGTTGGGTCACAGTGACTTGTTTCAAAGACAGTCTCTATTCCAGATATCCATCGGTGACTCTCCAATGGATCAACCTCACCCTGAAACTCATCAGGTTTACATACCATGAAGTCTTTGTAACTTGCCCTCTTTGTCTCCTTTTCATTTATTTTCTTTTCCTGATTCGTTTCTTTCTCATTCTCCCCTCATTCAAACTTGAGCTACCCTTGGATAACTCTTGTTGAATTATTGTTCTCATCTTCTCAAGAAAGTGTGGAATCGTAGCTTCAAACGCTTTTGCTACTTCTTCCGAAATCTGCTTCCTAGTTTCTTCCTTTAATATTCCAGTTACATATCCACCATTATGTGAAGACTCATTGTCTTCACTTTCGTGTTCTTCCACAATCTTAGGTATTTCTCCGCCCTCAGCCATGATCTTCAGCTGAAAATTTACCTCTATCAGGGTCTATATATTTACAGATACATATATTGGTATCACCACTTTCTTACTATGTCTACTTATCACCATTCATTTATATTTCACATTCATTTAGTCACCACAATATATACATTATCATAATGCTCCCATAAGTTCAATCTTATTCATCTCAACGTAGTAACGCTTAATACTTTAGAACGATGATCATAAATGACCTGAGTGACGTATATAAATCATAGCACTGGCCAGGTGTGATGATTAATATACTTCATCCAAGTAAGTATATTCACCTTATTCTAACGTATCATGTTATACTAAGATGAAATTAACATACCTGTAAGCTCGTGCAATATCTTTGGAACGTCTCGGATCAAGTTTCACCCTTCCAATTTAAGAGCACAAAATGTTTGAGTTTAAGTATCTTTACACCCAATACTTAAGTCTCTCAAACTAGTGCTCTGATACCAAACTTGTAACACCCAACTTTATAATAGTTTTATTTAAAATACATGCGGAAATATGGTCCCAGATTTTTTTCAAAATTTCGCCATAACCCATTTTAGAACACCTATTTCCTTACGAAATAAACATGTTCAAAAATCAACACTTTACACAATAACAAACTATTACCACCATCACTAATTAATGTCTTAGTAACTAGTACTATTTGACAATAACACTATAGAAACCTCCAACTCATTATAGCTTATTTATCAACAAAAACCCAAAAACGATACCACTTATTATAACGTTCAGGTTTCACCAAAACCATTTAGCAACGGGTCATACGACATATTAGACAACCGATCCGAGACTTGTTCCATTCCTTATTGCATTGGAGCTTTACCTACAAATTTCACCCAACGATTTAAATTAGCAAAACGCTAAGTAAGTAATCAATGCCACCATATTTGTACAAAAGAATAGTTATCACCACCCACGTTAATTAATACTTGCCACCATTTTATTTAAACTGACATTAGTCAGAGTCCACCATCCACCATATAGTAAGAGAAATCATCTCTTACATAACCACCATATTTGTACAAAAGGATAGTAATCACCACCCACTGTTTTATTTAAACTGATATTAGTCAGAGTCCACCATCCACCGTCCACCTTATAGTATGATTACTATCACCATATGTAAGATATACATCTTACAATTTTCCACTATAATGAAGGTATAAACCTTGCATTTTGCCACTATAAGGAAAATAAATTCCCACCACCATAATAAAGGGGTATCCACTATTTAACCACCATATCTTTTATAAACTACTATGAATCCACCATATATACAACCCACATGTATTCTACTATATCCATACATTAAGTATGTTCAACCATTTTTAATAAAACCACCATAACAACCCTAACCTACCATAAAAACACATGATTCTGCATTGAATCATGTTTACATCATTTCTCATATAGTAATCCAGTTAGATTACTTACCTCTATCTAAAGATGATCCTGATTGATTATCCTTTCGATTGAAATCTTGTTTTTCCTGTTAAACTCTAACGGGTCATTACATTTTTATATCCATTCAACCTTCTGTTCGAAATGTTTAGATTAAAATTCGCATGAATATATATATACTCACACATATATGTATATATATATTTCACATACTATACACACCCGACCCGTTTGAATTTGTTTAACATATTTATTATACTATGTATAATTTCTCAATCACCCCAACTGAGTTATTTTTCTCATCTTACTCTTATGAACCCTAACTTGAGTTCTTTGCATAAATCATGATCCATACCACAAGATATGTTTAAAACATACCAAAACAACTATACACGAATTTAGGATCCCATAACTACTCAAGACTCAACCCAATTTCACGTTTCTAGAACCCTAGTTCATAACCCACATCACATACTTCTATGATGATTCAAGGATAAGAAACGTGATTACCTCAAAATGTTCACGACCTAGTCTCACGATCTAAGTTCGGAATCATGGATCGTTGTTCGGATCTTCCCCCTCTTCTCCTTTTCTTCTTTCTTCTTCTTTTCTTCCTTTCTTTCTTCTTCTTTCTTGTTTCTTTTTCTCTTATGGCTTCTGTCAAATGAACACCCAACCCCCTCTTTTTGTTTTGTTTTTGGCCGCCCCACTTGCACACACCCACATTTTTTTCCTACTAGAACCCTCACGTCGCATGCATACATATATATGTTATTTTTTTTTTGTTGATCACTTATCCACACACATAGATATTTATATATTTTATTATTTTAGGATGTTACAGCTTTTTAATAGTGATATGGCATTAAGGTCATCTAAATTTGATGAAAATAAGTTTCGTGAGATGCTTGTGGCTGATATTGTTATGCATGAGTTACCATTATCATTTGTGGATTATAAGGGCATTAAAGATTTGTTTACTATATGCAACCCAATGTGACTGTCATTTCTAGATACCGTAAGATCTGATATATTGAAAATGTATAAGAAAGAAAAGGAAAAAGTGAGAACCATGCTTATGGAATCACTAGGAATGTTATGTTTGACTTCAGACTTATGGACCTCTATTGCTACTGATGGTTATTTAGCAATTACTGTTCATTTCATTGATAAACAATGGGTTTTACAAAAGAGAGTCTTATCATTTTCTTTTATGCCACCACCTCATACCGGCATGGCTTTATGTGAAAAAAGTATTTTCAATTCTAGTTGAATGGGGCATAGAAAAAAAGTATTTTGTGTTACTTTAGACAATGCATCTTCTAATGACACTTTTGTTGGTTTGTTGAGGGAACAACTCAATACAAAATCACCACTTGTTTCCAATGGTAGGTTTATTCATCTGAGATGTTGTGCACATATTTTAAACTTAATTGTGCAAGATGGCCTTAAGGAAATTGATGAATGTGTTTACAAAGTCAGGGAGAGCATCAAATATGTTAAAGGATCACAAGGAAGGAAACAAAAGTTTTTGGATTGTGTTAAATTGCTTTCCTTAAATTCGAAAAAGGGGTTAAGGCAAGATGTTCCTACTAGATGGAATTCAACATATTTAATGCTTGACAGTGCTATTTATTACCGACGTGCCTTTTGCCATTTGGAATTAAGTGATTCTAATTATAAGAGTTGTCCTACGGCATCAGAGTGGGACACGATTGAAAAGATTTGTAGTTTTTTTGGGGGGGTTTCATGATGTGACTAATGTTTTTTCTGGGACGAAATATCCTACTTCAAACTTGTATTATCCACACATTTTTGTGGCTTATTTGACTTTGCATGAAAGTAAGAATTCAAAAGATCAATATATGAAAAAAAAAATGGGAGATTTGATGATGGCGAAGTTTCAAAAATATTGGTCTGATTTTAGTCTTACTTTAGCTATAGCTGTAGTGTTGGATCCAATATATAAGTTGCATTTTATTGATTGGAGTTATTCACAAATTTATGGAGATAATAACACTGAATTCATAAATGTTGATCAGTTTTTTCATGCTACATTCAGTGAGTATGTTGTGTTACATTTGGATAATGGTTTATCTTCTACTTCAAATCCTCCAAGTACTTCAAATGTTAGCCAAGTTGAAGAAACATGTGACGATTCAATGTGTGCCTATGGAGTCAAAGCAAGACTTAAGGTAATTTAGTTATTTGTTTGAATATTTTTATATAATGTATCTTAATGATTGACATACTAATGTTATATATATCTTTTAGGATTTTGATCAGTTTCAGAGCAAAGATTTTATAACTAATAAAAATCAGAACTGCAATTGTATTTAGAGGAGTCTAGAGTTGATAGGAAGTCAGAGATGGATGTATTGGCTTTTTGGAAAGGTAATGAGTTTAGATATCATATACTTGCAAAGATGACTAGAGACTTTTTGACCATTCCAATATCTACAGTCGCATCAGAGTCTGCCTTTAGTGCTAGTGGAAGAGTGCTTGATCAACATCGAAGTTCACTTAGTAAAGAAATTGCTGAAGCTCTTATATGCACAAAAGATTGGTTATATGCAGATTGTTGTAATGTTCCTTTCTTTTGGTTTGGTATTTTTTTTAGTTGACCTTTTATTAAAAGTATATGTTTATTTGTAGCTTCTAATGATAAAATTGCAATGAGCTCACTGAGGATATAATGTTTCTTGAGATTAGTCATGAATCAGGTGCTACAAACTCCATAAATAATGCAAAGGTAACAACTTCAAATGCTTTGTTTTGTTTTCACTTGATATTTAATGTTATTTTTTTTTTGACATTTTTGTGAAATTCTTAGCAAGTTTAAATTTTGAAGTTGAAGAGATGAACATGAAGAGAAGAATGAATGGATTAATTGTTTTTGATGAATGTGTTGCTTGAATTTTATCATTATATGTTATGTGTTATGATGTTTATGGATTGTTTCAAATAGAGTTAGGATTAATGGATTGTCATGAATTATGTGTTAATTTTAGACTTTTATGTGATTTTGGAAACTTTTTTTTTTTCAAAAATATGTATTTCTTATCGTGTCTCTAAACAGGTCTTATCGTGTAACCTGTTTCCAAACATGTTCGTGTTCGAAAAAAATGACACGATTACTTATCGTGTCGTGTTCGTGTCTACCATGTCCGTGTTCGTGTCTTATCGTGTCACAGGTGACCTGTTATGCCAGCTCTAATTTAAATGATAAAAAAAGGCCCACGGCTAGAGATGGGAAAAAAAGCCAGCTACGGAACCAAAATCAAAACCGAAACCGACTAGCCTAATCGGCGGGTACAAACGATTCTAATTTTTCAAACGAATTATAATTGGAACCGATAACACTTTTATCTGTCCAAAACCAGATCTTAAACCATCCAAAAAGTCAAAAACTAAAACAAAAGGTTCCAAAAATAACGGGTTTGCCCACCTTTATGTGGTGATACTAGACAATCACAGAGTGACCTTGGCCTTGGCAATGACGATGGTCCTAGTAGTGAGTTGTGGTCGACACCGAGCGATGGTGATTGGCAACGATGGGAGGCACGAGCAATGGTTCGAGCAGTGGCGGTGAGCTAACAACGGCTATCAGTTGCTTTGTGAAATAAAGACAAGTTCATAGATGTTTAACTTACACGAGTCGGAATGATCAATGGTTTAGCATGTTGAAACGTTAATGATATGCAAGTTGAACCAATCCTCGACAAGAATGTTTGCGAGTTGACGCTTTACTAATTGATATTTTAAATATAATTTATATAAGTGATGTTTGCCTTGTTAAACAAACAACTTTCAAGTTAATAAAGATTTTTTAACAAATTGAAGTTATGGTGTGCGTTGGGCTGCAATTTGACAAGTTAAGTGCTAACAGATAGTATAATCAAGGTCTTGGTATTTAAGGATGCCTAGTTCAAAGATTCAGAGTTTCGAAAATCTGAATTCTGAATTTCATAAAATAAGTTCATGACTTTACAAGAGAAATTCCATATTCTCCATGCCTCTATTGTAAGCATGCTAATAAATTGGAAGGTGGGAGGCAGACTAAATTCACTATTCTTTTGTTAAAAATTATAAAATTTCTACAAACATATAAAATTTGAATGTTACATTATCGCATTTAAAAACTTAATATACATCTCATTCCACTTTAAACTTATAACGCACGTACTTTGTTTTGCTTTAATGCCATGTTTTATGGAAGAGCTTGAAAAGAGTTTGACATGTGTCATGCATACGCTATACAAGAGAAATATAGTGGGTGAACAAGTGAAGGGTGATACAAGTATTTTTTTATTGGTTAAAAAATTTTTTAAAAAAATGATTGGTAGATATGTTTGATTGAGCCGTGATCATAGTCATGTATATGATGAAAGAGCCTGGTCATGCCCCAAGAGGCACGGGATTTGAGAGCGTGAGGACGTGATGAAGAACTGTCAAGCCCTCATCACGTCTTATAACACATAGCCTAACCTAGATTTTATATATTAAATTTTCTATTGTTTTTCTTTCTAATTTTTAACTAGCCCGTGCTATGCTCACAAGTTTGTTATCTGTTTTTTTTTCTCTGTTTTTTTTGCTTTAAATTAAAAAAATTATATTATTTAAAATTATAAATATCATGTTATAATATTGTTATTTTCATATACATTGTAGTTAATAGTTTTATAATCAAAATTCAAAACCTAAGATAAGCTAGGTTTTCATCCAACACATAACACCTTCACGACAGCCTCCAGGAATCATTTCCTGGCCACAATGTCTGTTCTTCACCATAATCACGTAGCTCCACTCTCATCGTCGTCCTCCGCCATCTTCGCTCAAAATAGAATCTGCGTCGTAAGGTATCCATCTAATAACAAGTATTCATTACATAATATGCTACTTGAGTTTCGAAATTTGTTGGATAAGCAGCTACTTTGCTTCGTTTTTACTTACTAATTACACGAAAGAACAAACATCGATTTTGTTATTAATCATCTGTGTTCAGGACTCAGATTGTAAGTGTGACTTCTAAAAAGGTGGGGGTTTGTAAATGCATAGCTACTTCACCGGCTGAAGAGACTGGTAATTACACTAATTTGCTATCGATTTGTTCTATTATAATGTTAATTATTTGTCCAGTCTGGATTTTTGTGTAGCATTGATACTTAAACCAGTTTGGAAACAATTGATAGATGAGGGTTGTGTTATGCACTTGTGATGCTTGGACATCATTGTTTGATTTGGCTTAGCTTTTTAGCAACAATGTATTAACTACTACTTATTTAGGTTGCTTGCTTTCTGTTTACATGACTGTATGATTTTGCCTATGCTTGGAAGATTCTGCAAGGTTGTTAACAGGGTCAGACTGGCAGGTTGCATTGTTCAACCTGAACCAACCAGTAGTTTTATTTGTTTCAAAACATCAACCTAATACTAACACACGCACTTAAAATTTTGTGACACAAGCATGGCTGTTTAACCTGTTTATCTAAATTCGTTTTTTTGATGACTAATAATCAAGCTGTAAACGTGTAAGTAGGTTGGTGGGTTGTAGAAAAATGGGATAGTGGGTCGACTGGTTTCATCAAACAATAACCATCTGTTGGAAGAAATTTATAAATCTATACGTACTGTAACATATCCTTATCACCATTTGCTTGGCTAGACTTTTAACCATGTGATGCTACTCTGCAGCTTACAAGACCAAAGTCACCCGCAATGGAAACATTGCTAAGCTTCAAGCTGGTTATCTCTTTCCAGAGGTCCGTACAATCATTGCTTCATATCACATGTAGTTCAACTTCAATTGTGGATGTTAAAACTCTGTATCTTGTTATTTTGTTTTTGGATATGAAATTAAAACATTTTTTTATAGATTGGTAGAAGAAAGGCTGCACACATGTTGAAATATCCTGATGCACAAGTGATAAGCCTCGGAATTGGTGATACTACTGAGCCCATTCCAGAAGTCATTACTTCTGCCATGGCTAAGGTATTTATATCCTTTGATGCTTTTTTCTCTCCCTGTATTAAATTCAGATTTTGAATGATGATGTCTTATGTTTCTGTTTAACAGAGAGCACTTGGCTTATCTACTGTTGAGGGTTACAGTGGTTATGGAGCTGAACAAGGTGAAAAGGTATGTATAATTGATAGCATTTGTTTGGTATACTTATGATTTTATAGCAATCAAGTATACTTATCATGTATCTGGTTATTTAACATAACATGCCATTCATAATGTCAGCAACTGAGAGCTCAACTTGCTTCAACATTTTATGCAAACCTTGGAATAGAGGAAGATGACATATTTGTATCTGATGGTGCAAAATCTGACATTTCTCGCCTTCAGGTTCGTGTTTGTGCTACTTTTAGTTTGTATTTCTTTGCATTTTTATTGTTTATTTTTAAATGAATTGTGTCGTCAACATATCTTCTTATAGTTAGGTCAGTATCATCTAGTTACAAAAAAAATACAATAGTAATTTTTTTCATTTGACCAATTAACTTCTACCTTTACTGCCATGTGTGGCAGGTCTTATTCGGGTCTAGTGTTACAATGGCGGTACAAGATCCATCATATCCGGTAATAAATTCGTTCTTCTGCAGTATTAATCTAGGGAAGAACTTCAGTTAGCAAAAAGCTAATTGTTGCAAGGTCATCCGTCATCTGCACTTGTAATGTTTTTTCATTCTTCATTTCTTTTTTCAGGCTTATGTAGATTCAAGTGTGATTATTGGTCAGACAGGGCAGTTCCAAAAGGATATCGAAAAATTTGCAAATATTGAATACATGAAATGCACTCCAGAAAATGATTTTTTCCCTGATTTATCTAAAGTTTCTCGGACAGACATCATATTTTTCTGTTCACCAAACAATCCAACTGGCTCTGCTGCATCAAGGGAGCAACTGACTAAATTAGTGAAGTTTGCAAAGGATAATGGGTCCATCATTGTTTATGATTCAGCATATGCCATGTATGTGTCAGGTGACACTCCTAAATCTATTTTTGAAATACCTGGAGCCAAAGAGGTACATTCATAACTACCAACTTTTAAAACATTTTTTTATAATACTTTCTTGCTAGACAGATAAAGATAACTTTTTTTTTGTTTGTGTATGTGACAGGTTGCAATTGAAACTGCATCTTTCTCTAAGTATGCTGGATTTACAGGAGTTCGTTTAGGTTGGACTGTAGTCCCAAAGGAGCTTAAATATTCAGATGGGTTTCCTGTGGCTAAGGACTTCAACCGTATTGTTTGTACTGGTTTTAATGGTGCATCAAACATTGCCCAAGCTGGTGGCCTTGCTTGCCTATCTCCTGAAGGTCTTGAGGTTAGTTTATGAAAGCAGGCCTGGTAACTGGTTAACAGGTTAATTTGTAGGATATGGAAATTAAGAAGCATACAACTAGTCTGTTAAAACTAAATGTATTCTTAATTGTTGTAGGCTATGCATGAAGTGGTTGGGTTCTACAAAGAAAATACAAAGATTATAGTGGATACATTTACTTCACTAGGTTTTAAAGTATATGGAGGAATTCATGCCCCTTACGTGTGGGTCCACTTTCCTGGTCAAAGTTCATGGGATGTATTCAGTGAGATTCTTGAGAAGACTCATGTTGTGACCACACCTGGTAGTGGGTTTGGACCTGCTGGTGAAGGATTTGTCAGGGTCAGCGCTTTTGGTCACAGGAACAACGTGTTGGAAGCCTGCAGGAGGTTCAAGGAGCTTTACAAGTGAGAAACATGAATCTTCTAATTACCTTCCAGGTTTTGTAGTTCCAAACCTACCAATAAATCTTGGTGTTGCAATCAACCTTTTTTCTTAACCTGTTGGAACTTTAGATTCGTGTCCTTTGTCAAAATGTTTGATTCTATGGTTGTTTTTTGCACCATAATCTCCCTGTAGTTTTGTCAATGTGTTGTTTTTTACTCACAAAGTTCACATTTGGTAAAAGTAGATGGGGCAGTTTAAACCCAGTTAAATATTTAATTTTTAATGGTTCGTTTAGTGTTATGCTTGCTTTTAAAGGAAATGGGTCAAGTGGGGTTAAAAATTATGCAATTCATATGCTTAATAATTAAACTTCTGATCCTGTTTATTATGTTGTTATAATATATATTTTATAAACATTTAGAAACTTGAATAAAATGTGTTTCTGGTTAAATCATCCCGATCCAAAGTGTATGGGCCTGTACGAAAAATGAACCTTTTGGAACCTGTGCTAGAAAGAGGAACCATGCTTATTTTTTTTTTGCAACTTTTCATATTTTACATAAATCATATGCACATACAAGGTTCAAGAAAAATAACATATAGTCTAAAAGAACTCACGAAATTATTAGTTACGGAACATAATAACAAAAACAATAATATATCAATGGTTAGTTCCGACAGGAAGAAATGCAACTGGATATTGCACTAGAATCAAACAGTTACTTTGAAGAATCCGTGTTATATCCATAGCTAGAGCCCTGTGTTTGGCTGCTTTGTGTATTAAACATTTGCAGGTTTAAAGATGAGGTGAAGTATGTTGGCACAGGCATCTTCAATGGTAAACCAGGCAGCGGTCCCTGAAAATTAAGAACATTAATCACTTGCCTAATCGAAGGCCGAAAACTGCTGTCAGGATGCGCACACCAAAGTCCAACAACCATCAAGCATTCCATTTCTTTCTCATCATAATCACCCTCGAGTCTACGGTCAGCTGCTTCCAGAACCTTCTGCTGCCCGTAAAGTTCCCAAACCCAACCCACCAATCTCATCTGGTTTTTTGGACCCTTATGGTCAATGGGCTTCCTTCCACATGCTATCTCCAATGCCACAACTCCAAAACTGTATACATCTGTTTTTCTGCTGGCTTGGCCTGTCATGACGCATTCTGGAGCCATGTAGCCCATTGTTCCAGCCATGACAGTGGTTTGGGAACCCCTTTCATGGTCTACAAACCTAGCCAGCCCAAAATCCCCCAACTTCGCATTGAAACTTGAATCTAACATCACGTTACTCGACTTGATGTCCCGATGCACCACACATTGCTCCCATTCTGAGTGCAAATAAAGTAGTGCGGACGCCAAACCTTTAGCAATTTGATACCTTATGGGCCATTTCAACAAGCTTTTTCCGCAGAATAAATGTGTGTCTAGGCTGCCGTTTAGCATGAATTCGTACACCAACAATAGGTCTTTCTTTTCATGGCACCAACCGACGAGCTGGACCAGGTTTCGGTGTCGTAATCGGCTAATGGTTTTAACTTCTGATGCATACTCCTTTATTCCTTGGTGGGACTCTCGTGACACCCTCTTGACCGCAACATATGAGTCCATTTCTTTTATGAAACCTCTATAAACCCCTCCAAAACCGCCTTCACCAAGCTTTTCTTGCTCTGCAAAGTTACTCGTGGCTCGAGCCAGTTCTTTGTATGAAAACTTTTTCGCCCCGGTACCCTTTTCAAATTCATTATCTAAAACGAAAACATCTTCGGTTCTAAATCGTTTCTTGTTCTTTCTCATCATAAACCATGTCAGACCCAAACCGGTTAGCAAAACACACCCGATTACCAAACCAGCTACTAACCCTGCTTTGCTTTTATCTGGGTTGGGTCTTGTCCCGGGACCAGGGTTACCAACAGTCCCTGGGTTTGGGTCCATTGTAATTTCATTGATACCAAGATTTGAACTAAAATCCCATGTGTATATACTATGTATAACTGCAGTGTTCCCAGTTGCACCAGAAAACCCAAATGTAACCCACTCGGGCAAGTGGTCCCGAAGATCAACTATAAAAGAAACCCGCTGGTGCAGAATGGAAGTCTGGCTGAAACCTGTGAACACAACACTAAGGTTATTCAAACTAGAGTCATACCTTATCACTGCTTCATATGTTTCACCCTCGCTTATTCTACTCCGCCACGTCACATTCCTGACTGAATCCATCGAACTTATATCAATACCGACATGCTCATTTTTTGGGTCCCATGTGTTCTGAAAAACATCAAACTCGACAGCTACAAATGGGTTACTACTGGAGTTCAACACCTCATCGTTACGGGTGAGACCTAGGGTTCCACTATTTGTGACGTTGTCTGGAACCTTGGATCCGTTTGGTGCAAGAAAGAAAGCTAGCCCGTCACCATACCTTGAACTGTTGAGAGAATTGATCGTGAAGGTGAACCGAGTTGAGAAGTCGGTTAGGTTCCGTGAGCCACGGTCCCAGAGGTGCAAGGGTTCAGAGTAAGTGGCTCGACCGATGCTAACTAGTGCTCGAATGTCACGCTGGTTGGTGGTGAGTTGTATTGCATTGTTTGAAGGATAGGCGTCTCTTTCGTATGTTATATCACCGTCATTTGGGCTAAAACTGGTTTTCTTAAATGACAATGGAACGACGTAAGGTGTAGTAAGGAGGAGGATGATGGTGGTGGTGGTGGTGATGACTGAAAGAAGCATGGAGGTAGTTACAGCCATGAATGGAGATAGTTCAGAGGTTTACCGGTGGCTTAAACCATTGGCCCTAATAATGTATTGGGTCTAGCCAACTAAACTAAGTCAACTAGTGATCAAAGACACCGCTGGACCTTTTTTGTCTGTTTAGAAATAGTCTCAATGTCTCATGCCAAGCCGGCTGAATTAGGTTTGGCCGATCATTATTTTTAGTATAGATTTATTTATCTTCATTAACAATTTTATTTTATTTTTTTTCAAGATTGTAATTAGCTAATATGTCAAATATGATCAAATAAATGTTATGATAAAATAATCGGATTCATATACATAACACGATTACTATAATATGCATATGTGCATATGAACTACAAACTCATCTAATTTTGTAAATGAATTCCAAATCAAAAATTATATATGTTTATATCCCATCATATGCCTGTATGTGTTGCATGTATTCGCACATGTATGTCACAAAATAGACATGTAACATTTTTAACTTAAAAATAAAACATGATTTATGGACAGATCATAGCCACATGTATTCATTAGGGGTGTTTAAAAAAAACCACATACGAATCTGAAACCGAAATATCCAAAAATCATAACCCGAAATATCCAAAAATTATGATATCTGGAAGTTTGGATATCCGGGAATTTGTATTTGAAAACCTGTTTTCAAAACGATATCTGAAATATCCGAAATAGTTATTTTTTCGGATATTTGGTTAATTTTTCGATTATTTCGGATAATTTGGATAATTTTTCAGATATTCGGATAATTTTTCTAATATTTTTCGGGTATTAAGATATCCAAAGTATATCTTTTTCTTTAAATTTTTAGTTTTTCCTGATTCGGATATCCGTTCGAAAATCCAAATCTGATATTTTGGATACCCAAAAATGAACAACCCCAATATACACAACACAAATTTCAGAAAATGTTTTTTCTTTAGTTTTGGTCTTATTCTTTTAAAGCGTGCAATACTTGCGATATTATCAAGGTTTCATCGTTTTGTTAAACATGTTGCTAAATTATTTAGATGAGAACTAAGAACTACACTTGGGCAGTTTAACTTATCATAAGCTGACATCAAAAATGTATTTGATGTAAATTGTTGCAAGTGCATGCCTGAAGAATGCAGTATTCATACCCAAACCATTCAGGGGCGAAGCTTAATAGGGGCCGGGGGCGACGGCCCCTCTTTTTTCGTCCGTAGCGTTAATTTTTCGGCCGAAATGTTATTTTTAATTAAAAATCGCGATTTCGCCCCATCGCTTCAAAAAATTAACATATATTATGGGTTTCAAAATTTTCTGCCCCCCTCTCACTTTCCCCAAGCTCCGCCACTTCAAACCAATCCATGAAAAAAGATTCACCATACGATGAAAATACGAACAAAATAAGAATCAAAGCATCACAACAATGATATGAACAAACTAGACTCTCTGAACATCAATATAACAACACATCAATGATTTATGGATAAAACCCTAATTAAACACGTTAGAGAAAGAACTCTGGAACAAACTTCACACGGAAAAATGTGTGCTTGATGACTGCATTGTTGTTTCATCATTGTGATAAGGACCCTAATATTGGGTAAAAGAAACGATGGATATGATGATTAAAAATCATAAGATTAGGGCTGATTAGAAGTTGTATGCAAGACAATGACCATATGCAGGGTCGGTCCAAGCATTTTGAGGGCCTAAAACGACTAATAATATTTTAACAAAATATTATTTTGATAATAGCATAACTAATATTTAATAAGCTAATGGCAAACAAAAACAACAAAATTGTATTGAACATACATAAAAAAGTGCAACTAAAAAAAGGATAATGTATTATTACCATATCAACTAACAATCGAATATTTTAACAAAACATATAGTTATAAACAATTTTAAAAGCCTATATGCAATAAAGATTCAAAAAATAAAATTTGCCTTTTATTAAAGTGAAGAATTCAAATATCAAATAATATCAAAATATCATATTAATAAATAAATAACAATAAAAATAAACAACGTTAAGACAAAGAAACACTTAGAAAATTTAATCGATGAGCACAACAAAAAAAATAAAAATATCACATTAATCAAGATGAATAAGCCAAAAAACAGAGAATGTAATAATTATAAGTAATTAAAAAGTTCAAATTTTAAATGATTGAAAAAATTGATGAATGCATGATTAAAATTTTCAACAAAAAAAACTCAAACTACCGCGTCATAAAGTATAAAATTATTGTATTTTTTAACTCTGATTTTTTCCGGTTTGGATCAATTCAACAAAAATCCAACATATATAGAAAATTTGCCAAGAAACGAGGCCTTAAGATTTTGAGGGTCCCAAGCCCTAGCTTTACTTTCTAAGCCTGTCGGACCACCCCTAACCAGATGCTATGTTTGTTGATAATCAGACTTGAGAAATGAAGGAGGGGTGTGAAGATGAAGATCGGACTTGATGATCTGAACCAAATAAATATGAGGATTCATGTGAAATGATGAACACCCAAGAAATGATGATAAAAAGGTAAACCTTAGATAATATTTACATTGGTTTCAAATCATCTAAAGACAATACAATACTTTCTCCTTTAAGTCAAGATATCATATGACCATTGAGAAGCCCATATGAATTGAAAGCACAAAATTACATGCAACACAAATAACAAAAAGTGTTAAGCAAAGTACTAAACAGATAACATGTTTGTTATGAAGGAGCCCCGTTCATAGAATAACATAAATATTTTATTACTTTAATATTTCATATTACAATACAATTTCAAATAAAACAAAATGCTCAAGCACTTCAATGAAAAATATAATTATAATGAATACCAAGAGATTAAAACCATAACAGAAAAAGAAAAGGTGTTGGCTGAGGATTTCTGTTCAACAAAGGTCCCTTAAAACAGATTTCGAGCCACCAATGTGAATCTCGTCTGTCTCCCAGGGTACAACAGCCTAAGCAGTGTGTACTGCTAGAGTTAACCTAGCACCTGAAACAATACCTGAAACAAGAGTATAGATAACATAATATATTGTAGAAAAAAGTGTGTATATTTTTTATGTTTCAACCAAGGTACACAACCTTGTATTTATACTGATAGATCAGTACCTGAAACAGCAAGAATTAAAATCTGTTATTTAAACAGCCAATTAATTTCTTCTAATAGTCATAAAATTAAATTAGTCAGTCAAAACTAATCATTTAATGCAATAACTGTTGTTTCTTTAACAGTTGGTAAACAACCACTGTTCGCAACCATGGATAACAACCATGGATAGCAACCACTGATTACAACCTTGGATACAACCACTGATCAGAACCACAGATCAGATAACCCCGGAACCACGGATCAGAATACTTCGGAACCACTGATCAGATAACCTTCCAAGGTTCCAACTATTGATTCCTTTCCAAGGTTACAACGACTACACACTTTTAAACTTTGATATCTCATTCATCTTAGCTCCTTTTTGGACCCGATTTAGTTCGTTGTGATCCTCTCACATCATAGACCATATAATTAAATATGTAACAAATACATATAATTATTATGGTCCAAAGTTTAGTAAAACTCATTTTACTAAAATTTCCAACATGTTATTGAATTGAAAATTAATATATTTCAACATATCTAAATGGTGGAACGTGAATGTGTAATAGGTGTGATTACTTGTGATCTTGGTTGTTCTTGACAACCATGAGAAATCATCATACATAGGTGTCAATTATGTCAGGTTAGCGGGTTAACAGGTTACGGGTTGGCGGGTTAAATTTTGCAACCCGAACCTGACCCATATATTTATTCGTGTCAAAGTTTTCAACCTTAACTCGGATTGACATAAATTCGAGTCCACCCAAACATGATCCGTTTAACATGTTTATATAATTAATCAAACGGATTACATATTGTAATTGTAAGTTGGTTGTTGGTTGAAAGCACGTCAATAATAACGTGTTTAGTAAGTGGTCTAAGGATCAAATAAAAAGTTTATTTTGTCTAAGAAGGCTAAAAAGAATTTTAAAAATCTCTAAAACCAACCCAAACGAACTCTTATTGAACTCATTTCAATCACATTAGAACCGTCTCATCGAACTCTACAATATTTGCTTTTTGGTTTTAGCTTTAACAACAAGTTTTAGAGTTCGGATTTTAGGGCATTTTTTTAACTTTTAGGTTTTATCTTTAAGTTTATGGTTTATTTTTATAATTTTGGTTTAATTATTAGGGTTTATTGTTTATGATTTAAGGTTTACGTTTTAGGGAATTACAAGTTGGTTCCAATGATGTAAAAATGAATTCAATCGGAGTTTGTTTGAGTCGGTTTTCGAGTTTTTTAAAAATCCTTTTTAGGCAAAAAAAGACTTTTTAGAGGAACATTTCCCATAGTAAGTGTATATGAGTAACAAATAGTTTGTATAACATTTTAGCAAAAACTTAATATGATTATAACTAAACATATAGCTATGTAAAACATAATTATAAAGTATGAAATTTAAAATAAACTCTTTTGTATATTAAAAAATATAAATTTTGTTATTCGGTCAGTTAAAATATGGCAAATAATAAGAAGAAAAACAACTAAATATATGTTTCAAGATAGAAAAAATAATAATTATGAAATCTTAAACGGGTTAACGGGTCAACCCGTTTATAAATTAGCCTACCCGAATCTGACATGTCTTATAAACCGGTTAACCCGAACACGACCCGTTTTTTAAACGGGTTATACCTGTCAACCAAAAACTTGATTATTTTCGTGTCGTGTTGCTCAGAATCATTAATGAAAAAGTGGTCATTGAACGAGAAAAAGTAAAGGAGGGCCATACTAGACAAAAGAGCTATGTCGACAAATACTAATAAGCCTTGGAATTTAATGTTTGAGAAAATGTGTTTCTGAAAGTGTCATCTTGTCATGGTGTATGTCTATTTGGAATCTAAGGGAAGTGGAGTCTATGTTTTATTAGTCCGTTTGAAATTGTTAAAATAGTTGGAGAAGTCTCGTATAATTTATCATTATTGCCTCAACTTTCTCATATTTATAATGTATTTCATGTGTCTCGTTTGAGGTGTTGTAATTATCATCCTTTGTAGGTAGTCGACTACACGTTACACACAATTTAGGAAGATCTTTCATGCGAAGAAGAATCCGAAGCTACTATTGATCATCAATAACGAGTCATGAGACGTAAATCGATACCACTTGTTTTACAAATTACTCATATGGTTCACACTTTAAACTATAGTAAAAGTTGATAGCATTATGATTGTAATTCATAGAGTAAATTATCAAGGTAGTCGCCGTGTTTGCAAATATTTCCCTCTTCGTACCTATGTTTTACAAATTACTCATATGGTTCACACTTTAAACATTTGTAACGGACATAGTCCTTAGATGAGGGTAATTTGATCAACCAGGTAAGGATAATTTGGTGACCTAACAACTGTATGTGTTACAAATGTTTAAAGTTTGAAACAATATGGGTAATTTATGAAATGTAAGAACCAATATTGAAATACTAGTAAAACACAAGTACCATCTTGAGTCTTAGATTTCTTCCTTATCTTCGACAACTTAAGCACCAAAACGTTCAAGAATCGGAAATCACGTACGCTTGCTTTCCATTCAAACTTGTTTAAACTCAAACCTCTTGTAAACCATCCCAAAACGACGGCCTCACCCCTTCCGTTCAATCTTTGTTTTTGTTCAAGATTGTCACGACACAACGCGATAAGGAGAGGTGGAGGCAAGGTTTAGGTAGGGGATAGTCCCCGTTAGGTACCCATGATCGAATGTTAAAACGTATTGTTATAAAATAATTTTACTTAATGTTTAAACAAATTACAAATCTGATTAAAAGGGGCACAAATTTGATTACAAGAGACACAAACTTGATTACAAAAGGACACAATTGGAACTAAAGAATGAAAAATGTGTTTTTTTATTGATTTTATGCGAATAATAGCTTTTGATGTAACTTTGAAATTTATTATTTAAGCAGTTGTTTTTCTAAATACTTTTGATATGTTTGTTATATGGCTTCAACTAACGCGACACACTTTTTACCCGGGCCGATAAGTTTGTTTTGTGGTTTCAACTAACATGACCCACTTTTTACCTAGACACATTTTTACCGACCCATCCCCCTTATAAAAATTTTCTAAATCCGCCATTGGCGATAAGGATACTCCACCAACTACATTCCATGTGCCAAGCTTAGTCGTTGGTTATGGGAACCACAAGACGAGATCTTTGCCACACTTTTTATTATAGGCAGCGACCATTGTTTATAAAAACAATGGCGTGACCCCAAATCTTCTAGTTGATCGACTCCGCCAAACACCATTGTTTTCGACCGTCAAAACATCAATTGTCGTGTTCGGCAGGAGGTGCTTATACTAACCTGTTATGGGTTTATTCTTTTTTATGAAATTTATAATGCATCAAAATATATAATCATGGTCTGTTTTGTTCAATTTTGTTGAGTTGATCATGTAGAGCATCCACGGCTAGGACTTGTGTCTCGTTAACCATGTGGCCAGATGTTAAAATAAATGAAAGCAAAGATCATTGTTAGTTCTATGCATGGGTGGATGTATTATTATAGGAACTTAATCTCGAGATATTAGTGATTTTTCAGTTTATATGCTGAAGATGTATTAACCGGATTAGTTAATTTCCGATTAACCGATCTTTATGCCCTCATCTCTGGCTGAGCAAAGCAATGTGAATGTACTTCCTCCGATACAGATGAGATGGTTTTTTAAGACTCCTTTTCTATTTTTTTTCTTTGAGTATGGTGAATGACATGAATGAATGAATGGGATTGTTCCCTCTTTTATTTATTGAGATATCTGAGATAGTGGGCCCTCGTATCAATTAGTTACGGAATGTTGAGGATTGTTTCCTCCTTGTGGGGCCCATCATAACCGTTTCTCGCAAGCATATATAAAATATATTTCTTTTCTTTTTGTCATCACCTTTTTTGTGCATGTGTAGAGGTATACTCGTCTAGATATGTACACATATAGGCAAACGTGCACAAACATTTATTCGATACCATCATTATTTTATTTTATAATTGGCCTTACGCCTTCAAGTCCCTCCAGACCGATATTTTTCTTAAAATCATCAGGGGTCTATGGTTGCCTACACATACCTCGTTATATGCGCTAAGCATATTATTGTTTGTTATACGCTATTTATAAGCGTGTATTATACATATATTTGTTTATTTATTTATATATATATGTATATCTTATTGACTATTATTTATTTATTATTATTTTTCTTTTAGAAGGGATTGATGAATCCATAATGACAACGATTAGACAACCGTCTCTTTCATAACAGTCGGCGGCGTTTGGGGTTTTTCCCCCTTCAACATCCTGCCTTCCCAGAAAAATTCAAAAGTTAAATTTACTACTCTTCTCCCTAAGGTATATATATGCGTCCGCAACTACGGAAACTTTTACCCCTTTTCTTTCGCAAAGTTCCTTTCCTATTAGTACACTCGTTTTTTGTTCTATTTTCATGGCTCCTAAACCTGCGAAGCCTTCTAAGAATGCTATGGCGACCTCTTCCAAGAGTCTACTGTCTGTATCAAATCATGAGATAAATAGGCGTTATCCGATTATGAGGAGTTTTTAGGAGGATTTCGAATACTGCCTTCATGGCATCCCGAACTCCCTAGTCCAGGGCAAACAGCCTTGAACGCTCCTCCTGGCAAGGTATGCTTATACGCCGATTTTTTCCGATTCTCTCATTTCTGGCTACCGGTAAGCAAGTTTTGCTTACAAATTTTAGGAAGGTATGGGGTCCATATATCTCAGATGAGTCCCCTAGGGTTGATTCGACTTTATCATTATGAGTTCGTTTTGCGTAGTGTTCAAGAGGATGTTACTCCTCTTCTTTTCCGAGTGTTTTTTAAGTTGGTGAAAAAGGACGACTGGTATTCTTTTGATAAGAGAGGAGGTCCTTCGATGATTCAAAAAGTACCTTCTAGTTCGAGGGATAAGAATTGGAGGAATAAGTTTTTCTACATTGATGAGAGGGTTTTTCCCGGTGTAATGCAATGGCGGTCCCCTTTGGATCCTATCATTGATCCCATCCCTGCTGAAAGTGAATACGCGAATTCGCGATTGTGTAAATGGCTCTGTCAACATCCTACAGATATCCAGTCCATTCCTGAACATGTCCTAGTAGCCACTGGGATAAGCCGTTTCTGGGACTCTCCTTCCACCAAACTGGTGTATCTTAATAAGGATGGAAGTATGTCTCTGTTTTTCTCCTACTTATGTAATTGCTTTCTCATGTCTTTTTCTAACCTATAATCGTAATTTCATCTTTTATTAGAGGAGGGTTATTATTTTGAAGTGTTGTCTGATACCCGCCGCGGGCTTCTGGTCCCTCGGGAGCAGCCTTTAAAACCCAATGAGATGCCTCTACTCCGCTTCACAGCGAGCTACGTAGCTTTTCCCTTACAAGAGGGCACGCAAGGGAGGGACATTGCTAGTGGCTCTTCTCCACAGGTCGTTTCTTTATCCTTAGAGACGTATTATTTCCCTTATAATTTTGTCATGTCATATGTTTATTATTTTTGTTTTTGCAGCCGTCACTTCCTAATTTTTCCCAGGGATCCGCTTCTTCGAAATCTGCTGAAGCTCCGCCCGGCTCTACCGGTTCATTATCACCCGTAATTTTGATTGGCGGGTCTCCTTCATCTACTCCCTCAGCTCCTCATGTATTATCCCCTTATATTGATTCAGGTGCAATTAACACGCCTTTGGTTCCAGGTATGTTTGGGAGCCATGTCCCTCGTATGATTGCTTTTGTTATATTATCTGGTTCCTCTGTAGGTTCAACCCTGAAATTTATTGACATTGTTTCTTCAATTGTAGATGAGCCCTTGGCTTCTCAGGGTCTTTTCCCAATTTCTACAGTCTCGGCGGTCTTACCCCTGGCCCCCTCGGGTTCCCCTATGGTTCATTCTGACCCGGCCATTACATCCGCGGACTTGTCTCAGGTTTCTTCAGCACCTCCTTCACAGGAGTTTTCTGCTTCCAGCACTCCTTCTCATGCTGAGATCTCGAAGTCTTCTACCCCCTCAACTTTCGGCATCCCAGCTTCGAGCCAAAAACTGTCCTCTGTTATGCCGAATAAGTATACTCGGAAGTGCGCGGGTATGTGTATTATTTTCTTCACATTTTGTTATTGTCTCTAATTTTTACCTTTTATTTGAAACTTAACTAATACATAAGTCTCTTTTCCTTTTTTTCCTTTTGTAGGAACAGATCTTCCGCCACCTCCTCCTCTTAAGAAATTGAAGAAGTCATCTCCTTCTCTTTCAGTCACCTTGAGTCCATCCAGCACCTCTTTCACTAGTCCCTTTGTGAGTGCTTCCTCACCCTCCTCTTGCGTTTGTTGTCCCTTAGCTTCCACTACTTCCTTGTCTTCCCTACCCCCTACTACTTTGTCCACATCCCTCCTGGACTCCTCTGTTTTCACTTACTCTTCTTCCGTTGTTGTTTCCCAGGACTCGCCTCCCTTTATAACATCTTCTCCTGCAATCGTTCCTTCTACCTTTCTCACCACACCTCCTGCTGAGTTCCCCCCTCCTTCGCGCTCTCGATATGTTCCTGGGTTTGATCCTGCTGCCCCTTTTGTTCCCAATTGGGGTCTTAAGCATGGTTCCATTCTGAATGTCCATTCCTTATGCCGGAAATTCCTTTTTCGAGGGATCCCCTCCGCGGAAGCTGAGCGGACCCAAAAACTTCCTTTACAAGATCTTGGAGATCATTTAGCTTATTCATTGAGTTCTTTGGTCGCTTGCGTTCCCGAATTGGGCCGCCGATCTGAGCTTTTAGATGCAGAGATAAAGCGGTTGAATACAGAGCATGGCGCTACTCTGACTCAGTTATTTAAACTACGCCAGGAAAATGAGTCGGACAAATCAGAGTTGACCCTCCTCCGCCGCCAGGTTGCGGATTTGCGTGCTGACTGTGGAAATTATCTCAAACTTCATGATCTTTTGGAGGAAAAAGAGGACAAAATCAACAATCTATCTGCTACTTTAGTACAAGAGAGAGAGCAATTCGCCTCTTTGAGGCTTGAAACTCATCAACGCCTTGTCCAGCGAAATGAGGATAACAAAGAACTCCGCCAGAAAATAATGACTTGTTAGACTCCTTGCGGAGGAAGGATTTAGAACTGCGGACCGCGAAAGAGGATTTAAAATCTTCCGAGGCCTCCCGCGTAGGGGTGATTATCGGTCCAGAACCGGACCGGACCGGACCGGACCGAACCGGAACCGAACCCGTTTTAACATAAATTTGGGAACCGAGAACCGGACCGATTATTAGAAACCGGTTCCGGGTAATACGGGTTTCACGGTTCGGTTTTCGTGGGTTTGGACCTGTTTAATGTAAAAGCAATCAGTTAAAACATAACATCAAAAACCTGTAAGAAAAAAATAGAGAAATGGTTCGTGTACTTGGTGCTAATGTTTTGGAACGTGAATATGACATAATTCTATACATGATAATATCACAAACATTTAAAAATGTCTTTAAATATTCAAGTTGGTGCTTGCTCATGATGAATTGAATTGAAAAATGAAAATCACATTTGAAAACTTGAAGTTGGATAATCACCCTGTGTCGAGTAAGTTGCCTATTACAATCATGAAATCTCAATTCTCAATTAGAAACTAGCTTGTATAGGTAGGCATTTTTAATTTTTCTAAAAAAACTAGGTTAAAAAACCGGTCCGGGTTTCATGGGTAACCCGCGGGTTAGAACCCGGAACCGGACCGAAACCGATTAAGCGCCATAAACATACCCGAAACCCGAACCTTCTTTTATAAACGGGTACCCAAACCTGTTTTCACGGTTCGGGTCTTCGGTTCTCGCGGTCCGGACCGTTTCTTGCACACCCCTACTCCCGCGCGCTCCTAAAGGCGGATAAAGAATGGCTCATTCAACAGGGGATTCCTAAGTCTTTTGATGCCTTGCGCTTAAGCAGTTCTTACTTGCATATTATTGATAAGATCACCTCTTCCTCTGATTTAATGGGTCGACAACAAGGTATTAGGGAAGGGTACGCTTTATCTCAAGGTGGCCAAAGCTTGGATGATTGTCAAGTTCTTTCCTTGCCCACTGTGGATTTATTGGGTTCCGCTTATGAAGAATTAGGGGATCCTAATATTCCTATACTTAATGACATCATTTCCACTGCTTCTGCTGAAAATTTGGACGGTCTTAAAGAGCTACTTAAATCTCCGAACATTCCAAATGTTTCAGAGGACAGCGGGCAAGCTTCTTTTGAAGGGTAGCATTAGTTGTAAAGGCTACTTACAACAAATAGATGTATTTTGGGTTCTTTTGTTATTTTCCTTATGGCTTGTAATTTCCCTGATGGATAGTACTTTCCTTTATTGAATATAATGAGCAGTATCATGGGTATGTGTGCATATATATATATATATATATATATATATATTATTTGTTAAAGTTGTCTAGTCTTATCAACTGACCAACCCAGGTCTTCATTTGTCACTATTATCCTTAGGGGGCCCTTATACTCATATCTGGCCAATGTATAGTCTTTTCCTTCGGATTTTCTTGAGGATTTGTTTGCAGGTACCCCCCTTTCTTTTTTTTCTTTCTCTATAAATAGGACGCTTCATCCTTGGAAATTTCCCATTCCTAAATTGCTTTTTCTCCCTTTTTTCATGAAAAATTATTTTATCCTATGGGCATCCCTGGTTTTTTGGTGTTGTCTTCTTCTTTCTATGCCTTAGAAAGCTTGGAAGGTTTTAGAGGGTTATTATCACATGTCAGACTCAGAGCTCTTAAAGCTCTTAGCCTCCCTCCTGCAGCAATGGAAGGGCTTGGTTCAGTAAGCCCTTTCAGCATAAACCAAGGGTTTATTATAACATGTCAAACATCTTCTTGGTGTGAGGATCATATGGGGCACCATTGTGTAAATTCCTTTAATCCTTTTCCTAGGGTTTAAAGGTTTATTATCACATGTCATCCCCTCTCACACTTATGAAGATTAGGAGTCTCATGGCTCCATGACGCCGGTCTGTTAACCTTCTGCTGGTCGTCTCTCTCAGCTTCCTCCATGTCACTATCTTCTTCTTTTTTTATGTGGTTTAAGGTTTGGGGTTTATGTGTTTAATGTAAAAGATTAGGAACCTCTGCGGAATGTTCCCTTTGTTATTAATGTTAATTTCTTGACACCTCTTCTGTAAGGGATCTTTCTTATCCGTGTGATTGTTGTTGTTATATTACATCTTTTCAATGAGTTAACATTCGTAATTTTAGGCTTCACCTCCTAACATAGAGATCTCATTACTAACTGTAAGGACTTCTCGTGTCCTTATTTCACTAATGGTTATATAAACGAAGCATATTTGGCTCGTACAATGACTTAAATTATATATGTTTATCCATTATATGGTTAAGTTCTTGCGAGAGGTGTATATTACTTAATTAATTGTCAGGTAAGACCTTTTGAGGGTCTTTCGCATCAATGTGCATAAATGTACCTTTTGAGGGTACAGGACCTTTTGAAGGTCTTCCGCGCTTATGCGCGTAGATGTACCTTTTGAGGGTACCGGACCTTTTGAGGGTCTTCCGCGCTTATGCGCGTAAATGTTCCTTTTGAGGGTGCCGGACCTTTTGAGGGTCTTCCGCGCCTATGCACGTAAATGCATCCTTTGAGGGTATAGGACCTTTTGAGGGTCCTCCACGCCAAAGCGCGTAAATGTACCTTTTGAGGGTACAGACCTTTTGAGGGTCTTTTGCGCCAAAGCGCGTAAATGTACCTTTTGAGGGTACCAGACCTTTTGAGGGTCTTTTGCGCCAAAGCGCGTAAATGTACCTTTTGAGGGTACCAGACCTTTTGAGGGTCTTTTGCGCCAAAGCGCGTATATGTACCTTTTAAGGGCACATGACCTTTTGAGGGTCTTCCGCGCCAATGCGCGTGATTTATGTCTTTGAATCTTCCAGGGATGTTTATGCATGTTAATATATTCAATCATTCAAGCATTAATATATACCCATTTAAATAAGGTTTATTATTGTCAACCGTGTGAATTACTTTCCCCATAATTTGATTCAAGACATTAAAACAGTATGCTGTTAGATAACAACTGCTTACATATATTAATTCATCATAATAATAACAAAAACTAATTCAACTTGCCTCACCAAGTTACATATAGCATTTCTTTAATTGGGCTTCGTTCCACGTTCTCGGCATATTGCGTCCATCCATCAGCATTAAACTATACGCCCCTTTCCCAGGACTTCATTGATCACGTAAGGCCCCTCCCAATTCGGTCCTAACTTACCTTGATCTCCTGCTTTGCTAGCTTTATTATTTCTCCATACATATTCTCCTTTTTTGAAGGAGACAGGATGGACCTTCTTGTTGTAGTTCTTTTCCAATTGCCTTTTATATCTTTCTTCTTCCAAGGCAGCCCGTTCCCTTCTTTCTTCTAGCACTTCTAAATTCCTTCTGAGACTACCCTCGTTATCGATCATGCCCACGCTTGTCACCCTTTGAGAGGGGGATCCTATTTCCGCTGGGATCATTGCCTCGGACCCATAAGTTAATCTAAAAGGTGACTCTCCATTGCTGGTCTTTGGCATTGTTCTGTAAGCCCACAGCACACTTGGTAATTCATCCACCCATGAGGGTCCATTTTCTTCCCGTCTCTTCTTCAGTCCTTCCACCAGACTCCTGTTTACCCTTTCCACTTGTCCATTACTTTGAGGATGCGCCACTGAGCTGAAGATTTGCTTTATCTTCAGTTCCTCACACCATTGCTGGAATAGTTTATCTGCGAATTGGGTTCCGTTGTCGCTGACCAAGTATAACGGCAGCCCAAACCGACAAATTATGTGTTCCCATACAAACTTTTTCACTTGCTTAGCGGTGATTGTGGCTAGCGGCTTCGCTTCTACCCACTTGGTGAAGTAATCTACTGCCACCACTAAAAATTTGACTCCCCCTTGTCCTTGAGGGAAAGGTCCCACTAAGTCGATAGCCCATTTTTGGAAAGGCCACGCCGATGTCACCGGTATCAATTCATTCTTCGGGCGGGTCAGAAAGGGCGCATGTTTTTGACAAGCTTGACATTTCTTTATCTCTTCAACCGCACTGAGGTGCATGTCTGGCCAATAATACCCTGCATTGGTCAGTTTAGCTACCACTGATCTTGGACCTGCGTGTATCCCACAAATGCCCGCGTGGACTTCCCTAACCAAATAATTAGCTTCCTCCAAATCCACACATTTTAATAGGGGTCCTAGGAAGGTTCTTCTATATAGATCATCTTCTTGCATTTCATATTGTTGAGCTTTACATCGCAATTTGTGTGCCAACTCCTTACTTTCAGGGAGCTTTCCTTCCCTTAAATAATCAACAATAGGCTTCATCCAGCTTTCCCCTTCTTCTTGTATCACGTTAATCATGTTCACCTCAGTGGTTGGCGTCAACACTTCTTCCACCAAGATTTCCTTAACCGGATCTGCGAAACTCGACGCTAGCTTACTCAGCGCTTCAACTTTCTTGTTTTGGCTTCTTGGAACGTGTATCACGACACATCTTTCGAATTTGGCCATTAAGCCTTCTACCACCTGAACATACTGTTTCATACGTTCTTCCTTGACTTCGTACACCCCATTAATTTGATTTGAAACCAAAAGGGAATCCACGTGCGCCACTACTTTTCTCGCATTTTCCATGAAAACCGATTGCAATCCTGCAATCAAAGCTTCATATTTCGCTTCGTTGTTAGAGGCTTTAAATTTTAACTTCAAAGCCCGTACTTTTTCTTTCCCTTGGGGGCTTACAATCATAACGCCTACTCCTGCTCCTTCCACATTAGAAGCTCCGTCAGTATAAACTTCCCAGACTCCTTGTGTTTCCCCATCTTTTTCTTTTTCTATTTCTTGTTCACATTCTTGGGGAATTTCTGCTAAGAAATCCGCGATGACTTGTGCTTTAATGGCTGATCTTGGCTTATAGATGAGGTCAAACACCCCCACTTCTACAGCCCATTTAGCTAGTCTTCCTGAAATCTCCGGACGTTTTAGTATTTGTTGTAGGGGATGTACTGTTACGACTTCTACTTGATGAGCTTGGTGTGACAATTCGATATTTTTGGGCCGAGACATGAGTGTGTTGGGCCTTCGTTTGGGAAATGGGCCAAGGGAAGTGTTGGGCTAAATTGTTGGGTGAAAATGGGCCGAATAATTTGATTGGGCCGGCTTGCACATGGATTGGACTGAATGATTTAAATTCGTGATAATGGGCCTGTTTTGTAAACTGTGTGCCAATTAGAAACTTAAACTCAGAAGTTGGGCCGAGAAATTTATAGGCTGTTGGGCCATTTATGATCATGTTGGGCTGCACATAGGTTGTGACAGTCCGGCATTTCTGGATTAACCCAGTTAAACCGGGACTAACCGAAATGACACAAAATGTTAATAAAAACAACTACGAGGGTTAGAAGTGAACAAAACAAATCATAAACATCAAAATTACAATAACTTAGTTGTAATTAAGTTAAAATTATAAAGAATTTTGACTTCATAAGTCAAAATCCGTCATAGAAATCAAGTGGAAGTCGAATTTCACCTTAATAGTCGGTTACACTCAAATTAAACTATCCTAAATCAACCCATTGATGATTACTAACAGTTTCCATACGTTATTAACACATTAACTCGTCGAATTAAGCTGCAATGATGATAAAAATTCGAAACCGTCGTCATTAGCCATCAATCTAATAACAATCGATCAAATTCTTCACAATCTAACTTACAGAAACTTTGGTCAGCTTCTTTAGAGCCCCTTTCACACAAGAATTGGATCTCAAGAGCTCTAGACAGAAGAACTCGATTGTGGGGTGACCGAACTCAAGTCTAAAGTTGATCTACGACAATTCGATCTCCAATCAGGTGACAATCGATTCCTATATACACTAAAACATGCGACTAAGCATAACCCTATGCTAATTGTGGCTTCTAACATCGAATGATACGATTTCTAGTTTTAGGGTTCATCTTAGAACACGTTTTGGGGGTTTCTACCTGAACAAATTCAAATATCAAATCAAATTGCACAAGCAGTTTCGCAACATCATTTTAAGTGAGAAACCCATGATGATTTTAGTCAATTATATCGAATTAGTGGAAGTCGAGTTCTAGAGTTCTTGATGGAAACCTATTTGGGGGTTTCTGATCAAACATGTTCAAAAACCCAATTCAATTATACAGATAGTTTCGTGTTAACATCACAAAAGAAAAACCTCTTTCAATTTTGAGTTTAAATCACGAATTGGTCGATCTCGAGTTCTAGGGTTCATACTATTGACGGATTTGGGGCTTCCGATCGAAATGGGCATTATAATCAAATTAAGTTACATCACCAGTTTCATAAAATCTCGATCAAACTAACCCCTATGCCAATTTCAATATAGAACATCGAATTGAGTGTTAACCGGTTTCATGGTTTCACGATCAAGAACAAGTTAGGGTTCTTGGTTCAAATGTGCATAAAAATTCAATTAAATATAACAGAAATATTCAAAAACCTGTTCTAAACAAAAGACCCATGATTTTATTGATTAAAAGCAACGAATTCTATGAAATCGAATCCGAGAGTATACGGCTAGGGTTCGAGCATGTGTGTGTTCGATTAAACGGATTATGGTGTATTATTTTTCGAATTGAAATCATGATTAGACTCGACTGAACCATAGGAACGAAAGCCCTATGGTTTCAGCCTCGATTGGGTTCGAATTGGGGTTCGATTAGGGTCAATTGGGTAGTATTGGGCTTGAATGAATAAGCAAAAGGGGAACCGGCCCATGGATGTTTAAAACTATTTAGATATGAATCTGTTAACAAATGTTGAACCAGAATAGATGGTAGGGGTTGAGTGTTTGGGGCAGGAGGTCATGGGTTCGATTCCGGCTTCACCTGTTTTTGAGATTTAATTCAATTTTAGTTTTTATCCCATAACTCACTCGTTCTGAATCTGATTCGACCCGTTTAAAAGGCGTTGGAACCAGAATTCAATTCCGAACGTATTAGAATAATAAAATATATATTTTGTCATGAAACCATAAATCGCGTATAAATACGCATGTTTAACGAAATCGTAGGTAGTTGAACGATTTAAACAAATGAACTTAAAATCGTACATACTTTTGTATGAACGATCTAATGATCTGAGATCCTGGTTTGTCACGTCCCAAACGGTATGATTCCGTTAGTTGAAAATTGGGGGTGTGACACTTGGAAATATCTCCTTAACCGCCTTGAAGAATGAACCAACGCCAGCACCAATTTTTCCAACATCGTGTAATTCATCTCCGGAGGAGTGAGTACCCTACTGACATAGTACACTGGGGTTTGGACACCATTTCTTTCAACCAGCAGAACTGAGCATACCGCCTTATCTGAAGCGGATAAATATAATTGTAAAACTTCTCCCCGGCGTGGTGCGGTTAAAGTGGGTAATTCTTCGAGACATTTCTTGAGAGCCTGGTGTCGCACCCCGAGAAATCCCGTCCCTTCCGGGGCGCGAGCGGCGGCAGATTGTCAGGATCGCAGTCTCCGGTCACACAACATGCGAGACCTATATGTCTGGTTTCATACATACGTCCAATAACTTGGATAAAATAGTTTGTAAAATCAGAGTTGCGGAAATAAAATATATGTTAACAAAACAGTTTAACATTCATAGGTAGCGGAAGCGTTAATTTAAAACGGTTTTCAAAATGTTAAGTAACAATAGTTGCGGAAGCGATTAAAGATGTTTGACAATACATAAGTAACATGATCAAATGAACACAATGTTTAATAGACTAAGACACTTAAACAGATGCATGCGACTCCAGCCTAGCATCCTATTCCTTGTGCGCGTGCCTTAGTTACCTGAGAAAACATGCGAGTAAAAGGTCAACACAAAGGTTGGTGAGAACACAGGTTTGTAATCAGCAGTAAACATCAAGTGTTTAAAGTAAATGTTTAGCAGGTCTATTTTTCAATACAATGCAATATCAATTGATAGCTAGTCAATATGTTTTATATCATATGCGGGTTCGCAACCGAAGCTAACATGCTGCCTCCCGCCATATCCATCCAAGATATGGTAAATGTTGTTTGGTCAATTATGCACTGTTCCGACCTCCAGTCGGGGTGGCCATACGGCTCGCAACAGTGGGGCTTGTCAGGCCCAAATAGTACTATTCAGAATTACCACGCTGAGCGCTACGCGCTATTAACGGTTCGAGGTGTGTTTAATGAGGACTTATCAGTTTTGTGGATGAATGCCACACATATGCATATACGATATTAGCATGTACAAAAATAACCAAAAGTGTGTAGGTTGTTCAAAACAGTTGTTTGCAATGTTTTCTCCCCCAAAGGTAGAAAATAGAAAAAGGGGCCGTGAACTCACCTGGTTAGCAGTTCCGGTATGTTCGTGTGTTCGCGTCTGCGAAAGCTAGCAGTCCTGCTAGTAAGCACCTATAACCATATAGGTGTGAGTATGTGTTATGTGTTGTGTTGTATCCCATACAACTCCAAGTGTCGGTGTGCTCAACCGAGTGCGTGTGTTAACTTGTGAGACTCGACGAATCGTTGGTGACACGATCGTTGTGTTTATGTGCCTTGATGCACATAAGACACCAAAATGTATCCTATGACTCTAATCACATAAGTTGCTATTTTTAGAAAGTTTCCAACTTAGGAAAGTGTGGTTATGAAATCCCATTTCATAAACTAATAACTTCCAATATGTTTATAAAACATGTTTAAACTCTTAAAACACGTCGTTTGCGCATAAATCACCATTTATGCCGTTTTGCCCAAATAAAGTTTCCTTATTTGGAAAGTATCCGTTTAAAACTCGTTTTCGCAAATCAAGGTTTCCAATATGCTTAGAAATCATTTCTAAACATATTTCAATATCCCAAGTTCATCAAAACACTTTAAAACATCAAAAGCCCTCTTTTGATTTATAAAAGTTTCCATTTTTAGCAAGTTTCTACAAAACCAAGTTTTTGACAAAATCAAATATCCCAATGTGTTTCTAAACACTTCAATACACATTTAACAACATCTAGACATGTCTAACATGTCTAGATTATCACAAATCCAAGACTTGCACATAAAAGTTTCCTTTTATGGCAAGTTTGTCCAAATCATCGTCAAATCTACCAATAACTCAATCAAACTCAAATCTAACATTCTAATATTATCAAACCAGTAAATCTATAACATCTATTCAACAAATCACCAACGATTTCAAGCACAATAACTAAACGGAGTTGCATGTGGGTTTTTACCCATTGCATGTGCGATCTAACTATAGATAAACACAAGAAACTACCTTAGAAGCTTAAATCCGTGGTGTGACAGGTTCTGGAAGCTCGAATGAAGGCTGGTGTGGATCGTCTTGCTTGTTGGTGGCCTCCAAGAACTCCCTTTGGTGCTCCAATGGCTTCCAATCACCAACAATGGCTTCTAATGGTGTTAGCAGAGGTTTAAGCTTGTTTTCAGATGGGTTTTGGTCGCAACAGTGAGTGGGAATTCGGAGAAAATGGGAAGGAGTTCGACTGAAATGAAGTGGGTTGGTTTATATTGAAATTTTGATCTGCATGGCCTTCGCGTACCGCGGAGGCCGATCAAAAATCATCATCGCGTAGCGCGATGTAATTCGGGAGTCTCGACTCCCGGTTTGCTTCGCGTATCGCGAAGCTTCTCGCCGAAGGGGGTATCGCGTACCGCGACAGGCCAACTTCATTGTTTTTCGATTTCGATGATACGATTTCGCTCGTACTCGATTCCTAACGTTTATCCAAAGCATCTAATACACGTTTAGCACATAATCATATAGTAACATATAAGTTTGATCACCAACGTTCGTGAGACTCGTGTGTGTGTTTCGATAATTCCTCGAATTATCTAAGATAGTTTGTGTTCGTGTTCTACGAAGTGTTTGCACGCTTGATTAATCCTAATCAACGTGTAGTGCACAATTCAATAATTATCCGAACTATTGTCTGGTGTTAGTGTTGTGGTTGCCACACTTGGTTTCCAAAACCAATGTGCGATGTATGATTATCGTTTCGTAGATGTTTGTGTTCAACTCATCTAATTAAACATAATTAAATGAAATGCAACAAGTATGAATGTGAAATGTAAAGAATATAAGAGTTGCAATTTACCTGAAATTGCCGGGTGTCACATCATCCTCTTGTTGAAAGAAAATTTCGTCCCGAAATTTGGTTGTTGTTGGTAGTGTTTGAGAAGCAACAGTGTTTGAAAGACAAAAATTTTCCGGTTGTCACATCATCCCCTTGTTGAAAGGAATTTCGTCCCGAAATTTATTTGCTGTTGTCGACATTCGACGTTGTCTGCTTGAAGAGATGGGGATATTTGCGCATCATCTGATCTTCACGTTCCCACGTGAATTCAGGTCCGCGTTTTGAGTTCCATCGGACTTTGACAATAGGAATCTTACTCTGTTTGAGTTGTTTGACCTCACGGTCCATGATCTCTACCGGTTCTTCCACGAACCGTAGCTGTTCATCCACCTGGATCTCATCCAGTGGAACAATAAGTGTTTCATTCGATAAACACTTTTTCAGGTTCGAGACATGAAATACGTTGTGCACTCCGTCGAGTTCGGTTGGCAAGTTGAGTTGGTATGCCACCGGACCAATCCTCTTCAGGATCTCGAAAGGTCCAATATACCGTGGGTTCAGTTTGCCTCGTTTACCAAAACGAATGACGCCTTTCCAGGGTGAAACTTTCAGAAGGACTTTGTCTCCTACCTTAAATTCCAAAGGCTTTCGGCGTTTGTCGGCATAGCTCTTTTGACGGTCACGAGCTGCTGCCATGCGGTTTCTGATTTGCACGATTTTCTCTGTTGTTTCATGCACAAGTTCCGGGCCAGTGAGCTGGCTGTCGCCCACTTCCGCCCAACATATGGGTGATCGGCATTTCCTGCCATAGAGTGCCTCAAAAGGCGCTGCTTTGATGCTTGTGTGGTAACTGTTGTTGTAGGAGAACTCCACCAATGGCAGGTGAGTTTCCCAACTACTTCCAAAATCCACTACGCATGCTCGTAGCATATCTTCAAGGGTTTGTATCGTGCGTTCACTCTGGCCATCAGTTTGTGGGTGGTATGCTGTACTCATATCCAACCGCGTGCCAAGCGACTTTTGTAGTGATTTCCAGAAGTTAGAAGTGAATCTGGCGTCTCGATCCGAAATAATGGAGATCGGCACTCCATGTCGCGAGACCACTTCCTTGACATAGATTCTGGCCAGTTTTTCCATCTTGTCATTTTCCTTGATCGCAAGGAAATGTGCTGACTTAGTCAGTCGGTCCACAATCACCCATATTGTGTCACATCCACTTGGGGTACGGGGTAATTTGGTGATAAAATCCATGGAGATTTGTTCCCATTTCCACATGGGGATCTCGGGCTGTGTGAGTAATCCAGATGGTTTCTGGTACTCGATCTTGACTTTAGCACAAGTCAAGCATTTGCTGACGTAGGTGGCGATGTCAGCTTTCATGTGTGGCCACCAGTAGAGTATCTTCAGATCATGGTACATCTTATCAGATCCAGGGTGAACGGAATACCGGGATTTGTGAGCCTCGTCCATCACAAGGTCTCGTAAGTTCCCGTAATGTGGAACCCAGACGCGTTCCATGAAGTATTGTAGGCCATCGGCTTTTTCCTTAAGTTGCTGTTCCATTCCCCTTAATGATTCAACCGCTAAGTTTTCAGGTTTAAGTGCCTCCACCTGGGCACTGCGTATCTGTTCAGGAAGATTGGGATGGATGGTGAGTTGTAAAGCTCGTACCCTCTTGGGTTTCGATGTGTTTTTCCGGCTTAGGGCATCGGCCACAACATTGGCTTTCCCCGGGTGGTACTTGATAGCACACTCATAGTCGTTTAGGAGCTCGAGCCAGCGACGTTGTCGCATGTTCAGTTCCTTCTGCTCGAATATGTGTTGGAGACTCTTGTGATCAGTGTATATCGTACACTTTGTACCGTACAGGTAGTGTCTCCAGATCTTGAGGGCGAATACCACGGCTCCAAGTTCTAAGTCGTGGGTGGTGTAGTTCTTCTCGTGGACTTTCAGTTGTCGAGAAGCATATGCGATCACCTTGTCTCGCTGCATCAGCACGCAGCCGAGTCCTTGTATCGAGGCATCGCAATATACTACGAAGTCATCCGTTCCATCAGGAAGTGATAAGATTGGTGCACTACAGAGCTTCTGCTTGAGAAGTTGGAATGCAGCTTCTTGTTTGTCAGTCCAGAGATACTTCTTGTCCTTATGGGTTAAGGCTGTAAGGGGTTGGGCTATCTTCGAAAATCCTTCGATAAATCGTCGATAATAGCCGGCCAATCCTAGGAATTGTCGCACCTCAGTTGGGGTCTTTGGTGCTTCCCAGTTCTTGATTGCCTCTATCTTAGATTTATCCACATGAATCCCTTGTTCATTAACAATATGTCCCAAAAATTGGACTTCTCGAATCCAGAAGTCGCACTTTGAGAGTTTAGCGTACAGCTTCTCTTTCCGTAGCAGTTCAAGAGCCAATTGCAGATGCTCTTTGTGTTCTTCCTGAGTTTTGGAGTAAATAAGTATATCATCAATGAAAACAATGATAAACTTGTCAAGGTATGGTTTGCACACTCTATTCATGAGGTCCATGAATACTGCGGGTGCGTTTGTCAGTCCAAACGGCATAACCAAGAACTCATAATGGCCATACCGAGTGCGAAAAGCAGTCTTGGGTATATCTTCCTCCTGAATCCTCAACTGATGGTACCCAGATCGCAGATCGATCTTGGAATAATAACTCGATCCTTGCAGTTGATCGAACAAATCGTCGATGCGAGGTAAGGGGTAACGGTTCTTGATTGTTACTTTGTTCAATTCCCGATAGTCAATGCACATACGAAACGTGCCATCCTTCTTCTTTACAAACAAGACCGGAGCTCCCCAGGGTGAGAAGCTTGGTCTAATGAAACCTTTGTCCAACAGCTCTTGCAGTTGATTGGACAGTTCCTGCATCTCCGAAGGTGCAAGTCGATATGGTGCTCGTGCAATGGGCGCTGCTCCCGGCACAAGGTCTATGCGGAACTCCACTTGCCGAGGTGGTGGTAGTCCTGGTAGATCCTCAGGGAATACATCGGGATAGTCGCATACGACTGGGATTTCTTCTATTCTCTGTTCCTCTTCAGTCTTGTCGGTGATAAGTGCCAATATGGCTGTGTATCCCTTTCGTAAGCATTTGTGAGCCTTCATGCACGAGATGATGTTCAGAGGAGTGTCACTCCTTTCGCCCTTGATATCTAGAGTTTCTCCGTTAGGGAGGGGTATGCGCACAACCTTGTCGTGGCAAATGATTTCAGCCTGGTTTTCAGACAACCAATCCATGCCCACTACGACATCGAAACTGCCTAGTGTAACTGGCATGAGATCAATCTTAAATTTATGGCCTGCTAGCTCTAGAGTGCATTCTTTAAGAATGTGCTTAGTTACAATCAATTTACCATCAGCTAGCTCTACCGTGTAATCCACATCTAAGGGTGTCGGGGTAAGGGCAAATATCTCACTAAAATCCTTAGATATAAAGCTTTTCTCAGCTCCAGTATCAAACAATACAGATGCATAATTATCGTTCAAGAGATACGTACCGGTTGCAAGGTTGGGGTCCCTTCTGGCCTCCTTGGCCCCAATCACGAAGGCTCGTCCCCTCGTGCCATTGTTCCCGTTGTTGTTGTTCTGTTGGTTGTTGTTGTTGTTCTTCAGGTGCGGGCAGTCCTTCTTGAAATGCCCTGGTTTGCCACATTCGAAGCAACCCTTTGGTGCTTCAAGTTGTTGTTGTTGTTGTGGCTGTGGGGTCTTTACGAGCAGTTCACCCCTGCAGTCCTTGGCTGCATGTCCCCCTTTTCCACAACGCTGGCATTGGAAGCGGCCACATTGTCCCTGTGCATGATGGAAGTTGCACTTGTGGCATTTGGGGTGTTTTCCAGCATAACCTCCTTGGTTCTGGGTGGTTGGGATGGGTGGGGCATAAGCTTGGGTTGATCCAAACTTGCGCTGTTGCGGTGGTGGTTGGAGAGTGGTTGGTTTGTTCAGGGTGTCATCCCATTTTCGTTTTCCCTTATCGTTGGTTGTGGTCACAGCACCACGTGGTGGTAAGAGTCCTTGTGCAACCGCCGAGTCAGTGAGTTTGTGGGTAAGTCGTACGGCTTGTTGCATGGTAATGGGGTCAGCAGAGAGTACCATTCCCTGGATTTGAGGTGGCAATCCATCGATATATTTCTCTATGTGCTTGAAAGGTGGATTTGCCATCTCCGGGCACAGGTTTGCCAGTTCATAAGACCTGGCAGTGTAGGCCTCAACCTCGGAACCTATCATTTTGTGGTTCCAGAACTCCGTCTCAAGTTTCTGCACTTCACCGCGGGGACAGTATTCGCGGTTCAACATCTGCTTAAAATTTTCCCAAGGCAGAGCGTTGGCTGCATCAAGCCCTAGGTTTTGGACATTGGCGTTCCACCAAGTGAGGGCAGCTCCCTCGAACGTCCCTGCAGCGAACTTGACCCTGTCCTCGTTCCTGCAGTTGCTCATGGCGAAAGCTGATTCCGCCTTCTCGATCCATCGCAATAGTCCAACGGCTCCCTCAGTGCCGCTGAACGAGTGAGGTTTGCAGTCCAGAAACATCTTGAACGTGCAGAGAGGTGGGTTAGGATTTGCTCCTGGAATATGCAAAGAGTAGAGTTGGGTTAAGTATCGAGTGAGTGTATTGAATTGGAAACAAGTGATTGTGATGCGAGGTGAATATGAAAAGGATTCATCACCTTGGTTCAGTAGGTTTTGGTTACGGGCAGCTTCCCGTGCAGCAAGTACCTCCTCAACCCGTTCGTTGATGAGGGCGTTCAACTCAGCTTGAGTCAAGTTGATGTTTCCACGTCCGCCCGCATTCCTGCGTCCTCCACGTCTTCCAGCCATGATCTTCATAGCGAGAATACGTGTTAGTGTTTGACTAATGACTAATGTAGTGTGTGTGGTAGGCATTGTAAAGAAGTATGTAAAACTATCGGCTCTTGTCCGTCATGTGCAGTCACATACGGTGTTGATGGCGATATCATATAGTAAGTGTGTATACTAAGTGTGAGTGTAATCATGTATACAAGCATCACAATACTAAGCTCTATGTGTTGTGTGGAGACTATAGACTATGTTCACTAAATGCAAACCTAATTCGCAATAACCGGAGTCTCTGATACCAATCTGTCGCACCCCGAGAAATCCCGTCCCTTCCGGGGCGCGAGCGGCGGCAGATTGTCAGGATCGCAGTCTCCGGTCACACAACATGCGAGACCTATATGTCTGGTTTCATACATACGTCCAATAACTTGGATAAAATAGTTTGTAAAATCAGAGTTGCGGAAATAAAATATATGTTAACAAAACAGTTTAACATTCATAGGTAGCGGAAGCGTTAATTTAAAACGGTTTTCAAAATGTTAAGTAACAATAGTTGCGGAAGCGATTAAAGATGTTTGACAATACATAAGTAACATGATCAAATGAACACAATGTTTAATAGACTAAGACACTTAAACAGATGCATGCGACTCCAGCCTAGCATCCTATTCCTTGTGCGCGTGCCTTAGTTACCTGAGAAAACATGCGAGTAAAAGGTCAACACAAAGGTTGGTGAGAACACAGGTTTGTAATCAGCAGTAAACATCAAGTGTTTAAAGTAAATGTTTAGCAGGTCTATTTTTCAATACAATGCAATATCAATTGATAGCTAGTCAATATGTTTTATATCATATGCGGGTTCGCAACCGAAGCTAACATGCTGCCTCCCGCCATATCCATCCAAGATATGGTAAATGTTGTTTGGTCAATTATGCACTGTTCCGACCTCCAGTCGGGGTGGCCATACGGCTCGCAACAGTGGGGCTTGTCAGGCCCAAATAGTACTATTCAGAATTACCACGCTGAGCGCTACGCGCTATTAACGGTTCGAGGTGTGTTTAATGAGGACTTATCAGTTTTGTGGATGAATGCCACACATATGCATATACGATATTAGCATGTACAAAAATAACCAAAAGTGTGTAGGTTGTTCAAAACAGTTGTTTGCAATGTTTTCTCCCCCAAAGGTAGAAAATAGAAAAAGGGGCCGTGAACTCACCTGGTTAGCAGTTCCGGTATGTTCGTGTGTTCGCGTCTGCGAAAGCTAGCAGTCCTGCTAGTAAGCACCTATAACCATATAGGTGTGAGTATGTGTTATGTGTTGTGTTGTATCCCATACAACTCCAAGTGTCGGTGTGCTCAACCGAGTGCGTGTGTTAACTTGTGAGACTCGACGAATCGTTGGTGACACGATCGTTGTGTTTATGTGCCTTGATGCACATAAGACACCAAAATGTATCCTATGACTCTAATCACATAAGTTGCTATTTTTAGAAAGTTTCCAACTTAGGAAAGTGTGGTTATGAAATCCCATTTCATAAACTAATAACTTCCAATATGTTTATAAAACATGTTTAAACTCTTAAAACACGTCGTTTGCGCATAAATCACCATTTATGCCGTTTTGCCCAAATAAAGTTTCCTTATTTGGAAAGTATCCGTTTAAAACTCGTTTTCGCAAATCAAGGTTTCCAATATGCTTAGAAATCATTTCTAAACATATTTCAATATCCCAAGTTCATCAAAACACTTTAAAACATCAAAAGCCCTCTTTTGATTTATAAAAGTTTCCATTTTTAGCAAGTTTCTACAAAACCAAGTTTTTGACAAAATCAAATATCCCAATGTGTTTCTAAACACTTCAATACACATTTAACAACATCTAGACATGTCTAACATGTCTAGATTATCACAAATCCAAGACTTGCACATAAAAGTTTCCTTTTATGGCAAGTTTGTCCAAATCATCGTCAAATCTACCAATAACTCAATCAAACTCAAATCTAACATTCTAATATTATCAAACCAGTAAATCTATAACATCTATTCAACAAATCACCAACGATTTCAAGCACAATAACTAAACGGAGTTGCATGTGGGTTTTTACCCATTGCATGTGCGATCTAACTATAGATAAACACAAGAAACTACCTTAGAAGCTTAAATCCGTGGTGTGACAGGTTCTGGAAGCTCGAATGAAGGCTGGTGTGGATCGTCTTGCTTGTTGGTGGCCTCCAAGAACTCCCTTTGGTGCTCCAATGGCTTCCAATCACCAACAATGGCTTCTAATGGTGTAAGCAGAGGTTTAAGCTTGTTTTCAGATGGGTTTTGGTCGCAACAGTGAGTGGGAATTCGGAGAAAATGGGAAGGAGTTCGACTGAAATGAAGTGGGTTGGTTTATATTGAAATTTTGATCTGCATGGCCTTCGCGTACCGCGGAGGCCGATCAAAAATCATCATCGCGTAGCGCGATGTAATTCGGGAGTCTCGACTCCCGGTTTGCTTCGCGTATCGCGAAGCTTCTCGCCGAAGGGGGTATCGCGTACCGCGACAGGCCAACTTCATTGTTTTTCGATTTCGATGATACGATTTCGCTCGTACTCGATTCCTAACGTTTATCCAAAGCATCTAATACACGTTTAGCACATAATCATATAGTAACATATAAGTTTGATCACCAACGTTCGTGAGACTCGTGTGTGTGTTTCGATAATTCCTCGAATTATCTAAGATAGTTTGTGTTCGTGTTCTACGAAGTGTTTGCACGCTTGATTAATCCTAATCAACGTGTAGTGCACAATTCAATAATTATCCGAACTATTGTCTGGTGTTAGTGTTGTGGTTGCCACACTTGGTTTCCAAAACCAATGTGCGATGTATGATTATCGTTTCGTAGATGTTTGTGTTCAACTCATCTAATTAAACATAATTAAATGAAATGCAACAAGTATGAATGTGAAATGTAAAGAATATAAGAGTTGCAATTTACCTGAAATTGCCGGGTGTCACACCTGGAAAGCTCGGTTCGCTTCTTCAGTCAACTGAAATTCTCTTCCGATCTCTTTCTTTAAGGTTGCTATGAACGGCAGGGATTTTTCGGCATGTTTTGACAAGAATCTATTGATCGCCACCAATCTTCCATTCAGTGTTTGTACTTCTTTGATTGATCTAGGTGGAGCCATGCTTCGAATCGCTTCCACCTTTTCTGGATTAGCTTTAAATCCCCCTTTTGTGACAACCACGCACAGAAATTTTCCTTCCATAACTCCGAACGAACATTTAGCTGGATTTAATTTAATATTATACTTGCGCAATTGGATCATTGTTTCCGCCACATCTGACAGCATTATTTTCTCTTCTCGACTTTTGATCACCAAATCGTCGACATATACTTCCACATTTTTCCCGATTTGGTCTTTGAACACCATATCCATCATTCGCTGGTACGTTTCTCCCGCGTTTTTTAATCCAAAAGGCATCTTTCTATAACAGAAAATATCTATATCTGTATGAAAATCTGTCTTGTTTTCATCTTCTTCTGACATCTGGACTTGATGGTATCCTTTGTAAGCATCTAAAAAACATTTTACCGGGAATTCCGCCAGAGAGTCAACCTTCAAGTCAATTTCTGGTAAAGGATAGTTGTCTTTTGGGCAGGTTTTATTCAAATCTTTATAATCTATACACATTCTCCATGTTCTGTCAGATTTTTGCACCATTACCGGATTGGCTACCCAGGTTTGGTGTTTAGTTTCCCTCAGGATCCCCGCCTCCACCAATTTCTTTACCTCCTTAATAACCGCTTCTCGCCTTTCGCTTCCCATACTTCTTTTCTTCTGGACTATCGGTTTTTTATGAGGATAAACCTTCAACTGGTGTTCTATGACTTCCCGGGGTATTCCTGTCATATCCGACTGTTGGAAAGCGAAAACATCCGCGTATTCCCTTAGAAGGTTTTTCAAATGGTGGCGCACATTCTCCGACAATTCTTTTCCTAAAGTAACAACTTGCTCAGGATAATCAGGATTGAGGACCCACTTTTCATCCGTTGTTAACCGTACCTCTTTGGGCATTGTGGGTGTCCATTTCTCTGTTGTGGCGCATTGTTCTTCTGCCTTAATACACATCTGCCCCCCCCCCCCGGGGTGGGAAAAATCTTCATGCCCTGCGCTGTGGATACCCACGCTGCCAGTAAACCCAACGCGACTCTTCCCAGGATTACATTATGCTTAGTTTCCGCCTTAATTATTAAAAATGTCAAGTGCACCTTCCGTTGTTTCTTTCCTTCCCCCACGGTCAATGGCAAGTTAATCTTGCCCATGGGCTTAACCATTTCACCGGAGAAACCCATTACAGGGTAGTTCACTCTTTCCATCAATTGTTGATCTTCCCAGGACATCCTTCTGAATGCATGCTCATACAAAATGTCTGATGAACTGCCTGTATCAATAAAGATCCGATGCATCTTGTATCTCCCCACTAAAGCAGTTATGTTCAACGAACTGGTGCTATAACAACCATCACAGGCTGGCATTAGTAATGGCGTACACATCCAAGATTCTAAGACCTCTGCACGTCTTTTGGCGGCATCTTTAGGTTTTTCTCTCTGGGTTTCAGCAACAAATATTTCATGAACCGTCTTGCCCTCCATTTTCTCTTCTGCTTTTGACGTCTTTCCCCCCATTTTTGGTTCCTGAAGGTGTTTTAAGCCTCCACTGGAAACGAACTTCTCTATTTGTTTCTTCAGGTGCCAGCAATCGTCCGTATTGTGACCGTGCACACGGTGGTAATCACAATATTTAGCTTTATCCCTAGCTGGGTTATCCCTCAAAGGATGAGGATGTTCCCATTTCAAACCCTCGGTTCTCCAAATTTCCCCCGACGTTTTAGTAAGCGCGGGATACGTCTCCTGCTTTTCCTCCTTCTTTCGAGCTACGATAGATACTTCACGAGGGGTATACGGTGTGAATCTCCCAGCTTCTCGTCAAAATGGTACAGGCCTTGTGCTGGCTTCCGCCAAGCCTTTTCGATTTGCGTAACTGGGTTGCGCGGGGGTACTCGTCGTCTTTTTCTCACTTTTTCGGTTCTCCCAATCAACACTTGTTGTAACAGACTTTTCCTGTTGCACATTGGCTTTAGAAATTGTCATCAAGGCATTCATGTCTTCTGGAGTCCCGTTCACTCCATGCAATTTCCGAATCAAATGTTTGTCCCTTACCCCATGAATGAACCCCGCCACTTTCAAAGCTTCGGTAGTTCCATTTATCTGGAGGCTTTCTAAATTATATCTAACTATGAATTCTTCCACCGTTTCATTTGGACCCCTCCGAAGGTTTAGGACTTCCGTTTTGTCTCGGGTATGTCTGCGTTGCTGGCTAAAATGCAATTTGAACTTGACCGCAAGGTCTTCAAAACTTGCTATGCTCCCAGCTGGTAAGCTATCAAACCATATACACCCACAAAAGTCTGAACAAACATGTGGCACCATGCGGGCATAGTCCATTGTTCCACCCCCCTGCGCTAACGAATACATTGTAATGATCTTCTGGGTCTGAGAGTCCATCATACTTTCCTACATTGGTGGGCATTTTTAGTTTCCGTTGAAATTCCTCCAGGGCTATGGGTGCTATGAATTTAGATTTTATCAGTAACTCTGGTGGCTATGGCCGATTATAATCCAAGGCAGAGGAATAAGTGTGAGGATTTACAGGGATGTGAAAGGGGGTCGTTGTATCATTTTGGCTAGTTATTTGGGATGTCGGTATACCTGTAAATTGTAACTGGGTTCTCAGGCTATTTAGCATCGCTTCATGGGACATTGATCCTCCCGGTGTTGGTAAAACTGAGTGAAATGGTGAAGTCGATGAGGTGGAGATGTATTGGGGATATGGTGTAACCGGAGTGTTTAAATGCGTTCCACCCGTGGCTAAAGGCATAGTAACCTCTGGTGATAATACCGACATGGGATTCATCACCCCATATGGGGAAAAGGAAACCATGGTGTTCGAATGAACCGGTGGAAGCATGGGGTTAGTATAAACAGGGGTTTGAGGGGAGAAGTCGTTAAACAGAGGTAACAGGGGTGTCAAAGGAGTGTAAGGATAAAAAGGAGGAGGAAGAGATACCGACATACCATGTGAAGCAAAAGGAGCTCTAATCATCCCTCCTCCTGTTGAGGGAATGTTCATTGGCGAGGTAGTGACAGCAATTGGGTGGGATCTCAGAATAGCATGATCGGAAGAGAAAACACTAGCCTCCTCTCCATCTGTTCTCATTGCTGCAGATTTGGCCATCGCTGGAACGTAAAGGACAACGGCTGATTACCGGAGTTGCTCATTCTCTTTAGGATTCGCTCAGGATGATGACGGAAATGACCTCGTCGGTCCCACGGATGGCGCCAATGAAGATGTATTAACCGGATTAGTTAATTTCCGATTAACCGATCTTTATGCCATCATCTCTGGCTGAGCAAAGCAATGTGAATGTACTTCATCCGATACAGATGAGATGGTTTTTTAAGACTCCTTTTCTATTTTTTTCTTTGAGTATGGTGAATGACATGAATGAATGAATGAATGGGATTGTTCCCTTTTTTATTTATTGAGATATCTGAGATAGTGGGCCTCCGTATCAATTAGTTACGGAATGTTGAGGATTGTTTCCTCCTTGTGGGGCCCATCATAACCGTTTCTCGCAAGCATATATAAAATATATTTCTTTTCTTTTTGTCATCACCTTTTTTGTGCATGTGTAGAGGTATACTCGTCTAGATATGTACACATATAGGCAAACGTGCACAAACATTTATTCGATACCATCATTATTTTATTTTATAATTGGCCTTACGCCTTCATATGCCTAACAGTAAAATTAAGTGACAACATTGTTTTTGAACTTGTGACAACACCAGTTGCAATGATTAGTGTTAAAAGAACTTATTTATTTAGTGATGCACGTGAAAACGAAATTGCGTAACAGAATGTGTGACGGATACGTGAACAATTATTACATTTGTTATGTTGAAAAAAGTTATTCCAACAAGTGTCGGTCGAAAAACTTAGAAAAAACTTGTAAATAAGCCAGTGGATCGGAGATATATTATTGTCAGAATCTGGAGTGATTGAGAATGAGTGAATAAAAAATAAAAAATCACTTGAACTCTAGCTTATCTCCTGACACATTTATTCTTACATGTGAATCGTAATATCTTTATCTCATAAAAAGTTACGGCACACATTATATACTTGACTTACACAATAATTTCTTGAAAAACACACACACACACAAAACACAAACGTAGAAATATTAACAAGAAGAAGCAAATACACAATAGTCATTTTAGTTCGGTTAAAGTTAGTTAATGACTTGACTTTACCATAATTATAACCAAATGGGTTAGTTAATGACATAGTTTTACCATAACCGTTGGTTAAAGTTGATTTCAGTTAAAATCAGTTATGATTCGAAGCGATTACCGATTATTTTTCAGTTATGATAATACTATATTCTTGAATTTCCATTTAAATCTTGCTCTTGTTTAGTTCTATTTTGTCAACTAACACATTGGAGTGAAATTAAAACCTCACAAAATAAAAGGGGTAAAATTGCAACTTTTCATATCTGCGGCGCGGGTTTATATTGTTCTAAACCTAGGGCATCTCTCTTTGTCATCGCCGATGCCATACCAGAACCAACTGTTAAAAAAGGGTTCAAACACATCTGTTCATCAATTTCATTAGGGTTTTAGCAAAACCCTAACGTTGCCTGATTAATTCGTCGCAAATTAGGTATGTAGCTGTAAGTTTTTAGTTATATATACTTCATCATAAATCAATCTCGTGTTCGTATGTTCCAATTTGTTACTCTGATTATAGATAAGCTAACTGTTTATATGTTTTGCTGTTGATTTAACAGAAATTTTGTTAAATTTGTTTCATCGTTGGGATCCATGAGTAGCAAGAAAAGAAGCTCCGACAGTGTAGAAGTAGATAATCACAAAATTGATTCAAACTCTGATAAGTTGAGGAAGAAAATGAAGAAGGGAAAGAAGAACGACGGAGAAATTACAAACCCTGGCGATACAATGTCTGATGATAAGGCTTCGGGTGAACATTTGAGGAAGAGACTGAAAAATGGAAAGAAAGACGATGGAGAGAGAGCAAAACCTAAGAATCATGATAACAGTTCTAGTGCTGATAAACCAATGGAAAGGAAGAAGAAACGGAAAGCATTGGATAAAGAAAAACACCGTGTTGCTTCTGATGATAATGGTGAAGTAAAGCCGAAAGTGGCGAATTTGGAGGTGAAACAAGCTGAGAATCGTTCAAGTAACGGTTTGCCTGAGTTTCATATAGGGGTGTTTAAGGATTTAGGGTCTGCTGATGTGTTGGTTAGGGAGGCTGCTGCTGAGAGATTGGTGATGGAGTTGCAGGAGGTTCAGAAGGCATATGATATGTTAGAGAACAAGAAAGATGTTGAAGGGGAGGTAAAGTTGGAAGCTGAGAAAAATGATGGACTGAATAACTGTGCACCGTCTGTAAGATATGCTATTCGAAGGCTTATTCGTGGTGTTTCATCATCAAGAGAGGTATACGTTTTATATATCGTATAGGTAGTGTTGTAGATGCTTGTAGGCTTTTTTGTCTAGTTTACTTGGATTTTGAAGAACAAATATTTGTGAATGGTTGAAGTGTTTGGAGGTTAAAACAAAAACCAAACGTTTTGATATTTTTTGAGAATACATTCTTGTTTGCTAATTTGTGAATGTTGTGTTGTGTTGTGGGCATTCTTTTGCAGTGTGCAAGGCAAGGATTTGCATTGGGTTTGACTATGTTAGTCGGGACGGTTCCTAGTATTGCATTAGACTCGCTGCTAACACTAATTGTTGATTTGTTGGAGGTCTCGTCTTCAATGAAGGGTCAGGTGGGATGTAATCAGTAGTTAAATAGTTTGGCAGTCAACTTTTTTGAATACAAATCTTTCGATTTATTGTTTGTTGGATATCAAGCCCCAAAAATTCACTCAAAACACACACAAAATCACATACATTAAGTTTCTGCTTAAACTCTCTTGCTACATTAATTCATTGCAACCAAAAAAACATAAATATACCAAAAAAAAGCAACGAAGTTTATGCCGTTATCTTTTAAAACCTAGCATCATTACTTCACATATATATACTGACTCATGAAACAACTCAAAAAACAATTGTACTAAACTTCAGCAACCCATTGGCCCTTAAGCATAATCTAGCTCCATAACCCATATCAATGACCCATCAAGATTACCATACGGCCTACACTCACCACCTTAAACTTGACTCTGACCCTTCCAAACAAAACCTGGTGTGTCCACCTGCATTTGCATCTCTCATTCTAGTTCTCCCTTACTTTTCTTCCTGTTGCCTTCTTTTGTGCTCTTTTCTTGCATCTAACCAGCGCTTTGCATGGGCTTAAACACTACGAAATTATACAACACAGGTTTTGTTAATTTCAGTCTGCATCACTTAGTCCTATTCTCTCGATCACATGAATCGGCACTCAGCATAAATTGGACTCTCTATCACACCAACAGGTTGCTTTTGGTCACACCTGGCTGCAGCACACAGTTGCAAATCTTCATCTTGTACTCCCCATTATGGCTCCTTTTTCTCCTCTTGCTGCCTTTGAATGCACAACTGTCTCTTTCTTTCTTTTGTGTTTCTTTCAAATTCAATAACAAACAAAAATTTCTTTGCTGCAACAACTCTCACTGTAATTCACCCCGTTCATGCAAAAGACCTGTTTCTATGGTCTATTAGACAACTATTAGTCTAATAATTAATTAGATAGTTATTGTTTAAGGGTTGTTATGTATTCTAGTATCTCAAGGGTTCCGTAATTAATTAGATAGTTATTGTTTAAGGGTTGTTATGTATTCTAGTATCTCAAGGGTCAAATGTACACTATATATACATTGTATTCCTCAATTGATTATATACAACAACAATTATACGTATTCTCTGTTTAACTTGGTATCACAGCTAGGTTAAATCCCTCCCTAACCCTACCCTAATTGCCGGCAGCACAATTCTGCCACCCACACATCAACAACCCTCACCACTGACCGCAGCTATCCATGGCCACCCTCACATCTTTTGATCAAAAAGTAAAAGCAATCCACAACTCCCACAAGTTTGGCTTTACTCTCAATTCCGGTAACTACAGTTCCTGGTTATTGGTTATCCACCCGTTCTTGGTCACCAATAATCTTTTCGGCTACATTGACGGTTCGATATCCTGCCCCCCACAAACCATCGCTGCTCCAGCAGCCTCTTCCAAAGATGCTGCTTCCAAAGATGCCGCTCTATCAGCACACCAACCCAACCCGCAATATACCATCTGGTTGTCCAACGATGCTCATGTTCGGATGCTTCTGCTCTCCACTATCTCTGAGGCTGCCCTTCATCATGCTCGGGGCACGCTGACCGCCCGTGATCTCTGGCTTGCCCTCGAACAGGCCTTTGCCCCCCACACTTCCTCCAGGGAATACACCTTGAAGACACAACTTTTACGGATTTCAATGAAGGCTGATGAGACCCCTACCACCTACCTTCAACGTGCACAAGAGTACTCTTCTGCCCTTGCGAACATCGGCGAACCGTTGAAAGACAAGGACCTGGTCATGATGGTCATCTCTGGCCTCCGTGATGAATACCATGGTGTTAAAACCATGGCACTGACTCGTCAACTCGCCTTCAACGAGCTTCATGCAGTCATTGCTGATCACGATTATATGCTGAAACGAACAGCCCCGACAGTTCCTCCCACTCAGGCCTTCTCAGCCATGGTTAAGCCTCCAGCAACCAGCCCCTCTTCTCCTCCTGATGCTGCTGTCCAGGCAGTTCAACAACTGGCTGCTCAACTGGGTGTGCAACTACGGTTGCCTTCTCAACCGCAGGCTCTCTACACACAACGCTCCAGCAAGGGTCATCAGCGTGGCCGTGGAGCCTCTAATCGTTCTGGTGGACCGAATACTGGAAATCGAGGCCAATTCAGTTGGGCCTCGAATCAGAATGTTGTTTATGGCTCTTGTAACAGGTGTGGCATCGGTCATCTGCCTTCACAGTGTCCAAATCGGGACCCGGCTACCATTCGCCCACGGCAGCAGCCGTCCGCTAATTTTGCAGCTTCTCGGTCTTATGCTCATCAAGCTTGGCTACCGGACACAGGCTCGAGTCATCACTCTGGCCCAGATCTCTCCAGCTTAGATTATTCCGAACGATATCATGGCGGTGACAATCTTCATGCTGGCAATGGTAAGGGTCTCCCTATTTTACACATTGGCTCATCCACGTTTACTTCCCCAAACCGTACCTTTCGACTTACCAATATCCTACATGTTCCGCAACTTAAACAAAATCTTCTTTCTGTTCAATAATTTTGTCGTGATAATCATGCTTATTTTGAATTTCACGATTCTTTTTTTGCTGTGAAGGACAAGACTACACACAATACCCTCCTCACGGGACCAAGTAACGATGGGCTTTATTCGCTTCAATTTCCAAGACAACAAGTCATTCCTCGAGTTGCCTTTTCTGCTCATCGTGCTTCCTCGGATCTTTGGCATCAACGTTTGGGGCATCCACATCCTCAACTGCTGAAGTCCATGTTATCTCTTTTTCAATTACCTGTAACTAGTAGTTCTTGTTCTGTTTCTTTTTGTGAACCTTGTGCCATTGGCAAATCCTCTAAATTACATTTGTTATCATCTACTTTTACAAGTTCTAATGTTTTGGATTTAATTATTTCTGATGTCTGGGGTCCCTCACCAGTTCCCTCGAGTGAGGGCCACAATTACTTTTTGTTATGTGTGGACCACTTTTCTAAATTTATGTGGATTTTTCCCCTCAAACGTAAGTCTGATGTGTTCCCCACCTTTAAACAATTTCTTGTCATGGTTGAACGACAATTCAACACCAAACTTAAACAGGTCCAAACCGACTAGGGTGGAGAATTTCGCTCTCTATCCTCCTTTTTCCAAACCTTGGGCATTCTTCATCGCCTCTCGTGCCCACACACCGGTGAACAAAACGGTGTGGTCGAACGGCGTCACCGACACGTGGTCGAAACTGGTCTTACCTTACTTGCCCAATCGCACGTTCCACCACACTTCTTGCAGTTTGCCTACGACACGGCGGTGTACCTTATCAACCGAATGCCTTCCCGCTCAAATTCCTCCCTTTCTCCCTTTCAACACCTTTTCAAACACCCACCCGACTATTCCTTCTTACGTGTCTTTGGCTCCCAATGTTTTCCTCACTTACGTCCTTACAATGCTCACAAAATGGAGTTCGCTCCACTCCTTGTGTATTTCTTGGGTACAGCTCCCAACATCATGGTTATCGGTGCCTCGATCCCGAAACAGACCGCATCTACATTGCTCGACATGTCCGTTTCAATGAACTTTGTTTCCCGTTTAAGTCCCTTCAACCGAGCCATAAACCTGGCCTTCCACCTTCCCTTGACCCCTATACTTCTGTTTACCCAACACCACCTCTTCTGGATGACCTGCTGGATCAAACTCCTCCGGTGACGTCTCCACAGCCACCCCATCCTGATGTCCCGGCCAATACTGCCACGGTCATCCCGGACCCACCTTCCCCACCATCTTCACCGCCACCCACTCTACATACTTATCACCGCCGTCATAAACAACCCGCCTCTGTTCAGCCACCTAACACCACCGCCACCATTGCACCTCCATCCGAAAGCACAGCCCCCTCTAACACCCAATCTGTCCAGCATACCCGCCCTTCCAACCTGCGCCAAAACCCAAAAAAAACAACTCCTTACAACATTTCTTCCTTTGTTTCCTCTACCACTGATCCCGACACCGAACCAGCCACCTTTACTATTGCCAATAACTTTCCTCAATGGCGTCATGCTATGGCAGAAGAATACTCTGCACTGATGAGAAATGGGACATGGTCCTTGGTTCCTCGTGTACCGGGCTCTAATGTGGTAGATTGCAAATGGGTTTATAAGATCAAGCGGGATCCACAGGGCCACATACAACGCTACAAGGCCAGGTTATGTGCAAAGGGTTTTCGACAACAAGAAGGCATCGATTATGCTGACACTTTCAGCCCTGTTGTTAAGGCTACTACAATTCGCTTAGTGTTATCTTTGGCGGTTACCCAACAGTGGCCTCTTCGACAGTTGGACATCCAAAACGCTTTTCTACATGGGGATCTACAGGAGACTGTGTATCTACAACAACCACCAGGTTTTGTTGACCCGGCCAAGCCAGACCACGTCTGCCTTCTTCACAAGTCCCTATATGGCCTCAAACAAGCGCCACGGGCTTGGTTTCATCAGTTATCTACCACGCTTCACAAGCTTGGTTTTCAGGGATCCAAAACTGATCCGTCCCTGTTTGTTTACTCTTCAGGGGGTACTCTCCTTTACATGCTTGTTTATGTGGATGATATCGTTCTGACAGGCAATAACCCACAGGTTATAGACACAGTGGTTCAGCAGCTTGGCCATTCCTTCCCGGTCCAGGATATGGGTCGTTTATCTTATTTCTTGGGTGTCGAGGTTCTTCAGAAAGGTCCGGACATCCTTTTGTCTCAACAAAAATACATCCTGGAACTGCTACAGAAAGCTGGCCTCACAGATTCCAAACCACTCTCCTCTCCCATCTCCACTTCGGCTAATCTAGCCCTGGGTGACAGTCCCCCATTTGATAACCCGGCCAGATACCGCCAGGTGGTTGGGGCTCTACAGTATGCCACCCTGAGCCGTCCGGACATCTCCTATGCAGTCAACAAAGTCTGTCAGTTCATGCATTTCCCCACCACTAACCACTGGTCCACTGTCAAGCGTATCTTGAGATACTTAAAGGGTACCATTTCGTATGGTCTTTTACTTTAGCAAAACTCCTCTCCAGTTCTTCATGCCTATGCCGATGCAACTTTCAATACCTTGACAGCCTTTTCTGATGCGGACTGGGCTGGTTGTCCGATGACCGTCGATCCACCGGGGGCTATGCTATCTACCTAGGAACGAATCTTGTATCCTGGTCTGCACGAAAACAGAAAACCGTCTCTCGGTCATCTACAGAATCCGAATACAAAGCTCTAGCTGATGCTGTCGCTGAGCTCACATGGTTACAAACACTTCTGCAGGAGTTACATGTTCCAATCCAGACCGTACCTACCTTATGGTGTGATAATTTGGGTGCTACGTACTTATCAGCCAATCCAGTCTTCCATGCGCGTACAAAGCATGTTGAAGTGGACTTCCATTTTGTTCGAGAAAAAGTTGCCAAACGTCAGCTGTCCGTCCAATTCATCTCTACAGATGACCAGATCGCAGATGTCTTCACAAAGCCGCTGCCTTCTCAGAGATTCCTGAACTTACGGTCCAAGCTAAGAGTCGCTTCCCGGCCTTAGCTTGAGGGGGGATATTAGACAACTATTAGTCTAATAATTAATTAGATAGTTATTGTTTAAGGGTTGTTATGTATTCTAGTATCTCAAGGGTTCCGTAATTAATTAGATAGTTATTGTTTAAGGGTTGTTATGTATTCTAGTATCTCAAGGGTCAAATGTACACTATGTATACATTGTATTCCTCAATTGATTATATACAACAACAATTATACGTATTCTCTGTTTAACTTGGTCTCCTCTTCTCAGTCGATAACTCGTCTTTAATCACATAGATTGTGTCCTTTTTGTCTGCTCACGCAGAACCCTTTTGTGATCACACAGATCATGGTTGATTCACCCAAAACCCTTTTCATATATTGATTTCATCTCTTCCCGGATCACTCAGAACTGTATTCGGTTCACACAGAACCGTGTTTAGTTATTGTCGGTAATTTCATCGATCTTTCCTTTCTCCTCTTCAGTTCACACAGAACCTGCTGCTCTTCTTCACCTCACAGCCAACTGGCTGCTATCCTTCTTGATACCGACTCGTAGGCTTCTTCTTTAACCTAAGTCCTCTGACACCAATTGTTGGATATCATGCCCCAAAATATTCACTCAAAACACTCGTAAACTCACGCATACTAAGTTTCCTCTTAAACTCTCTTGCTACAATAATTCATTGCAATTAAAGATATAAAAATAGACCAAAACAAACATGCATATGTGAACAACAAAATTTATATTATTATCTCCTAAAACCTAGCACCATGACTCCACGTTCATTTTGATTCATGAAACAACTCATAAACTAATTGCAGTAAACTTCAGCAACCTATTTGACCCTTAACCATTATCCAGCTCCATAACCCATATCCATGACCTGTCAAGATTACCCTTCATTGTTTGTCTAAAATTTTTTATCTTTATATATGCTATACAGGAAATTAAAGATTGTCTTTTGGGCCGCTTGTTTGCTTATGGTTCTCTTGCACGATCAGGAAGGCTAATTCAACAAAGTGCTTTTGATTCTGAGCATGTAAAAGAATTCACTAGTTCTGTTATTTCGTTAGCCACTAAGAAACGCTACCTTCAGGAACCTGCCGTTGTGATTATCTTGCAGTTGAGCGAGAAGGTATGTAATATTTGAAGTATAGAACAAAATTTAAACCTTTTAAAGAGTATTACTATGATAACTGATAATAGAATACATGTTATAGAACTATTTGTTGTAATAAATTGATAATGTTACTTCCATATGAAGTTTTGTAACTTTGAGCTTGTTGAGAATACTTGAAATGATGAACTATTCCAATTCCATATGAAGTTTTGTAACTTTAAGCTTGTTGTGAATACTTGTGATGACGAACTATTCCAACAACTAACATCATCCACGTGTAAAAAGATGATTTTTTTTCTTCAACACCCTTAGATTTATTAAATTGTTGGTACCTAATGAGCTTTGGCATTCAAAATTGTCGATAGAATGATAATGATTATGATTATTTGTCAAAAACTAGAACTTATTTACAAGCTACAACGTAAAACAAAAAAGTGCTTATTTACCTTTTCTTTGAGTGCGAACCTTGGAGCAACTGGAAAGGTTCTTGTTTTGTGACCTTGAGGTCATTGGTTCAAGATGTAGGGAACAACCTCTTGCACAAATGTGTAGGGTAAGGTTGCATGCATCAAATTGTGAAGTGATTCGGCCCCTGTGTAGAGCAGGAGTTAAGTTAATTACTGAGTACACTTATTTACCTTGTTTTTATATGTTTAGGATTTGCACAACTTATTTAAAAAGGCGTATTTATGATCAAATCATTAAGACTATCCATAGTGGTCACCCCACAAAAATACTTCCCCACCGAAATTTTCTGCCACATCATCACCCCATTGAAAACCTTAAAATCCCACAGTGGTTACCCCCACTGAAAAAACCTTCCTCACTGTGCCATGTCACCACATTCACATAGAAAAACCTTCCCCACCAATCACAAAAGAGAAGAGAGAACGGAGCGGGCACTGTTGGGGTGGAATATTGGAAGCCACCGGGGGAGGGGGCCGGTGTTCCCGCTCACCCCCGCCGCTTGCGCGGCTTGACCATTTAACATGGTCTTATAGTTCTCTAATTATGTTTTTTGTTCCATATCCTTGTAAATATTATACTTCTAGCTATTGGTTTTCAATTATAAATTTGGTAGTATAGTAAATATTATGTTTTTTTTTTGAACGGTCATACTATCCTACTCCTAAATTACACCCAATATTCCCCCTTGCTTGGATTTGAACCCAAGACCTCCTTTCTAAGAGGCAATGCCTCTACCAAGTGGGCTAGTCCCACATTGACGTAAATATTATGTGCTAATTTGAGTTTAGTTGGATTGCAGTTGCCTGTTGAAATCGTGTTGAAGCAAGTTTTGGAAGCTCCTGGTCTCCTAGAATGGTTTGAAGGAGCCATAGAAGCTGGAAATCCTGATGCATTACTTCTAGCTCTTAAGCTTAAAGAAAAAATTGTGGCTGACAACAAATTGTTCGGGAAGCTTTTACCTGATTCATACAGCTCAGGCACATTATTTTCTGCTGACCATCTGTCCACTCTTGCAAATTGCTTTAAGGTGATGATTATTATTGCTGGTTTTGCAGATGTTAACAGGTTGGATAACTATCCAAAATTGTTCTGGGTTGGAACAAGTCCTTTTTAGTATTTAGTTAACCCACACACGCTTTTTTATCCTTTATCATTATTATTTATAAATAACTATTGTGTTAATTATGATTATATAAATACTGTTACTATTGTAATTTGAATTTTTTGAAAAAGTAGGTATGTATTATTAATACTTCAGGCAACTTCTTTTTTAGCCAATTTTTGTATTTGACCAGTTTGACATAGAACACAACTCAAATTGATCTGTTTACAAGAAATTGTGATGATATTTTCTACCTCCGTAGGTCTTACTTTTGTGACCCTTCTCTATTTTCCAGGAGTCCACATTTTGTCAGCCTCGAGTTCACGGTGTATGGCCAGTTTTGATGAATATTCTTTTACCTGCAATTCTACCACAACATGCTGATTCAGCAATAGGATTAAACTCCGCAAAAAAGCACAAAAAAAATCGTAAATCTAGCTCTTATGACGAAGATATTCAGAAAAACCTGCAAAATTTCTGGGATATTATTATTGAAAGATCACTTCTTCTATCATCACATGATCGAAAACACTTGGCATTTGATATTATACTTCTAGCTCTACCAAGGTTGCCTGTATCTTGTATTCCTATTGTTTTTTCTTATAAGATTATTCAATGCCTTGTGGACATTCTCTCCACCAAGGATTCCTGGCTGTACAAATTTGCAGAATACTTTTTAAAAGAGTTATCAGAGTGGGTTAGCCATGATGATGGTAGACGGGTGGCTGTTACTATGGCTCTGCAGAAACACAGCAACGGGAAATTCGATTGCATTACACGAACTAGAACAGTTAAAGATTTGTTGTCAGGTTTTAATACCAAATCAGGTTGCATGCTCTTTATTCAAAATCTAATTGATATGTTTCTTGACGTGAGCTCTGCTTCAGAAGAACCATCAGATCAAAGTCAAACAACTGATGATAATTCAGAAATTGGTTCAATGGAAGAAAAGGGTTATGTTGAAACACGTGGGATTTCTGACTTTTTAAAAAGCTGGGTTGTGGACTCTATACCGAGCATTCTAAAACATACAAAACTTGATAATGAAGAAAAGTTTTGTGTTCAAAAAGAAATCTTGAAGTTTTTGGCTGTTCAGGGTTTGTTTTCTTCTTCTCTAGGAACTGAAGTGACTTCTTTTGATTTAGATGAAAAGTTTAGATGGCCAAAAGCAGCTACTTCAAGTTCGCTTCACAGGATGTGTATTGAGCAGCTGCAATTATTGTTGGCAAATGCTCAGAAAGGAGAAGGGCCCCATGCTGTAGCAAGTGGGCGTGAAGCTAATGATCTTGGTTCTTATTTTATGCGTTTTTTTAGTATTTTACGCAATATTCCTTCAGTCTCTCTCTTTAGATCATTGAGTGATGAAGATGATAAGGTGTTGAAGAAATTGCAAGCAATGGAAACTCAGCTATCCAGAGAGGTTCTTTTCTGCTACTTTAATAAATGATTTTTTTTATGATTGTGTTTCAGCTACATGCATTTTTTATATGATATGATTAAGAGTTTAGATAGCTTTTAATAGTTATTGCTATGATTTAGAGGGCCAATTTCCGCTTATGCTTTCTCTAATATGCCAAATGGGTAAAGTGAAAAATAGCTTAAAAGGATATAGCTTGAAAGCATTCCAAAGTGTATTTTATAATGCATGAAATCTTCTGAATCATTTTATAAAAAAATTGTTACTGAAATGATACAATTTTAATCGTATTCTGCGCACAGATTTGTTAGGAATTTGAATTTTTTTTTGACAAAGTGTTATCTGACAACAGTATCCAATTTGTTCCGGAAGTTAACTGTTTTTAGCTGTACTCTTCTTGACCTATTTGGCCATGTATTTACAGTAAGTGTAATTCGTTCCATATGTAGTGCTTATAAAATGGTTGCTATTTCTGAAATGTGGCAGGAAAGGAACTGTGGAATGAGTGTGGATGCTAACAGATTGCATGCTTTGAGGTACTTGCTCATCCAATTGCTGCTACAACTCTTACTTAGACCAGGGGAAGTGTCTGAAGCTGCATCTGAAATAAGAATATGCTGTAAGAAGCTCTTCCCATCACCTGATTTGATTGATTCAGATGATGAAGAAGATGGTAATGATGAAGCACATGAATTGATGGATGTGTTTGTTGATACACTGCTCTCTTTGCTCCCACAGTCTTCAGCTCCTATGCGGTCTGCCATTGAGCAGGTAATTTAAGAAAAGTATATATAAAGTGTTGTGTAATTTATTTATGTGGTGTAATTTATATAATTACATGTACATTTCTCATATTCTTTTGTAGGTTTTCAAATACTACTGTGACATTGTGACTGATAATGGTCTACTAAGGATGCTAAAGGTTATAAAAAAGGATCTTAAACCAGCAAGACATCAAAAGGCAGACAGTGAAGAAGATGATGACGATGATGACCTTTTAGAAATCGAAGAAGCTGAGGAATCTGATGAAGCAGAATCAGGTGATACCACTGCTGATGTTGACAATGATCTTCTAGAACAGTCTGAAGACTCTGAAGGAGGAACTGTGGGGAACGAAGTTCATGTAAAACAAGATTCAGATGAATCTGATGATGGAATGGATGATGAAGCCATGTTCAGAATGGATTCTTATCTTGCTCAAATTTTTAAAGAAAAGCGAAACCAAACTGGTGGTGAAACTGCTCATTCTCAACTTGTTCTTTTCAAACTTCGTGTTCTTTCATTATTGGAAATTTACCTTCATGAGAATCGAGGTGATTTTTTTTATTATTATTTTTAATCTTGTAGTCAAATCCAAATCATAGGTGCAAAAAATGAATTCTTTATGTTGTAATGCAGGTAAACCACAAGTGTTGAAGATATTTACAAATCTTGCCCAGGCGTTTGTGAACCCACATACAACTGAAGGCAGTGAGCAGCTTGATGACCGTATATGTAAAATCATGGAGCATGAGATATTTAAAGCGAAACACTACCCGAAAGGAGAATCTGTGCAATTATCAGTTCTTGAACCACTTTTGGAAAAGAATTTGAAACTAGCAGGAAAAATGCTCAAGAAAAAGAAATCAGCGATCACCCCATCAAAGAAGAAACAGTCTGCTTCCTTCCAGAGATACAGAAAGATTGTCAATCTTGCTCAGAATTCAACCTATTGGATTCTAAAGATCATTGATTCAAGAGGTTTCCCTGAAGCTGAATTGGGAAGGGTGTTTGATATATTGGAAAATGCCCTGGTGCGTTATGTTGATGATAAAAACTCCCAACTGAAACCCCAATTCTTGAAAGAAATATTTAGGAGGTGGACATGGGTCGGTCAACATTTCTTTGGTTTTCTTGTTGAAAAATGTACCAGTGCAAAGTCAAAGTTTAGGCAAGTTGAAGCACTTGACTTAATTTTGGAGATATTGAAGCCATATATTTTGGTCAAGGATGGAAATGATGAAGCAAAAGAGATGATAAGCGTTCATCTTTCTCGAGTCAGTAATCTGATCAAAGAGCTAGTAACGAATATGCCTGAAAAGCAAGCGAAAAGAGCCGAAGTGCGCAAATTTTGTGGTAAAATCTTTACCTTTTTAACCAGCTATAAACTGTCAACCCAGTTTCTTGAATCTTTGGACCCAGAAGTTCATTCGGCATGTGAAAGTCAGATTGGTAAAGCTTTTCTTGATTTGAAGAGGCAACAAGAGTAGGATTCTGATTTGGGTTTATGATTTTGATTTCATCTTTTCAATATGTATACAACTTCTGGGAGTAATTCCCTTGAAGATGCAGCAAGTTATGCAACTACAGCTTCAAGAAATTTTGCTGGGAAGGATTCCATAGGAGTGATGTAGGTTTTTATCTGTTCTTTATTTAGAAGAAAATTATTATTGGGGACATGTGAACGAATGTGTTGAAACTTTGTTCTCATGTATGATACAGATTCTCAAGTTTGGTTATTTTATAAAAAAATGGTGGGTTTGTTGTTGATTTTGACATGTTTTGCTCTACCTGTTATGATTATTGTGAAGTTGAAAGATGCAATACTTGGAGTATGATTATTGTGAAGTTGAAAGATGCAATACTTGGAGTAGGAGTTTTGTATTTCGTCCTAACATAACACTTCAATATAACAATCAATCCCTTAGTTGATTTGAGGATCATGTACACACACGACATGAGCCGGGAGACTTTCTCAAACCATATCTTGACTTTACTAATGACAAGATATACTGGCTACGATGATGATGTACTCGTATACATGAAGTGAATTTAAACCGAATTCATTGAATGAATTGACCGGAGGTTTAATTGAAGTAAAAGTCTCACCAACTCACCAAGTGTCTGTAGCATGATCTTTTATTCTTTTTCAACGAAATTTGTGCACTACTAGTCCATCTCAAAATTTTTTATAGCTTTTAATATTTGTGGTGTTTGGGTCCTCAAACCAACACTTGTTGACCTATTCAGGGTCAACCAAATTAAAGATTATGCACCAACAATACTATTCCAATGTTTGACCCAAACAGATAATGATTCATATGCCTTTCAAGTTTAAGTACACCCAGATATTAAGGTGGGTTATTTCGTGTACCACATAACATTAAACTTATTGTTCTTGTGTGAGTGGGTGGTTAGAATGGAATCTGTTTTCTGATAAAATATAATAATATATATATAATCCACAACATATAATTGTGATTAAAGTTGATCAAGAACCTTGGAACTACACACATTTCTTTTGATTCTTTAGTGTAAAGCAAAGTTAACATTTGATATAAGAGCAAGGATTTGCAAAAAGATGATTGGATTCCTACTTGCTACAACACTACACTACACTTTGTCTTGTCGGTCATATGTACACAACAACATCCTCTTTCTTCATCAGATCTGCTACTTCCTAATATATATATAAAAGTCAGCAAAACACTCGTCAACTTAAGCCCCCATCTAAATCAAAACCCAATACGTATTACCCTCTACTCCATTCATGCAAATTACATCACATTAGACCAGCTGCTTATACGCATCAAACTTTTCATCTTCCCAAGCAAATCATTCGCTTTAACCCATCATTACCAGATCCTGCAATTGCATTTTTGCTGCTATCAAGAATCAGAATGACTGCACACACCGTTGTTCCACCAGTTTTGGTGTCAAGATTGTGCATCATCTGCATCAGAATCACTCCCAGAAGAGCTCCCAGAGCCAGAATCTGTAAACAAATTAAAAATCAACTACTCTTTTCACAACAAACATCAATGTTGCTGGAAAGACAAGATTCAGTACCACTTGAAGAAGACGAATCACCACTGCTTGAACTGCTTGATCCGCTTGAGCTGCTACTTGCATTGTCATTTCCATGACCCACACCTTGACCTGGACCACCACCATCATCTTTCTCAATCTCCACATGTGGGAAGCTGCTCTCTGGCATCTCTTCCCCAATGTCAACATCTTCTTCCCCTGTTTCCTTCTTGCTCTTTTTAATTCCATCCATTTTCTCACTCAAAGGAACCTATAGATTAAACACAACTATTAATAACCATAAAACAAAATCAAATCAAACAAGCCAAAAAGGAGGAACTTTATAAGAATTGAAAGCCTTACATCATCAATGTCAGCCGAGGCACTAGCAACAGCAACAGCTGGGACAGTGTTTACCAAAAGTGCCTGCCTTTTTGTCTTGCTGACATGTTTCTTCCAGTTGGTCACAAACCGATCAAGCTCCCAAAGCGTTTCTGTGTCCAGAGCCTCAATATCTAGCTCAATTTCATCACCCTCTTGTGCCAATTGTTCATTTCTTTTCCGTATGATCTGCAACAACTGTGGCATTTTCTCAGGAGGCATGCTCTGCAACCCTAACCCTAATTTCTGTTTCTCTTCCATGTTCATTTCTCTCTTATTTGGATCCTTAGCCCGGGGCTTTGGCAGTTTCGTAACAACACCCCTAGCAGCTGGTAAAGAAGGCTTGATTGGTTCTACAACCTGCATTGGCGATGGAGTCCGCACAGGTGACTTGACAATAGGTGGGATTATTGGATTGGAAGCGGTTGAGTGATTTTGCTTGTTTGAAACAGAAGGAAGAACAGGGCCACTCGTTTTTGGTTTCTTAGATCGCTCAGGTGACTGAACATCGTCCCAAGAACTTCCATCCAAATCATCAACAGCTGAAAACTCATTCACGGAACGGTGAGTTGCTAATTTAGCCTGGATTGGTCTAAACAGCTCCTCAAAATGTGTAAGAAGCTGGTCGGCCATTCCATAGACCTCATCAGTTCTAGGGTTATAAAGCATGGCGTTTTCAAACACCAGCCTGACATCCGATGCAAAATCCAATACGTTTGCATACAAATTCTTTGACAAATTTGATTTCACGGTACCCAAATCCATCGGCCGTTTGATAATCTGATGGTAATCATGAAGCCCTAAAGCAACAGCGTCTACCGGTTTATTAAACACCCAGCTCAGCTTGTGCTTCATCAATTTCGTCAAACCCTGCCGGCACATCTTCATCAGATTCTCATCACCCTCACCCACAATTCCGTTCACCAAACCCTGACGGAAATGCTTCGGTTCTTTGCTATTCGATCCGATCGTCATCGAATTGGCCAGCCGCTTATTACCTGCCAATTTCTTGAACTTCCCGTTCGACGATCTAGGGTTTGCATCGCCGGCCTGAATCCGATCATTGAGGCTCCGGATTCTTTCAAGATCCGACATTAATTTCTTCCGTAGCTCATTTATCTCGCCTCTAGAACACGCAGCAACGTTATACGTCACATAAGCACCGTAATTGAAACCATTCCCGTGTCCGCCTCCGCCGGTTGCCTCAACCACTCGTTGATTGAAGGAATAAGCGTCATCCGAAGCGGTCTGACTCGCAACAACCCCACCAAAATCATAACTATTATTCTGAGGCCGGCCGTTAATGCCGCCGTTGGGGAGATTCTTCTTCTTGCTCGATTTAGATTTTTGGTTAGGGTTAGGGTTCAGATGACGAGAATTATTATTGGAATAATTAGGGATTTCTCCCATCAATGATTGATGACCACAATTCGCCTGATTCCTACTCGCGAACACAGTCGACGCCATCAACCGGAACCGCCGGCGACGTATTTGCCGTGCCGAGATCCGGATCTATCTCGAATCGCAAATCATACATGCGTATACAGAAACACATACAATTCCCGACGAGTACGATACAACACCGTCGGCCGGTGATCTGAATTTGCCACCAGTAAAACGATGAAAATAAAAATACAGTATCTGATATATACGGTGGTGATTGTTATTCTAGGGTTTGAGACTGAGCGAAGATTGAAGGGGTTGGGGGTGGTTCTTAAAGGCGATAAGATCTGACCGGAGTAACGACGGGCAGGATATCCGCCGTCGATTGATTTCTGACCGCTGATCCAACGGACGATGTGGAACTACCTGCTGTCGGGGCACCTTGCCCATCACACCTGTAATCGACGGTTGAGATCTAATCTTTTTGCCACGTGGCATGTTCCAGACCCTTGATGAAAATATCGTGAGTTTTAGGCGCTTTAATTTAGGGTTTTCTGTGTGGGGGCCACGCAATTCGCACTGTCCAAACACATATAAATGATGTGGACTTGTTAAAAATGTGAGATGCTGTCGTCAGCCACGCGCTTAGCACGTGATGTAAATAGAGGCGCGTGTCGAGGGTGTTTTTGTAATATCACAATAAAGAGGACCGACCTTTTGGTTGAAAATACCAAAATAGCCTTGTGATTGAAGTTCACGATGGAAAAGGTAAAAGCGTGTTGGGACCTTAAATATTAATCACCTCCTCAAATAAAAATAAATAAATATTTTTTGTTTAAATATAATAAATAAATTTCAACGTATAAAATCCATGGATTTACCAAAATTTAAAATTATATTTGTCAAATAAAATGTTTTACAAACCAGGAAACAGAAAAAAAAATTCCAAGGCAATTTTTAGTTTTTATTAAAAAGCATAAACAAGAAATTAAAAAAAGAAAACGAGAAAGAAAAAACGATTTACTTAAAAATTATTTTTAATATGTAGTAAATGTTTAAAAAAACAAAGGAATCATAGTTAGTAACAAGTATAATAAAAAAATTAACTATGATTTGTTGTATATTTTAGTCCATAACTCTTACAAAAAATATATATATATATATATTCTAAGTGTACAAAAACTAATTTTTTTTAAAAGCAAAATTAGATTTTATTGAAAACAATAAACAGGAAATAGAAAATAATGTTTAAAAAGCGAAGGTTAATTTTTAGCAACAATTAAACTTCAAAATTATCTATAACTCCAAATGTTGTATCTTTTACTCCATAACTCAATTTATAAAAATTTGAAGTTTTAGGATACATAAAAAATAAATATTTAAAGCAAACAGACCAAGAATTTAATTATTAAAAAAATAACAGCAATACAACAATAATAAATATATATGTATAAAATTTTTTAACGATATATATTTACCGTTTTTACAAAACCTAATTTTGTATAGATCCAAGAAAGGAGAAGATTATCGTCGTCGGTCGGCACCGCCGTCGCCGGCCACCGGAGAAAGGATAAGGTTCTCCGATCTTCAGGAGTGTTTCCGATCAACTCGATTCCATCGATCTATATCCGATGGTTTGAGACAGATCTCAAAGAATTTATGTCTGCCGTCGGAGATACGGTGGCGGAGGGGAGGAAATACGGTGGCGGCGACTGTTGGTTGGATCTAAAAGTGAAGGGATGTATGGAAATTGGAATTATTTGGGGGGCGGATTAAAGGCTGGGGACATTTTTCTGGGTTGTAGCGTAGTGTTTATTTTTTTTATTTTTAATTTGGGTTTGCATTTGGGAGGAATTTAAGTTGCATTTCTCACGAATTTCAGTTGCATGTTAATTAAAGGCCCCATCAAAAGTTTAAATATGAGGTATTTCCGTATTTATTCATTTGTTTATCAGAAAAAAAATGAAAGAAATAAAAAAACTGTAATGTTATATTACATATATAGGGAAGGGTATAAAAAATAACCCTCATCTTTTGCTACAACTACATAACCCATTTAAACCAATCATAAACTTACACATAAGCATTACATTAAAATATTAAAAATGACATCATAGTCATTTTACCCCTTATAAGTTTTTCCTCCCTCTTTTTTAAACATTAATAACTTTTTTATAATATATTATTTTTTAAAAAAAATTGCACCATTATATTCGTCTAATTTTTCTCTTTAATTCCGTTATAGTCTCGACTAATTTTTTTTACTTTTTTTAAATGCCCTATATTTACATCATTGTAACGAGGTTAAATATAACAAATTTATTTGAATTTTTTTTAAAAATGATAAATTACAGTGATGTAATTTACATTGACGTAATTTATCGTGATGTAATTTACATTGACGTAAAGTTCGGTTTCGGTTTTTTTCGGTGAATTTGGTTTAAATTACAGTGATGTAATTTACATTTACAACAAATTAGTTTAAATTTTTTTCGAACAATGATAAATTACATCACTATAATTATCATTGTGAGAGAAAAAATTAAAATAATGTGTTCTTTTACATCATTGTAATTTATCATTGTAATTATCATTGACGTAAAATTCGGTTTCGGTTTTTTTCGGTGAATTTGGTTTAAATTACAGTGATGTAATTTACATTGACAACAAGTTAGTTTAAATTTTTTTCGAACAATGATAAATTACATCACTATAATTATCATTGTGAGAGAAAAAAATCAAAATAATGTGTTCTATTTACATCACTGTAATTTATCATTGTAATTATCATTGTTAGAGAAAAAAATAAAATAATGTGTTACGTCACCGTTAATTATGTCATTGTAAATTACTTCATTTTGTGTTACATTACTTCATTTTTTGTTACATTACTGTAATTTACCATTGTTAGAAAAAATTTCTAATTAATTTGCTATCTTTAAGCTCGTTACAATAATGTAAATACATGACATCAAAAAAAAAAAAAACTAGTCGAGACTATAACGAAATTAAAGAGAAAAATGAGACGAGTATAATGGTGCAATTTTTTTAAAAAAAATAATATAGTATAAAAAAGTTATGAATGTTTAAAAAAAATGGGGTAAACTTTACTTAAATAACAAATGTCTTAAATGCCCTTTATATTAAAAAAAAAGAAAAAAAAAGGAATCTGACACGTGTAACCATCCTATACACTTACATTTTTAAAGTAATCATTGGATGATGGTTAATGGGTTGTAACAAAAGATGAGGGTTATCAAAAATTCCATGCCCTACATATATATCCCTATGTATATTTAATAAAAATATACGTGATTCAAATAATAAATTACATATGTCTATTTACCTATTTATTTAAATTACATATGTCTCTTCTTACCGGAAAAATTTGATTACATCACTTTATTTAAAGAGAGAAGGTTGTAAAATAAAGAAATATATTTAATTTAATTTTCCACTTATATATATAAAGCTATGTGTTATCGTGTGTGAGTGGGGCGTGAGAGTGTCCGGTTACGCCTCCCTGACGCCCTCCACCCACTACATATGGGCGTGGTGAGGGGCTGCGTGATGGTGGTTACGGGTGAGGGGTTGCGTGATATCTTTTTTAATTTATTTTATAATTAAAAAAATAAAATAATAAAATACAATATTAAATAAATGTGGTGATGACGTGGAGTGATAGGTAAGTGATGGTGCAGTGATGATAACACATGTAATAATGATGTGAAATGATAAGAGAGTGACGATGTTGATTGATTATGTGGCGCCTACGTGAAGTGATTGTGAGTGATGGATAACACATAGCCTAAGAGAATAAAAGATTTTTGTCTAAAAAAAGTAATAACTAATAAAAGTTTGACATGTAACATGATAATTTAGGCATAATATCTTTTTTTTTGTACTGAATTTTTATTTTTATATATTAGATTCTTTTTGAATTGGATTTATGTTTCTTTATTGTGTTTTTATTTTTTGTACTACATTTTTATATTTTTTGTAATGAATTCTTATAATTTTGTACTAAAGTTTGTTTTTTTGTACTATATTTTTGATTTTTTGTTCTAGAATTTGTTTTTTTTTGTGTGCTCGATTTTGTTTTTTTTTTTTGTGCTGAGATTTTTGTTTTTATATTTTTAACATGTTACATGTCAAACTAATATTGTTTTTCACTTTTTTTAGACAAAAATCTCTTATTAGTGGATCCAACACCTATATATGTAATTAGAATTTTAAAAACAAGGATTTATAAGAAATTATTTTTTTTTTATCAAAAGACACTACAAATAAATAAAAATTTTAGACGATGCATGTTAATTTTTCATTATCTTCTTCTATTAATACTATGTTAATATTTTGTGTATTACACGTATTAAGTATAAAATTATTAAATAGTTAATAATAAAATTTAAAATTATAGAACAAAATAACATTTCTTGAAAGACAAGGGTTTATCTTTGCTTTCAACAAAAATAGTAGGTTTCCCGCACGCTGCCGCGGGTGTGCCGTCATAATTCGTGTATCAAAACATAAGTACTTGTTGTCGTTATAACATAAAGTTTTAAAGGATGGTTGTTGTAAATGTGTTTGCTTAGGTGTCGTGAGTATTCCGCCACGATTTCACATCTCCAAGCGTATATATTTCTGTCATTCTAACATAAAGCTCTAGAGGGTAGTTGATCTGAATACTTTTAACCCGAAAAAAATCAAAGAAAAAAAGGCCAACTAGGCACTGTCTAGGACAAAATAGACAAGGTTGGAGGACGCATAGCACTTAGGCGGCTGATTAGGCCGATTTTTACAACACTGATTATTAGTATCATTTAATTACTTGTATTATTTAAATATTATTAAATCTAAATAGTTTGTGAAGTAATTACGATCAAAATAATATAAACGATACAAACACTCGATAATGCACATACACATTATAAGCCTGTGAATAACAAACAAAATTTATGTAACCGTTTGGGTTCGAAATTTATATAAATGTTTGTGACGTAATTGCAATAAATCAATATAATTATGACCATAAGCACGCATTAAAAGTACGCAAACATTAAAAATATGCGAGCAAAGTAAATAGAAAATTTAAAAATAAGAGTTTAAAGTTTAGAGTTGCAAATGAAACTTTGAATTAAGTAAACTTTGAGACCCCTTTTGCAATGTCCTATTTTTTTCGTTGGAACCTATTTTTGAAACAGTTTGGTTCTTTTGAAACGATTTTGAAGAGTCCATATTTTGATAGAACTTTTGTAGCAATCCTACTTTTTTTAAGCGGTTTAGTTACTATCTTAGCTGTTGAATATTTTTTACAGTGGTTTTTTCAATCATTTTGCAACGGTTTTTTCAATCAATACAATTTTTGAAGCGGTCTTCTTAGATAATATTATTACTATTAATTTTGACTACCGACAGTTCTAAATAATAACATTTTGATTGATTAACAAAATAAAGATATAGACTGAGATCTCTAACTAAAATCTCATATAATTTATAAAACTCACATGTTCTATTCTACTAGAATACAATAGATGTGAAAATCCATTCGTCACATTTTTTTTGAACGGCGAAGGGCTCAATCGTGTAAACCTACTATTTTCAGGTTATGTCACCAAGTCTAGTTACCTAGACCTCCCATGAGCCACCATAACCACCCCAGGAGGAAAACCCACTGAGAAAACCTCCTGACCCCCCTCAGATCATTTTTCGTTGCGGGAGAGATTTGAACCCAATACCTCACATTTGGAAAAATCTTGGGGTACCATTGAGAAATACCTCATTGGTAAATCCATTGGTCACGTATTCGTGCGTTTTTTAAGAAAATATCATTTTCATAACGTGGGATTATGCATGGCATCATCTTCTACTAATAAAAGAATAGCTAAATAGACACTTGTCATCTTCTAATTTACTCTACAAAAAATTTTCCCACTTCTCTCCTATTATGTAACACCACGACCGATGGCGGAAACATCAGGGCACAATGAAGTGTAGATTGTTCATAGCACAAGGTATATAGTTGTAAATAATTCAAAATCATCTCATTAATTCCTCCTTTAATTCAAACATTCGATACATTGCTTAAATATTCAAACCCTAGCTATTACATCAATTTTATGCAAACATCAAACATAATTAAAATCCAATCCAAGCTCTATATTATAGCTAACTTGCATTTCCACCTAAAACATGTTTAAAATCAAGTGTCAACTATGAATAGTTGGTGAGTTTCATAGGTTTGATCATATAGCAAAGTAGTTTAATAATAGATAAGTTAACACATGTGATTACAAAGCAAAATGCACATAGATTGTAAATGAACAAACAGTTGATCAGATAGTTAAGTTTGACCAGTAGGGAACAATCACCGCGAGTTTTCCCCCACTGGGAAAACCCATCCTGGGTGGGTGATCAATGCAATGTTCAATAGTTAAGTTCAATAGACAAGTTCAAAAGATAAGTTCAATAGATAAGTTCAAACATCTAAGGCCATTTAAGCTAAGTTCACATGATTTAAAGATAAGTTAAGTTCAACATAACATGTTTCACCCCAAAAGTTCAAAACAAGTAAAAGAGAGGCTATGAAGACTCACCTTGATAGATGAGATAGATGTGCACAGTAGTTGCAAATGCTAGTTCACAAATATGTGTAACAAGTTCAATGTTCACCTAAATAGTTCATTTAGCTATTGTTGATATAATTATATCTTTCAAAGTTCTAAATGAACCAACTGGTTCTATTTGTTTTGAATTGTTAAAACTTGAAATTCATTATGGTTTATTTGTTAAATGATAATAATGATGATTTTTATAAAGTCGAAATTACTCATGTTAACATAAAATAATAATTAAAAATGTTGAAGTTAAAATAAGTTAGTGTTTAACAAACATTAATAACCATTTGAAATAATTTATTAACTTTCAAGATAATAAGTTTCAAAACTTTAAATGAAATTATTTGAATATTATTAAATGCCGATTAGATTTTATTTTAGTTCATCAATATTTCTAAATAATATTTTTTTTATATATATGCAACACATTTTCTTTATCTAAAAGAAAATAAGATTTATAATTTATAAATCTTTAAAATTTTTGGATGTTATGAAATGTGACCATATGTTTTTTTTAAAAAAAATGTATAATAATGTTTCTAAAATCATAAGTTATTACAAATAAATTTATACATCATGATTAACATTTCATATATATATATATATATATATATATATAATGGGAATCTTTAATGTATAGAATTTTGTACAAAATTGATAAATGAATTTTGAATATTTAACTTACCTAAATATAATTATTTACCAATATTCTATATATGTTATATATGTAATTATATTATTATTAAAATATATATATATATATTTATTAAAAATAGTAGTATTTTAATAAAAAAAATTCCCGTGAAAACATAATTTAAAAATAGATTTTAAATAAAAAGTTATATAATGAATATAAAAAATATGGTCAAAACCGGTCATAACCCGGTTTGAACACGTGACCTCAGCCCACCAGAACCCAAACATCACAAGCATAGACCGGTTGGTCTACACTTTGAGAATGTGAAGATTCCGGATAATTAAAATGTAAACTATGCGTGAATCCTTTCCCCAATTCATGTTCTAAATGGCCGAAACCCTAGATTCTTCCACGTTCAAATTCGATCGAGTTAAGGGTCGATCGATGTGAATATCATAGGGCTTTTATTCCTTGCCCCAAAATGAGTGGATTGGCATGAGAATTACTAACCTTAGTGTGCGAATTAGTGCAGTTTGCTCCTGAGATGATCGTTCGAACAACCGGCCCTTAAGCGGCTTAAATCGTATTGTAAAGTGATCGTGGGTGTGATTGTTTGGTTCAAAGAGATTCGAATGAGTGGAATGAACCAAGAGAGTTGATTGATTTCAGGTTTTATACTCGTTTTCTTCGAGTTCACATAGCGCGTTTTTCGTTTGATTTTAGGTAATGATCATGATTGATTCGATTGTTAATCCGGTTAATTATTGATTGCGGATGATTATAGCGATCATAAGCTTTCCAAATATAAGCTCAATCAAGCTGTGAACAGGTTGTAAACGCGTGGAGCAGCAATCGGGTCGAATAGAGGTGTTGGAGCAGGTGGCTGGGTAATCGGGTAGGAGGGGAGATCCATGGGTGAAAGAGGAGGAAACTTTGGGGGTTTGACAAAAAAACTCCTCCTTGTTTCCTCTCTATTGATAGTTTCGAATTTTTACACCTTTTACCCCTCAACTTTTGTTAACCCCTTTCTTATTGTTATAACTTTAAATTTTATAACTAATATAAAGTAGTTATATTTTTATAAAACATTATATTAAAATCATATACTTAAAACATAGTTATTTGTTTTATTTATTTAAAGTTTATAGAATTTAATTATGATTAAAGTTAATAAAAGTTTGTAAACATTTTGTTTACCATATAAGATATATATATATATATATATATATCTATATATAGATTTAAAATTTCATAATTAAAATTTATTTGTTTAAGTTATTTATTTATAAATTCTAAATTTTACGAGGTTTATTATAAATCTATTAACTTTAATAATATGTTTTTGTTTGTATTAAATAAATTCTCATACATAGATACATACATGTGTTTAAATTTGTTTTCTCATATGTATGGATATATATAGATATATTTGTATAACTGTATTAATAACTCATATAAAAAATTTTAAATGACGTCATAAATTTAATAAATATAATTGTTTATTGTAAATTACAGGAATGTCACATATTAAATTAATAATAAATCATTTTAAATAATTAAATCTTACAATTAAATATAAAACAAATTAGATATTCTTATCATAAAAAGTAAATAAAACTTAATTAATTATAAGAAAAATTCAATTATATAATATCTTTAAATATAATTTTATAATTCTTAATCCTGATTTGTAATATGTTATTTTTAAACATTCAATTATTATTATTTTATAAACAACTAATAATATCAAACATACAAATTTTATATAAAATTATTGCTTACAACATTAAAATTTATTAAACCCATGTAATACATGGGTTTATAACCTAGTATGTTTAATAAATTTGTTCATGATATTTGCATAATTAAGAGGTTTGATTAATCAAGTTCCATATGTGACCAATTTTAAGTAACCATGTATACATCCATGCACTTATTTCAACATGATATTACAAATTTATTGTTTCTAACATGCTAGGAATCATTATAATAGTAATTCCAGGATGCCACATTTTGGTCTTAAATCTAAAAATCACACTTGGGTTTGTAAAACAACTTAAAAGTTGGAGTTTTTCAATAAAATGAAAAATACCTTATAATAGATATTGCAATACGTAAGAAAGGAGATAAAATGTCGCACCCCGAGAAATCTCGTCCCTTCCGGGGCGAGAACGCAACGGACTGTCAGGATCGCAGTCTCCGGTCACACAGTTGCGAGACCTACATGTCTGGTTGTTACGTACATCCAATTGCTTGGACAAATCAATTTTGTAAAATCAGAGTTGCGGAAGTAAAAGTTTAGGTTGTCAAAACAACGTTGTAATTATAAGTTGCGGAAGCATAAGATTAAAACAGTTTTCAAGTCAAAACAGAGTAATAGTTTGCGGAAGCGGTTTAAGTAATAATCATTACATAACAATTCAAATGTTTAAATGTTCTCAATGCTAAGACACTAAAGCTGATGCATGGGACTCCATCCTAACATCTTATCCTCGTGTGCATGCCTTAGTTACCTGTGAAAACATGCGAGAAAAAGGGTCAACCCAATGGTTGGTGAGAGCACATGTTTTTCACAAGCAGTAAACATCCAATGTTTAAAGTAAGAATTGTGATTTACATATCATTACAATGCAGTATCGATTGATAGCTAGTCAATACAGTTATATTATATGCGGGTTCGTACCGAAGCTGACAGTTGTGCCTCCCGCCATGTCCATCACAAGACAATGGCAAAGTGTTGGTCAATATTGCACCCATTCCGACCTCCAGTCGGGTTGGCCTCCCAGGCGCGATGGGTGGGGCTTGTCAGGCCCAAATAGTACTATTCAAGATTACCACGCTAGGCGCTACTAACGGTTCGTGGAGTATCGCGAGGACTTTTAGTTGTGATGTGGTCCACACATATACATATAGTGATAAAGCATGTCCACACGTAAATAAAATGAGATGTTGTTCAAAACAGTTGTAATGCAATGTTTTCTCCCCCAAAGGTAAAAATGTAAAAAGAGGCCGTGAACTCACCTGATAAAGCAATTCCGGTTTATGTGTTGTTCGCTACCTGCGAATGCTGGCAATCCTGCTAGTAAGCACCTATAACCATATAGGTGGTGAGTATGAGTTTTTGTGGTATGTTGTATCCCATACAACTCCAAGTGTCGGTGTGCTCAACCGAGTGCGTGTGTGTGTTGACTTGTGTTGACTCTACGAATCGTTGGTGACGCGTTTGTTGTGTCTTAAATACAAGTAGGACACCTACATGCATCCTATGACTCTAATAGTGATACTTTCACGAAATCAAGTTTTGAAAGTCATAACGTTTCCGTATCGGAGAAAGTTTCTATTTTTGGAAAGTATAGTTATGAAATCCTATTTCATAAAACTAATAACTCTAGTATGTTTGTAAGAACACATTTAAATACTTAAAACATATCGTTTGCACATAAATCACCGTTTATGCATTTTGCCCAAACAAAGTTTCCTAAAATAGTAAGTACTTGTTTAAAAGCTCGTTTTCACAAATCCAAGTTTCCAAATATGTTAAAAAACCATTTCTAAACGGGTTTCAATAATCAAAGTTCACCAAAACATTCAAAAACATCAAAAGCCATCTTTTGATTTACAAAAGTTTCCTTATTTAGCAAATTACTGAAAAACCATGTTTTTGACAAAATCAAATACCCAAATGTGTTTCTAAACACTTCAATATACATTTGACAACATCGAGACATGTCTAAATCATCATGTCTAACATGTCTAGATCATCACAAATCTAAGACATGCATCATAAAAGTTTCCTTTTATGGCAAGTTTGCCTAAATCATCATCAAATCAACAATAACTCATCCAAACTCGAATCCAATCAATCCTATACTCTAAAATCAGTAGATTCATATCAATATCACACAAAATCACCAACAAATTCATGCACAATAGCCACATGGAGTTGCATGTGGGTGGATGTTCATGCATGTGGGTTTTCACCCATTGCGTGTTCGATCTAACACTAAGTAAACATAATAAACTACCTTAGGAGCTCTTAAATGGATGGATTTGGTCTGGACAGAAGCTACAAGTGGCTGATGAAGACCTTCTTGCTTGTGGGTGGCTTCCAAGACTTCCTCCTTAAGCTCCAATGATCCAAGAACACTTCAAGTTGCAAGAAATAGCTTCAATGATGTTATCAGGGGGTTTGGGAGCTTGTTTCAGTGAGTTTTGGTCGAGAATAGGTGAGGGAGTTCGATGGAAAACAAGAGGAAACTGAATGAAAGAGTTTGGGGTTGCTTTTATAAAAATTTTGATCTGCATGGGCTTCGCATACCGCCAAGGCCGATCAAAAGGGTCGTCGCGTACCGCCGAGAAATTCGGGAGTCCCGACTCCCGCTTTGCTTTGCGTACCGCCAAGCCCTTCGCCAAGGGGCCTTGGTGTACCGCAATGGGTCCATTTCTCGGTTTTTCGATTTTGCCGATTCGATTACGCTCGTACTCGGTTCCCAACGTTTATCCTAAACATCTAATGCACGTTTAGCACATAATCACATAATAACACATAAGTTGTTTGATCACCAACGTTCGTGAGACTCGTGTGTGTGTTTCGATAATTCCCCGAATTATCTTTGATAGTTTGTGTTCGTTGCTACAAACCGTTTGCATGCTTGATTAACCATAATCAACATGTATCACACAATCCAGTAATTCCACGAATTATTGTTTTGTGTTTGAGTTTGTCACACTTGGTTTCCAAAACCAATGTGCAATGTACGATTCGATAGTTCCTCGAACTATCGTTTCGCAGTCGTTTGTGTTCAACTCATCTAATTAAACATAATGAAATGCAACAAGTATGAATGTGAAATACAAAGTTGTAAGAGTTGTAATTTACCTGAAATTGCCGGGTGTCACATAAAACTCCATTAACCTAACATTAGAATCCTTGTAAACTTCAGGGGCGGTCCTGAGAATTGGTGTGATCAGGACGAGCTGAAAAAAGGCCCCCTAGCATATTCAATTATTAAAGTTAAGGTGTTCAAAAAACCGTTTAATACCGAAAACCGAAAAATATTCGTAACTAAAAAATCGAACCGAATTTTGAATTCGGTTTTTGTTTTGGTTCTAGCTGTATCCAAATTCCGAATTTGTTTTTTGGTTCGGTACCTAACCATATCCGAATTTCGGTTTACAATTCCAATTTTTTAATAAATTTGGTTTGTTTGGTTAACCGATTAAACCGAATTCAAATTTAAATATATTATCTTATTAATAATCCGTAAGATTGAATTCGGTTTATTTGGTTTTTAATCGGTTTATTTGGTTTTAATCGGTTTATTCGATTTAATTCGTTTATTTGGATCGGTTTATTTGACTTTTAAGTGGCTTATTTGGCTTTCAATCTATTTATTTGGTTTTAACCGAAATTAGAATTGGACCACTTCTTGAATTTGGTTCGATTTTTGATGGGGAAAAAAATTGAAAACCGATTAAAGCAGACCGAATAATCCACTAACCTAACCAATGAACATATTTAGTTTAAAATGCATGAAAGTAACTTCCTATACTTTAAAAAAATGATTTTTTGCACCCATTAAATTAGTGAATGCTTATTTTTAGTTCTCTTTATCTTATTAGTTCTCATTTGAATAAATCTATATATATACATATACTAGGTTATTAACCAGTGTACAACACAGAGTTGTATAAATAATAAACGTTTGATAAATTGATTACTTATAAAAAAAATTAGAGATAGATAAAGTAAACTTTTTAACATTTTCTAAAAGGAAAATAATATAATTTATAAATCTTTAAACACTTCTTTATATACAAGATTGTATATACAAAACCAATATTGTTCTTAGAAACCTTTATTTTTCTTAATTCAAAAAATGTATTTAATTGGAGAGAGATGAGAAAAAAACAAAATTAAGGTGCTCTAGGAATATGACAAGTGTTCTTAGAAATATTTATTTATTAAAATATACATATATAAAATAGTAGGTTAAAATCCCATGTATTACACGGGTTGAAAAAAATAATATGTTATATATACAAATCTATTGACAAAAAGTTATGTAACTAAAAAACATGTACATTGCAAAGTTTACTAAACTCATGTTTACAAAAGTTGTATAAAATATGATATAATTTGTTAATGCATAAAGTTTTCAAAATATGTTTAAAATATTTGATGTAATAATTATAAATTACGTTTTAATTTTAATTTTTTTAACAATGTGTTAATACTTTTATGTAATGTAATTCATAAATAATTTAATTAAAGTATATTTATTTACCTTTTAGCACATTAAACTAACTATAACTAAAATTTATATTAATATATGTAACTTGGATTTTTAAAAATTACTTACTTTTTAAATTTCAATATAATATATTTTTATCATTCAAAGAATCCAATCATATTAAATGTTTAAAATTTTTTAAAAGCATTTATAAAAAAATTAGTAACATTATTGTTTTATTTATAAATATTTTAAGAAATATCAATTGAATTTGCTTATATTTAAAGAACTAAATAGAAGTTGTTAAATAAAAAAATAAGTTCACTTAAAAACATCATAATTGATTTCATTTAAATATAATTAATTCATAATATATTAATTATTATAATCCTTAATTCCTAATTTCTATCTAAATAATAAATATAGATAATTAAATAGGAGAGAGAAACGGAAAAACCAAAATATAGGTGATCTAAAATTGTGACAAGTATCCACAATTATTTTAAATTATTAGCTTATATAGATATAGATATAAAAATTATTGTGCCCCTAAGAAATGGGCCCGAAACGGGGGTCAGGTTTGCCCCTCCCCCGGGCCGCCCATGGTATACTCTTCAAAAAATTTCATTTTCCTCCAAAATTATAATTATTTTTTAGAAACTTGAAGAACATATTTTTGCAAAATAGACTAGATGTTCATGACCATCTGTGATTCTTTTAAGGGTACATACATGTAGTTACTTGCAATACGACTCTTAAGTTACTTCTCATTTATATACTTTGATTGGTGTCAACCCACTCATCATACGTGCCCATATAGGATTATTTGCTAATATTAATGTTGTTATATGTTATTTATTCGACACATATAGAAATTAGAAAGAAATAATATCATAATATTAAGGTATAGGTTACAAGGACATGGGCAAAGGTTGTTGGTCGGGACAACATACACATTAAGATGTAAAAGTATTTGGGGGATCGGACGAAGGAGTTTAATGGTTAATAAATTTACTCAATGATCATGTAACCTAAATTTCCTGTTTAATACCCTTGTTGTTAACATAACAATGACCGTATTTTTTTCTTTTGTAGAAAGTAAGACACTATACGTCTATACCTATACACTATTCCTCCACCAATTTGACATCTTTTAGTCAATCACTATCTAGTTAATACTACAGTATGAACAAATGTCATGTAAAGCTCATAAAGTATGCATGGGTGAAGGTTAGTGAAGACTGTTTTTTCGTGCAGAAGTGTATATATCCCGATACGTAGTGTAAAATTTTTTGAAAATCTTTATTTCGCCCCCCCTGAAGAAAAAAAAATATATTTCGCCCCCTCTGAAGTTTCGGTCAAGCTCCGCCACTGCAAGTATGGATTGGATCTCCCCTCTATCTAAACAAAGTGAGAACGTTTAAGGATTCTAATGAATGCTTTACCTCTCTTTCTCAACAATTACAATACATTATGCATGTAATGATACAAAAGAGTAAAATAGACCAACCAATTATAACTGAGAATCACTAGAATAAGTAAATAAGACATTGTTCACAGGGGCGTCTCCGAGAATTCGAGTGCCCCGTGCGAAAAGGGAAAAAAAGGCCCTTTTAGATAAAAGTTTTTTATATATAATGACTAATGTTGTGACAATTAACGTAAGCATAACAAAATCATAGTTTTCAAACTTAAAAGTACGTACCAATATACCAATGTTATGTTAGATATTTTAGTGTAATTGGGTTAATTTGATCGATCAATATGAATTATGAAATCATTAAACAAGTTGGGTGTGGGGTGCACGCTTGTTTAATATTTTATAAATTCAATGGGGGTTTCAAGGGGGGCGGGGGTCTGGGGGCAGCGCCCCCGGTTAGCGGGGTCCAAGGGGCGGCAGCCCCTGGCGGGGTCCAAGGGGCAGAGCCTGGAGGCAGTTTCCAAATGCATGCGCCCAGAAATTGATCGTTTTTTACAGACTGGTTCATTCACGAAATTCAACAGCGAATTTCATACTTGTTCTTGAGCGAAATCGAATTTTATCCGATCAAATATTTGGGTGAACCGCAAATAGTTTGATCTGAAAGTGTGTGCCACGACTTTCGATTCATCCGGTGTTCGTGTTTTTCTAGAAATTCTCTACATGTTATAATGGGACAATTGAATTTTTATAAAAAATATATAGTATATATAATTTTTTTTTTATAAAATTGTGCCCCTAAAACGATGGGCCCTGTGCGGGAGGCGGGTTTGCACCCCCTCCCAGCCGCCCATGATTGTTCACTCTCATGTAACTCTAATCAAATCAAATCTAAGACATGCAAAAGTTTTTCCTATGATTCACAAATTATACAAAAATCATAATCAAGGTCTAACACAAAGTCTAAAACCCAAAACATGCAAAATAGTGAAACAACACCAAATTAGCTAGCAAGATTCAGAAGAGGATTTAATCATGCAAATCTCGTTACCGAATCAGGAGTCAAAGCACATCATAAGATGATTAGGATCTAACTTTGACATAAACAATTAACAATCAAACAAATCAAACCTCAAAAACATGTTTATTTAATCAATTAATCTTGAAAAGGGACAATATACTGGTTAAGAAACATGAGATAGTTTTTAGAGAAATAGGGTTCCAAGAGATGTATATAAGTAATTAGGTAAATGCATAAGATGGCAAACACAAGATTTCTACGATTTTTTTGTTAAAATAGGTGATTTTTGAGATGTTACATGTTTTTTAGGTGGTTTTATTTTTCATAACTGGTGTTTCTATGTAAGTTGCAATGAGGGGGAGCGACTTCCACTTTTTTGTACCAAAGTCGCAAGGGGGTAAGCGACTTTTACTTTTCTTACACCAAAGTCGCTGGCCCCCTAACGACTTTGGTACAGAAAAGTGGAAGTCGCTCATGCCTATTGCAACTTACCTAGAAACACCAAGATTTTAAAAAACACCACCTAAATATCCTTTAACATTTAAAAACCCAACTATTCTAAAAAAAAAAATCGATTTCTACCTTGTGGAGGTGGGCCTTCATCAAAGATTTGTGTTAAACCTGTTTCTTTTATACATTACTCTTGGATGAATTGTCCAAGTCAATCAAAAAGGCACTCTTGTGTTAATTGTATGCTTTTAGAAAATGAAAGATGCGAGTAGCAAAGATTAAATTGAGCCTAAATTAGGGTCTATAGGAGCAATCAACAACCTAAATTTATAAAGATTTAAAGAGAAGTTGATCCAAAACCAAGTGTATTTAGCAGTGAAAAGTACGTGAAGGATATCCAACTCATTATTAAAGGTCAAGTGGTCTCGCAAAAAATCAAGTTCTCGTATTTAGCATCATTTGTCCAAAGTTATTCAATATGTTCAAACAGATTGTGCAAATGAAAAACTTTAAAATATGACAAATGATGACCAAAAAGATTAAAGAGGAAATTTATTAGGGTTTTAGTTTGACTAACTATGTTATACATCACCAATTGTTGGACCATCGAGAAGACACATGCATGATACTATGGTAGATGTGTGGCACACAATGATAGATCGAATAAGAAATGAAGTTCTTTTGGGAGAAATTGGGGATCACATGCATCCTATATAAGATAAGGCCATAAAAGAGCGTAAATTGAGATAATTTAGACATATGAAATAAACTAGATGAGTATAATATAAACCATGGAAACACTCATAGAGATGCAAGAGAGGGCATATATAGACCTAAACTAACATTGTATGAATGAATTAGGTAGGTTAGCTTGCACCTCTCTAATGACATGATTTGGGTTAAAAGTTATTATCCGATAAAGGTTATGAGCTATTAAGGAAATTTATAAATCAATCGTAGACTTAAAAGATTAGCCTTAGCCTAACTTTCGTTTTGACTAGGTGACACTTATACTTTTATAGAGGAGTTTATAGTTATTGTCAAGAAGGTTAATGCAACATCTTTGTTTCCTACTTTCTCATTGCTATGTTATATTTTGCTAATATAGTTCCCTCACCACTTAATGTTATGTTTGATTTATTATTGTCATTATTTTCTTTAACGTAGTAGGAGTTTTCTTAGTTTTCTTCAAAGTGAGAAGATTTCTTTTGAACTCTCCCCTACATATATATATAGTGTCGCACCCCAGCCCTCCCGTCCCGGATAGGGGCGCGACGGCTGGCTAATCTTGCAGGATCGCAGTCTCCGGTCACACAAATTGCGAGACCTACATGTCTGGTTGTATACGTACATCCAATTACTGGACAAATCAGTTTGTAAAATCAGAGTTTCGGAAGCATAGCATAAGTTCTCAAAACAGGTTAATATTCATAATTTGCGGAAGCGTTAATTAAAACAGTTTTCAAAAACATTACAGAGTACTAGTGCGTAAGCGTTTTAAAATTTTTTTTGACAATACACAATAAAACAAATTGATAATTGTTCTCAAAATCCTAAGACAATAATACTGATGCATGGGACTCCATCTTAGCATCCTATCCTTAAGTGCGTGCCTTAGCTACCTGAGAAAACATGCGAGAAAAGGGTCAACACAAAGGTTGGTGAGAGCACAGGTTTTTCATAAGCAGTAAACATCCAATGTTTAAAGTAAGAGTTTGTGATTTACATATCATTACAATGCAGTATCGATTGATAGCTAGTCAATACAGTTATATTATATGCGGGGTCGTACCGAAGCTGACAGTTGTGCCTCCCACCATGTCCATCACAAGACAATGGCAAAGTATTGGTCAATATTGCACCCATTCCGACCTCCAGTCGGGTTGTCCTCCCAGGCGCGATGGGTGGGGCTTGTCAGGCCCAAAAAGTCCTATTCAAGATTACCACACTACGCGCTACTAACGGTCCGTGGAGTATCGCGAGGACTTTTAGTTATGATGTGGTCCACACATATACATATAGTGATAAAGCATGTCCATACATAAATAAAATGAGTTGTTGTTCAAAAACAGTTGTAATGCAGTGTTTTCTCCCCCAAAGGTTAGAAAAGTAAAAGGGGCCGTGAACTCACCTGATAGTGCAGTTTCCGTTTTTCGTGTGCTCGCTACCTGCGAGTGCTAGCAGTCTTGCTAGTAAGCACCTATAACCATATAGGTGTGAGTATGTGTTTGGTGGTGTGTTGTATCCCATACAACTCCAAGTGTCAGTGTGCTCAACCGAGTGTGTGTGGGTGTTGTGTAGTGAGACTCGACGAATCGTTGGTGACACGATTGTTGTGTTCATGTGTCTTAATGCAAATAAAACACCAAGATTGCATCCTATGACTCTAATCGTATGACGTTCACATAAGCGACGCATAAGAATCGTAATAGTTACTATTTTTGGAAAGTTTCCATTTTAGGAAAGTGTAGTTATGAAATCCCATTTCATAAAACAAATCATTCTAGTATGTTTATAAAACACGTTTATACACTTAAAACACATCGTTTGCGCCTAAATCACCATTTATGCCGTTTTGCCCAAATAAAGTTTCCGTATTTGGAAAGTATTCGTTTAAAACTCGTTTTCACAAATCAAGGTTTCCAACCGTGTTAAAAATCATTTCTAAACATGTTTCAACAATCAAAGTTCTTCAAAACACTTTAAAACATCAAAAGCCCTCTTTTGACTTACAAAAGTTTCCATAAATAGTAAGTTTATACAAAAATCATGTTTTGACAAAATCAAATATACAAATGTGTTTCTAAACATTTCCAATGCACATTTAACAACATCTAGACATATCTAACATGTCTAGATCATCACAAATTTACGACTTGCCACATAAAAGTTTCCTTTTATGGCAAGTGTACCAAAATCATCACCAAATCAAACATAACTCAACCAAAACTCAACCTAACATTTCTAAACACTAAAATCAGTAGATCTACAACAAATACACATCAAATCATCAACAATTCGTGCTCGATTGTCACATGGAGTTGCATGTGGGTTTTTACCCATTGCATGTGCGATCTAACCAAAAATAAACATAGGAAACTACCTTAGAAGCTCCTTGATGATGAGATTGAAACTGATTTAGGGCTACAAGTGGCTGATGAGGGTTCCCTTGCTTGTTGATGGCCTCCGAGAACTCCCTTTGAGCTTCAATGGCTTCAAGATGCTCCAAGATGATCCAAATGATGATTCCAGAAGCTTGGAGAGTTGGTTTTCAGTGTTTTTGGTCGAGAGAATTAGTGAGAATTCGGAGAAGATGAGGGAAAACAGAATGGGAAATGAATGGGGTTGATTTTAAGAAAATTTTGATCTGCATGGCCTTCGCGTACCGCGAAGGCCGATCAGAAATCTTATCGCGTACCGCGATGAGATTCGGGAGTCCCGACTCCCGGTTTCGCCGCGTACCGCAAAGCCTTCTGCCATAAGATCCTCGCGTACCGCGATGGGTCCATTTTCATGTTTTTCGATTTCGATGATTCGATTTCGCTCGTACTCGATTCCCAACGTTTATCCTAAACATCTAATGCACGTTTAGCACATAATCATATAATAACATATAAGTTTGATTGATCACCAACGTTCGTGAGACTCGTGTGTGTGTTTTGATAATTCCTCGAATTATCTTCGATAGTTTGTGTTCGTGTCTTACGAAGTGTTTGCACGCTTGATTAATTCTAATCAATGTGTAATGCACAATTCAATAATTCCCCAAATTATTGTTTTGTGTTAGTGTTGTGTTTGCCACACTTGGTTTCCAAAACTAATATGCAATGTACGATTCGATAGTTCCTCGAACTATCGTTTCGCACTTGTTTGTGTTGAACTCATCTAATTAAACATAATTAAATGAAATGCAACAAGTATGAATGTGAAATGTAAAGAATGTAAGAGTCGCAATTTACCTGAAATTGCCGGGTGTCACATATAGGGTATGGATAATTTGAAAACCACTTTTTATTGTGAAAATCTAGCAAACCGCATGTAAAACATACGTAACAAAACGTAAAAACAAAACCATGTAAAACATACGTAAAAAACGTAAAAAACTCCGTTAGATCTGACGCAACGTTACGTATGTTTTACAATGTAAAAAAAATTTATAAATTATTTTTTTTAAAATATTTCTTCGGCGTTTTTTTGAATTTTTTTATAAAAATGTGCTCAATAATGTTACAAACCTGTAAAAAAATTTTCAAAAAAAAATACGTTTGTTTTACATGAGTTTTAAACGTTTCACACTAAAATAAGGTTTTCAATTTTTTAATCCCCTATATACATATAGTATTAGAATCAAATACAAATTGATAGTTTTGTAAAAAATGTAAAAAACAAAGTGCTATTATAAATAAAAAAGTGATATTATTAATAAGGAAATGTTAAATATTATAATAACACTTTGTTAATTTTATAATAACACTTTGTTATTTATAATAACACCTTGTTTTTTTACACTTTTTACAAAACTATCACTTTGTACATTAACCTCATCCTATATATATATATATATATATATATATATATATATATATATATATATATATATATATATATATATATATATAGGGTTTGAATCATTTGAAAACCTGATCTTAAAGAGAAAACCCTTAAACCCTACGTGGACCGCTAGATTAAACTTATTTTAGATTTTAATTAATTAAGCAGAAAAAACATGTGGTCCACAATTAAAGTTAAATATTTTAATAGGGTTTTTGATAAGAAAATATCTGTTTTACCCTTTGAGCTAGAGGTGCACAAATCGGTTAACCGGTCCAAACCGGCTTTTGTATTACCCGAACCGGTTAACCGGTACAAAGGGTTTACCGGTTTTTCCTAAAAACCGGTTCGGTTAATAACCGGTTATTTTAACCTAAAATCTCTAACCTATGGAACCGAACCGGTTAGAAACCGGACCGGTTAACCGGCCAAACCGGTTCAAAAACCGGTTTTTAATGTTTTTTTTTTCGTTAATCCGTTTGATCCGTCCGTTAGACTTAGGGTGTTGTACCATAACCGTATTGAACCGTTTTCTTTTTTTATACGTTTTCAACCTTAAAGTTAAATTAATAAAATCATAATAAAAAAAAATCATAATAAAAAACTTAACAAAATCAAATCTAAAACTAATAAAGTAATAAATAATAATTACTAAACCCTAATGAATCTTAAACTAATCAAACTAATATTAAACTAATAACTAATAATTAATAAACCTTAAAACCTTAAACTAATAATTACTAAACCCTAATAAAACCTTAAACTAATCAAACTAATATTAAACTAATAACTAATAAACCTTAAAACCTTAAACTAATAATTACTAAACCCTAATAAAACCTTAAACTAATCAAACTAATATTAAACTAATAACTAATAAACCTTAAAACCTTAAACTAATAATTACTAAACCCTAATAAACCTTAAACTAATCAAACTATGAGTTGATTATTTTAAGGTTTTATTAGGATTTAGTAATTATGAGTTGATTATTTTAAGGTTTATTAGTTATTAGATTAATATTAGTTTGATTTGTTTAAGGTTTTATTAGGGTTTAGTAATCATTAGTTGATTATTTTAAGGTTTTATTAGTTATTAGATTAATATTAGTTTGATTAGTTTAAGGTTTTATTAGGTTTTAGTAATTATGAGTTGATTATTTTAAGGTTTTATTAGTTATTAGATTAATATTAGTTTGATTAGTTTAAGGTTTATTAGGGTTTAGTAATTATGAGTTGATTATTTTAAGGTTTATTGAATATTAGATTAATATTAGTTTGATTTGTTTAAGGTTTTATTAGGGTTTAGTAATTAATGTTTAAGGTTTTGATTAAATAATATTAAAATGAACTTTATTAGTCTTAGTAAGGATTTCAAATATTAGTAACTTAGTAAGGATTTCAAATAGCATATTTCATTAAAATAAATTAATTACACAAGATTTAAAGTTACAAAATTAAATACAAAATCGAAAATACAAATTAGTCTTCGCTTGGTGCTTCGGATTGTAGTTCCGGACTATTGTTTCGCATCCATTCATCCATTGCCTGTTCTTCGTCGGAAAGTGGGAATGTCATTCCTTCCTCAACTTCAACATCGTGTATTGTCACTTCTATCTCAAGCTCGCCTTCAAGTTGTGTGTGGTCTTGTACACGTTCCATTGCGTCCAAATGGTCTTTCAAGCAAATGCACATCTCCAATGATGCAGGAGTAAGCCTCGTCCTTCGTATCGATAAAACCCTGCCACTAAGAGAAAAAGCAGACTCCGAAGCTACCGTAGAAGCTTGGACGCTTAGTAAATCACGGGCCATGGCAGATAGAATCGGAAAGTAGGTTTCCTTTTGTTTCCACCAGGCCAAAATATCAAAGTTTTCAAATTCTTCCGGCGTAAGACCGGAAATCCAATCTGTCCCTAGGTACCTTCCTAGTTCGCTACTTGCGCTAGTACCTCGGGCTCGTTTAGTTACATTTTGTCTTAATGTGTTAAATAAATCAAAGTTAACATCTTGGCTTCTACTCGAACTAGAAGCCGCATACATTGTTTGTTGTATGTTAGATGTTTCACCATATTTTTGTAAATAATGATCAAACATATTTTGAAAATATATGTTAAAGTTATTTTTAGTGTTTGTTGCAAAGTTTGGGTCTTCCAAATCCAAACCCAAAGCACTGACTATTTCATCAACTAATGTTTCAACGCCGGCACCATTGAAACATGGGTTTAATGCTGTCGCACAAGTAAATACGGGCGGCATTTCTTGAAAGTATTTCTTTAGTTTTAATTTCATTGGAAGTAACATTCCCGTATATATTTCATTATTTTCACCCGTCGATGGAAATTCGTTAATTTTTCTTGTCATTATAAATAATTGTTGAAGAACCAAACAAGACGTGGGATAATAAACTCCCGATAAAATTGTTGTTGAATTTTTAAAAACTCCAAATAAACTAGTAAATTCTCCTATGGCGTCCCAACATCGGCGATTAAATCTTTTTGCCTTACGTTCTTCCACTAAATTGTTATGAAATACTTCCAAGGTTTCCCTTTGTCGTAAGGCGCTGTTAAACATACGCCAAGTCGAATTCCATCTTGTTGGTACGTCCCAAGACGGACCTAAAAAGATGGAGTTCGTATCCTCACATAATTTTTGATATTCCAAATATCTTCTACGGCTTTTCATAAAAACATCCTTTAACATTTGTTTAAATTTTTCTTTTAACGTATTCATTCCCTCAACCGCAAGAGCATCACTCACATCTTGTATGAAAAAAAGCACCGTTACATATCGGTTTATATTTAAGTTTTAATTTTTGAACAGCATTCATATTATTTGAAGCGTTATCAAAACTTATAGAAAGTATTTTATCTTATAAATGGAATGTTTGTATTATTCCATCTAACATGTAAAACAAATTATCCCCCGTGTGAGGATACGGAAACATTTCGAACGCAATCGTACGTTTCATCATTTGCCAAGAATCGGGATCAATCCAATGCGCGGTAACGCAAAGGTACGATTCGGGCAAACCGTGAGGCGCCGACCAAACGTCCGTTGTTAGGTTAACACCGGTATTTAAGTTTTGAAAACCTAAAATTAATTCTTGTTTGGCTTGACGCCAACGTTTCAAACAATCACGTCTAATAGTAGTTCGACTTACTTGATGATAACGTGGTTGTAGCGCCTTTTGAATCATTTTCGTCAAGCGTGGGTTGTCAAAATGATTGAATGGCAAACTTTCTTAAATCACCAAGTTCCCCATCATTTCACGAACCATGTCGGGATCGAAATTCCAAACCCCGCACTCTTGAGACATTTGTGCTTGATCGCTTGCGGGATTATTTTTTACAACAACACAATGCTTCATCAAATGGCTTCTTAGAGTGGAATTAGATTCCGGTTTAAGAAAAGTACCGCAACCTTTGCACCGTGCCTTATCGACACCGTTCGACATTTCGCATAAGTCGAAATGTTGAAATAGCTCTTTGTTTCTCGTTGTAGTTTTTATTCTAACAACGGTTGGTTCGGTTGAAGTGGATGCACCAACACCAACGGAACTATGAGCACTTCGTGAGCTTGCCATGGATGAAATAAAGATTGAATTAAGAACGTAATAGAAGAAGAGATTGAATCGAGAAGAAGTAGGAGATCGTTTTCTGAGCGTTTTTGATCGTTTTCGAGCGTTTAAGAACAAGAGATGTTGTAAGATGTTGTGTGATCAAACCAAAACAATCCCCATCTATTTATATTAACGTTTAGGGGCAAAATGGTCCAAAAAATTTTAAAAAACGGCTATAAACGGCTAGAAACGGCTAGTTTTTTTTTTGTTCGATCGGTTAACCGGTTAACCGGTTAATACCCGGTTAACCGGGTGTCAACGGCTAGTTTTTGTCTACAACGGCTATAAACGGCTATTTTTTTGAATACAAACCGGTTAACCGGTTTCTAACCGGTCAAAAAAACCGGTTTTGCTTTAACCGGTTCATAACCGGTTTTCCCTACAAAACATACAACCGGTTCATAACCGCCGGTTCTTCAATTTGGTTCAAACCGGTACGAAAAACCGGTTCAAAAACCGGTTTCTAACCGGTCAAAAAACCGGTCCGGTTCGGTTAACCGGTTTTTTTGTGCACCACTACTTTGAGGGGTATAAGTAACTTTTTTTTCACTCTCTCTCCTCTCTTTTCATTAATTAATTCAGATTCTCTCTCATCTCTCTACTTTCTCTCCTCTCTTCTCTCTCCTCTCTCTTCATTAATTATTCAAATTTTCTCTCCTCTCTTTTTTTTTATTTATGTTTGACTAACAAAATTAAAAAAAAACAATTTTTTTAAAGAAAAACAAAAAGTATACACATATGTATCAAACAAAAATTTTACTACACAAACACAATATTACATATTCTCAACCATAATAAATATTACATATTCTCATCTCTCTACTTTCTCTCCTCTCTTCTCTCTCCTCTCTCTTCATTAATTATTCAAATTTTCTCTCCTCTCTTTTTTTTTATTTATGTTTGACTAACAAAATTAAAAAAAAACAATTTTTTTAAAGAAAAACAAAAAGTATACACATATGTATCAAACAAAAATTTTACTACACAAACACAATATTACATATTCTCAACCATAATAAATATTACAAATGTGTATTTTACATATGAAACAAAAAATTGCACATGTGTAAATTTATAAAAAACATCAAATTGACCAAAACACCAAAAACTACACATGTGTATGTGTAGTATTTTATAAATATTAAATATATAAAATATACACATGTGTATATTTCGAGTAAAGTGTACTTTGTGTATTAAAACTTGTACATTTTTATTAATACGCATGTGTAAATTTTTTTATCTTCTTGTAGATTTTTTTTTATTTTGTATAGAAAAATATACATTTTTGTTGTTGTTTTGAAATTTTAAAAAAATATTTTTTTTAATGGATGGAGAGAGAAGAGATAGATGACTGAGCAATTTAATATTAATAAATTATTATATACATGGGTGATTTTAAATGAGAGAAAAATAGATAAATTACTATACTTATGGGTAAGTGGTTAAAGATTATTATACCCTTTTCATATTAATAAATTAGAAAGAAAAAAGTTGATCTAACGGTTGAGATAGGGTTTAAGGGTTTTCTCTTTATGATCGAGCTTTCATTTGATTGAAATCCTATATATATATATAGGGAAATGTTCAAATGATAACACATGGATAAAGTAATAACACATTAACTCAAATCTAATAGCTAGTCAAAAAGTTAAGTGTCTAGGATTGTATCATGTGTCATCTTTCATATTAAAAGACAAAAGGTTATTTTAGTAATTTGTACCATATTAAAAAGCTGTAATTAATTTGGTCATGCCATATGTCACCTTTCTAATATATTTTAATTTATCTACTTTTTTATTTAAAGTTTACCCTCTCTTTTTTTTATACATCCATAACTTTTCTATATTATAATATTTTTTTATAAAAATTGCATCATTTTACTCGTCTTATTTTTATTTTTAATTCCGTTATAGTCTTGATTAGGTTTTTTTTTTATTTTTTCGGATGTTCGTATTTACACCAATGTAACAACTATAAAAATAACAAATTATTTATATCGAGTTGTAACGAATTTGGGTTTATATTGTTGTAGATTAAATAGGGTTACGTTTAAGAGTGTAAACGAGCAAAGCCGATCTCGAGCTCGTTAATTCCGTCATATTCTTGACTAAGTTTTTTTTATTTTTTTCCGAAAGTTCGTATTTACATCAATGCAACAAGTATAAGCATAACGACTATAAAATATAACACATTCTTTAAATTTTTTTTACAACAGTAAATTACATTACTGAAGTTAAATAAAACTGATATAAAGTGAGCATAAAACATTTGTTACATCACTATAAATAAATAAATGATACAACATAACTATGGGTGTTAACGAGCTATTTTATCTAAACGAGCCGAGCTTAAGTCTTAACGAGGTCGGGATTGGATCGGCTCGTTTACACCCCTAAACGTAACCCATATTTAACTTACGAAAATGTAAACCAAAATTCGTTACAACTCATTAAAAATAATGTGTAATGTTTATATTTGTTACATTGTTGGAATTTACTGCTGTAAAAAATTCAAAAGAATGTGTTATATTTATGGTCGTTACATTGATGTAAATCCAAAATTTTTAGTTAAAGTCAAATAAAAGTTACATTTATAATAAATTTAAAATGATTTTGTAACAAATTTTGGTTTACGTTGCTGTAAATATGGTTACATTGTATCAGTTATTTAATTACAATGATGCAACAAATGTGTTAGGCTCGCTTTATATCTTTTATTTTGTCTAAACGAGTCGAGCTCAAGCCTTAACGAGCTTGGGGTCGACTCAGCTTGTTTTTACACCCTAAACGTAGCTCATTTTTAATTTACAACAACGTAAACCAAAATTCGTTATAGCTCGTTACAAACAATGTGTTATGTTTATACTTGTTACATTGATGTAAATACGAACTTTCGGAAAAAAATTAAAAGAACCTAGTCAAGAATATAACGGAATTAACGAGCTCAGGATCGGCTTGGCTCGTTTACAGTCCTAAACGTAACCCCTATTTATTCTACAACAATATAAACCCAAATTCGCTACAACTCATTACAAATAATTTGTTATTTGTATACTTGTTACATTGGTGTAAATACGAACATCCGAAAAAAATAAAAAAACCTAGTCAAGACTATAACGGAATTAAAGAGAAAAATAAGACGAATAAAATGGTGCAATTTTTATAAAAAAAATATTATAGTATAAAAAAGTTATTGATGTATAAAAAAAGAGGGGGTAAACTTTAAATTAAAAAGTTGATATATTAAAATATATTAGAATGTGACACATGACACCATCAAATTAATTCAAGCTTTTTAATATTGTGCAAATGACTAAAATACCCTTCTGTGTTTTAATATTGGTAAAGACATATGGCACAATCATATACACTCAACTTTTTGACTAACTATTAGATTTGAGTTAATAGGTTATTGCTTTATCAATGGGTTATCATTTGAGCACAATCTTATATATATATATATATATAGGAAATTGAATCCAATGAAAACCCAATCTTAGAGAGAAAACCCTTAAACCCTATGTGAGCCACTCATTTGGAATCTTGAAAATAAATATGTGGTCCACATTAACCCACATTAAAAATGATTTGTTTATTCAAAATCTAATTTTTTATTCAGGTTTAATTTATACCACATATTTTTTTCAAGATTCCAAATGAGTGGCTCAAATAGGGTTTAAAGGTTTTCTCTCTAAGGTTGAGTTTTCATAGGATTCAATCCCTATATATGTATATATGTATATATATATATATATATATATATATATATTTGTATTTTATTTTTATGTTTACTGAGGGTGATGATGTATAGATCATGAGTCATTAGTCATATAATTATTTGGTATTTGTTAATCATAATAACCCCCGAAATCATGTTTATTATAGTTGTATTATTTAAAAAATACTTTCCCAAACACCAATCATGTATTGAGAAGAAAACAATGACTAAAATGGATAAAGTAGTTGTATTTTATGAAGTCATATATGTTTCTTTACTTAGTGGCTGACCAATCTTTCAATTTACTCTTGGATTAATCAGTTTTATATGACGAAATCATATTTAAGTGTTTAACAATGAGTAGTTAGTGGATTTTGAGTGATTATAAATAATTGTTTGAAGAATGTTAATTACAAGACTTGAGTCATAAAGATGTAAAACAATCTGAAACTTTACTTATGTCGACATATTTTCCTTTGTTTACAAAATATGTAATTTATAATATTCAACGAAGTGATGAAGCGTTTAAAGTAAAAGAGAGACAATCTAAAAGTTTCAAGTAAATGGGTTTTCACGATTATAAATGAAAAACATAATTTTTGTATTTAATATGGCAACCGAATAAAAAACATGTTTGAAACAAAGAGAATTTAAGCCTAGAAAATTAAAAAAAAAATCTTTATGTTAAAAAAACCTAAAATAAATACACATAAAACCCTCGCCCCACTATGCTTTTACAATATCACATGAGACATGTGAAGGTCTTCTTCTTCCGGTTAATAGACACCTTTACCTCGATGATATTTTTTATTACAATTTCTTTTAATGAAAAAATAAAAGATACTTTACAAGCTTATAAAATTTTCCGAACATGTTTTTTTTCAACATGGTTAAATCATTTATGTAAAACAAGAAAAAATGAAAACTAGTTCTTGATAGAAGCAGTCCGTGTTAGAAACTGGTTGTTAAAGAAGAACGTGATTGATTTTGGTAACATCGGTTATGGGTTCGGTTGATTTTCTGATTGGTTTGATTCAAGCTAAAACGGTTTTGGCATAGGGTTTAATGTTCAGTAACCAGTCTCAAACCGGTGGATTGTATTGGGTTAGAACCCGTTTGGCTTTTGGATGTTTTGGAACCAAAACGACCATGCTTCCTTGTCGGTTTTAGTTACCGAACTAGCAAAAAATATTTTTGCTGACCTCTTTTTTGAAAAAGTAAAATAAAATAAAAAATAAATATATAAAATCATAAATGAACCCCTATTAGTGTAATTATTGACTATTTAGCTAACAAAATTTACTACCAAGAAGGCAAGAACCAATGAAGCCCACCTCTCTGATAGATTGGGCTTATCTATCTATGATCATGCATTCATGCTAACAGGCTTTTGGAGTTTTGGACTACAAAAATAATAAGCATTGAAAAATAAATAAATAAATAAATAAATAACCTACCGTAAACATAAAAATAGAAAATTATCATATAGCTCGCTTATAAAAAAAACTTTTGTGGTTAACATAATAATTTGCATATGAAAGCTGCTATTTTTGGAAGATAGTTTCTTTTTGTTTAATTTATAGAAAAAATAAGCTTTTAAGTTTTTGCAAACAGCAAAATCTACTATGTTTACAATAATACTAGAATTTTTAACCATATTTACAAAGACATTGTTAAGAAGTTTATCTAGTTGTGATGTTCCTTTTATGATAGGCTCGAGCATATGTCCCAAAGCATGAAATATGAAGGAATGGTTGAAATATCTTCTTGGATATCCGCATTCTTAACCAGGGCCGTATCTGAGAAATTAGGTGCCATGTGCGAATGTTAAAAATGGGCTCTATGTATGCGCACGCACACAAACAAATTGACGATAATTAAAACAACAGTAAAAACAATATAAACAATATTGTTTTAGCAAAATGATGCATTTCAATGTTTCAAATAACTAAATAAAACGTGACATTCTTCTAGCATTTTTTGATGCAAACTTGTTGATTAAATCTCCATAATTCACATTGTCTAGTATCTCATTTTCAATAGTATAATTGTCAATTCATTAAGTCTTTCTTAAGACATTATCGATTATAAGTATGACTTCAACAACTTCAATTTTGAAAAATTTATTTCTGCATATGCTATAGTTACCGGAATAGTCAACAAGATTATATATGCAATTGACGCATTTGAAAAACAATCGACTTGATTCAAATATTTTAAATATATATAATTAAAAATTGAATTGTTATATTTGTTTGTTGTAAAATAAATTAAAATATATATAATATAATACAATTTTTTTTAAAATTTAGGGCCCCCTAAAAAATTGGGCCATGTGCGGTCGCACCTCCCACACATGCTCTAAGACCCCCTTGTCTATAACATTAAAAAAAACTAAGCAAAATATCTAAATAATTGAATAAGGTGGTAATCAGTTCACAGCCAAACATTAATAGTTTCTATGATTCTTTGCAAAATGAATATTTTGTTTATTTTTTTTAAATTAATCGCCAGTTTATACAGAACTTTGATTGTTCATATGATATTTACTGTAAAAACTTTGTATATCACACAATAAATAATAAAAAGTTTAACCGAGAGAATTTTAACCAAACTATTTTGTTTTAGGTTCACTTCTTAATCCTAAATTAATATTTTTTACTGTGTTATTTTTAATGTAAAAAATCACTGTTTACAAACGTCTATTCAATGCAATAGGGATGACCAAATTTTCTTCTAAATTCTCTTCGTAAGGATCACCAAGTGATTATAATTCAATATAAAACAAGTAAATGAAACAACAAAAACACAATTCATAATTGATTAAATTTTTTTTTTGAACTGCGAAGGTCTCAATCGTGTGAACCCACTGTTTCCAGACCATGTCACCAAGGTCTAGTTACATGGACCTCCCATGAGCCACCACAACCACCCCAGAAAGAAACCCCACTAGGAAAACCCCCTGACCCCCCACATACCCCTTTTTCGCTGTGGGAGGGATTTGAACCCAAGACCTTCCATTTAGAATAATCTTGGGGTACCATTGAGACAATGCCTCTTTGGTTCAAGCAACTGATTTCATTAATAGATTTCAATGATTACAACTCGATTTACACAAATTCCCCTTGATTTGATCATTAGATGTGTGTTTACACTTCATGATGGGGTAAATGATACAATGTTAAAAGTATTTATTTACAGGCAAAACTGCCTATAATTACAAGTAAATAGCGTTACCGTGAAAGTGACATCAAACATAAAAAAAAATAACTTAATGTGTTCATTAGTTGTGATGCTAACAATCGAAGAACAAATACAAACAAATGATAAAGTAAAGTACATAAAACAATTGAACTATGGTACTAATGCATAAGCAAAATTATGAGTAAATAATTGATTGTGTTGATTAGGAATTTACTCAATCATTCCTTTTTAATTGTTTTTCTTTAATATTCAATAGTTCTTCATCAAATGTCAAATCAATTAGTGTGACTTTTATTTTTTATTTATTTCCCTCTCAATTACCATCCATTTTGTATGCTTCTTGTCTTATGCTATATGTAGTTTGAGAGGATTAAGACTTTGTAGGGGAATACATGTGAACCCATAGCAGTTATATGAGGTGAAGAAGTTGAAGTAGGAAATTCAATAACAACTATTCTTGACTTTGGAAGAGGTAGACATTGAATCCCTTGCAAGTGCACAACAGTATGATTGGAATCCACTTACGTGATAAACTCTAGGGTCCCACCCAATACCCGACTAACCTAAAGGAACACGACATCAACCAACTGGGTCAGTGGCATAAAAAAATTGTTATAGTGATTTTGATGATGGCATTCTTCTCTTAAGTTATCATGTTCTCTTTTAGCAACCATCATGCCTTGAAACTGAATAAAATCCCTTTGCCTTAATCTTTATCTAAAGTTCTCAACCGATTTAAAATTTGTTTCATTACCCTAAATTAGTTGAGTTGAAACATCACAATGGAGGTGACTATTGCAACAAAGATTGATACAGGGCAATGTAAGTTGAAGTTGGATAATTATCTAGATCTTTTTTTCTTAACTGTTTTGTATTAATTATAAATTATACTTTTCCACTTTACAATTGCAGTCCCCTTAACCAAATTTGGCATCAATAACTCATCAATAATTTGCAGCCTTTTGTCTTAGAGATCTATTTATGTACGTAATATATGTTATCATTATTAACAGACAATATCATTTGAATATTTAGTCAAATGATATTGTCCGTTAATAATTGTATATGTTAGGGGTCTTATTTTCATATTAGGATCCTTATCGCAGTATTATTCAAGATCCTTAATTGTTGATGCTTATTATCGCTAACATATTTTGCTGACACATTTCTTATTGTCGTACAGAAACATGCTACAACAGCAAGAATCATATGTCATTATGATTATGCTACTTAGAATATAACATATGACCAAGATGCGAATATATATTCTAAGTAGTAAACTACATATCTTTTTTTTTAATATGACACGTGTAGGTTGTTGATACTCGGTCTTATAATGAAGGACATGTTAAATCCTAAAGCCATATACTGACAGATTTAGTATTCAATTGAAATATAAAGCATTCATTATAACAAAGCTTGTCAGACCGATGTATATCGAGGCTAAGAAACAGAACAATTATCAATGCTTGAAGGTTTTCATCGAATGTATGAATAATTCAAAAACTTAGATGTGTAGATGATTTTATAGATCAAGCTACATTTTAGTATCTTGTTGAATTTTTAGGGCATATGGTAATAGGATGTTCAAAGAATTTGAAGCAATATTGATATCTCCAGCCTCTTATCCGTAGAAGAGAAATAAAATGTAAACTATTATCTATAAGCTCCCATCAACTTCATATATCTAAATGCACAATGTTTGAAACACATAATTGAGCATTTAATTAAGATGAGCTTAATTATTGCACATCCAATAAAACCAATAATTTACATATACTCAAAGCAAATTTACATTTTTTTTGAACGGCGAAGCTCTCTATCGTGTGAATCCACTGTTTCCAGACCATGTCACCAATGTCTAGTTACTTGGACCTCCCATGAGCCACCACAACCACCCTAGGAGGAAACTCCACTGAGAAAACCCCCTTACCCCCCCCCTCTCAGACCCCTATTTCGCTGCGGGAGAGTTTTGAACCCAAGACCTTCCATTTGGAAGAATCCTGAAGTACCATTGAGACAATGCCTCATTGGTCAAAGCAAATTTACTTATTTACGTATACTCAAAGCTTGGTTTTGTATTTTTTGTGTTCAATGTGTCATCTGCTTGACTCCATGATCAATATTTTTCCACAATCGACAGTTGAAAAACAATGTTGAGGTAAACTGATAAGACGAACCAACGATATGTTTGTTTATTTCTATACGTTCAATTATGTCCGGATGTGCGTTTTTAATGTGATTATGTGATATAATGTATGAGAATTGGATAATTAATCTGACATATGTCAAGGGTTGATTTTGTTGTTTGAAGCTATGGCAATTACATGTTTGGGTGTTTGAAAATGTAAATTTAACTTACCAAATACCATAAGATAAATAAAACAAACAGATATACTTACCCCGTATGTTCTTACTCTTCAGTAGGGTTTGAGGGGTAATAATGAAGACAAACCTAACGGCTAACCCCTTCAAAGAAGTCTTTGCCTTAAATTTATCATTTGAAGTTAATCATCTCAACGCTTTTAACATTATTTTCATAAAATAAGTAAAATAACGTTAAAATTAGTGTAATTTTATTTTATGCATGCGCTACATATAGAGCATAAATACCATAAGATAATCAATGTTGCTAAAGCTCATATGAAACTGATTACTTGACCTAAAAATAAATAGATGATGAGTTTGTTTGTCCAAGAAGTGAAAAGCTTATTTAAGTTTCAAATTGCAAATACTAACACTTCCTCTTATGGTTAACATTATGAATATATTTAACAAGTTTAAAGTGCAGTTTAAACTTATTGTATGGACGGGTTGGGTAAGCCAGCTCTAATTAAAGTAGAAAGATGTTACTCAAGGTAATAGAAATTTTTTTTTTTTTTTTTAACGACATTGTATCTCAACGTGTGAACCACTGATTTTCAGGTCAAGTCACCAAGGTCTAACTACCATGACCTTCGTTGAGACCCCATCACCACCCCAGGAGGAAACCACACCGGAAAACCCCTGACCTCCTAAGGACCCCTATTTCGTCTTGAGAGAGATTTGAACCCGTGACTTTCCATTTGGAGTTTATCTTCATGTGTGTGTGTGTGTGATATTACCTGTGAGATGTCTCTAAATATGTCATTCAAGACAACACCTATCTATATTTACATGCTTTAACAAAAGAATATTTTTAGAAGACACATGTCACCTTATAACTAAATTTAAAAGAAATTCTTGTCCCTTCTCCTAAATAATATTATTAATTTTTATTAATTAAATTATACAATTAAATATATTAATATATTCATAAAAATTAATAAATATAATAAAATTTCATTTATATCTTATATGTATATATAATTATAATATTATTAAATATTTATAATTATTTGTTATTTATAACTTTTAAAAATTTTATTTTTTATTTAACCAACGTACACTTAATAAATGTAATATATATATATATATATATATATATATATATATATTTAATCATTGTTTGTAATATATTATATTTGTTCTAACTCATTCATGTATTGGTTTTAAGACAAGAAGTTATGCATGTCTCTCTAATATAGTTATGTTCACTTTGTCTATATATGTGTTATAAATTTGTGTCAATGAATCTAATCCAAATATCTCCTAACATGCGTGAAGACAAAAGATGAACAGAATCCCAGATATTTTTTTTTTTACTTTCATATATGTAGTAACATATATACTTGATGTGTGTAATTAAACTAGTGATGTCCACGGTGCGGTTTAGTCGGTTTTGCAAAAATTTCTGAACCAAACCACTGACTGCGGCTTCAAAAAATGACAAACCAAACATATATTTTTTTTTTAGTTTCGTTTACATGGACTTAGGATTATTTGTTATAACTTTTATGTCATGAATTTAGGTTTTGGTGATGAGGATTAGGGTAAATTTAAAAACTTTATCCTTGTGGAAGATAGCCTAGTGGTAAGGGGGTTGGGCCTCAACCTTGAAGTCATGAGTTCTAGTCATAGGTTGATTAGGGAAACATTTTCTCCGCAAGGCCACCGACCCGGGTGCTTGCGCCCGCGGTTTACCCGTTCCCCTCGGTTAGTCGGGTATTTAGGGAGGCCCGGGGTTTACCACGCAAGTGGGTTCTCCGGTCATCAAAAAGAAAAAAAAACTTCGGTTCAAAATTAATTTTACGTCATTTACATATAATACATTACGTAGCATGGCACACGGTTACAAATACTATTTTTATCATATATGTAGTAACATATATACTTGATGTGTGTAATTAAACTAGTGATGTCCATGGTGGGGTTTAGTCGGTTTTGCAAAAATTTCTGAACCAAACCACTAACTGCGGCTTCAAAAAATGACAAACCAAACAGATCACATAAGTTGGGGAAACCAAACCAACTAGTATTGACAGTTTCACGGTTTTACGGTTCGGTTCTTGCGGTTACACGGTTTTTTAAAAAATAATAGAGAACGGATAATATAATAATACAAAATACCATAATCTATTTTAAATTCACATTTTAAAAGTCGAAAACCATAATACAAATGTCTACCATTATCAAAATAACAAAACTAGTTTAAAAAGAGTGATAATATGTTAGGTAAAATTTTGATCAGTTACAATGGTTTATAATAAACTTCAAATTCATACGCTATTTTGAATGCTTTTGGTCTTCATACCTTTCAAACATATTTTGTTAGACAAACGAAAAGACTCTTAGGTTTTTCAATAATATTTTAAATAAAATATATACACACACATGCATATATACATGTAAACATACGGTTGGTGCGGTTTATACGGTTTAAAAAAAAATGCAAACCGTAAACTGCACCGAAGCACTCAGTTTTTAAAATACTCAAATCATAAAGCGCACTATTAAGTTTTAAAACCGACCAATTGTCTTCGGTTTGGTCCGGTCCAGTTTAAACAGTTCGGTCAGTTTATAGACACCCTTAATTAAAACTGATAATATGATTAAAATGACGAGTTGAAAGATGGATGAAGAAAGTAAACCAAACAAAAACACAGAAGATTAAAAATTTGGTTGGATATATAGAATTACGGGAAATATCTCAGTCCCATGATTACATGGCCAATTTCCTTTGTTTCTACAATTCTACATCAACCATTTTTATTTCTACCTATTTATATTCAAAAAGGTGACTTGTAATCAATCAAAATTTTTAATCTAATCAAATGATTTTGGTAGATGTGTAACGCGTTTGAGAATGGGGTCAGCGATGTGGCTAAAATTCAAACGCAACCATTTTATTTGGAAATATCATCCCATCAATCGCTATTAAGGTCATGGAAAGTCATCGCAAGTCGCATTTCATGCATATCAATCCACGCAACACTTGTCTCGCAAATATTAATCAACCCCTTTTTTATTCAAACCTGTCTCTTTCATTTCTTAATTACTTATATATGGACCTACCCAATATTTCTCCCTTCTTTATAAATAAAAACACATTAAATTTCAATAATATCCACCTTTGAAAAAAATAAACAAGATAACACGATAATTACGTTGTGGATGTATTTTATGTACACACTCATCTTTTTTAATGTAACATGTCACTAACACTATACGTATCGTATAAGTTTATACAAAACGTATAACCTCATCTCATCTGACATAATTGATTCAACAATTACTGGTCTCGTATACGAGAGCCAATCATTAATGTTGAGAAATCTGACAATTAATGATTGGCAACGTTATACGACTTGTATAAGCTACGATACCGTCGTCGATACGTGTAAGAAAGCATGAAATTTAAGTGTTATATATACGTGCCCTTTATATAAATTTCAAAGGCTCAAAAGCATATATAACACACACATAACTGTAAAAAGTAAATTTAATGTGCGAGACTCTCGCATGTGCGGATCAAATTAATATTGGTGGTGAGATCAAGCCAACAAAAACATGATCTATAGAGGTTGTTTTGAGCACTTAGAATCCGTAATCTTAGAAAACTTAACAATATCCTTACACATCGCAATTATATGACAATACAACGCGAACAAAAAAAAATGCACACAAGTTCATTATTTATCTATTTATATTATTATTATTATTATTATTATTATATTATTATTATTATATAGTATCAATTCGAAAACTTACTCAATCCGCAAAGATTAGATTGAATTTTGAGAGATCTTTGATGGAGCAATCACCTTTCCATCTTGACTTAACGTTGCAGCAACAGGCTGAGGCTGTGGCTGTGGCTGTGGCTGTGGTTGATACTGATGTGTAGTTGGTTGCAAGTGTAACTGATGCTGCGGCTGCGGCTGTGGTGGTGGTGTAACCAAAGCCCCCTGCGGAGTATAGTACACATGCCTCCCAAGGCTGCTATCATACGCCACCTGAGTATACCCTGCATCTGGCATCCCAGCCGTCGATTGGATCATCCGTATAGCTTCAGAACTCGTCGTTACCTTTTGCTGCGGCGGTTGTTGTTGCGGAGGGAACATAGGCTGTGGAGCCATCGATTGTACCGGTTGCATGCCGTTGTAAACCGGCTGGTCACGATAAACCTCGGTCGGCATCCTCTGAACCGCATAGTAACCCTGACCCTGACCTTGCCCGACGGGACCGGTTACCGGTCGTGCCATAGGCGCGTGGTACATACTCGATGGAGCAGGTACCATGTAAACCGGTTGTTGATCGGCTGATATAGCAGATGGCGTGTATCCGCCAGAGATCTGGTATCCTTGTGCCGGAGAAGGTGCGCTTCCCGGAAGTGTTGTAGAAACTACTTTTTCAGCCGGCCTCTGAACGTAATAATCGCCGGAATAGCCAGCAGTGAGGTTGTCATCACTCTGTCTGCCGTACAGATTCTGTTGTTGATCTTCTGCAATTCGTAATCTCCGGAGATCCTGAATATGTTTCTGTATCCGATCGGCTCCGATTCCACGATCATCTAAAATCGCAACATCTGGCTCATGATGACGGATCTGCGTATCCATGATTGGAAGATCTCGAGCTTTCGGCACCGCTACAGGCGCCAGAGGAACTCCTTTATCGGAACCGAACAGGAAATCCGCATTTCCATGGGTGGGCAAGGGCACCGATGGCGGAGTTGACGACTGGACCGGACTGGAGTTCAACGCATCAACGAATCGATCTCTCTCAGATTTTCCTTCAGTGGAACCAAAACTATGTACCGGAGTTATAGACGGAGTTTGAACACTAACCGGAAAAAGGAACAGCCTCAATCTCGCCGGCTTAGGAGACGCTCTGTTTAACCGATCATACTCGCTCATCATGTGATCAAGGTCGTCGTCGTTTGTAACGGAAATCAACGCATCTAGATCCTCACCGGGCAACTGGTACTTGAAACAAACATCAGCATCATACATCGCCGCCAGCTTCGAAATAAGAACCGAGAATTTGATCGAACGATCGACGGCGAGTATTTTAGTCTCACCGCCGATATAAGCCAGCTGGTTATCGTGAGGCCTAGGGTGAATTTTACCGCCATAACTGCACATAAGCTTGACTTTGTAGTTGTTGCTGCTGTTGTTGCCGGTCGGCTGATCCTCCCATGGCGTCGGATTTTCGAAGTCGATTTCCCGAGATCTCGGTGAGGATCCGCCGGACTCAGGATAGGAATTGTAGGAGTAGTTTTCCATGGGCGCACGTTAGTGAACAGGGCAGTGGAGAAAATATGAAGAACGATGTGGCCAGTCCGTTCAAGGAACGTTTAATGGTGCTTGTGGAAACGATGAACTTAGGGAGGTGGAAAATGGGGATTTTATCTTTGTGTTTGCCGAGCGATAATTTAAAAAATGATTTTTATAGTAATTTAAGTCAAATTAGCGTTAGCAAACTTGAAATAAACTAATTTTTTTAATCAAAATCAATAAATTTATAGAATTATTTTATATAAAGAGAGACCAAAATATCAATAAAGATGATGCATTCCATATTTAAATATTTATTGTAAAAAAATATATCGTTTAAAAATGATTTTAGATTATTACCTATATAATTAGTGGCTAAAGTTAATTAGTAAAGGGGGACGTTATTTGGACATCCCCTACGGATCAGTTAACACCTACCTGACTCTATACGAGCTGTAAAGGGCTTTACGGGCCGTAAAGCCGTCAGAGTGTGTCAGAATGTCAGTGAGATGTCTGGCGGCTGAAAACCGAATACGAGTAGTATTGGCCTATACGACTCGTTTTTAAACCTGAAAATTTATAACTTTTGTTTTTCCGCCCGATATACGTACGTATTTAACTTATTTGTAACATTGTAATTGTCTAACTGTTTTAAATGGTTAAAAGATATATTTTAACGTAATTATATTTAATCGCTATACGTACATTTTTAACGTTATATATTAAATATATAATATATATATTATTATATATATACGTGTTATAAAATCGTACATTGTTTGAATTCCGGTATACGTACGCGTTTAACGTTAATTGTTATATCATATCGTCTAGTTGTTTAATTTTTAAGTTATAAATAATATATGTTTATAATAGCGTATAATCGTACTTTGTTTTGAAATCCGGTATTTGTTAAACGCAACACGTACGGTACGTGTTTAAGTAACTTATAATATCGTTTAATTGTTCGAAAGAAAAACGTAACCATTTTTAATCGTTTTGTTGTAAAATAATAAGTATTTTAACGTTATTATTTAATTATTTTGCCTACTTGTTTTGTTTGAAAAATATTTTAACATCGTGACGTTTAATACGACCCGTATGTACTGCGTGTCAGCACTGCGTCAGCCCTATGATTTGACGTGTCAGCTTTTGTCAGAATATTCTTTTCAATACGACCCGTAAAGGGCTTTACTGGCCGTATTGGATGGTGTCCATTGATCCGCCCTAGCGTCTCCCTAACAGCCCCTTAGTAAAAATGTAATTTTATTATCATCATTTTCTATTTTTTATTAAGTTTTTTGTTTTAATACATTATAGCTTCTCTATATGCTATTATTTAAAAATATTTATTCAATAAAAGAATTGTTTTTAATATTTAGAAGAACCTTGGAATATGAAACTATAAAAAATACATTTTAAAATTCTTTATTTTTTCTAACATGTCACTATATTTTTACTTAACATTATTTCTTTTTGCATTTTATTATGCCCTTCTATTCGTTATTTTATGCTTTTGTTTGACATTATGTTTTTCATTATTTTTAAATTATTAATTTTGAAAAAATAACAAATAAATAAGACAATTATATACTTTTAATATGCAAAAGACAATAATAAAATAACAACAAAATAATCCAATACACAAAAAATGATGATAAAATAATACAAAATCATCTAAAATATAAACATAATAATAAATACATGTTGCATAATAACATGAAAGATATGTGTGTTTTTTTCTACAAATGGGCTATGAAATACACAAAAGTGAAGTATCATAATTGTATAAACTAATAAACCTAATTGTGTAACGTATATTTAGAGTTAAAACAACAAGAAAAAGTAAGGAGTTGATTCAAGTATCAGTTACACTCTTTTTATTGTATTTTATGTTTATGTTAAACAATAAAAAATCAACACGAAATTATGTTTCTTGTTGTTTTAACTCTAATGTAAACACAATAATGTATATATATTACACAATTAGTTGAATATAAAACATAACCATAAAGAGTTCCACAAAATCTTGAAGATGAACACAAAAAATCAATCTGGATCATGTTAGAGAGTTTGATCAGGTCTATCGACAATGGGACATGGTGGTGGTTTACTGTGGTTGAATTGGCACCAACCGATCGAGATCCATGATGTCGGTTCCCAATGGTGGATATACAACCGGTTGAGGTCTACGGTGTTGGTTTGGTTCAATTGATGGTGATTTTGGGTCCCGATGGTGACAACATTAACAGTGGTAGTTTTATGACTAAAGGTGACAATTTTTACCCACATTAATGGAAATGTGTTGGCTTAGATAAACAATTTTAGTATAATAGGTTGAAATAGGTAACATCATAGCATTGAATGAGTTGAGATGAGTAACACTTAAACATAATACGAGTTAAGATGGGTAACCAAATAACTATGTAAATACAATAGATTCAAACATTTAAAAGTGATTAATAATAGATTTGATGATAAAATCACTAAAAGTTATCCAAATAGACTATTTGTTTACTTATAACACGTCTTAAATTAAACTAAATTGATGTTTTTTTAAGAACAGTCAATTTATACCCGAACTGATTTTGCTTGAAACCCGTTGTGTCCCGCACCCATCTTGACCCGAACCTATTATAACCTGTAACCCAACCCGACCCGACCCGCCTATTTTGTTAGGCATATTTATGACCAATGACTTTTGCAATAGCTTAAATGGTGGCTCCTTTCTTCTTCTCTTACTTTATTCCGAAAACACACTTCATGAGAGGTGATGATGCCTGTCGAAGAGAACAAAAAAGGGATATAGACGATGTTGTTATTCCTATTAACGGTAGAAGTCAGTGGTTTTATTTGACACAAATATCATGAATTTTTTTGATTTTATTTTTTATGTTTCGTTTTGTTTTTTTTTATAGTAAGTCTATTTTGTAATTATGGTGTTTTCTTTCTCCTTTTTGGGTCACATGTAAATCAACACCATAGGAATATGAGATTTTATTTCTTTGTTATATATTAAGATCCATTTCTTTAATTTAAACACAATAAATAGGTATATTATTTATGTGTGTTATTTGTATTCATTTTAAATATCTATCTATTCGCTGTTAACAAAATGGTTTATAGAATTGCTTCATGTGCGCTTGAAAGTTTAAAAGACAGTGAGATTAAAGCTTATTTTATAGTTTATTAGTTTGTGTTTAAAATAAATAAAAAGATAGAGGTGTTTGTTGAGTTTTTATATATAAAATAAAAAATATATTTATATAAGTTGACAGAAGAACCTTGTAATTATACACGTTAAATGGACATAAATTATTATTATATTATTTATATATGTATATTTGTAGTGAGTCGTGTCGATGATGGCATGGGTGTAGGAAGTGGTGGGATCCGGAAGATAGGGACACCACCTGCAAACTGCCAACTTCAGTGTTGCCACGTGGAATTTTTATCCATTACCGAGTCCATGAGGCTTATCCACAGCGGTCGCCCCACTGAAAATCTCACTCCACCGAAATTTCATGTCACGTCATCACCCTACTCAAAACCTTAAAACCTCACAGTGGTCACCCCATTGGAAACCTTACCCATTGTGAGAGAGTAGAAAGGTGTGTGTGAGAGGAGGAGAACGGGGAGCGGGAGCCATGGAGGCAGGGGTCGCGGTAGGGGGTGGTGGTGTTCCCGCTCGTAGCCGCAAAAGGGCAGCATCCCGCAGGAGGGGGGGGGGGGGGGGTAACGGCTGCGGCCGGTCTTAGTGACAATAATTAGAGGTGGGCAAACGGTTTTAAATGGTTCTGGTTTTGGTTTCGATTTTGACTGGTTTTTGTTCGTTTCTAGTTCGGTTTTTGACCGGTTAAGATGGAATTAGTTCCGATTTTTTAGTTCCGGTTCCAATTTTTTCTAAGAACACTTATACTCACCGATTTATGCATGACCCGTTCCGGTTCGGGTTGTTGGTTTACAGGGGCGGCCCTAAGAATTGAGGTGCCTGGGACAGGCCGGGAAAAAAAGGCCCATAGCGAATACAAATACTAAAGCAGAGGTGTTCAAAAAAAGCGAAAACCGACCCGTATTTGTAACTAAAAAACAAATTTTGAATTTGGTTTTCGGTTCCATATCCGAGTTCCAAATTAGGTTCCTAATCGTATCCGAATTCTGAATTTTGGTTTTCGGTTCGGTTATCGGTTCCATTTTAGTTTAAATTTGGTTTGTTCGATTTGTTCAGTTAACCGATTAAACCTAATTCAGATTTAAAATTATTATTTTATAAACACTATATAAGATAAAATTCGATTTATTCAGTTTTTAACAGGTTTATTTGTTTGAATTCGGTTTGCAACCGTTTATTTAGTTGAATTCGGTTTGTAACAGGTTTATTTGGTTTTTAATCAGTTTATTCGGTTTGTATGGTATTAACCAAAACTGAATCGAACCACTTCCGACTTTGGTTCGGTTTTCGGATAGAGTGAAAACCAGTTAAATCAAACCAATGAACACCAATGATTTAAATGACATAAAAGTATATTCCTATTTTTTTATAGGGAATTACTTTTTTGTAACTATTAAACCGCGTTTTTATAAATAGTTTCTTTTCGTTATCTATAACTTGTTGGTTCTCGTTTGAATGAATCTCGTATACGTCAAAAAAATTGTGCCCCCTAAAAAGTGGGCCCAAGATGGGGGTCGGGTTTGCCCCTCCCCCGAACCGCCCCTGTTGGTTTCGGTTCACACCTCTAATCATAATAGTCTATATGAGCACCGTTTCTTTTTTATTGGTCTATGTTATTTATTACACTCAATCCTTAAGGTTCATGCGATCGCTAGCAGCATCTAATGCCATCTGAATCGTAACTTCCGGAACCTATTCGTAGTGGCCTGTTTAAGACATATATATACATACACACACAAGATGTATATGTGACGATCATTATCAAAACAATGTGTCTTAGAGGGAAGTATATATCTAATATATTCATATATAAGACATATAGCATTAGTAAAGTGTTAAATCAAAAATAATAATATAGCACACCCTTTTTAATTTGCATTCACATCATCACATGTACTCGATTAACAACACTCACTTCTAACTTTTGTTTTACAAAATAGAAAAGGTTTGTTAAAACCCTCTTCTTTCTCATTTGTTAATCATATCAACTAGTGGGTTTATTCACTATGTGTTACAACAGGAAATAGTGGTTTCATCTCCCGCATAAAAAAAAAAAAAAAGAATATTTAAAATAATGTTGTAATTGTTACTATAGTAAAATGAACAATTTAACAAATTTTGGATAATTTTATATTGGTACTTTACCAATACTAACTTTTAACTGATACGAGTACGGTATTGATGTTCGGTTTTCGTGTTTTCGGCTTCAGTGAACTGGTTTCGCTTGTCTTTTATGGGTTATTTTTAGACAGTGATCTCATCCTTAAATCATGTTATATTTTTAAATTAACAAAAGACAAAGAAAAATCAAATAAAAAGGTGATTAAATTTAAAGAAAGGACTCATCAAAGAAAATAAAGCAAAGAAATAATGAGAAGGTAAGGGCACCCAGATTCGAACAAGTCATCGACCAACCCCCGTGATGGTGGTCTAATGGTAAAAGAGTGTAAATCTAAAATAGAGGTCTAGGGTTCAAAGCCAAGCAACACCCAATTTTTCTTGGGTTACGCGATTTACCTCCCTCATGTCAACCGTGGGACCGGTCGGTAAGGGACGCATAATGGTGGCGTTCACCATTCAGATCGGATCTAACCGTAGGTATAACAACAAAATTTCAAATCATCTTAGAAATTTCTTTTTATTATAATTCTCAATCAGTTTAGAAAATTTCAAATTACAGCAAAAGGTTTGCTTTACACTAAAACTCATTTCTATAAGGCCGGACCAAAACGTAAGATCAATATATATGCCAACGTGGGACTAATCTATTTGGTAGAGGCTTTGCCTCTTATAATGGAGGTCATGGGTTCTAATCCATGCAATGGTGTAATTAGTTTGGAGTAGATTAGGAGAAGATAACCTTTGCCGTTCAAAAAAAATTTAATGAACTATTTTAAGCATTTAAATTTAATTAAAATTCAAGTTAATAAATGAGCTAGGTGAACCAACGGGCTAATTAGTTTAGTTAAATTTAAAACTAAAACAAATAAATGAGCAAATTTAGTTTAAAATTAATTACACCAATAAAACAAAGGTCAACCTTTTTGTCTTCTGTGTCCTAAGTTATGCAATAAAATATATAATTTCTAATGTGATCTGTTACAGATTTTGTATTATTAATTCAGTATCCTATTTAACCTAACCTTACTTGTATAAAAAAAAATAAGACAAGTTTGTTGATTGAATCCTGAACTAGATCATATACATATATATGAATAACAATATTAATAATCATAAGATGAATAAGATGAAACATGTAAATCCAATTGACTAGTTTATTTGATAGGGGAAATATTTTTTGAAAAGAAGATACAAGTAATTAAATTTTTTACCTGGATATATATGTAATAAATGGTATTTTGAATGAGAAATATGTAAATGCCCATTTATTTTTTACGCTTGATTTCAACCGTTGTCAATTGGTTTGTCTTGAAAACTGTCAAGACCAGACTCCAAACACCCCTCCAAACTATATATTGATGGATCGCAAGTTTTTAAATATGATTTCGAATGAATTTTCTTTTATGTTTGTTTTAAGTATATGCTTTTAATAATACATGATGCTAACAATAAAATAACACCGAATATTGTAATAATTTCTTGGCTCAAGAGTCAAAGAAGTTAAGCTACTAATAGTACTTTGATCAAGAAACTAAGACCGCATCCGATCTTCCTTCAACTCGTGGTTCAATAAGACAAATATTCACTCGTAACACCAAGTCACCAATAATAGATTTAATATAACATCAAACAAACGTGAAACAAAAACGAAGATGCGATTACATGCAAAAAATAACATAAACACCCTTTCTATTTTGAAAATACGAGAGCGTTTTGTTTTCTTAGACACAAAACCACAAAACAAATCATCTGGACAACTGAAAATAAATAACTTAAACCGCAAGAGCCTCAAAAGTTTGAGGACCTAAGCAGTTGTCTGACGTTGCGTCAAATTATCAAAGGAAATGAGCTAATTTAATTTATATGAGTTAATGAGCGAATTACTCAAGCAAAATTAGCTATAGTTTTCTATACGAATGAGCTACTAGTTCAAGATTGATTCCAACATCAGTATAAGCCGTCAAGCTTGAGCGGAATAAGCTCGAATATTTAGCATGCTAATTTGATTCAATATTTTCAACTTGTGGCATGATGTTTTTGTATATTTTTTAGAAAGAAGAAATCAGATTTATTTTAACAACCAAGATTTTATTAAAAGTAACAAGAAATTAGCAAAAGAATCACCTTTTTAAGCCTTTGAAAGATTGAATTACCTATTATTCAAATTCAAGTAGCACGAAATAATCAGGGCCGACTTAATTGGCTAAGCAACTCAAGCAATGACTTAAGCCCCTCAAAACTACAAGACCTCTAATTAAAAAATATAAAATTATATGTGGTGGGGTTTTTTTGGTCTATGGACTTTTTTAACTTGTGAACTGTAAAGAGTAGAGAAAATATAACAAAGGACCATATAAAATCCTTCTAATATTCAATTGAAAAAGTTTTTTTTAATTGATTATGAACATTTTATTAAAGAATTTGTAGTTTCGAAACTATAAAAATAAATTTAATCTAAATATTTTATGCATGTAAATATAAACAATTTTTTTTTTATCTACACCAAATATAAACTTTTAGTTTATCATTGACGGTTTCAGAATGGAGGAGGTTTTTAATACAACCGTTAGTGAATGACCCTGACTTTTTATTCTACCTAAGGATCCCAAACTGCTTGAGCCGACCTTAGAAATAACTAGAGTTTATAATGATCAAACTACCTGTAAGTCATCAATCAACATGGGCACATGGCTTTTTAACCTGCTAACTTATACAAGTCTTAGCTAACTAGCATTCATGAACGAATCAACGAATCACTCTAGACCTCGTTCAACCCATGATCATGTTATATTTTGTTATCATCAACATGTGACAACAATAATTTTTTTACAAGTACAGTTAATTAATCATATATCAAAAATATTATTGTTTAAAAGGGTAAAGTTATGAAATTTTGGGAATATAAGTTAGAGGACAATTGTTTACTGTTTACCATGTGAATCCTAACAAACCAGCTGCATTTTGAGCGACCCAAAAAAATTAAAAAACATCACGAACTATATATAATAAAAATAGATGTCAGCATAAATGATGTTATTATTTTTTGTTATCCTTTAGTTAATTAAAACACTTTGAAGACACACAAGAAGACCATCATTGACTCCATCGTTTGATCCATGCCAATGTAGAGCTTGAATATTTTGAAGAAAAGACATAAATTTACGAGACTTACAACACGTGTTAACCTTTTGAAGTGAGAACAATATTTAAAACTAGAAAATAAATATTTCGACCGAAAAATTAACATTATGAACAAAAAAGAAATAGAAACTGCCGTCACCCCGGTCTTAATAGATATTTTATTTTACCCCTATCTCGAGGTTCAACCGAAGCGTGTATTTCTACTAATGTTAGAAAATTAAATTTTATATAAAATTTGTTGTCGTAACATGCGACTAAAACAGACAACTCATATATAATTATTTTTTTAATTTTTTTTACAAATAATGTAATGTTTATTTAGATTTTGAATATATCCTTGTGGACTGCTTATAATTGTTAGCGACATTACGATATAATTTTTATTTAAAACCGAATGATTGTACGTAACAAAGTGACAATACTCACTAGTTTATGAACACATCATATATATTATCCATCTAATTTTTTTATTCAAAAACCTATATTAAATTTGATTTTAAGTATTTAATTAATTCTAAATAAAGATAATCTATCTATTAAACAACATACAAGTTGAAATTCTTAATTCGGCATTCAAACTTTAAGATTTAGTGCTTATATTAAATAATTTCAATCTGTAGATCAAGATAGATTACCTTGTTCTATATGCTCATGATTTACCATTATGTTATCTGTGAACAAATCAAACAAAGATCTTGTAGGATAACGGCGTATAATTACTCATGATTATATGTATATCATGGTATTTTTTTAGGGTCTAATTAACGGTTGTTTGGTCACCTCTTAATGGTTTATAGTCTTTTAATCATTTAGAGGTAACATTAAGTTTGAATGATTAATAATTTACCTCTTAAGGTTACATCTTAATCATCCAGAAATAAGGGTACATCTTCATTATTAAAAAAACTATATATCATTAAGAGGCTATACGAGACGTATAGCCTCTTTTGACACGCACTGATTCGGAAATGATTTGTCTCTGTGTTACAATTTATTTTGTACACATTGTAGGTTTAATTGGTTCAAAAACCAAATACAGGAGTAATGTACAAAAGAAATAGGGTAATTTACGTAAATTATTTGTCGAAAAAGGAATTGAAAGAGATGCTTCTTAGTTTGCTTAATAATTGCTTGTATCATTGTAGATTATAAAGTACGCTTGTTTGTCATGTTGGTATGTTTACGTTATCCCTTTTTTGACTGTTGCAGCGATGAATGTGGTACTTTGTTTGTGGCTATGTTTTGTTGGTATACTGGGTACTAAGTTAGTATGTTATCTTGCTATGTTGGTTTAGTGCTTTACTGCTTTATTGCGTTACTGCTCATACATCCTGTGTCTTTATATGCCTATGTGTATCCGTTACTTTTTTTCCTGTGGTGTGTGTTTACTTTATGTCTTTTAGGGCTATTGCAGTGATGAATGTGGTACTTGGTTTGTGGCTATGTTTTGTTGGTTTACTGGGTACTTCGGTGGTATGCTATCCTGATATGTTGGTTTATTGCTTTACTATTTTATTGCGTTACTGCTCATACATGCTTTGTCTCCATGTGCCTATGTGTATCCGTTTATTGTTTCCTGTGGTGTGTGCGATATAAAAAAAAAGGGCGTCTTTCATGAGCCGGGGGTCTCTTCTGAAGCAGCCTCTCTACCCTTCGGGGGTAGGGGTAAGGTTTGTGTTCATCTCTCCCCCCCAGACCCTACTTTTAAGTAGGATTTTACTGGGTATGTTATGTTATGTTTACTTTTAAGCTTGAATTTTGATTTTTTTTAATTCGGTTATTTTATTGATAATATTCATCAGGCACACAGTATTTTTATATCAATAAAATTGATTAAAATTTGATGGTTTTACTAAAAATGAGAAAACTTAAGGATAAAAAATCTCAATAATCCTAATTTTTTAATTTATTTTTTGCAAAAGCATATTATTTTTTAAATTCTTAATTTACAACTACGGCGTGTTTTTAGTTGTGTATACGCTATATCGTATAAACATGTCCACATTAAGTATCCATTTATTTTTTTAATAAAAACCCTCATAAAAAAATGTCAAGTATTTAATTCTAAATCAAGACGAATATATCTATTAAAAACATATACAAGTGTGAAGTTCTTAATTCTGAATATAAACTTAAGATTCAATACTTATATTAAATTTAATTTTGTAGATCAAGACACACCATCTTGTTCTATATATAAATCACTATCATATTTCTTTGAGAACATATCTAGCAAAGATCTTTTAGGATAACGTGTATATAATTATAAAGGAATATTGCACGTAGAGGATATCCATAAAGGTATATTGGCCACAGTGGCGGAGCTTGACCCCAAGCGTAGGGGGGCGAAACTTCAGGGGGGGCGAAATACAAATTTTTAAAAAATTTTGCACTACGAATCGGGAAATGTACACCACTGAACGAAAAAACAGGGGGGGCGACCGCCCCTGATTGGCCATCAATAGCGTTAACTAGGTTTTTTCATGCTCCGCGTTGCGTCAGCTTATCACATTAACTTTCGAGAACGGGTATAATATATCATTTGCAGAATCATAAGTTATTTAGCAAAATCAAATCTTCAATCACGAACTCTATATAAATTTCATATAAAAACATAAAATAATACAAAATCCATACAAATATGTTACGAAAATAATAGAAAAAATTGCTTTCAAAATCTTTTTCTCACAGGCAGTGGGTTGAATAAAAAAAAACACAAATATGCAAGTAAACATTGATTTTCTATGAGAACAAATAAAATACCGTTACCTTCTCCAAACACTACTGAAACCATAGAAAGAACCACATTTTTTCACTATATATATATATAGGGATACATAATTTGAAAACCACTTCTTAGTGCGAAAACCATGTAAAAATCATGTAAAAAAAGTATTTTTTTTGAAATTTTTTTTACAGGTTTGTAACACTATTGGGCACATTTTTGTAAAAAAAATAAAAAAAGCGCCGACCAAATATTTTTAAAAAAAATATTTTATAAAACCATGTAAAACATACGTAACAAAACGTAAAAAAATTTCGTCAGATCTAATGAAGAGTTACGTATGTTTTACATGGTTTTATAAAAAAAAATTTTAAAAATATTTGGTCGGCGCTTTTTTGATTTTTTTTATAAAAATGTGCCCAATAGTGTTACAAACCTGTAAAAAAAATTTCAAAAAAAAAACGTTTTTTTACATGATTTTTACATGGTTTTCACGGTTTTCGTACTAAGAAGTGGTTTTCAAATTATCTATTCCCTATATATATATATATATAGTATCTAATAACAATCATTAGAATAAAAATATCTTGTGAATATTGTGGGTAAAATAATAATTTGAGGGTAAAATTTAAAAAAAAGGAAAAAAATTACTATTCATATTGCTTTGCTTTTTAATTATATAGTATAATTTATAGACACTTTGGTATATACTGAATATCATGTCAATTTTTCAAATATTACTAATTTTTATGAAGAGCGTATATATTGTTGATGTGGATGTTGACTGAAACTCATGTTATAGTTTATTATTATTTAAGTATTTCATAGCTATACATGTGGTTTATTTTTTATGTTCAGGTTATAAACAAGTTAGTCTTGGATTCTAGATTTAGATTGTACTATACTTTATAAGTCTCGTTTGTTTTTTCTTTTTACACAACCAATACTCATGGATTTGAGAAGACCCGAGATGCATATATATCAAATGCTACTATTTAGGCTAGTACCTTCTCATTTATATCAGGTTTCATATGTCAAATATAAGCCCATTTGGGTGCACGCATATAATATATATATGTATGGGCCTTAAGGGACAAAAGTAAAAGTGCACTAATTTTAACGTTATTTTAGTTATTTGTGAAAATAACGTTAAAATCATTGGGATGATCAACTTCAAACGATAACTTTGAGCCGGGGGCTCTTTCGGAGTAGCATCTCTATCCCAATTGGGATAGGGGTAAGGTTTATATCTATCCTCTCCCCAGACCCTACTGAAAAGTGGGAATATACTGGGTAAGGTTGTTGTTGTAGTATATGCCAACTATTAGGGCTATTCACGAGCCGAGCCGAACCGAGCGAGGTTATGCTCGTGCTCGGCTCATTTTCAAACCGAGCGGCTCGGCTTGGTTTGGATTTACAGAACCGAGCCAAATGTTGTGCTCGTTACTCGGCTCGTTTTAAAACCGAGCGGCACGGCTTGGTTCGGTTTTGCTCGATTTAATAAAATTTAATGCCACGAGTAACTACCAACTGCCATCTAGTTGGTTATTATAGTTACATATCAACACTCATATTAGCAGCTAATAATTTCAAACCACAAACAATCAAATTTAAGATTAAAGGAAGCCATGTTCGGTTGCAATAATCTCAAGCAATGACATAATTTTTTCAAAACATAATCCAAGTAGTGTAAACCTATAAAAACACATACAAACATCCATACTAGTCCAAGTAAAAAGATCACGGTTGGAAGTAACAAATGGCTGAGTATTGGACATTCGGGAATTAAATTCTAACGTGAAAAGTGAAACAAATGGATCCGGGAATAAGATTTAAATTTTTGAGTATTGGGTATTTGCCTATTTGGATATTGGGTCTTTTGAAAGTAGTTTAAATATAAAAATATTATATTAGTTATACATTAATAAAATATTATATATGTATATATATATATATATAATTCAGTTATACTTTAGCAAACGAGCCAGCCGAGCGACTATCCGAGCGAGCAACGAGCGAGCTTACCTTGGCTGTGCTCGGCTCGTTTAAAACAGAGCGAAATTCGAATGAGCTATTTCTGAGCTTTTTCCGAGCGAGCGACGAACGAGTAATGAGCGGCGAGCGATTTGAACAGCCCTACCAACTATGACCAATCTATGTCATAGTTGATAACGGAATGAATATTTTTATTTTTTAGAACTATGAATTACCTATGACTATTTTGACTTTGTTAAGTTAATATGAAAGAGTAATTAGTCGTTAGGTTTGATTGTAACTCATGTAGATTTCATCCATCCTACTTATTTTTACACATATTCCAATTCCATAATAACATACATTTTATAAGGTAAGTTATCTCATTTATATGTTTTATCAAGTCATAAAATATATGTGTTCATCAACAATAGCTGACCATTTCATTTGTTTTTTATGTAATTAAGAAATGAGTTATGCAAGAATATACCATGTACAAGTAGAGATTGCTTAATACAATTTTTAGACATAAGGACATATTTTGAAATCTTCAATTTGTATCTTAAGACACTATTGTATCATGTTCCAGATATTAAATGCATGTTAGCATTTATTTTGAGATAACGTGCTCAATGATTCAGTTTCGTCATACACCTCGCATTCCGCCTTAGGAATGTTGTATATTCTAGTGTAATTAGATGTAAAAGAATTTTAAAGAGTAAGAGGGGTGGAATGCACGTTCGCTTAAAGATTTCTGAACTTCTAACCAAGCGAGGGGGGTCAAGGGGGTTGTGCAGTTGTGCCCCCTTGCAGGCTGCCCCTGGATATTACCCGAAACGTTTAACCTGCATGATGGATATTACCCGCGGAAGTTAACCGCAAGTAACTACCATTTTCTTCTGGCATTAAACACATAAAGGCATTACAAAATTCATATCAAATACATATTTATCGGATTATCTCTTAATCAAATTTCTTGAACTCGAAAGGGTAGAGATATTGATTTCAGATAGTGATTTAATACACGATCCAATAAAATCTAAGTGTTTATTACCGAATTTCTCCAACATGTGACAATCCTATTTTCTCATTACGCGGTTACGTTCTGTTGAGGTGTAAACATTGTTGTTAATTGCATGTGAATTGTTTCTCTCTCAATATGCACCTTTTGCCACATAAGGTTCACAGATTTCTGAATGAATTTGCTCAAAGACTCCTCCTTTAGCTCTTCATGAACTCTTTTTAGAAACATCAAACATGCTTTCTTTATTGCTTTCCCACTAGACACTTGTACACACTCCCTTGTTAACTTTAAATTTAGGTAGACATTCTACCATCCCCTTTTGTTGTGCGTGTCTTCGTTCATGTTTTACTTAGATTTGAACTTATGGCTTGCTCAATTAAGGGAAACATAAACTTACCCAGTATATTCTTATTATTCAGTAGAGTCTGGGAGAAGGATGTACATAAACCTTACCTCTATTCCAGTTGGGATAGAGAGGCTGTTCCGAATGAGTCCCTGATTCAAAAGTTTGTATGGCTTGCTCAATTAAGGGAAACATAAACTTACCTAGTATATTCTCACTATATAGTAGGGTCTGGGGGAAGGATGGACACAAACCTTACCCCTATCTGGATAGAGAGGCTGCACCGAAGGAGTCTTTAATTCAAAAGTTTGTTTGGCTTCCTCAATTAATGGAAACATGCAATTTGAAATCATAAAAGTTTGTAGAATCAGACCTTTGTGGATGATAGATCTTGGATATGTTCATGGGTGGATCTAGGTAAGAGATAGTGGGTTCACGGGAATCCACCGTGCTTCGACTCGTTACTAGGAAAAAAAATTTCGAAAGAGTTAAACAATAGGGTGAACCCATCAATATTTTAGGAGTGAATCCCGAGTACAATTTTGCCCCAAAGGTAAGGTGAACATATAAAGACTTTTAAGAGTTAATCATTAATGTAATTTTTACATCAATTTGTCAACTTGATTGAGATAAGCGCTCTTTGTTACAGAAATCTCGATAATCAAAGCTTAGATTTCTATATGATCGTGTTAAAATCATTTTCCGGTCATATAAACTTAGCAAAGAAAATGGTAGTTATTGGTGGTTAAACCCTCGGGTCAAGTTAATTTTGATCATATAAACTTAGCAAATTTCGTTTAGGTTTAGGGGCGCTGTCCCGAATACTACAAGGGCGCTGCCCCCTTGACTCATGCCTGCTGACTAGCCAGCGGGACCACCACCTTGGACCCGCAAGGGCCTATGACCCGCTTGATCTAGAGTTCATAAATCTTAAACGAAAGTGCACTCTGCACCTCCGAACTCTTTAATGACGATTTTTCTAATTTTAATCATTGACTTAATATATCACACCGTTATTACGCGATGAACATTACAAGACCCAAATCGCCATCCCGACCCGATTTCTTTTGTCCAGTTCTATAAAATTAAAACGTCTGAAAATAGCGAACCCACTGAAAAAATTTCCGGGTCCGTCACTGGATATGTTGAATTGAATGAGAAATGATACTTCCTTTTCTTGGAGTTGTTCGATATTAAGTATATAATTGTTGGGTTCTAGTACGTAGTAGACGTCCTGTACCGTGTATTCAATCTCGTTTAGTGTATTGGAAGATGAAGTTTGGGTGAAAATGATGATTGACAGCAACGTTGTGGGACAAATGGTCATTCATAATTATTTTTTCCTCAAAAAGATTATTTGTAATATTATTTTACCTAATTAGATACAAACCTAAGACCAATGAAAATACAAGTTAAAAAACATCTTCCACTTTTTTAGTGTGATATTATTGGATGCTTTTGTCTGTGTCCTGCTGCCTTACGACAAAAGAATATAATAAGAGCAACAAATGACACCAACAATTGTTCATATGTAAACGAATTTCTTTAAACCCAGCTAACTCGCATGCTCTTTAATCTTACTAATAAATTTAAACATTTTAATTGCAACCTTTTGCAATTTAATGTTTGATCACAAGTTTTCCCATTTTGCCAGCTCCAACTACCACCATATTTAGGTCTTGTTTGCAATTCGTGCATATAATGTATGTATGTTGTAGCCCTCGATGGACAAAAGTAAAATCGTCATAATTTTAACGTTATTTCACTTAATTTTTGTGAAAATAAGGTAAAAAAACGTTGAGTTGATTATCAAGCATCATGAGACCATCGGGAGTCTCATTGGAAGCAATCTCTCTAATCTTACATGGTAGAGGTAAGATTGTCTAGTAAAAGGATATATTGAGTACAATGATGATGCTCATTACAGAAAAAACAACTTGCTATACGTTAGATGAGTTTTGGTATTCATAGGTAAATAGATAACAAATGAATTTAACTAGAAATAAGGACCCGCGCGTTGCGGCGGTGTTGTTATATAGATAAGTTTATATGGTTGTAGCACCTTGAATGTATTGAACTTCCTTTTAAAGGATAATGCATCACATTCTTCTCTTTAGTTTGCAGCTAATGACAATGAGACATTAGAATCATATTTATTTGACTCCGTCCCCCACGATCCAAAGATGGAAATCTTCAACAGATTCAAGTTTGACAAATAACATATGAAACTAATCAAAAGAGTGATGTATTTCAAAATTAGCCTAACCGGAAGTCGGTTAGATATTAAACCTGCACAAATTATCAATTTGGTAATGCCTGCAATAACTACAGCAAAAACTAACAATTCCATACCTCAAATACACATATTAAGCAAATAACTTCGAAATCAATCATCGAAGAGAAAATCCACATAGAGCTACTACCATTTGCCACGCAAATCCATAACTTAATCAAGCTCCTGGATTGATTCTAACAAAACCCGAAATTAGGAAACTAACTACGAACATGAAACTAAAAGGGTACTTTCATTTTGTCTAACTATAAAAATGACTAACGGTTCCAGAATCAAATGAGCATCTGAAGTTAAGGCACAATAACCCAAATTACACCTAAAATTGTAGATATACCGTGAGATTAATAGGTTCCCTTAGTTTAGAGCTCGTATCACTTGCATATGTAGAACCTACAATGTTTTAGTATGTATAGCTTGAAACTGCACATGTACGCCTGAAATCTGTTCTAGAGGCTTCACCTCACCTTGCTCTCATCCTTCGAAACCTAAGGTTGGTTTTATCCAAATGACTTGATTCCATATTTATTAAGCACATTTATATAAAAATAAACTATAAAAATATAAAATAAGACCAGATAACTACAACATAAATGAAAAGATTTTGCTATTTTGAAACATGTGGCCGCATGTATCTTCAAGAAGTAGAGAAAACTGAAAGCTTACCTGCCAACATCCCCTGCTTTGGCTAAATCAGAATTAACACTAAAGCAAGGAACAGAAGCTTTTGTCTTCAACATGTAGGAGCTTCAATCATGATAATTGGTGATCCTACTTGTAGCAAATAAAAAACTTTTGATGGATCTATTAATTCATACATAATTATACCAAAACAGCTCAGACAAATCATCATCATCGCCAGCAACTACGACTCATTTTACCTACCCATTACGATTGTAATATTACCATATACGTTAGGCTTTTTGAAACCCACACACACCATAGGCGCGCGATGTAGCTAATCACAGACAACAGAGCAAGAGAACATATAAATGAGTGCACGTAAAGCTACGGGATCTCCCGCAACGTCACCGGAAATCCACACCATCATCAGTCAACATGCATCACAGATGGTTAAACAATCAGACACAGCGGAGCAAGAGAGACAACGATGGGTCTCCCTCGCAACATCGCCACACTAATCGTCGCCTCGGAGCCAGGATCTCCCGCAACGTCACCGGACTCCCACCCCATCATCAGTGTACACGCATCGCAAACGGATACCGATACAACGATGGTGAAACACCATCGGACGGTCCGGAGTAGGAATAAGGACCGGCGGCAGAGAGGCAACGCGTCTGAGAGAGGATAAGAACGTTGCCGGAGGTAGATCCAGAGAAACAGAGAGAATGTCAACCGAAGATAGAGAGGCGGGGAAACGGTATGCTATGGAGATTGTACGTAAAGCATAGTGTGTAGTAACAAAATGAACAGTAGTTATGTAAGGAGTAAAATTTTTGGTTTTTTTATATATATATATATATATATATATATATATATATATATATATATATATATATATATAAATTTTGACATAATAAATCATACATCTTTGGGTTATTGAGTATGGTATAAATCAGTATTCTTCCATCTTAGATATTTGCCCCTCTATAAGTTCACTCATCACCAAATACAGTGAAAAGAAATTTACGAATCAAATAACTTCCAACTAAACAAACATGATTAATGTTATACCTGGGATTTCTCCATCTTGGATCGAATTTTGTCTTCTAAAATGGAAATTTCCATCTCCAGTCCAAAAATCCGGTTCAATGCGTGCATATTTTCAATTATCTCATCCAAAGATCGACCTTCGGTCTCATCACATCTCAGATGCTGCATTGGACCATGAAGTAGCTTGTTTACTATACCCTTACTTAATTCATGAATAGCTTTCTGGTTCTTCTTAGATATATCACTTCCCATTTTTGCTAAACATTTTTCCATTTCACTTGTTCTAATTCTTTCAGCGTATGCTCTAAGTTTCTTGATTGTTGGAACTGTTTCTAGAGAATCTTTCCAAGCTTCAAATTCTCTCACTTCATCTGATATGATTAGTTGAGCTTCTTCTGCCTTGCGTAAACGGTCTTTTTTATTGGCTTCCACAACTTCCTTGAGATCATCCACATTGTAAACACGGGTTGTTTCCAACTCTGAGACACATGATTCTACGTTTCTTGGAACTGATATATCGATGAACAACCTTTGTGTTGGTGCTTTACATAGTGTCTGAACTTGATCTTTAGTAAATAATAAGGTTTCAGAAGCCGTGCAGGTAAAAACAACATCAGAATTTGAAGCACACAACATTAGCTCTGAGAAAGGTTGATAAATGATTTCAACATCTTTATACTCCTCGCGTATGGCAGATACCCTATCTTCAGATCTATTCACAACCACCATCTTTTTGCAACCTTTTGCAATTAAATGTTTGATCACAAGTTTTCCCATTTTTCCAGCTCCAACTACCAACACTGTTGAAGAATCATAAGAATTGTTTGGAATCTTCATTTGGGCAAGTTCAACAGCTGCTGAACTGACTGAAACTGACCCTGAAGAGATATTAGTCTCAGTTCTGACCCGTTTCCCAACGGTGATTGCATGCTTAAACAGCCCGCTAATCTTCCTATCAAACCCAGGGACTCCTTGTCCTACTTTTACAACGTGTTTTACTTGAGAAAGAATTTGACCCTCTCCAAGAACAAGGGAATCAAGGCCCGCAGATACTTCAAACAGATGTTTCGTGGCCTCTTTTTCATACAACAAGAATTGATGTCGTCTAATATCAGAAACAGGAACGCCACTAACCTGCATTTGGAATATGTAATTATAGGTTAATTCATTTATAATTCAATACACGAAGCAAGGGCTGCATATTATTAAGTGGTTAGTACCTTTGACATCCATTCGGTGATTTCTTTAACACCACGATGTTGGGAGAGTGCTACAGCATATATCTCCATCCTATTGCAGGTGCTAAGAACAGAAGCTTCTTCTATGTGATTTAAAGCACATAATTCACTAATTGCTTGAGGCAAATCTGCTTCTGGAATGGAAAGTTTCTCACGGATTTCAACTGGTGCTGTATGGAAGCTAAGCCCAACCACCATAATACCACTCTTTTCCTTTGTATATCCTATATCAGACACATACAGATCAATGAATGAGTATAAGAGCATAAACAAACCTTTCAAATGAAAAAAAAAAAGGAAGGAAGCAAAACCTACTAAAAGAAAGATCATAAAGTTAAGAAATTTAAAATTTTAATGATACAATAGTTAAAGAAATCATAGATCATATCTTTAGGGTATCGCGTAATAAATTAAGAAGCATGAATTAATTGACAAACAAAAGAAAATTTACCCCCTATAGGTGTAGTTCCCCCTGTGTTTCTAGAGAAACATTATGTTGGTATTGAGATTTTTAACTATTAGATATTACGTAGTATTAATAATTAATGTAAAGAAATAATGGCTGTTTCAACAGATAAAACAAAAATTATTCAAGCATATCAATTTAAATCAGAAGATCTAATGAATTAGTGTCTAAAATTGCAGAACTCACATCTGTATTTTTCAAAAGAGAATCATATGAAGAATCATTCATACAATGATACAAATCATAACAGAGGCATTCGTGAAATGATTTCTACGCATTCTTTCCTTTGAAGATAAGAAAAGCACCAAACATAAAAGGCAATGCTCATAACCTCATTATGCAAACCTTAGGGTATCAGTTTTTGATCATGTTTTATCAAAATTGCAGAAGAGAACAACTACCAAGCTTCGATTGAATCAATTAAAAATCTAGCTTACTTATCAATAACATTACCTGAGGCAAAACAATCAAAAAACAATTACGACCAGAATACCCTAAATTCAAATAAAAAACTCACTATCAGCCGCAGAGGTCTTTAGAAGCTCAAGCGCAGATAAACTGGAAGAATTAAGCAACGATCGAGATTCTGAATTCGACTGTGCCTCGCATCTGATGTTTCCACACCCTGATCGTGTAACAGAACTCAGTGTCCCAACAGTAACCGGCTTAAAATTCACACGAACCCGAGAACCGACACAAGCCAAAGACGAAGAAGATGCGGTTGAATTATAATTGAGATTGATCATCATACTGGAATCAGGAAGAACAACAACAGAATTAACGAAACGACTCGAAATCACCGGCATTGAAGAGAAGTCAGAGCTCTGAAAAACCCTAGAAATTGATGAAATTAACGGAGCAGGTGGTGGTGGGTGAGGCTGAATATATAGAGAGGATTAGTTAAACGGAAATGGAGATCGAGATCGTCAATTTGAATGGGTTGAAGTGGTGCTGTGCGACATCTTTGACCAAACTGGAAGATGATCGTTTGGCCCCCACACGCCTGCTATGAAAGAACTGTTCAGCGTCGAGAACGTGATTGTTTGACTTTTTTGAGAGTTGACCATTATTCATGGACCGGGTTATTGGTATGGCCTGTATTTAAAAAAAGGGTCATACGATACAACTCATAATTATGGACACAAGTAGCTCATTTTGTAAAGTTTTTATCTCTTGAAATTGAAGTATTTTAAGATTATGAATTTAAACTTGGAGAAACAAATATTTTAATTTAAATTATTTTAAAAATATAAAAAATTTAATTTATACCATTTTTAATGGCTCTGGTTATAGAAACCGTGCTTAATACATGTTAACAGAGGCGTATATCTTGATATTAACGTGGTTTGAAAAGAGGGTATGGGACTATGGGGTAATTTTAATTTTTTGATTTGATGAAGCTAACATTCTAAAATTAGTATAATCCAAATTCCAAAATATTTTGCATAGATGGGGAAGACAAATGGATTTGAATGGAGGACCACTTGGGTATCTTCTTGGTTCATTCACTTAGAGGAGTTGTTATCAAGAAAGGATTTGTTTAGAAAGATCCGTTATTATTGTACCTATATGAACAATGTTTCATAACCAGGTTAGATATTAAACCTAATGTTTTACTGGTTTACTGTTCGAATAGGATCGGATTCAAGAATCAGATAACATTTTAAATACTTAAAGTATCAAAAAACATTATAGATTATAAAAACATAATTAATGTTTAAACAAACATAATTATGCTTGAAACATATAGTATTTGGTTTTAATGTTTAATTTTTTGGATTTTAGAGGGAAAAAATCTAGTCCGATCATCATCATCTCGTTAGCCGGTTCGACTGAGAGTAATCCAAACAGTGGCGAAGCTTGGGCCAAGTGAGAGGGGCGGAAATTTTTGAAACACAAAATACATGTTAATTTTTGAAGCAATGGGACGAAACCACTATTTTTAACTAAATATAACATTTCGGCCAAAAAATTAACAATACGGACGGAAAAAGACCTTGCCCCTATTAAACTTCGCTCCTGAATCCAAACACCTTATTTTAAACTGGTTGCCCCACCGGCTTCCAGTCCGGTTTTAGTATGATGGCAATGATGATTTTATATGTTTATTTCGAAATATTTTATAGGTAATTAAACATCATGCAAGGGACATGAAATGTCATGTTGTGCTAATTATGTTTCCACATTTTATAAAATATAAGGTATTGTCGTTTGAGTAGTAACAGAATAAGTGAATCGAAAAAAAATTCATTTTCTAATCATATTATCTCCACGCAATAAGAATTAACTACTCACATTTGATTAATTTAACTATGTCAAAGTTGATGGTAGAAACAGGATCAAAGTTTTTTTTTTCAGTAGTCATTATAATTTTTCTTATCTAACGAACTACAAATCAAAAGTCAAACTAATGGTTCTTTCAAAAAAACAAAACAAAACAAACTAACCAACCAATTACATTTACCCGATGTAACGGATTTTCTGGATTGATCAAACTGGTCTAATATCCACTAGAGTATGAGTTAAATAGCAAAAAAGAAGTAGAGGGCTTGAAATACTGGATATATATCGACTAACGTGTCATCATCATACTTAGTGTATCTCATTATTAACAAAGCTAAAAAAGAGATGTTGCTTCTGATGATATCCACAATCAGTGACGGACCTACAAATTTTTTTTATAGGGGTCGGAAATTTGTCTAGATAATTATTTGTCATTAAATATTTTTTCTTGGACCAATTCGAACGAGATCGGGTTGGATCACCCAGAAAATGATGAAACTAAATTAAATCACAAATAGATAATAAAAGTACGCCAAATCATCTGGTTGATTAGAATGACTAATGATATTATAAAATTGGTTTTCTTTCAGCAGGATTCGATTGAATACTATTCAAACCAACAAATTCAATATTCAACTAAGTTTTATTTTGAAAAATGGTTCCATATTACCTATATATATACAAATTATACATAAATCAACTAAGTTTCTAATTATGCTAACAAATTTCAATTTTTGAAATTATACAATAATCGCTTAATCTATAAATTGCGTTGTATACAAGTTACTGTTTCAGTTTATTTTTTGGGAAGAACCGAAAATAAATTATGATAGTTAAATTCAATCACTTGATATACAAATTGGGTCTTATTTTTTTTAGTTGGGCTACGAGTGATTAGGTATTAAGTTAAATTATAAATTGTTAATTGGGTTTAATAATAGGTAATGCATATTGTGTTATTTGGTACCATTTTATAAGTTTTGGTTTTAAAATAGTTTTAGAATGAGCTTTATTTGGACTGTCAAATTTTTATGGGGGTCGGGGGGAAAATTTCTTAAGGGTCGGTTGAGATCAAATCCTACATATAACATTAAAAATAGAAAGTTCATGGGGTCGGTCTCCTCATAGGCTAGGTACGCCTCTGTCCACAGCTCATGATAGATAATTAACCAACCAACCCAATGTTTTTAACTTTATTTTACAAGATTAAGTAAACTATTAGTATATATAATTTTACCTTTGCTCTTTAAAAGCCGACAGATACATATATGATATACTATATGTGTTAACCGCAAATGGGCCAATATCATTAGAACTAAATGGTGATTCATAAAGAACAACATGTTTATTTTATTATGTAACAAGATGATAGATATCATGTAGATTATAACAACTTAACAAGCGTAGTGGCACAAACATGGTGCGGTAGGCAACACTGGTTCCACGCATCTTCCAGTGCCATTCTTGAACCGTTTAGAACATCTTTCGTTGCAACAACCCGTGAGGCACTCGTGGCTGCATAAACCCTGTGTAGCCTTGCAAGTCTTTAGCACCGAATGGCTAGTGACACCAAACTTTCTCATCGGTCTGCCTCTAATGCTGGTCCATTTTGTGGTTCCAAACACCGGCACAGACGAACTACTCACTTTTAAACTTGACACGTTATAAGTATGGAATGTGACACTAATCCTTGACCTGGTGGAACCTAGTGGCCTTTTCTTTTCGGATCCCGACACTTGTACCCGAAAAAACATGAAGATAAAAATGTCGTTAGAGTTGCGATCAAGCCCAAAATATTAAATTATGTCTGGCAAAATGGACGGGTCAAGCTTTTCAAGGGTCCAAGACAAATACAAAAATTGAGGTTTTTTTTGTATATAATTTTTTTCCTGCGATAAAAAACTAAAAAACATAAACAACTTTTATTTTGTCTTTATTTACAAAAGATTACTTATAATTACAGTTAACAAATGATAATTATAAATGAGATAAACAAGAGAAGGCTAGAAAGTGCAATACCTAGTGATAATATTTTTATTATACTGTCATATTTGTTAATCAGCTTGTTATTACCACTTGAAACCTTGTCTAAATCTTTCATTTGTACCATTAATTAAAGATTTATTACAACGTCAAGTAAATGTGAAACAAAAACGCTGAAAATGTAACTATTTAGAAAGAGTGGACCTTAAATAAACTTTATCTTTTGTGAGATAAGTAGATTTTAATTTTTTTCATAATCAAAACAAGAAAATAAAACGATAAACTAAACATAACTTGAATGGTTGGAGCCCAAAAAATGTGGAGACCCTAGGCAATTGCCTCTAAATTAATAAATGGGAGCCGACCTTGGGTTTGGTAACCTTGGGTTTGTTAACGGGTGAGAATAGGTGCGGCTCGGGATGAGTTTTAAGCAAAATAAGTTTGGGTTTAAATATATCATTTTATAAAACATCAATTTCACTTAAGTTATAATGAGTTGTAATTGAACAAATAGTTTATTTGAATAATTTTTAATAATTTTGTCATAAAATATGTTATTTATCATGTTTACTTGTTATGATCCATTATATTCACATACTTTTTAAATTACTCATTTTGACCCTCATTGTGTAAATGTGTTACCCATTTCAACTCATTATATCTTATAATGCTACCCATTTCAACCCAAATGAAATATTTGTTGGCCCAAATCTTCCCATATTTATTGATATAGTTCAAGATTGTCAGGTATACGTTAAATCATAAAACTCAATTAATAGAAACAAAGTTAAGATTGATTTACCAAGAAAACATGCAAGAAGTAGGAGGAGAATGATGAGATGCAAATGAGTTGAAGTGGCCGCCATTGCAATCTTCAGCAAAACTAAACGTTGCGTGTATATATTAGCAGAAATGATGATGATGTGATTTCGTCTCACAACATGGCCTACACATTTTCTTTTATAAAAAGCAACAAGATTCGTAATCTCGTATGTGCTTTTCGGTGCTAAATATTCTCCGTCGTTTATATAAAAATTAAGGTCCTTTTTAATATTTTATTATAATTAAAAAATCTAACATTTGAATTGCTAAGATAATAACTGGCACGTATCAAAGACATTACAGTCTAGCGGTATCTTGGCGGTGGGATAACACTCAGAAACCAAATGAACATGGGTTTGAATCTCACTAGGGTTTTCTTAAAGTATTGAGTTTCTCTCATAACGGGTGACTTGGTGGTGAATATGTCGGGTGGTACTGCTGGTGGTACGATGATATTTCAGTGGTCCATCAATGATTCAAAAATTTAGCCGTTCAAAAAAATAACTGGCACGTTATTATTTTAGTCTTATAAAAGTAGGGGTTCATTAGGACGGATTATGAGTTATTCGGATTTCCATCAATGATCCAAACATTTAGCCGTTCAAAAAAATAACTGGCACGTTAATATTTTAGCCCTATAAAAGTAGGGGTTCATCATGATAGATTATGAATTATTCGGTTCCTTCGAATCAGGTTATTCGGATTTGATTTTTTTCACCTCGACCAGAAGCCCGACCCAACCCAGATTGGGTCGAATCTCATTTGGTGCCCAAATCTATCCGAATAAGGATTTGGTTCGAGTTCAAATAAATTGGAAAAAACTCGAACAACTTGAAAGATCAATATGTATCTGAATGAGATGGTCTAATATTTATTTAAAGATTGGGGTTGGGCCGATTAGGTGAATGGCCTAGTCCCATAGTTTATCAATTTATTACTTTTTAATCTACTTAATCATATATTCGAAAAACCCGAACAACATGAATTTAACAAAACCTTATATATTAATCCAATTTGATTATCAGAATACCTATTTTGGGTTCGGACGTATCCAACCCAAACTGTTATTCGAATCAATTTTTGAGTTTCATACGCGTTTCAAGTTTCGATTTTACTTTTTTGGATTTTTGAATTTTTTAATTTTTTGAACACTTTTAATAAAAGTTATCTTGTTACATAAAATACGGTCATTTTAGCTTTCAAATTAGTTTCACAAGACTTTAATATTTACATATATTCAAGTCCTAACCTAACCAATATTAAACAAAAATACACACTAATTAGAATTACACTTCAAGAACTTTAATTATAACCGAAAAATATTACTCAAAAGACCGATTAATAACTTTCTATCTTTTATTGAAATAACTATGACTTGGCTATGCTATTTATACACTTCACAAAACTTTGAACAACAAGCTACTTAATAATCTATGATTTTAATATTTTTAATCTAAGAGATAAATCAATTTGCACCCTTAGACTGTAAACACCAACTTGAGGACTTAATTTGAATTAGATAATTATCCTGTAATTACCCTCCTAACTTTTTAATCGAATTATGCACTTCTTTAACACCAAACATGTAATTATTATTCTTTATCTTGATTATGAGAGGCTTGTCGCGATCTTTTGCAAGTGTTTTTTGGGCTCTACTTAGCTTGAACAAATACTTGCTTTTTTTACAATCATTACACATCCTTACTTGGGTTTGAAATTCTTTGTTGAATTTTGTTTTAAACTCTTGAAAAACAACATAAAACACTATGAACGGAGCAAATTTTCATATCTAAAATAATATGTATAAAGTTACCCAATTTTAAAATGCATGCGTAAAATTGTTCAGTAGAAAAACATTATATACAAATTTAAAATATTTATTATTATGTTTACTATTGAAAAACGTTATTAAACGCTCATTCATGACACATGAAAAAACAATATAAGAAGTTTCATGAACACCCAATTAAGGTCATTTTTTTTAAATCTAACAATATCATACTTGTTAGAAAGATAAAAAAGTTTAACATTTGGTATAATTTATTTAAAAAAATTATTAACATATAATAGTTACAAACATTTAAAAAAAATTGCATGTGACTTGCATTTGTAACATTCTTTCTTCATTTTGACATATATGTCATTTGACATTACATGTGACTTGCATTTAAAACATTTTTTCTTCATTTTGACATATATATCCTTTAAGCCAATGTAGATATGTCTCTATCTTGCGGTTTCCTCCTAACGAGTCGTACATTAGAGGACCTAAGAGTTTATCACGTAAGTCAGTTAATATACTTATCAAACATAAATTATATCAACAAAACGGCCCCCACTTAATCACAGGTTTTAGACGGGCAAAAAAAGCATATTCCGGCATTTTAGACTTTTCATTTCTTTGAAATCCTATCTCCGTCTCTACTATTTGACAGCAAGTGAGGGACTAATCATAAATAAGCTGTATCTTAGAGGACTAAAAGTATAAGTTATGCTGCTAACCTCAATTAGCTGATAACAGAATTTCCCCCCTTTTTGTCTTTTGAGTTGAAACGATTTGTTCTGCAATTCTCTGCTCTCTCTGAAGAAGATGGAGCAAAATTCAAGATTTGACAAATATGCAAAGGCCAAAATCGAAGCGCCATGTGATCGCTTGCCTAAAGCTCTACTCAAATTTAACAGGGATCCGTCTTCCGGTGAACTTTGCTATATGAAAATTTTTGGTAAGAAGTTCAATTTCACTTTAATTTAGTAACGATCATCGATTAAATTGTGTTTCAAGCTTTACTGGAAGTTAATATGATCCGCCAATCTTTGTGTTTGAAGCTTACCGAAAGTTAATACTGATCCGCAAGTTTTTTTGTGTTTGAAGCTTTACTGAAAGTTAATGTTGATCTGTATCTTGTTGTGTTTTTGTATTATAAATTTTAATTTCAAGTACTTCGTACTGATAGATGTTGGTTTCTCTCTTTTCTGGTGAGGTTTCATGAAAAATTTGATGTTCATTTGAAGAAATTTCTGTTGTGCTCTGTTTTTAGCGAATCAATATGCAATTAGGTTTTATATAGATCTTATACATTATATTTAACAGTAATCTTTTATAAGATATATTAATTGATTTTGTCACTTAAATGTTATAATCAACGTTTTATTTCGAGTGCTTTTTGAAATCAGTGTTTGCTGGATATATGCATATCTTGTTGGATGTTCATATCAGTAGTCTGATTTATCTTATCTATTTGATTCACTATATCATCAAAAATTGTAATCAATGTTTTATTTCAAGTAATTTAGAAATCAACCTTTGCATTCAGGCTATATGCAAATAGTGTTGGTTATTTGTATCAGTATTCTGATTTGTTGTATGTATTTCGATCAATTTATCACCAAAATTGTTGTAATCAGTGTTTCTCCATGTAAAATGATTATGTTAAAAAATGTTTGAGATTGTAGAATTGTTGATTAAGAACAAACCTTTGGGATTTATAGCGTCTAGAGGTATGTGTATCTTTTGTGTTTGAGGTCACTTGTGGAAGATGTTTACATGTTATTCTCTTGGAAATATCTAGTTTGAAGGACATGTGAGCTACTGAGATCCTGCATCCTCTCACCTCTGTTGTTGTTGGAAATAAGATCACTGATGTGTGCTATGTGTCTTTTACATTTTACCAAAAAGTATCGATGTATAAGCATAATATCACATTCTCGTGATCAGAAGATGATGCTCAGAAACATAAGCATATAGCTGAGGAAATGGCTGCAGGAGCAAAATTAGATAGGAAAGTATACAGGATTCGCAATATGGAAGTAAAATACATCACACTTTTTATTTGTTTCCTAATAAGGACCCAATTTTCCTTTTTTCTTTCTTTTAATTAGTACATATATTTGCAGCTGTCGAAAGCAATTGGAGATGATTTTGAAGATATGCAGCTGATTCACAGAGTCTCAAAAGCCACGATTGGGCTAATAGTTGATTCTGAATGTGATCGCCATACTCATTCATTTCTTGACTTGATGGGTACTGTTGCACAGGTTAAAATGGCCGAAGAACTCATCCTAGACAAAATCCTAACGGTTAACCACCATCTATTTCATGTTTGCATATATGTTGACCACTAGATATTGTTTTTCGAATACAGAATCAACTCTTACACAATCCAAAACTGCATGCAGACTTATGAAAGCCCGGTTTTTCCAGTAATTTTGATGCCACCAACTGTTTACGGGCATGAAATTAAACTCCACATGGACAAGGTGATCCATTCACACTCTAATGAACTCATAAAGTAGGGTCTGGATCAAACAATCTGTCATTTAATTATTTTGTGGTTGGGAGTCCTTTTTGCTTGTATATAGGTTGACCGCCTCCTTGGGGAAAATTGTGAAAATATCTTGGCAATGGAAGTAGTTTCTGGTGCTTGGATGCAGGTCCGTTACTTTATTTGCACATATTGACATATAACAAATAAACAAGTTCAAAATTTGTTTTTAAACCGTGTGTGAATGTTCAGATTGATGATAAACCTCCTCCTGGTGGTCCAAAACATGAGAGAACACTGTATATATATGGTCCTAAAGCACATGTTTACAAGGCTGTTTCGTTAGTTCACTCGCAAGTCTTTGGGGTGATATCTTATCTTAACTTATTTTAAGACTCCATCGGTCGGTTGGTTAAGTTGATTATTATTATTTATTGTTTTAGCCCGGAGAATGTCTTGAAGCGATAGAGGAACTGGATATGTTGTTTCAAGAACTTAGTTTTGATGAGATGATGGAGGGTATGAAACCTCGCACTCCTCAGATGTTTGACCTCCTGGGTGCTGATTCTGCTTCTGGGTCTGCTTCTGATTTGGGTTCGGGTTTTGGCTCTGGCTCTGGTGGTCAAACAGAAAAACAAAAGGAGCAACATGTTGAAGATAGAGATAAATCAGAAGGGAAGCATGAGGAGGATGTTGAAGAAGCTGTTTGTGGTGAGGAGCCCAAGGAATCTGTTGAGCAGCTAGATTAGGAAGCAGTGTTTGGTTCTCTCCCTTAACTCTGGTGCAAAAATTTTTTTACTACAGGTTTTTGCAGTTTGATACAAACAAGATATGCTACTCTTAGAGCAATATCATGAATTTAGTACATTGACTTTTATGTTTGGTTGCATGCTTGCTAAAAGAAATAATAACAAATGATTTTTCTCAAAATAATGGTTACTGTATTAACTAGCTTTATACCCGTCCGGTGGCCGGGTACATTAATGTCATAATGTAATTCCCACCTAAATAAATTGTATTGTAAATAAAAATTGTTGTGTTTAAGGCCAAAGTTACAAGTCATTTTTACGAGCTCATGTCACATCACGAATTTTCATTGAACTTCTACAATTGATCACAACTGACTTTCTTGCCTTTGTTAGTTCGGCTATCAAATCCTGGAGCCAGGAACCATAAAATTGGTCAAAGAGTATCACATACTGCAAAAAAACAAACAAATCAAACACGGTGCTAAAAAAGAAAAAAAATAACTGTTGCTCTTATTTTAGGAACACAAAATTACCGTCCGACAATGAGTGAAATATTTTGACATTAAGTTGCAAACATAAAATTTCCCGAAATCAATATCAGAAGTAAAACTAAAGAACCAACATTTTGAAAATTAAATATGTAATTAAAATTTTTGTTTTCTATTAAAAACAACATAACCACACTGGCTAATAAAGATGGGCATAATATAATCATAACAAAAAATTAACCGATAACCGTCCCGAGTCATAACCGATTTTAACCAAAACTAACTTTAACCGACGGTTATCATTATGCAAATTCATTAACCAATATATTTGGTTATGATTATGGTTAAGCCAAACCATTAACCGACTTTAACCAAACCGATTATTGTATATTTGTTTTTTTTTTGTGATGTTCTAGGTGTGTGTGTGTTTCTTCTTTTTTTTTCTTTAAAAATTATGTTGCAACTCAAGTATAGAAGGTGAGCTATAAGCCTATAACTTTTTATTGTATGAAAATATTATGAGTTACATGTGAGACTATATATATTTGAAGATGAGTTAGTGTTTACATGATTTTTTCACTCATTCTCAATCGTAAAAAAAGTCCTACGAGTTTTTCTTGGTTTTCAACAATTTCATTATCAACCAAATATAACCAAAACTGAATCACCGATCAATTGATTATAGTTATGGATTTATGATAAACCAAAGTAGCGATTTTGATTATGAAAATGGTCATAACCGCACCATACACACACACCCCTACTGGCTAAACAGTTAACCATTATATAAACCTTATTCACCGTTCCTTTTCCGTCAAAGAAAACTTTCAGTTATATTATCCGTTATTTCCAACCTTCTCCGTTATTTCCATATATATATCAATTTAACAATCCATTGTTACAGACATCGACATTTTCCATACCTCTTCATCTTCCCAATTTAACCCTAAAATCATTTTCTGTCTTATTTCTATTTACCAAATACGAGATCCCATACAATCTTCATCTTCCCATTCCTAACCCTAAACTTTATTTTCTGTTGGTATCCCTAAATCTTCATTCTTGATTATGGATTACACCACTTTAGGATCCCGTTTGTTTGTGGATGCCGGAATTTGGGGGAGGCGTTGCGGAGGATTCGTGAAGGGGCTGCAATGATCCGTACGAAAGGCGAAGCAATAACCGGTATTTTTTTAGATGATTTTACTGTTTTTGTTTGGTAATAATCTGTATATTAGGGTTTATAAGTTTGTTATCGTTCAGTCCAACATCGATATAGATTTGCTTTCAATTTTTGAAAGTGTTGACAACTTTGATTATGTCAATTGATACAACAAAAGTCAAAATTAGTTGATTCATTTGTATATTTTATTTTTCCTCAAAGATGAACCAATTTTTTATGAAAACAATTCCTTCCCATTTCTATATGATTGTTTGGTGTTAATTGTAAATACTCTGTATATAATTAGGGTAAATTTTTATGATAATATATTCGTTCCCATTTCTATATGATTGTTTGGTGTTAATTGTAAATACTCTGTATATAATTAGGGTAAATTTTCATGATAATATATACACATATTATTGTGAGACAACTACATCATAAAGACTTAACTTAAATTAAGCATTCCTATAAAGAAATTATATATTCAAATTTTATAGAAGTATTAAACATATTACACTGGTCATTTATTTTCATGCTACATTAATTTTCATTTTAGATTGTTCATTTTTGTTTATCTATGTTAAAGATCATAAATTTCCCACGTATTGTTTTCATCATGTTTATGTTTGAACATTGTTTTTAACCCTGCAATTAGAAACATAAAATGAACATCAATTAGACTGTCCAATGAAAAAATTAGACACTTTCAGTAAGTTTATGTTTTATTTTTTATTAACATTGCTTTGGGAAAAATAAGATATAAAAAAATGAATTACATTCCAATGAATAAATAGACCCTCACATTAAACTTATGAAATTAGCATATAAAATTGAATCTAATACTTTCAAATCATCCAAAACTTCAATTCAAAATATAGAGTGAGTTGAAAATATTGAACAATGTTCCTTTGTTTAAATACATTATTCAATCAATTGTATGTTACCTATTGCATAATGTATTATAAACACTCAAATATGTCAGCACAATTTTAGTAACACAACCTAAACAATTTTATTAATGCAACCTGCATCATATCACCCGCAACCTACATATCGCAAACCTTTTCAAATTGACACACATGTTTGATAGAAATCTTCAAATATAAAAACAGGACAACCATTTTAGTTAAGCATGCCTACCACATCACCTACAACCTACATAACAAAAGCACACAAATATAATCAATAAAACAAAACCAAAATTAAAGCATAACCTATAATGTAATTTTAACACTTGCCCCTATATAGGTTAGAACAGATATTTAGAATCTACTTAAAACCTAAGTCAGCCATATTCACAACATTCCTTTTTTGTGAACTTGATTTGACTCCAAAATTTTAAATATCATAATCACAATATGTGTAGTTTAATTCTTTTACTAACATGATTATTTTATATAATGTATAAGAAATCAACATTTCACACTTTCATACAACAGGTTTTAGTAAATCAAATTGTTCAAAGAACCGCTTTAAAATCCTGGTCGCTTGGTTCAGTTAAAATATTATAAGATTACTTGACTTTAATTTTTTTATTTTTTTATTTTCATATTGAAATTAGCCTTTTTGATAATCCTTTATGATGCTATATTATTTTTTAATAACCTGATATAATAATAAAAGAGGGTGGGAGAGAAGAACTTGAACAAAAATAGTATGATGCTTAGTTGTGTATTAAGAGAATCAAACTTAAAGAAATAAATGATCAAAGACTATGCATGCAACTATAGATTAATTTTATATTTTGTTTTTATACTTTATAATTTTGACTTTGATAAATCACATAATTACAAAATAGAAAATTGGCTTTAAATTGATTTGGAACTGTGATATGAAGAATCAGACTAATACCAAAGATAACAATTTTTTTTGCTTGGTCTGACAAATAGATTTGTAAACTGGTATGAGATCCATTTCATATCTTAAACAATTTGACGGATATATTTGACCTCATGGGAATGGAAATTCAAATGGATAAAATTGAAGACCGCTTTTAAGTGTTAAAAAGACTCAAACTGTTGCTCTAAGTTTTAATCTTATAAATGGATTTAATGAAAAGAATAATTTTTGATGGGATGAAAATTTTGAGTATGAACAATCATCGAACCAAAATACATGTACTTTCTTTTTTCTTAATCATTTCTAAACAATATAATCTATACAAAAAATGTCAATTAACAAATTTTTGTAATATACTGTTAGGTACTGTGTTAATGCGACAGTGGCAGATGAAACATCAACTACTAACATGGTTTTCTTCAATGAGGCAATGACATCCATTCTAAACATAAGCTGTGCTCACATGGTTATTAAACATGGTCATACCGATCCAAAAATTATACCAACACCATTACTTTCCATCAAAAAATCGTCATAATCTTGCATATCACATTGAGGAAAGATGATACCATCAGTGTTAATAAAGCCGTTCAGGAAAATGGTATTGATACAACAACAGAACCCGAAAAGGATGCACCAACTATTGCAATGAAAATGTCAAAAACATCAAAACGACAAGTCCAACATGCAAAAGGTACCTCTTACCTTTTTTATTCAACTACAATAAAAATAATAATAGCTAATCTATTTTATATTCAGGTGCACTCAACCAAAATCTATGTAAAAAGATCAAGCATTAGCAATTGTAGTGACATTTCTTTCATTATAGCACTCGGAGTGATGTTTCTTTCATTATATTAAAACCAATGTATTTGCTTTATATCATGTAAACAATGTGTATATAATACATCTCACCCATCTTATACAATAATCCTAATTATTTACATTACACATAAACTAAATGTACCTACTTACAACTGTGATGTAAGCATTGGCTGTTAAATGTAAATGTGGTATTCTTATATAACCATATTATCATCAAAATAAAATGTGTCCCAATAATTAAAACAAGACTTGAAAAAGGGTTCTAAGTAATTATCTCTACTATACTCGAACTATAAGCCTTGGCTACAAAGCCTACAAATAACTAAAATAGTAGGATATTGCCATAACAGTAGGCTTCCTTCACTTGGTAGTTTCTCCACCTTTAGGTATTTAACAACATATATATATATATATATATATATATATATATATATATATATATATATATATATATATATATATATATATATATTTTACAGATACTACATCATTAACTACATTAATTATTCTACTATACTACACCGAGTTTTGCATTTCACATTCATAGAGCAAATCACTCGCCGCATCGCGCGGGCTCTTTTACTAGTTATGATTATAAAGCAATTTGAATTCACACACCTCATTCGGCTAGACATTAAGAAAGAGTCTTCATTACTTCACTGAGTCTTTTTTTTTTTTTTTTCTTTCTTGACATAAAACGCAGTTTTGTGTTCTTATTGCTCAGTTTCATTTTGTTTTACCATGAACAATAACAGTTTCAGAGTAAAACATCAAGGGTGACGATTTTGGTAAAATGGCAAAACTAACTTTCTTTTAAATATAGAAATATCAAACAAAATGTCAAATAAAAGCATAAATCCTGATGTTAACAAAAAGCAAATGCCAATCCTTATGTTAACAAAATGCCAAAGTGAAACAACCACAAAGTGGTAAGAACTGTTACTTGTAAATTAGTAGAATGTGAGATTGCATAATCATGATGCAAGGGAAGTGGTCGCAAACTATAAACATGCTATATTGAGTAAAAATGTATGATACCTTGACAAATGGAAAATCAAACTGTTATTATTATTACCTTAAGAAGACATCTAAGTGATTAAAATTTAGTTAGTATATGAGGCAATTTTATTCCTTTATTTGTGTCAGGTTAAAGTTGAAAAAGTGCTTGAAATGCGTCGAACTTTAAAGGTAGGGGTTGTAAATGTCGAAACTTAAAACTAAATCATGAGTGGTAATTAAACATGAACTGCAAGGAATTTACAAATAAGTAGAAAATAACATAGGCGCTTACACATACATGTTGATTGTCTGGCTTGCAACATAAGAGAAATGATTTTTAACACCATGATTAATCTGTAAGACAGAAGAAGTATAAATGTTAATAATGTTTTTTAAAAAACATAAAACAAAATATATGAATAATATTTATGCTTGTCACTTAAAAGAATGTAACAACTGATGAAAACATACAATTAAATGGAGATTCATGTACCCCTACACAACATGTACCAACCATTTAAGATGTTAATGACATAAAAACAATTGCAACATAATTATTTATAAATTATACATGTTGTCATGTCTTCTGTCATAGTTTGCTCCAATATATATAATGTCCAAAAGATACCAAAGAAACGTACTAACCTCAACTTCAAGCAATTGTTCTTGACACATAAGATAAAGCAAAAGTGAATAACCTCCTTCATCAAACAAAAATTATGTTCCAGTGAAGATTAGATGTGGCAAATTAAAATTACAGGAGTCATATCAATGTAACACAAGAAAACATAATTTAAATCTCATCAAACAATATTCACAAAATTACTATGATCCATGAGACTTGAAGAAATAAGAAAATAGTCATTTTTAAAAACCAAGATGTTTAGAATATTAAAGGGGGTTAATTATAATATAAAACCATATACGAAATACTAAGGCGTACTCTTCACCATATAACAATCCATTACCCCTTTCTTGTTGAGACTTGTTTACTCTTTGTTTTACAATATTTAAAATTGCATGAGCTTCTTCAATACTGTAGGAAATTTGAATTACATTTGACAAAAGAGAACATACAAGACTATAACATAAATCATGAGCTTTGTAGTAACCCTATATCAAACTATAACTTATGAAAAAATAAGGATGGATAAAAACGACAACTATAGGTATTTCCATCTTCATAATAGGCATATTATTTAGCATTCAATGACCAATAAAACGACACGTGACACACTTTTGATTCCAAGTTTAATGACAAATAACAGTAAGTTCTGCATGACATTTTAAAAATAGTAAAATCATACTGAAGTCAAGGTAAATATACACAAAATATAATTTTGTTGCAGAAATGGTCCTCTACATCTATTTTAATAAACTTGGAATCCAGATGATTTGGTGCAAGAGACTTTTTCAGTCCTGTAATATGAATTATGTAACTCACATTTATCAACTCATTTAGATCAACCTCCTCATTAACAGAGGAAGATGTTTGTGCCTTCTTTGAAAATTACATAACTACAAAGATCATATTAACAAAGATGGATATACAAACTCTTATATTCACATTTATCAAAGAAATTTTTAATTTTATATCAATAATCTATTCTGACATTATCAAAATCAAAAGACATAACAATAAACTTGGGAAAGAAGTAATATATTATAGGTAGTCTTGTATATTAAATCAATAGAAATAGCCATAAATTAGGGCAAAATATATATATATATATATATACACACACACATATTATATTTGACAGTTGCATATAAGATCAAAATGAAAATGGAGTTTAATTGCCAAACGAAGGAGCGTATGTCATCGTCATATATATACACTTTAAATTACATATACAATGAAGACATACCTTTTGATAATTACGCGTAGGTGCTGCCATTACATTTCCATATACCAAAGTTTGCATAGTCAATTTGATTGAATTTGGATTCATGATTACAGATCCTAATAACTTCTCTTTAATTTGAAGAAACCCTAAATTGCAATTTCAATGATGTTTACAATCTACAAACCTTACAGATGGAAATAAAATAAGAGCTATACAAGTATGTGATGTTGATAAATGATTGAACAACAGATGGATGGTGATGAACAATTAAACAATTATTTATGAAATTCTTAACCCTGATTAGCAAGCGATCATTGGTCGGAGTCTAGGACGGCAAGATCCGTGAGCAGGGATTGTCAACAGGAATTGAAGTCTGCAGGTTTTCATCGAGCAGTTGATCAATCTATGCATCTTCCCTCTTCGACAATCTCTCCTTCTTGAATGAAAGAGATCGGATAATTTTGAGCGCATAGAGAGATAGAATTGAGTGAATGGGATATAACGAAGGCGTCTGTTGATTGTTGAAATTGAAGGGGATGTGGAGTTTATCTGATGTGATTGTGGTAGACTCAACGATGGTGTTTCTTTTAAGATGATGATAATGGGGAGGTTATCGGTGACATGGGAGCAAAAGAAGGAAATAAGCATAACCGTTGCGACGTGAGAGAGAGGGAGTAAAACTGCTCTCAACTTCCCCTTCTATTGAAGACTTTGAATGGTCAGTATTTTACTAAAAGTCAGTTAAATTAATGGTGTTATATTAATATATAATGTGAATATAGCAGCTTAAAAGATAAGAAGTTTAGGAAGTTCTTAAATATGTAATTAAACTGTTTTTTTTTTTTTTTTTTGTTTTAACTTTGTCGCAGGTGAAACATGGTCTAATCTCATAGGTTTAAACTAACTTTTGTTACTAAAAGAAATGTCAAAAGAAGTTTTTTACGAAACCAAAAATCAAAGGCTATATTTGAAAAACTACTTGATGTGATTCTCATGATTTTCTCTAATAACGAGTACTTTAGAATTATAATTATTTATGCTTGCTTTTGATATTCTTTGTATTTGACAATTATTGGACTTGACCTCGTATTTTTCTCAAAGACCTCTCCATCGCAATCTCTGACAACCCGAGAAAAGATTCTCACTATCCTTGCAATTTTAAAGCATGCGTATGAATCATCTTTAGCAATTTTGAGAAACGATTTTTTGCGAATCGCCATTTACAATTTTTAAGCCATTTATCGTCGTAACCATTCGTTTATCATTTACACTGCTTTTTAAATTGAATTTTCGATGTTGGACTACCAATCGTCAATTCATACAAGAAACGATTCAAACCAGTTCATTTTAATTGATTTTTTATCCCGAGTCAAGGCTTGATATAAAATTTTTAATTCTTTATTGTATTTTGTTTTGTTTTGCTTTAAGTACACTTAGTATTGATCATTAAAGATAATTTCTTTGGTGTGTTTAGTGATTTTGATACAACTACTTAATGCATAGGAGTTCTCGTATATTCTAAACCTTTTAGTAAAGTTGCCATTAATGAGCATAAAATTATATAAAAACACCAGCTTTTACAAACACCAATTTTTCATGTGACAGAGTTGAAACCATATGTACATAATGATCAAAGGGACCAATATAAATATACATCAAGCAGTAGGATAAGAAGCCATCATAGCAATACCACACAAGCCTTCCTTAGCTTCAACATCTCTTTGCATCCTAATATATCCTTCTTCACCCCAAACTGTACCCCATGAGTTCTTCACAAGCCAGTATTTGATGCCATCATCACTGGTTCCATACCCAACAACGGTAACCCCATGGTCCAATTCAGTGCCACAAGTTCCATTAAAGACACCGCTAGAATAGAATTGAAAGGCAGACTCTCCAGCATCAATGGCAACAGAAACAGGCTGCATAGCTGCAGCCTTCAACAGTGCTGATTCGCTATTTGCGGGTACATCCTCATGTCCCGTGATCTTTGCGGCCGCTACGGCTTCTTTCTTAGTATTGCAAGTTGCATCTTCTGCCTTGTAAGGATAAGCAACCTCAGTGTTGATCCCTTTGTTTTTAACAATGAAATCGAATCCATCGTCCATGTATCCGCCTTCACACCCTTGATCTTCGCCACTCCTATCGCAATCCATAAGTTCTTGCTCGGATAGTGATATCAATTTCCCAGTAGTGATTCCTGTAATTCCTTCAGTGGCAGCAATTGTGGAAAACGCCCAACAACTTCCTATTGAATTTAAATCAACTTTCATTTAGTAAAAGAAACATAAATCATAACAAAAACAAATATTGGTATGTTTAAATGGTCTAACCGCATTGACCCTGATCCTTGATTGGGGTAACAGCTCCTTTCTTCCTCCAGTCAATGCTAGATGGAACTGCTGTTACGTTCTCATACCTAAACGGTGTCGTTTGACCCGATCGTGGTGTGGATGGGAGCTTGAATCCATTACGAGAGGCCTTAAACTCTTCATTTGTTTGGTCTGCAAATTGGTTGACGCTAAGCTTGTAAGCATGGTTACCAGCATTGTTGAATGCTTCTATGTACACCACATTGTTCTTGAATATCTTGAAACGCATCTCTTTCTCCAAATCATCTTTATACACACGTCCATAGCGCGCCATCCATTGTCCGTGTCTTTGTAGCATGCTCTCATCGTTTAAAGTTCGCGATTTCACCTCACAAGCCCACATCCCAAGCATAAGTAGTGTTCCTAAGATGATTGATGTGTTGCACGACAAAGCCATGTTTTTTCGGCTGCTGATCGACGAAAGGATTATGATTCTTGATAAAGGCGGGAGATATGGGACTGGTACTGTCCAATACTCTTGGAGGGTGTTCTATAAATAGAGGATGAATATGTTAATTAGTTATGTTTAGAAATGTTGAGGTTTGATTAAAGAAGTAGATTACTACGTGATTGGCATGGCAGGGCAAGATCTAATGACATGCTACGTACGTTACGTTCTTGCCAAAAAGAAAAAAACTGAATCTTGGTTTGTTTTTTTCTTCCTTTGATTGGCATAGTGTTGTTGAAATACTTTTTGTCACCGTCATTTAAGATAAAATTCCTAAAATGTCCGTCTGACCATTATTTTCTTTAAAAATGCCCATTGGACTTTTCATTTTCAAAAATGTTCATTGTCTGTATGCGCCACCCGTAACCATGTAAGCTCCGCCCGTACTTCTCCCACACTAGATAGGCGCCGCCCGTACTTCTCCCACATCAGATAGGCGCCGTTTGTACGGGGACACATGTCAATTTTTGATTTGATGATTTCTATAGACGCCACCCATATAAGTAGGGGTGCTGACGCCTCCATAGGTTAAAAGTAAATGAATATTTTTGGAAAAAAAATTTGGTGTAGGCAGTTTGGGAATTAATAATGTTAGCATGATCATGGTGGGAGATCTCATATCAACATATGCGTGGCACAGGTAATTTTTTTAATTAATTTGTCATATTCAAATGATTGCATATATGGGTAATTTATCATATAGACTTGTGCTTGTTGGAACATAACTCTTTGTTATGTATTATTTTCAACCTACATATATACCTACGTTGCATCTATTAAAAAGAGATTGTTACCTAAGAAAAATAAGAATCAATATAAGTTTGACATGTGACTTACTAAAAATATAAAAACAAAAAATCTAGTACAAAACAAAACCAGTACAAAAATCAAAAATCTAGTATAAAAAATAAAAATCTAGTAAAAAAAATAAAAAAATGTAGTACAATAAACAAAAATACAATACAAAAAACACAAAAATCCAGTACAAAAGAAATACATAACAAAAAAAAGAATTTATTATAAAAAAATAAAAATCTAGTATAAAAAATAAGATGTCATACTTTAATTATCATGTTACATGTCAAACTTTTATTAGACTCTTTTTAGACAAGTATTTTTTTTATTTTTTATTTTCCATGTATACCTAAATGGTTTAAATTACCTAGCTAGTAGCATATTAAACAATCTAACTGGTAAAATTTAAATTGACTAATGACAATCAGTGCCGTTCAAAAAAAAAACAAAACTAACGACAATCAGTGAAATCCAGAGTAAGTTGTTTAAATACCCTTTAATGTCGTTTATAAACAACTAACTTATTATTATTAGCCACACAGATGAATTACCTCAATTTTTTTATCTATCTATACTAATAAATAAAGGTTTCTAGGGACATATGTCATGTTCCTAGAACGCGTCATCTTTAACTTCACATCTCTCTCATATTAAATGCATCTAATATTAAATAATAATATTAAATATATTTTTTATATTTTTTTAAATTAAAAAGATATTTTAATACATTAAAAATACATTAAAATTAGTGACTATTTATTATATTTTTTATTCAACTCGTGTAATACACGGGATACTAACATAGTGCGTAATATACACAACTCGGGCCCATACTTGGGGCCCACTCAACTGATTTTATGTCCCAAGCAAGCTAAATTTGGTGTCCTTTTTTCAGAAAATAAATATATAAACTTTTCTATTTTATCTATCATTATACAATGTTTGTGTTAATGTGAAAAACAACCCATCAAATCCTATTATATGGATTGTTTTAAGCTAATATTTTATAAATAAAGGTCATTATACATGAAATTTGTGTATAAATAAACAGCCTTAGGATTTTAGGGGCACTAAGTTATTGTTTGAATTATTTGACCCATTTAAACAGCCTACCCATACATCCTTAAAAAAAGTAAATGTTAGAAATAACCATCGTAACTGAAATTACCTTAAACTAATGTTTTAAATAACTTAGTTTCAAATTAATATGTTTTTTACAATATAAAATTTCAATTGCCTAGGATTCTAGTTTAAATGTTACGGTATTAAACTAAAAATTAAAGAAAAAACATAAAACACAATTAACAAATAAACATAATAAATAAACATAAAAGAACGTAAAAAAATAAACGAACATATTACTAAACGTTTACGAACACGACCTCTGTTCATGTTCGTTGATTTAACTAAACGTAAAAAAAATTTTGTTCATGTTCGTTCTTTTACTAAACGAACTTCCTACCGAACAATTCACGAACCGTTTGCTGAACGTTTCGTTTGTTTACGTCTCTTAATTTACCTACATTCAACATTAACTTCCTTAGTTTAAGGCGTATATACTTATGACATATCCATGAATTCTCTTTCTTTAAAATGGTTCGGGAAAAAAAAAGAATAAACAACAATAAAAATACTTCGAAAAGTTTTAACTTAAACTTAAAAAAACATACTTCACTAAATATATTAATGGAGCAAATTAAATCTAACAAATGCCCTCTACCTTTTTTCATATTTTGAAACGTTTAATTACATATTCAATAATATTATAAACATATTATCTAATTTAAGTAACCATTCTAGCTTACTGAAGATGTATTAATCGGCTTCTTCTACTTCCGATTAACTGATCTTTATGTCATCTTCTCTGGCTGAGCAAAGCAATGAGAATGTACTTTCTCCGGTACAGATCAGATGATTTTTCTTTCTTTTTTGTGTGTGTGTAATGAATTGTCTGAAGGAATTAATGGAATTATTTCCTCTTTTCTTTATGGGGATCTTTTTCTATGATGGGCCCCTCATATCAGTTTGTTATGGATTGACGAATATTGTTTTCTCCTCAGTGGGCCCACCTATAACCGTTTCTCACACCTTATATAAACATTTCCTATTTCCATGAATATATATATATATATACATATATATATATGTGTGTGTGTCCGAACGTGCACAAATGTTTATTCCACGTCATTATTGTTTTTTTATTCTGTAATCGGCCTTACGCCTTCACTTACCTAGAAATTTAAATTATAAACGTGAGACCAATTCACTTGATAGAGTTATTGTCTCTAAGAAATGATGTCTTGATTCAAATCCAAGCAAAAGAGAAATACTGGGGTATAGTTTAGAAGTATCAGTAGGATACTATAAATGTTATAAAAAGAAATTTAAATAATAAAACAAATAAGTTTAAGCACAAGAAAATAGCAAATATGAATGCATTCAAGGAGCATCAACAATCATATGACTATATGTGGCTTCACTTTCGAAAACACAAAATGTCAATATCGATATGATCAAGCAGTTGGATAAGAGGCCTTCATGGCAATACCACATAGCCCTTCTTTAGCTTCAACATCTCTCTGCATCCTTATGTATCCTTTTTCACCCCAACCCACCCCCCATGAATTCTTAACGAGCCAGTACTTGATTCCATCATCACTCGTTCCATACCCGACTACTGTAACCGCATGTTTTAGGTTAGTACCACAAGTTCCATTATACACACCACTTTCGTAGAACCGAAAGTCGAAGTCCGTGTCATCAATGGCCACAGAAACAGGCTGCATAGCCACAGCCTTCATCAGTGCCGACTCGTCGTTGGCAGGTACATTTTCGTGTCCTGTGATCTTTGCTGCAACAATAGTTGTCTTAGTTATGTTGCAAGTTGAATCTGATTCTTTGTAAGGATATGCATCCTCAGTGTTGATCCCTTTGTTTTTTACAATGAAATCAAATCCACTGTTCATGTATCCGCCTTCGCACCCTTGGTCTTCGTCGCTTGTGTCGCAGTCTATAAGCTCTTGCTCAGATAGTGATATCAGTTTCCCAGTGTTGATTGCTGTAACTCCTTCGACCGCAGCGATTGTTGAAAACGCCCAACAGCTTCCTATAAATTTTATAAAAGATTATATATATAGCGTGTTAAAAACACATAACAAAATGAGGTGTTTTTGAAGTTTTTGATTTGGGATTTGTCATGGGCTTACCACATTGGCCTTGGTTCTTGATCGGGGTAACGACTCCTCTCTTCCTCCAGTCAATGCTAGATGGGACCATGGTTAGGTTTTCATACCTAAATGGTGTGGTTTGACCCGATCTTGATGTGGATGGGAGCTTGAACCCGTTACGAGTAGCCTTAAACTCTTGATTTGATTGGTCTGCAAATGCATTGACACTAAGCTTGTAATTAGCTTGGTTGCCTGCATTGTTGAATGCTTCTATGTACTCCACATTGTTCTTGAATATCTTGAAACGTGTTTGTTTCTCCAAATCATCTTTGTATACACGTTCATAACGAGCCATCCATCGTTCGTGTCTCTGTAACATGGTCTCTTCGTTTGAAGCTTGCGATACGACGATGCATGTCCACACCCCGAATACAAGCAATGTGACTACAATGATTGATACATTGTGCGAGAAAGCCATGGTTTTTGGCTGCTGATTGAGAATATGAATACGATTATGATTGTCAATAAGTTGGTAGATTTGTGGGTGATTTACAGGAAGGTGGTGTATGTATTAATTATACGGATTTTATTAGAGCATTTGTTGGATAGTTTGTTAGCTTTTTTTTTTTTTTTAATTTTTTGGTAACTAGATGATAGAGAGTTTGTTATTTTATCAGACTGGATAAATTCCTAGATGTAGATAGGACTCAATTTATCAAATAATATAATATCATGTTTTTTCTTTTCTTTTTTTTTTGTTATTATTATTATTATTATTATTATTATTATTATTATTATTATTATTATTATTATTATTATTTACTTCTAAGGTCACAATTCGAGTAATTTAAGTCGTTATTCTATTTATTTATTTATGTTCTTAGATTTATTTATTTATCTTTTCACAAGTCTTTAAATGTTAATAATTTTAAAGCTCGATGACCAATACAAATTTTGCTTTTATAAGGCTATGTATACTCATTACATACACATGGGGCTTGCGTAACGCTGGACGAAGCGTGACATGGGCTTGACTCTTGAGGGGCCTTACTTGGTGGGGTCACGCCCCACGTAAAACACATACCCTAAATGTTATAAGAGCTTCACGATTCATTTACCTATGTAAGGTGAGTTAATCTTTAACTATTATTTTGATTATTTTGTTTTTATTGTTATAACATATGAACATCATCATATTCTAGAAACAAGAATATAATGCCATTGATTAACATCCAAGTACACAAACCTTAACAAACAGTCTCCAATTTTTTATGGCACTGTTGGGAACATTTGACATGATGATTTAAGTAAAAAATTAGCTTTATATTAAGCATCAGTGTCCTTGTTTTGGGTATATACATATATCAAGCAGTAGGATAAGAAGCCATCATAGCAATACCACACAAGCCTTCCTTTGCTTCAACATCTCTTTGCATCCTAATATATCCTTCTTCACCCCAAACTGTACCCCATGAGTTCTTCACAAGCCAGTACTTGATGCCATCATCACTGGTTCCATACCCAACAACGGTAACCCCATGGTCCAATTCAGTGCCACAAGTTCCATTAAAGACACCACTTGAATAGAACTGAAAGTCAGACTCTCCAGCATCAATGGCAACAGAAACAGGCTGCATAGCTGCAGCCTTCAACAGTTCTGATTCGCTATTTGCGGGTACATCCTCATGTCCTGTGATCTTTGCGGCCGCAACAGCTTCTTTCTTGGTATTGCAAGTTGCATCTTCTGCCTTGTAAGGATAAGCAGCCTCAGTGTTGATCCCTTTGTTTTTAACAATGAAATCGAATCCATCATCCATGTATCCGCCTTCACACCCTTGATCTTCGCCACTCCTATCGCAATCCATAAGTTCTTGCTCGGATAGTGATATCAATTTCCCAGTAGTGATTCCTGTAATTCCTTCAGTAGCAGCGATTGTGGAAAATGCCCAACAACTTCCTATTGAATTAAAATCAACTTTCATTTAATAAAAGAAACATGAATCATAACAAAAAGAAGTATTGGTATTTTTGATGGGCTAACCGCATTGACCCTGATCCTTGATTGGGGTAACAGCTCCTTTCTTCCTCCAGTCAATGCTAGATGGAACTGCTGTTACGTTATCATACCTGAATGGTATCGTTTGACCCGATCTTGGTGTGGATGGGAGCTTGAACCCATTTCGAGTGGCCTTAAACTCTTTATTTGTTTGGTCTGCAAATTGGTTGACACTGAGCTTGTAAGCGTGATTGCCAGCATTGTTGAACGCTTCTATGTACACCACATTGTTCTTGAATATCTTGAAACGCGTCTCTTTTTCCAAATCATCTTTATACACACGTCCATAACGCGCCATCCATTGTTCATGTTTTTGTAACATGGTCTCTTCGTTTAAAGTTCGCGATGTGACCTCGCATGCCCACATCCCAAACACAAGTAGTGCTCCTAAGATGATTGATGTGTTGCGCGACAAACCCATGTTTTTCGGCTGCGACGAAACGATTTTGATTCTTGATAAAGTTGGTAGATGTGGAATTGATACTCAAGAAGGTGGTCTATATATAGAGGATGGTTATGGTAGTTGGTTTGATTTAGACATGTTGAGGTTTGATTAGCGAAGTGGCAAGCTCACTACGTACGTTCATGCCAAAAGAAACTGAAGCTTGAATTGTTTTTTCTTCCTTTTGGTTTTAATAATATATGTTGTTTCTTTAACGTTCATATGATTGAAATTTCTTTGATTATGATATTGTTTTTGAATTATCTTTTGTCATCTAATGTTTTTGTTAGTGTTAATGCCTATTTTTTTTTTTAATTATATTATGTCATCTACCGTTTGTTTTAATGTCTTTTTTATCACCATGCCCACATGTCACATTTACCGTTTGGGGACAAACACTTATTATGATTTACTACATTGTGCGAAACAAAATATACGGTTGTGGTTAACTACAATGCGTTTTCGCCTTCGTGTAATCCTGACAATCTTGACCCATAGCAAGTTAAATAGGTAGAATGGGGTAAAAATTATTGTATTTTGGGTTGAAATGGGTAGCATTATGACATATAATAGGTTGAGATGGATAACACCTTAACACAACGCATGTCAAGATATGTAACTTAAAAACTATACGGATATAACGGATTCAAACGGGTAAGAACGTTAAATAACATATTTGATGAGAAAATCATTAAAGCTATTCAAATAAACAATTTGTTTAGTTACAACTCATTTTAACTTGAATGAAATTGAAGTTTTTTATAAACAACCCATTTAGACCCAAATTGATTTTGCTTAAAACCCGTCCTAACCCGCACCCGTTATGACTCATTACCCAACCCAAGCCGCCTGTTTTTCCAGTCACACTCATGCGTGAATGTCTTTTTTTTAACGACAATAGTCCATTGGTTAGCATGCTCTCGAAAGGAGCTATTACATCAGCCACACGTTCTAAAGAGAAACTCATACATCAGTCATATTACGTATACCTCACCAATTCAGAGTGAAACATAACATTGGAAAACACCATACTAATGTAGAAGTAATTGATCATAAAGAGACCCGAACCTAATATCTTTGTACAATAAGAGGGTTAGGCTAAAAGTTCTTTGCTCCATGTGAATGTGCGATGGAACAAAATTAGGAAAGAACTCCTCAAGTTTGTTGTTTTAAGTAAATATTATATAAATTAGTTAGGAAACCCACTAAGTTGAAAAAACTGACAAGAATCCAATTAAATAATAAAAAAAATACTCTAAGGTAATTGATATATGCTATTATAAAACTTAGGAACACAAACATATTTTTATTTTTCTTCTATTTTCTTTCTATTATCTCATTAAATAAACTTGGGAACATATCATTAAGACAAAAAAAGAAAGGAAAGAAAGGAAAATTTGACAATATCCTATAGTTTTCTTTTCCTTTGGGTATCATTTATGTTCTCTCCGAAAAACTCGAGAACATAGCAAAAAAGGTATAGATTTAATTTTAGTGATTTATATTAATTAAGATGATTAGACTAATTATCCAAGAACGTCTTTTACCAGAAAAAAAAAACAAGGACACCTATTTTTTTGACAAAAATAGTGTAAACAACTCGAGTTAAGTTTGAGCTCGTTATCATAGTTTTATGTATAAAAAGAATTATATATATTTGCTCATATTGTATTGGTGTAGTTTGACATTCTTCTTCTCCTTGTGTTTCTGTTTCATGTGTATTTGTTTTAGTTTGTTGCTCTTACTTGTGTCTTTGCGCGTGTTACATTGTGTTTGATTGTATGTTCATGTTTATGTTTATGCTTACACTTGTGCTTGTCGTATGTGTATAAAGTAATAATAATAATAGAAAATTGATTATAAATATATAAAATACATCATGATAATAGTTAACAATATTTTGACATATATGAGTTGGAAATCTATAAGACAATTTCTCTATTACATAGATAAGAGTAAAATATGTTTTCGTGTCTTTTTTTAGATACTACATACCGGTGAGACTATCAGGTGTCACTTTATAAAAAATACGTCGATTTAATATGTGAGCTTTTTTATTTTAACATCCCACCAACCGCATACGCCTCGTATAGCCGTATACGTATCGTGTAGGTATATACGAGGCGTATAACCCCCTCTGAAACCTATTGATTCGACAATGATTTGTCACATATATGCCACGTGTATAGGACCTATAGGACGCACATTAGTTTATACGAGACGTATATGAGTCCAATCATTAACACTGACAAATTATGACAAACAATGATTGCCCATATACGCTTTATATATGTTGACGTATAAATAATATGAAAGATAGTAAGATAGAATATGAAAATAACATGATGCTTTAATATAGCTTCTTATTTTAAACCATTAACCGAGATATGAGAAGCCAAGAAAAAGCAGACTAAAGAGATAAACCATAAGACTGACCACAATGGTCGTCCCGCCCGGCTAGCGGCCCCCTCCCCCGCCGCGGGGTCAAGCGGGAACACCGCCCCCCTAGCCAGCGGCCCCCGCCCAAGAAGCCTCCACGGCTCCCGCTCCCCGTTGCCAATCCCTCCATCTCATTGGTTGGTTTCAAAATGGTGGGCCCCAACTCCTTTTTAATTGTTGATGATGTGGAATAGTGGGGAAGGGTTTTCAGTGGGGTGACCATTGTGGGGTTTTGTGGTTTTGAGTGGGGTGATGACGTGGCAGGAAATTTTAGTGGGGAAGGGTTTTCAGTGGGGTGACCGCTGTGGATAGTGTAAAAAGATATTTTTTTAGAGGATTTTATTTTAATAAAATCTTTTTTTTTTTCTTAAAAAAAATTAATAACAACTCTCTGGCAATTCGCTCTCCAAGTCCCAACGAAGGCCTCTCTTCCTCACCGCTATCTCTAACACACCCATATTTCAAAATCAGAATGGTTTGATCATATTTACAATCCTCCGCAGTCGACCACCGTCGGTTTCGGCCGTAACAATCATCCGGTAAGTTCATCACACTGCTTCTTTAGTCAATCCAATCGTACTCAATTTCTTAGATCTAACTTGAACTCTGTATATAAGATGAACCAAACATCAATCTTGAAAAGTGGCCAACAAAATGATCTCAAAAACATCCTGTATGTACACCACCAGCATCAAATTAAAACTCTAAAATTAGTAGAAACAATAACATTAGCCACGAAAAGGGGTTTGGTGGGTGTTGACTTTTCTTGTAAAACACACAAATAACCCGCATGATTGATCTGACAGAGGAAGGTTTACCAGGGGACTTGAGGATCAAAGTAGTTTCAGTACTTTGTGTGGTTTCAGTTACACAGAGAGACGAACAGAAAGGACATGGCTATCGATTCAACTTCTTTATCTGAGCCTGCCCCTTCTTGGTTTACTCCCAAAAGGTAATAATCTTTATTTTTGTTTTTTTTTTCTTCTAGGATTTGATAAATTGAGAAGAAATCCAGATTAGGAATCTGGCGTTCACATATTTCTTTTTATCTTTCTTTAAGATGTGAAATTGAATGTTGGAATCTGTCTTTGGATTTTTTTCTGTTAGTTGTTTCACCATAATTAGTATTTTTTTTTTAAGTCTGTAGTGTAGTTTCTTTGGTTTTATTTACAATATTTGGTTATTGGTTTCTATTATATTGAGATAAGATTCCTAGGTGGAAATCTTGGATTGCTTAATGTTTGTTGATGAAATTAAGTCTGAAACTGGATTAACTTGAAACAATCTTATCTTTCCTAAAGAAATTGGTAGGGGGGTTGCCTGTTCTTGAAAATTTTACCTGATTTTGAGAATAGTTATATCATGTGGCTTATTGGTATAATATGCACAGGTTGCTTGTAGTTTTCTGTGTTATCAACATGGTGAATTATATTGATCGAGGAGCGATTGCAAGTAATGGTGTAAACGGGAGTCCCAGAAGTTGTACAGAGAGCGGTGTGTGCTCAGATGGTAGTGGAATTCAGTAAGTTACTTTACATGTGAGTTGAAATATCATTACATTATAACATTATTTCTAAGATGTTTTCTGGATCCTTAATATTTTTCAGGGGTGATTTTGACCTGAATAATTTTAAGGATGGTGTCTTATCTTCAGCTTTCATGGTTGGACTCCTTGTTGCATCTCCAATATTTGCATCCTTGGCCAAGAGGTAATTTATCACTTCCAATCACTAGCCAATCTTTTTCCCACTTTCCCAGTTGATAAAATCTTAGGTTAGGCAAGTTTAACTAATTAATATGGATTTTTTTAACCATATCTAAAAAACAGGTGTGATATATAAGTGATGGACAATAGATTTTATTTTGAGGTGGTTTATGCTGCTTGGTAATCATTTTGTTGGAAGACAACGCGTTTTGGTTGCATGATTGCTTAAACATGGAAATATATAAATAATTGATAGTTCTCTAGCATGTCAAGTTACTTCAATAGTTTCATGATTGAAGTTAATTGTAAACATAAAAATTTCTATATATTTATAGTAAAGTTGTTGATTATAGATAGATGCTTGTTATTTAGTTTGTATCACATTATTCTGTATTTGCTTTATATTATTTCATACCGTATGATATGGTTACGAAACATTTCTATCTTATGTATCTTTTCTATGATTTGAGTTCATGCATAGCGTTTTGTGTTGTTCCATATCCTTTTTGCTCAACTTTTTGTCGTATTGTACTTTGTCATACTTTAATTATGATTTCGTACTGTGGTTTGTTCAATTCTGATAATGTATCTTATAATCTATGTCATGATATATCTTGACATGAGTTTAAGGATTGATGTACAACTTGCATTTCTGAAACTGAAGAGGACAAATTGGACCAGATTGTTGAACTCTATAATAAGGCTGATAGTCATAGACAATGTTGTAAAAATTGGGATTAATCGGGATTAATCGCTAGTTGGACCTAAGCCGATTAATTTTTTCCTAGTCGGTTCAAAAATTGCTAGTCGGACCAAGTCAGGGCTAGCCGGGACTAATCGGGCCTAGTCGGATTAATCGGTCCAAGGGCAAAAAATGGCCAAACTGGGCAAAAAATCGGTCAATAGGCCAATAATTTCGGTCCAAGCCCAAAGAAACTGTTGTCTTTCTTCTTCCCTGTCTCAGTCGACTCCCAAAATCACGATCGATAGGTCAAAAAGCAGTTGCGCACGATCGGTCTCAGTCGACTCCCACATATGCTTATATTAATGTTTGAATTTTTAAGTACTTTGTTTATTATCTTTAAGTTTATTAGAAAAATATTTGAATTTTGAAGCATTATATTTCTATTGATGTGTGTATTTGTATGTATATATATAAAATTTTGAAAAATTCTATATAAAAATTCCAATCCGATTAATCACGATTAATCCCTAGTCCCTACCTCGCCGACCGACTAGCGACTAGCGATTTCTCCAACCATGGTCATAGACTAGAAGCAAAAACACAGGTCAATTTTGTGGAATACTAGTTCGCAACTCTTTTCTGCTTTATTAATTATAAACAAATACAGAGAACTTGAAATTGAATACAAAAAATGCAGATGTCTGTCTTACTTGTAGACTCCTAATCACTAAGACCCTTTGCTTTCACTCCAAGCGTAAAACAAAATTAATCACAAAATTAATCAGGTTCTAAATAATAGGCCAATTCATAAGCTGACTCATGATATACTTACAACTACAAGAGCAAAGACTTAAACCTAATCAGTAATTGACTCTTCAGTTAATAAACTATCTATAAGTTTAGTTTAGTCTAATAATCACCCCCCTAAACTTGTTATGGTTTCACTTCCAGCATGTGTCTCATCTCAGCAAACTTCAACTAGAGAAAGGCCTTTGTAGGTATATTAGCTTTTTATAGGTCTCTACTCAGATGACCTAATTTTATTTTATCTCTTTCCACACATGCTCTTATAAAGTGGTAATGCATATCAATGTGCCTGCTTCTCTTATGAAAGATTGGGTGTCTGAGTTCTTCATCAAAGCTATTTCGAACTTATTATCCACTTTAATCACAACCTTCTCCTCTTTTTAACCAGCTAAATTTGCCAAAAACCCTCTTAACCAAAATGCATGGCAAGCTGCTGTTGTACCGGTCATTAACTCGGTTTTGCACGAAGACACAAACATCGTTCCTTGTTTTTTGAGAATTCCACACAACTGGTGCATCGTTATTGAAAAGAACACTAGGCCAGTCATACTTTCTTTTTTTTGATGACCATGAGAACCCACTTACATGGTAAATCCCCGGGTCCCCTCCATACCCGACTAATCGGATGGAATAGGTAAAGCGCGCTCCCAAGGAAAATTGCCTCAAGTGGGAATTGAACTTGAAACCTGTAGGTTGTCTCTCCTCTACTGTAACCACTACATCACTTTTATTCCTTTTGCTGTATGTAATTGATTTTAGAGGTTCTTGATCCAGTCCTTCGGATCATTGATCAGAATTGATTTCTCGCTTGAAATCAAGTTATGATCAAGTAGTTGGCAAGCTGTTAATCTGGCAGGAGGTTTTAGTCGGCAATTAGAAATCAGGCGGTCTACAAACTGAATCCCAATTGAATCTGATTGATGAACTTTGGTTGACAATTGAAAGCATGACTGTTTCCTGGTCACGACTTCCAATTGAAGCAATTAATCAATTTTCTTCTCTAGTCGAACTTGAATCAACTCTAATTGAATAATTTTGATCTTGGTCACAATTGGTTCCTTCAGATCACCATATCTGATCGCAAACCAGCTCTGATACCAATTGAAGCTGGTAATCAGATATTAGAAGCAAAATTTACAGGTCAATTTTGTGGAATGCTGACCCATGATATACATACAAAACAAAAACATTATCCTAAATACTAATTGACCCTTCAATTAATAAAATATATACAAGTTTAGTTGAACATATAAAGAATCAATATACTATTTGGATAGATAAAAAATAGACTAATTGACCCTTCTATTAATAAATTATCTACAAGTTTACTTCAATTGAAGTTTATTATGCTTACTGAAACAATTGAATACATAAAACCATAGTTGTCAAAAGCCATTGGGCGCTTGCCTAGGCGCAAAAAAAAAAAGCCAGGCGCATGAACGTGGCAGCCTAGGCGCACTTCGGTGACTTTCTGGCAAGATTCTGGCAAAATTCTGAAAAATCCGGTAAAATTTTGGAAAATCCGGCAAAGTTCAAAAAAATTTAACCATAAGCCAATCTAAAGCAACTGTAAAAAGGTTTTTATATTTTAAAAACTTTACATAGCTAGATTATTAATTGTTTTATAGTTAGACTTTATATATTTTTTAAAGACTTTAAAAACATGTAAAACCTTTAAAAATTGTAATTTAATACTATACACGTAGTTTAAAAAAACTCTTGCTCTTTTTGCGCCTTGCGCCTAGGCTCAGGGCGTGGGTTATGCGCCTTGAGTACGCCTTGCGCCTTTGAAAACTATGGATAAAGCATGCGTTTAGTGATATGAAGTCACCAACGCATTGACTCGTAAATGTACTATTTATTTTGAAGTCGTAAGCCCATTTAAACTATTAGAGATGAAGCTTTGATCTTTTTCTAATTATGTGTTCTTTAATTTTGTGTATATGAGCAGCATCAATCCTTTCAGACTTATTGGAGTTGGATTATCAGTATGGACTCTTGCTGCAGCTGGTTGTGGGGTTTCAGTTGACTTTTGGTCCATCACAATTTGCCGAATGTCAGATGACTGCTTCAAATACCTGAATTTATATTATTCTTACTTTCTTAGTGTAGCTATTAATACCTTTCGACTTTTGGTGTCTCTTAAATGTTGTTTTTAGGTTAGTTGGTGTTGGTGAAGCTTCTTTCATAAGTCTTGCAGCTCCATTTATTGATGACAATGCTCCCTTTGCTCAGGTTCGCATTCTCAACGATTAATTTTATAAATTAGATGTAATTGATCCAAATGAGTTGAGTCAAGATATGTTTTATTTTTAGTGGGACAAACCGTGGTTTTAAAACGCTTGAGGCGCTCAAAAGCGATGAGGTCACAAAACCTGAGGCGCAAGGCGCGAGGCGAGAGCTTTACGTATGCGAAGCGCGAAACATACTTTTAACACTAAAAATAAAGTTAAAACATCAAAGAATGATTAGAAAGTCTTAAAAATACAAAAAACAATATAAAGTCTAGTACTTAGTGGGTTCCATATTCTGATCAAAACAAAAACAGAAACATAAAGAAAAAAAACAAAAAATATTAAATGAAAATCCAAAAAACAGAAAAAAAAAAGAAAAGAAAAAGAAACCAGCAGCGGTATTAAAGCCTTAGTGGGTTCCATATTCTGATTAAAACAAAAAACAGAAAATATTAAATGAAAAAACAAAAAATATAAACATTTAACATACTTGTGAGAAGCTGAAGAATTGTTGCTTGAGAGGGGAATCGATGCTCAAGAGACCGATGCTGAAGAATCGGCTACAGGGAGGCTGAATCGGCAGGAGGAGGTCGGCGGGAGGCTGGACCGGCGGGATGCGGGAGGCTGGACCGGCGGAAGACGAGAGGCGGGATCGGCTGTCGCTAAATCGACGTAAGTTGAATCGTAAATAGGGTTATAATCAGCAAACAATCTTATTTATTAAAAAGAAAAAATAAACGGAAAAAAAAAACAAAAGCGCCTCTTCAAACGCCCAACGCCTAACACCATGGAGCGCTGCTTCACTTCGCTTCCTGAAACCGCTCCGCTTCAGCAGCGCAAGGCGTTTTGCCTATCGCCTCTAGCTCCTCAGGCGCACTTTTTTAAACCAAGGGTCAAACATGTAAAATATGAAAATAGCTTAAATGAGATGCGTCATTTTGGATCGAATCTGTAAAAAAACATCCAATTTTTTTTTCTTTTTGGATGCATAATGCCTCATTAAATCATTTTAGTACAAAAAAAAAACATCCCTTTAAAAGTTGGGTCTGATGGGTGAGACAAATGCAAATCTTACCAGTATTCCAGTGGAATATGATTAGATAAATTATGATTTAGTACAGAAGTTTATAACTTATCTAATCATATTTGACACTCTAATCATGTTTGGCACTCTAGTTAGTTATAGAAAATGTATAAATTTGGAAAGTGCTTCAGGTGAACCTAACCCAACCTTCACTAAAAGTTGGCTGTTTTGATGAACCGAACCGATTTTGACACAATACCCAATATTTTTGTTTTGTCACCCCTGTGTGACATTCATATACCTTTTATTAACAACCTAAGGGTTATTTGTCAAGTTTTGTTTTCTTATTTTATGTTTTTGTCACTAAAAACTGTAATCTGGGGTGTTTGGCAAATTTTCATGTCATTGGAAAACCAAAATAGGTTTAAAAGTCTTTGAACAGTATGTAGACTAGATTTTGATGTTTGCATGGTTCTCTAAAACTGGCACTCCTGAGCAGAGGGTCTCTTTATAAGCAACCTTTTTATCCCATTAGAATAAAGGTAAGGTTTGCCTTCATCCCCCTCCCCTCTCCCCGACTGATTAGTGGGACTTCATTGGGTATTTGGGTATGTTTGTTTATTTATGGTTCACTAAAGAATTCATGTTGACTATTTTGCATTAAAACAAAATTTTCAAAAAATGGGAAAAAAGCACAGAATTTTGTTTTTGGATTTCTTTTATCTGATTGCAGTAGATAAACTTGTATCCGTTTTTTTGTACAGAGAACAGCATGGCTGGGAATATTCTACATGTGCATACCAACTGGAATTGCTGTTGGTTATGTTTATGGTGGAGTGGTATGCACCTGATCTTTCTTTCTTTTTGGTCACATTAACAGCAACCTAACTAATAGAATTTGACTAGAAAGGTCAAACTAATGGCCGTTCTTTTATTTTTTTAGGTTGGAGGAAGTATCGGGTGGCGTTATGCGTTTTTTGGTGAGGCAATTCTCATGCTCCCATTTGCTATTTTGGGGTTTGCAATGAAACCGTTACATATGAAAGGTATTTCATTTGTATTAATGTGGTTTTATATTCAACATCAATCAATGTTTGATTTCACCAAAGTTTAACTAGTTATTTTTTGTGTGTGTAGGTGTGTCAAATGTGCCCAGGTCCTTAAATCAGGAGGCCACTGAACGTAGCTCTAAAGAACATTCCAGGTGTTTCTCAAATCTTTTTTATATAACTGTTTTTCTATAAAAACAATAATGTGTGGATTTGAGGAATAAACCCTATTAATATAATATTCTTCGGGCACTTATTTTGTTTGCAGCTATTTTTCATCTACCTCCAAACAATTATCAAGATTTTGGCAGGATATAAAGGCTCTTTTACTTGAGAAGATATATGTCATAAATGTTCTTGGTACATGTTAATTTTCTCAATATCTTAAGTTTTATCAGGGATACTAAGAGAATAAGTGCTAACTGTCTATTTTTCCATGGTTTTTGATAGGTTATATTGCATATAATTTTGTCATTGGTGCATATTCATATTGGGGACCAAAGGCTGGTTATAGCATATATCAAATGGTATACATTTGGCTTTTATGGTGACTGTTATTTTTTTGTTACAAACCATACACTTTATCTATAAACCATAAACATAATGAAACAAACAAAAATAGAATAGCTTAATCTGAAAGTTCCAATTGTTACAGAGTAATGCTGATATATTATTTGGAGGAATCACCATTGTTGGTGGAATTGTGGGGACACTGGGAGGAAGTATTATTCTGGATCGCATGAATTCGACAATCCCCAATGCTTTTAAGGTAGAGATCTCTGTAACTATTCATGAGAGTCAAGTCATATATCTTTGTTTTATATTAATTAAAACTATTCATTTTTTGCAGCTTCTTTCTACTACTACATTTTTTGGGGCAGTATTTTGCTTCAGTGCCTTTTGTTTTAGTAACATGTACATTTACTTGGTTCTCTTTCTTATTGGAGAGATACTTGTTTTCGCCACTCAGGTAACTTTCTTTTTGACAACTAAGACAATTTCAATTCATTTACTTATGAACAATTTATCTCTTATCCTGTCACACGGGTAAAGTAATAAAATATACAACAAAAATGGTCAGACATCTCCTAAAAGGTATTTTTTCGAAGATAAAACATCTAAAATCATTTAATTTAAACGGTTAGGTTATTATTGAAAAGATAAATTTTTTTTAATCGTATGATCCACAATTTTGGGAAAAAAAACGATTTTTAATCAGAAGTGTTTTGGCCTGACCGTACCTGTTTCAAGCTGTTCAAAATTACAACTTTTGACCCGTTATTAAGCCCGCCTGACCCTCTTTCTGCTATTCCTAGTTATAGATTTAGATTTTGACAAATGTATATCACATACACCACAGGGCCCGGTGAATTTTGTGTGTCTTCATACTGTAAAACCAAGTTTGAGACCCTTATCAATGGCTATGTCAACTGTTTCGATTCATATATTCGGTGATGTGCCATCATCACCACTTGTTGGTCTTCTTCAGGTTTGCTTTCACACATCCTTTGTATACCTTCCATTTTAAGGAGCAAGGATCCCTCCTCAAATAGACGGGGACCCCCATTATCTCATCTTTGATTTTCACATAATAGAAAAGAGACAAAAGACCAAAAATAAAAAAAATAAAGAAATATAAAAAACAGTAACAGAACCAAGAATTGGTTTTCAGCGGCTTGATGGGTTATTGGGTTTGCTTATATTCAAATCAAAATGCTTAGATGGAACATTTTCTATTTATTGTTCTAGCAGTAACTTTTTAATTTATTTAATGGGTTCAATTACCTTTTGAAGATGACCCATATATGAAATATGAATCTTAATGTTAACACAGGACAAAGTTGACAATTGGAGGACATCTGCTTTGATTTTAACTTCAGTATTTTTCTTGGCATCTGGAATATGGTTTATAGGTATTATGTGTTCAATTGATAACATATTAGTTCAATTTCTGATCTTTTCATTATTATCTTTACAAGTTATACATGACTTGGTTGATTTGTTGTTATCAGAACTCAGAAGGGATATTTTAGACATTTCACTAGGTGTCTTCACATGTTTGTTTGCTACACTTTTTGACTATGCAGGTATCTTCCTTGATAGTGTGGACAGGTACAATGAAGACAGTGAGCATGTGGGGCCTGTTATTGTGCAGCCAGATGCATCACCTTTGCTTGAAAACAAGCCTGCAACTGCTTTACCATAAACATGGCTAGATTGATAGACTCGACACGAGGCAAATGTACAGTTTTCAGCCGGTCTTGTTTATAACTACTCATACAAGTTCACTCATGTAGCCGCATGGGTTGTATGTACGCGTGTATCATGTACGCGTGTATCGGTGATCTAATGCATGGTTAATGCTTGCAAATACGTTTTTTTAGTCATGGTGGATTAGGGATTGCTTGAAATGTTCTTGTAGACAAGTACAAGTGATGTAATGTTTTAGTTAGTTGATTTAACATATTTTTTATATGATTTATGAATCAAGATAAAATGATGCTCGAGTTAAAGGTCAACATAGGCATTGGGGTAATCGTTTCGTGTGCACATGATTACCTAGGTTTTAAAATAAAGAGTGTGCAAGCTTATAATGATCTCACGTTTTGTAAATAATACGTGTGTTTGCGTTCGTGAATATGTTTAATTTCTTAATAAACTAACATAAACAAGAATTTTTTTCTTCGGTTGATGTTTGTGAACAGTTTAATATTTGATGAACAAACACGAATAAGCGGTTTGTTTACAACCTTATACATAAGGTGTTCACATCACAAAACACCGACTCAAAATAACTCGTATACAAGAACCAGGTAAAGATGAAACTGGTTTTAGTTAGGTTTGGGTTTTGACCAGTATTTAACGGTTTTGATTGAGTAAAGATGTTTTTGTGTCCCTAAGATACCATTGCTCTACGTGTACTTGTTTTAAAAATCTTTAACCTTAATCATGTCTTTACGAACTTCCGTCCTGAGCCATGTGCTTGAAAATGTGTAATTCTAGCAATTTTTGTCTGATCAGCTCATCTCTAATTAGCTTTGGCATGCCTCTATTCCTCCTCCCATTCACAATGAGGGTTTCCTTTTCTCTAATTGGAGTTGTTTGCTTGCTACTCAATCTACATTCTCTTACCTTATCAGCTATACTGGTGACTCTGATCACTTTTAACCTATCTTTAAAAACCTCATTTCTTATCATGTTTAACACTGTGACCCAATAGTTTGTTTCATATGACATAGCTAATCGTACTTGTTACTGTAAAATTTCTTCTTTAACCTAGTTGGGAAGTTCTTATCACACAATATTCTAAAGCTATTCTCCACTTGTATCATCCTTCTTTTACTTAATGTGTGATGTTACAATCCATTTATCCATTACTCTATACAAAAAAAATCCAAAAATACTTGAAACTTATTTAAAGTAACTCTTCTAACGCTCTTTATCTAAATTCATACATCGACCTTCATATATTTAAAATCTAATGTAATTTCAATAAAACCGTTATAATGTACCCTTAATTCTAAAAAAAAAAACAACTATTAACAATAACTACTTTTCCTCGTAAAATGAAAACATGTCATATTATCTATAAAAGATGTAACTTACTTTTTATAAACATTTGTGACCAAACTTACTAATTTAACACAATGTTAGCTTCCTTTTGTATCATAAAGTTGATCTTATGATACAATGATGATATTCGGGAGTTGAAATACTACCTTTTGATATAAAACAAGTGGTTAGGACCCGCGCTACACGGCGGGACGTAAGTTGATTTTTTGATAAATGTTAGTATATAAAAGTTTAACGTTTAAAAGTAAGACTTAATAACTTTTAAATTGTAAATTGTATAAAATCGTAAAAATTTAATTTTTATTTAATCTTAATCTTATAAATATTAAAGAAAGTGGGTTACAATTGCAGATGCACAATTTAGTATCTTAGACTATATCTAATAGTAATTGAAAAGTTATGTGGAACATATAATGACTCAACTTTATTTAAACCATGGTTGTAGAAGTCGCTAGGCGCTAGTCAGGCGGCGAGGCACCGCCTAGGGATTAATCGGCGCTAGGCGGATTGGAATTTTTATATGTAATTTTACAAATATTTATTATATACACACATTAATATCAATAATATAATATAATACTTCAAATATATTAAAAAAATAAACTTAAACATAATAAGCCAAGTACTTCAAATTACAAACTTAGACACAAAATTCAAAGTTTATAGATGGATTACGATGTTTAGTGACATGGTTCAATGTTTCAGATGTTGGATTTGATGTTTTAGAGAAATATTACGTATTTGGGGTTGAAAATGTCTCGAATAATCATTTATCTAGGTCCTTTTTACTCGAAAAAAGCCAAAAAAACCCAAAAAAAAATAGGCCGCCTAGGCGCCGCCTAGGCACTGCCTAGGGCAAAAATTACAAGGAAGCAGGGCGCCTAGCGCCTAGGCGGCCGCCTAGGCCGATTTTTACAACCTTGAATATTCTACCAGCTTGAGTTTGAATAAAATATCACGTAGCTATAAAAATTAGTATTTAAAAAAGGTAAAAATATGTCGTGTTTAAACTGACCAGAAATGTAGATATGCTCTGTTTAGACTGAAATTCATGTATTGTAAAAATTAGTACTAAGAGACTCGAACATATTTAACCAGACTGAAAACATAAATAGGGTTGGTATTCCCTGAAATTCATACTCACACGTTGCACGTCATAATATTGCCTAAATTTATGGTCTCTCAAAGCAAAAAAAATCACTACAAGAAAGGAAAATCAAAAACTTCAGGTGGTGCTACAGAATAGGTTTTGAACCATTGGCGGAGGTTTTAAGGGGCCTGGGGGAGCCCCGACCCCTGCCCTTTTTCTGGCCAGAAATCTTGATATAATAGTTTTCGGTCGAAAAATTTTATAGGTATTAAACCCGGCCCCTTTTGGTTTTTTTTCATAAAATTCCTTGCCCCCCTTGGATTTTAAAAATTACTAAAGTTGAACTAATATAGTAAGTTTTAACATTACCTTTAAGGGTTTGCAATATTGGTTGTTATCTTGTTCATTAGCCAATCTTGAGTTTAAATCTTGTTTTGAGCCTTAAAAATTAAAATGAGCCTTAACTATTGAACATTACCTATTTCAATAATCGTCTTTGCAAAGGAAATTGCTGATAAGTTTGATTCGGAGTGTATAATCAATGAGTTCAAAGAGCTTAAAAGTCGTCGCGTTGAATTGTGATACTTCTTCCGAGTGCTCACATTTTCGTTTTAAACATTTTGTATCTTGTTTGATACAAACATATACATATTTTTAAGTGGACCAAATATTTGTTATTTTAAACTTTAAACAGTTTGTTCCGACCCGAATAATCATGTGACGACCCGAATTTTAGCCCAAAACATAGCGATATGGATAAAAAAATTTGCCCAATGACTTTCGACCCCCTCGGACAAAGTTTTCAAGCTTCGCCACTGTTTTGAACCACTGACCTAGAGTTATAAACAAAACACACATACCAAGTATTACCAACCCATCTAAAGCCTCAACAATTTTCACAAAAATATATATATATATAGGGTAGTGTTCAAATTATAACTCATGAATAGAACAATAAACCATTAACTCAAATCTAATGGCTAATCAAAAAATTGAGTGTATAGAATTGTGACATTTGTCATCTTTCTTATTTAAATAAAGAATGATATTTTAGTCATTTGCACCATATTAAAAAGCTGGAATTAATTTGGTGGTGTCATGTGTCGTTTTCTAATATATTATATCTACTTTTTTATTTAAAGTTTACCCTCTTTTTTTATGCTTCCATAACTTTTATATCCTATAATATTTTTTTTATAAAAATTGCACCATTTTACTCGTCTTATTTTTCTCTTTAATTCCGTTATAGTCTTGACTAGGTTTTTTTATTTTTTTTTCGGATGTTCGTATGCTATAAGGAAAGGTTAACAATTGAACCATCCCCTATATATATAAATATATATCTAAAAATATCATTGCCAAAAAATTATAAAAAAAAAAATATAAGTTTGCTACAATCACCATGATACACCTTCCGGCATTCAAAACCATTAGCAGTTATTTCATGTTACAAATATCCCAATAAGAAATGTGTGTTTACTTATCTGATTTGCAAAACTTCAAATCAAGCGTAACTTCATTTCATCAATGAAAAATGCCCAAAATCACACTGATTGGTATTCATATACCGTAAGCTCTGTACCTGAAATTAATTGAGATGTCAATGAAAAATGAAACCACCCAGTGGAAGTTTATAGAAGTGAAAATACCATCTTCCTGATTTGGTGTATTGACTCCCTCAATGTCTCTCTTCTTATGTACTTCTATTGAACTATAAAGTTCTTGAAAGTTGAAACATAGTTAAATAACATGGTTTTTGTCGGTGCTTATTGATTTACTGATTTCATACATGGCATAAATGAAATTTATATTCTCAAAAGAACAATATAAACATACATATACCTAGTAAAGGCCTATTCACAAATTATATTCTCAAAGTCGTCGATAATTGTTTTCATCTTCTCAAATGTCCTTTTGACTTCTCTTTCTATAAATCCTCTTGATACAGCTTACTTGTTATTTCGGTAGGAGTGTTTGAGAAGGAATCATCGACCTCCTCGAATCTACCATACTCGTCGCATGAATCCAACTCCGATTTCTGTCGCTTGTTGGTTCTTGAATCCTGAAATTTGGGCCAGAAGATGCAATCAAACTCCGTCAAGATTTCGCCGCTTGATTTGGTCACACCAAACGCATAGGGAATTAGTAGAATCCATGATGCAGCAGGCGATAAAGATGATTACAGAGAATCGTGAGCTGTTGATGGTACTCATGACGTCGGTTGCTATTTTGCTTGGATGCGTGGTCGTTTTGGTGTGGCGGAGGTTGTCCACCAAGAAGTCAGTGTTGGAGCCATAAAGAAGAAACAAGGACCTGCAGCAGCGTAGGACGCAACCATAAAGAAGAAACAAGGAGGATCAATGGCAGGACCTGATCGCGCATTAATCATACCAGTCAAGGAGAGCACACCCGCCTCATTACAACGCCCATTGTTGAGCATGGAGAACTACAACATATGGGCCATCCGGATCAAAGCAGTATTCCGAGTTCATGAAATACTTGAAGCTATTGAGCCAAGGCAGGGTGCAGTGGTGGAGGCCAAGAAGGAAGATATGGTCGTAGCCATGCTCTATCAATCAATCCCATAGGAGTTAGTTCTCCAAGCCTCTGCGCTCAGAACAGCTAGAGAAATCTGGGAGGCATTGAAAACTCGGCTCATTGGGGTTGAACGAGTCAGAGAAGCTCGACTCCAGACTTTACAGTCTGAGTTCGAGGGTCTAAAGATGCTGGAAAACGAGAGCATTGATGACTTTGCCATGAAGCTTTCACAGTTCGTCTCAAGGTCTAATGCTCTTGGATCAACAATCGAAGACAAGGCGTTGGTTAAGAAACTGCTCGGAGCAGTGCCCGATAAATTCATTGCTATTGTGGCCTCGATAGAGCAATTCATCGATCTGAACTCAATGGCTTTACAAGAAGCCATAGGAAGATTAAAAGCTTTCGAAGAAAGGATCAAACCTAAGGAGAAGGGGTCAACCTCAGGGCCTGATCAGCTGCTCTTATCCTATGAGGATTGGCAAGCAAAGCGAAAGCAAGAAAACAGCCAGGGGCTCGGAAGAGGTGGAAGATCGAACTTTCGAGGCAGGGGCCGAGGAAGAGGCACTGGAGGTAGGGGCAGGTCAGGATCGAAGCCAGGAACGAGGCCAAGCCTCCTACCAACAAAGGAAAAACAAAGATAAGTCAAGGATTAAATGCTTCAGATGCGACAGCATGGGACATCATGCATCTGAAATCTGAATGTCCAACCAGGCCTAGGCAGGAGGAAAGCAACTTGGCTCAAACGGGTTATGAGGGCCCTGCTCTCATGATGGCAATAGGAGCAGTGGTAGAAGACAGCCAAGTATTTCTAAACGAACGGCACTTGATTCCCAGCATGTATGAAACCAATGAGGCCGGACATTGGTTCCTCGACAATGGGGCCAGCAATCACATGGATCTGTTCTTCAATCTGAATAAGAGAATTCAAGGGAAGGTGCGCTTTGGAGATGGATCATGCGTGGAGATTAAAGGAAGAGGAGACATCATCCTACAGTGTAAGACTGGAGATGGACAACTGACCGAGATTGGTTATGAAGTACGAATGAAGAATGAGCTATTATGGGTTAGGGAAGACAATGAAACACTGCTGATGAAAGTGCCGAGATCCCCAAACAGGCTTAACAAAATAGAGCTCAATGTGGTCTCTCCTGTATGCTTACATGCTAACCTTGACAGCTTAGCATGGTTATGGCATGCCAGGTTAGGCCATTTAAATTTTCACTCAATGAAGGATCTGGTAAGAAAGGACCTAGCACGAGGGATACCAAGGCTCGACCACCCTTCACAGGTGTGTGATAGTTGTTCCACTGGAAAGCAAATCCGAAGTTCATTCCCGCAGAACACTGAGTATAGGGCAAGCAGGCCACTCGAACTCATCTATGCGGATGTATGCGGACCCATATCTCCTGTCACTCACGGGGAAAAAAAATTCTTCTGATTGTGGACGATCACAGCCGGTTCATGTGGGGACGTTTTCTCAAATCCAAGAACAAAGTATTCGAAAACTTAGAAGAATTTCAAAGAAGAAACAGAATTGGAGACAGGGATGAAGATCAAGATGCTCAGAACCGACAACGGTCCCGTTCACATCTCACAAAATCAGAAACATGTGTAATATTGCAGGAATTCAACACCAATTTACGGCTCCCTATTCCCCCAGCAGAATGGAGTTGTAGAAAGGAGGAACAAGACGATACTAGACATGACAAGAAGTATACTAAAGGCCACGGAACTACCACAGTCTTTCTGGGCAGAAGGAATACGACACAGCATCTACATCCTGAACAGATCCCCGACAAAAGCACTCTCAAATTCAACTCCCTATGAAGCCTATAAAGGAAGAAAACCAAACATGGAACATCTGAAAGTCTTTGGGTGCATCGGCTATGTCAAAACATTAGCAGGTCACCTAAAGAAGTTGGATGATCGGAGTAAAAAAATGGTGTGCCTGGAAACCAACCAACCATTAAGGCCTATAGGATGTATGACCCAGGGAATCAGAGGATTCATGTCACCAGAAATGTGATGTTCGATGAAGAAAAGGGGCGGACATGGGGAAACCATGACAAAGGAAGAAGGAAAAGAAAGCACCTGGACTGAGTTCACAGTACAAGTTGAACATAGTCAGAATAAAGCTCAGATAGTCGACTTGACAACACACCTCCACAAGGAGACAGAGAACTCAAAGATGTTTACAATAAGGCAAGGCAGACTGACCTGAGTGATGCTGAACTACTATTATTAGATGGGGAACCAAGGACCTATTCGGAAGCCAAACAAGTGAAGGATTGGCAGGAAGCAATGGAGGCTGAAATAGCCTCAATCGAAAAAGAGAAGAAGGACGCGCAGGGCAGAACTACAAACCACAAGGCAAGGCTCGTAGCTAAAGGCTACGTTCAGCAATATGGGATCGATTATGAAGAAGTATTCGCCCCTGTAGCACGAATGGAAACAGTAAGACTCATTCTTGCTGTTGCTGCCTGTCAGGGCTGGTTTGTACGTCACCTGGATGTCAAAACAGCATTCCTGCACGGGATATAAAGAAACAGGTGTATGTAAGTCAACCAGATGGTTTCATCAAACGGGGAGCAGAAAATAAAGTCTACAAGCTGAGTAAAGTCCTATATGGACTCAAACAGGCTCCGAGAGCCTGGAACACCAAACTTGACAGCATGCTCAATGGGCTAGGTTTTGTGAAGTGCAAAAACAAACCAGCGGTGTATAAAAGAAAGCAAAACTGAAGAATCATACTTATGGGTGTGTATGTAGATGATCAACTCATTACTGGAGGATGCAAAGACGAGATAAACAAGGTAAAGAAGCAAATGGAACGAAATTTTGAGATGACGGACCTAGGCTTATTGACATATTACCTGGGCATTGAGGTAAGTCAAACAAACAAAGGCATAAAGATTCATCAGGAAGGCTATGCTAAGAAGATTCTGAAGACAACATGAATGGAAGGGTGCAATCCATCTACTTACCCAATGGAACCAGGCCTAAAGCTTTCGAAGAAAGATGAAAATCCTGAAGTCAATCCCACTGAATTCAGAAAATGGATAGGTTGCCTGCGGTATCTAACACACACACGACCTGATCTGAGTTACTCAGTCACTTATGTGAGTCGCTTTATGCAGGAGCCAACACAAACTCACTTGCAAGCACTCAAGCAAATTATTAGGTATGTAAAAGGAACTACGAGCTTGGGGATATACTATGAAAGAAATGGAAGTCCAGTGTTGTACGGTTACAGTGATAGCAGCCACGCCATTGACAGAGATGATGGACGAAGTACCACAGGGATTGTGTTCTTCTACAATGAAGCTCCAGTGGCTTGGAACTCACAGAAACAAGGAACAGTGGCACTCTCATCATGTGAGGCCGAATTCATGGCCGCAACTAGTGCTGCCTGCCAGGTAATTTGGCTGCAAAGACTGTTGGCAGAAATTATGGGGGAGAAAGAAGAGGCAGTAATCATCAAGGTAGACAACCAATCTGCGTTGGCTTTAATGAAAAACCATGTTTTTCACGGAAGGAGCAAGCACATAGATACAAGATATCATTTCATACGAGAATGTGTTGAAAGAAATCAAATCAAGGTGGAACATGTTAGTGGAAATAAAGGCAGATATCTTAACGAAGGCTTTGCCAAGGATCAAGTATGCTGAAATGAGAGACAAGCTTGGACCGAAGAAATTGCAACTTTAAGGGGGAGATTGTTAGTTAAGGTTGTAAATAACTAAATTAGGACTTAATTTAGTTATAGTGAGTAAATGTTTTGTTTATGTTTATTGAGTCTGTTTAGTTTATATTTATCCGTTTGATCGAGGATTAGAAGGAAGTTTGTTGCGATTCTTGGGGAGCAAGAATCGAGTTGAGTTGGCTATAAAAGGCCTGGGTTGTATTCGATTTAATTTATTCAGTAATCGAGAGAAACCCATCAGAGGGAGTTATCCTCTATACATGTGTTTGTGTGTGATAAAACTCTAATATCAACTTTCATGCTTTTTACATAGCAATTCGTGTTCTTGGTTTGCTCTTCTTTTCTGGGTCGATCAATCGGGTTTAGCAGGAGGCTGAAACCTTCAATTGGTATCAGAGCCATCAAGCTCATACATGTGATTCAAGAAAAAAAAGGGTGATCGGCGACCAACACCAGATCGTCGAGAAGCAATCGTGATCGACAATCATTTAATAGGCGTGATCTGTGGCTGATTAGCGTCGATCCGAGCGAGGAGCAGGAAGGATAGTAGGATTTTTTGGTAAACCTCTCAGTCGTGAACAACAGGGGGCTGTTGTGCGGTAGGTATAGACCAACGAACTCGGGTGCAGTAAAACGAGACCGGCAGGGGCTGAAGGGTTTGCAACCAGGGAGACAGAAAAGCAGTGGCTTGCCAAGTTGGTGATCAATAGCAGGGACAAATTATTCAGGGAGATATTCACGAATGTTAGATATTTTGGATCAAGCAGCAAGCGTTCAAGGTGAAAGCAGCACTGATCAAAACAAGTGGCTGAGTATTCGTTTGGCAGAAAACTAAAGTGTAAAAGATCGCGAGTATGGTTCAACTAGAAAATCAAGCAATGGTTAACAAACGAATAGGGGCTGAATTCATGGGTTAACACTTCCTACTTTGGATCCACCACATGGGTTAAATTTTTAAAGGGCTAAGAAGGCTAATTGGGGCTGAATTCATGGGTTATCAAACAAATAGGTATTTGGCTCAACGGGGCGACTACGGGACTTTGTTGTGGAAGCGTGAAACAAACAACACAGGCTAAAACAATGGGTTTTCCTAATGCCTCTATCATCTTTATGCATATCTTAGGTTGTGATCTTAAATTGCATTGACAATGCAAGTTCTACCTTAGGTGTTCACTATAATCATCACACATCAAAGAAACTAAGCATTTATTCCTATTACCATCTTTGCTCGATATAGGCTCAAATCCTCACGGAATCGGTGGTTAAAGGTTAAAATGTGACACATCTAACAACTCCTTCTCCACTTCCTATCCTTAGTCATGTATTGCTACTATCACTTACGGATTGCTTATCAAGAATACTTTATTCTGCAATTTAAAAGATTAATCACAACATAGGAATTTGCTTCGTTATTTGGTTTGCTCATGTTTTCCCCATTTTGTTTTCAAATCTTGTTTTCATGAACATATCAACTTGCATTAGCGCATTGGAAAAAATTTTTCAAAATTACCCAATATTTCCCCATCCCCACATTTAGTCTTACATTGTCCCCAATGTAATCATGTTTTCCATCACAAGTGTAAGATGGGAGCTATGCATTAATACCCAATTTCATTACCCCAAATCAACCAACCAAACACAATAGCAGCTATCGAGTTTAGGACTGCAACACATCACAGTTTAATTGTTTAATCATCATGACAAGTTTAAGGGAATGGGCACATGGACCTGATCACATGCGATCAGTGAGTGCTACTGAAGTCATCCTCATACGGTGGTCTAGGCATTGGTGGCCCAAACCATCTCCCCATCAGGCTCTTTTGGAGGGATTGCATGTTGAAGGGATATGTGCCTCCAGAAGTACTAGATCCTTGGTCCCCGGGTTGTTGATATGGAACCCATGGAGATGAGTTGAACAGCTATGGGTACCTCGGGGGTTGATCTCCTTGAACATACGGCGGTAGGCTTGGATAGTCCACTTGCATCGGTTGGACTTGGGAAATGTATCCAGCCACATAGTCGGTGCGTTGGCGCATGGCTTCCTCCTGCAAAAAGTAATCATTACGGAATTCTTATAACCTGTAAGCCGCGGCTCTGGCATACAGTTCTGCCTGCTCCGTCTGGTCCCTCCTTTCCCGCCTGAGCTCTTCTTCATATTGCCTTTGGGTGTCTCTGTACCGGATGTCTTCATTCCTCCATGTGGTCATCGTGTCCCAATTGGCCCATGCATTTTCAGGCCACCATGTAAATCTTGCAGGTCTCCCATTTAGGATGGACTCAGTATAAGGGGTTGAGTCATATGTTAACAGATGGGGTAGATGGGAGCCTCTTGCTTCTTCAGGCCCCCGCTGCTCAGACTCTTCTTCCTCTGTTTGGGTGACTCCTTCCTTCGGCACAACAAGCTGCCTCTTAGTCTTATCTTCAATGAGCACATGTTCGGTTGGTCTTTCCCTGTAGATCCAACCGAAAGCAGCCAACCGATCAAATCTGAAGTATCGTTGTGTCATCTTCTCAAATGGGGTGCTGGCGGTGACCACCTTTTGTTTAACCAACAAGCTTGACAACAACCTGCAATGGGGCAACAAACATCGTGCTTTGCTAACCCTACTTTCCCAAACATTCAACAACACCAATTGACGAAAGGATAACTTGAGGTGGCCGGTCACTAGGGCATGCAGTACCCTAATCTCAAAGTTCCTGATGAACAGCTTGTCCCCGAGTCTTGGTATTACATTAAAGCCAGAAATTAGTGAAAGGAGTTTTGGGAGGACCTTCAGATCGCTTCTCAACAACTTCTTTGGCATGTCATCCGGTGCTTTGGTGAATAAAGTTCGAACCATGGCTTTCCATTCCTCATCATTTGTGGCTTCACCCAAAATCTGCATCCTGTCGGGATACACATACTCCCGCTGCGGCTTCGTATCAAACTTGACAACCTTATTCATTGTTTCGAACGAGAGCACCATCTCCTTTCCGTTCACTGTCCCAATCAATCTAGTGGTCTTGGGTGGGTTGTTTTCTTCGTCTTTCCTTAGAGTGGCCATCCACTCTACAATCTCTTTCATATAAACATTATCCAAGTTGTTGTTGTTGAATTTAAGAACGTTTTCCCACCCAAGACTTTCGAAGCATTGTACTACACCAAAAATGATAAATTGATCGAATTGCACGGCCCGCTCGCACACAAGGACTTTCTTGATGCTTGAGACAATTTGCATCTTTTGCCTGTAGAGTACGGGTTGCCAGATGGGATCAAAGGTGCTTAGTGGGGCATTTCCAGTCCATTGGGGTTGGTCCCCCACCACGATGTCTTCATCTTCGTCATACATATTCATGTCTTCCATTTCGAAGTCGGAATCCGACTCTTGCTCGGAAATCCTTTGTCTTTTGGATGGGGTGGAGGATGAAGCAACCTCCTTTCCTTTTGAGCTTGTAACTTTTGTGCGACCCATGTCCTACAAAGAGACCAACACATAGTAGTATTTTGGAAAAATAGTGAAGTCAACAAGTATAATACTCACAACTATGTTAAGCATACAAATCACAAGTAACACACAATACAAAACAATGGTTCATCAAGGTTTAATAATGAAATCGTGTAATTCAAACTACCATTGTTATCCTCCCATCCCCACATTTATTTCCCAATCATCATGATGACAATGATTTGTCTAAGAGAATTCAACCCATCTCAACCCCATTCAATGATGCCTTTTTGAATCTACGCTATCAATTCATGCAATTCTTGTAACTCATCATTCCTTTAACCATTTGATGTCATCACATTTCCAACAAAATTCATTCGTGATTTAGAACACATATCATTACATCTCACTACTTGCATACAATGTGTCATGTTGTTTACCCCTACAAAATTTCTAATCCTACCCCATTTTATCATGAAAGCACCAAGGTAATCATGAAGGCATACATTTCTCAACTAGCATTTTATGCTCTCAAATGAAAGAAAAATACATACCTTGTTGTTGAGAAAGAGAAAATAGAACTTGTGGAAGTGAATGAGAAAACTTGAGAAACACCCAAAAAATTCATCACCTTTATGCTACCCAATCTCACAAATAGGAGGGAATCTCAAAAATCTGGGTGCATAATTGTGATCCCCTCGAAAAAATACTCAAGATGCATATAAAGTTTGCAAAAATCGGTGGAGAAACAAAAAAGTTAGAAGTTAGGGTTTGGTTGGTGTTCTTGGTGGGTGAGAGGAAGAAGATGATGAAATTTTTGAAAGAAAATGGGTGGAATTGAAAGGGAATCCCGTTTTTAGTGTTTATGGGTCGAATTCCGGGTCGTGGGGTGGAAAAACGCGGATCAAAGTGGTCAAAACGGGTCAAAAGTGAGCCTAATGGGTACCCGACATCATACACCCCTACCCGACGTATGATACGCTATCTGGGTTTTAAGGTGGAGTATTGGAGGCTTAAAACATGGCGTAACACAGAAAGAATTTTGGCCTTGGCGTATCATACGCCCCTACCCGGCGTATGGACCCTTTAAAAAAAAAAAATTTTTTAGTAATTTCATGTGATTTAGGTGTGTAATGATGCATTTTTATGATTTAAATCCATGAAATATGGTGATTGTTTGTGTGTTTTGATGATTTGCAGGTTTTCGGGTGAAAAGAGTGAGTGTTTAATGTCCAAGAATCAAAGGGTGGCTAAGGAATGGTGCTTGGGAGGCCAAAATATCCAAAAATGAAGGTTTTCATGAAGTGGCGTATCAAAATGGCGTATTGGGGGCGTATTACAGAGCCAAACAACCCAAGAGTGCAGGGGGGCGTATGATACGCCGGGTGCAGCCCAAAATGCGGATTTTTCCCGTTTTGCCACATATTTAAGCCCAAGAACCTAGGGTTTCGACCTATCTTCGACTTTGACGACTTTTGGAGGTTCTAGAGGGTTTCTTAGGCTTAGGAATTCATCAATTAACCATTCCAAACACCACGAAGATTCCCGAATTGATGATAGCACACAACCGATTGAAGATTGCAAGGCTAATTCCGTTGAAATCACGCCCGGGTGAATGGTTGGTTAGGTTTAGGGATTTCTATGATTTCAATTGTAATCGACTACAAACAATAGTCGGTTTCTATCTTGTTAATTGTTTGTATGTTGCTTTTCGGATTGAATTGAACGATTTGACTTTTCTGATTCGATTGCATGTTCATCATTTTTCAGTTTACAATTGTGAAACATTGAATGCCAATTGGATTATCACTTTCAAATTGATATTGGTAATTGGTATCCTAGGATTAAACTTAGTTGGTTTTCATCAATTAATTACTAAAATTAGGTTTTCCACTTATGAATGTCCATTCACACGAAAAGTAACAAATCATGTCTATGTGATTGTCTTGAGCAATTAAAGAGAGGAAGTTGCAGCTTAAGTCGTAAAGGTTCCACTTATGAATGTCCATGCCTAATCTTAGAATGGCACAAAATCCACTGTTTAACAATCCAAACCATGGAGTCAATCTGGGAAACAATCTTCACGAGGAATATCATATTTCAGGTGGCGGAAGCAATTCGAGGGAACACGGATCTTGGCATGAGGAATTGCATGAAGAGGAAGATAACAACAACTACCCACCTCATGGGGAATATAATGATGAGAATTGGCAACCACAAGGCCCACCGAATCATCCAGTTCACAATAACTATGGGCATGCTGGATGGAATGGACAAGGAGGGTGGAATAGGCAACCACCCATGAACTACAATGGGAGATGAGGTTACAATAACCCTGGTCACGGATGGCGCCATAGAGCTCATGTTCAAGGAGTTGACAGTCACTTCAGACCAACAGTGACTCAAAATCCTTCACCAATTGTACCTCCACTGCTGCGAGGACGATCCTTTGAGATCAGGCCACAATACTTGGCCATTATTCCTAATTTCAGAGGGACTGCAACTGAAGAACCATATGTCCATCTATCTGAGTTTGGTGCTATCTGTAGCACCATTGTGGTCAAGGATTCACCCAGATGAATTTAAGCTGAATTTGTTCCAATTCTCATTTAAAGGAAATGGCTAGAAAGTGGTTTCACACACTACCATATGGTAGTATCTACACATGGGAAGAGATGCAGTTGTTTTTGGATGAGTACTATCCCATTAGAACCTTCCAACAACAATCGGGTGAGTTGCTACACGAAGCCTTCACACGGTTTAAGGAGTTGCTCAGATTTTGCCCACACCACCAGATTCCAAGTGGGAGTTGATTAAGGCCTTTTATGATGGTTTAACACCAGAAGACTTGAAGTTTGTCAGTTCCAGCAGTAATGGAACATTCTTAACCAACTCAGAAGATGATGATTGGGAATTGCTTGAAAGGTTAAGTAAAGGCTCGAAGACACAAGCTTCAGCAAGCAGGAACGCTAAGCATGTTATTGGGAAGCCAGAAGGGGAGTATGTGACAAAAGAAAGATTTGAAGCCCTTAAAAGACAAATTGCAAACTTCAATAGAACCTCAGGTAAGAACAATTCTAATGTGTCTAATGTTTATGATGTTTGCAATTTTTGTGGTGACATAGGTCATTTGGAGTCGGAGTGCATGATGAACATGAACAGGAATGAGGAGGTGAACCAAGTCCAAGGCTTGTTCCAGAATGACAAGAGAAACAATGACATGAACTCCAACACATATCACTCGGGTTTGCGTAATCACCTTAATTTTAGGTATGGTAATTCATCTAATCACTTGAATCCTAATTTTCAGGGTAGCAACCAACAAGGTGGAAATCAAGGGCCTTCATATAAGAACCGACAACCGAGTTACAATCAAGGTAACTACCAAAAAGGGAACTACAACCAAGGTGGTCAAGGAGGTGGACAAGGTGGCTATAATCAAGGACAATCAAGGAACTTCCAACAAAACCAAGAAAGTCAAAGTCAAAGTCAATTTCAAGGTGGTCAACTAGGACCAAATGTTTCAATGGAAGACATAGCCAATCAAATCAATGAGCTGAGACTAATGCTAACTGGAGTGGTGCAGAAACAAGAGCTCCAACAAAAGACAAATGAGTCCCATGCAAAGCAATTGGGACAATTGGCAGAACAACTAGCTGCGAGAGACAAAGGAAAATTGCCAAGTGACACCACACTCAATCCTCAACATCAACCATCGGGGTCAAAGAGCAAGAATGCTCAGGTAAGTCATGTAACAACTCTAAGAAGTGGTAAGTCTTATGACAACCAGGTTGTCCTTCCACCACACTTGATACAAGGAGTGGTGGAAGATGTGAATGAAAGTGAGGAGAGTGATACCGAACAGGAACTTGTTTCATCTGAGCCTAAAAAGAAAGTATCTTTTAAAGAACCCATTGAAAATGTTTTGAAACCGGAAATAGAAACATCCAAGGGAAAGGATGTGGAGGATAAAACCACCATTCCTTACCCTTCTGGTTTGAATTCACCCAATTCAAACATCAATAAAAGGGGCCCACAACAAGATGAGATGTGGGAAATTTTTAAACAAGTAAAAATCAATCTACCCTTAATTGATGCAATTAAACAAGTTCCTGCATATGCTCGGTATTTGAAAGACATGTGTACCCAAAAACGACACCCAAAATTCCTAAAAAACTTGATTTGACTGACAATGTGAGTTCCGTTTTATCGGGTGCCCTTCCACCAAAAGTTCAAGATCCTAGGGCTCCTTTGATTTCAATTCAAATTGGGGATTTTAAAATTAATAAGGCACTCCTTGATCTTGGAGCAAGTGTTAGTATATTACCGGGAAGTTTATATGATCAATACGAGTTTGGACCTTTGCAAAAGGCCGAAACCACCGTGGTTTTGGCGGATTTGACACTTAAACTTCCCCGTGGTATATTAACTGATGTCATTGTAAAAGTGGCAGATTTTTACTATCCAGTTGATTTCCTGGTACTTGACTATGTAGCTCCTACTAGCTTCACACAACCTAATGTTATATTAGGTAGACCATTTTTGAAAACTGCTCAATGTTTGATAAATTGCATGACCGGGACGGTGGATATGGCTTTTGGGAATAGAAGATTAAGGTTGAATTTTTTTTTCCCATACATCTAATCCTCTGGTCAATGATGAATGCTTCATGGCAGACATCATTGACGGGTGTCATTCTCATAAAAATGTGAAAGACACCACAGAGTTGTGTGTTCTTTGTGACAGGATTGAAGTCAAATGTGCTCAAAAGCTACTTGAAGCTGAAAAGAAATGTGAAGTGTTGGCAATTCAAGAGGGCAAACCAATGTGGACACATCAAATTGAAAACCTACCGGACCATATAGATACTCAATTGAAGCCCTCATTGGAAATCCCACCAAAGGTGGAGTTGAAAGAGCTACCCAAGCACTTGAAGTATGCTTTCTTGGGTGAAGATAACACATTACCGGTGATCATTGCAGCAAATCTAACCGAGAGTCAAGAAAAAGAGTTGATGAAAGTGTTAAAGGAGAATAAAGCAGCTATCGGTTGGACCATAGCAGATTTGAAAGGAATTAGTCCGGCTATTGTGATGCACAAGATTATAACCGACCAAGATGTCAAGCCGGTGAGAGACACGCAAAGGAGGTTGAACCATAATATGAGGGAAGTAGTCAAGAAAGAAGCTTTGAAGTGGTTGGATGCACGGATTGTCTATCCCATCTCAGACAGCACATGGGTGAGTCCAACACAAACAGTACCCAAGAAGGCAGGAATCCAAACAGTCACTGATGAGCATGGGGAACAGGTAACAACACGACCTGTCACAGGATGGAGGGTATGTATTGATTACAGGAGGCTAAACACTGCTACCTCCAAGGATCACTTTCCTTTACCCTTCATTGATCAAATCATTGAGAAGCTATCAGATCAGGAATTTTATTGTTTCTTAGATGGCTATTCCGGTTACAATCAGATTGCAATTCATCCACATGACCAACAAAAGACCACATTCACATGCCCATATGGTACTTTCGCATTCAGGCGAATGCCATTTGGGTTGTGCAATGCCCCAGGCACCTTTCAAAGGTGCATGATGAGTATCTTTTCAGATATGGTTAGGGATTCCTTAGAAATTTTCATGGATGATTTTTCAATCTTTGGTCATTCCTTTGATGCTTGCCTTACTCAACTAACTAAAGTGTTAAAAAGATGTGTTGAAACAAATTTAGTGTTAAGTTGGGAAAAAAAGTCACTTTATGGTACAAGAGGGTATTGTTTTAGGTCATGTGGTTTCAAAACGTGGGATGGAGGTAGATCATGCAAAAATCAAAGTTATTTCCCCTTTACCACCACCCACAAATGTTAAAGGAATAAGGTCATTTTTAGGACATGCGGGTTTTTATAGACGGTTCATTAAAGGATTTAGTACAATCACTAAACCTTTATGTAATTTCTTGTTAAAGGATGTCCCATTTGTTTTTAATAATGAATGTTTAACTGCATTTAACACTTTAAAAGACAAGTTAGTTGAGGCCCCTATCCTACAAGCGCCCAATTGGTCACTACCATTTGAAATCATGTGTGATGCTAATAACTATGCAGTTGGGGCGGTTTTGGGTCAAAGGATTGACAAGAAACCAGTAGCTATTTATTATGCAAGTAAGACTTTATCTGATGCTCAACTGAATTATACTACTACTAAAAAGGAATTGCTTGCTGTAGTTTATGCTCTTGATAAGTTCAGGTCTTACATTTGGGGAAGCAAGGTGGTGATCTATTCGGATCATAGTGCGGTGAGATATCTTATGGAGAAGAAGGATGCTAAACCGAGGCTCATTCGGTGGATACTCTTGTTACTAGAGTTTGATTTGGAAATTCGGGACAAGAAAGGAAGTGATAATGTTCTTTCAAGGATTCGAGTCAACAGTGATGAAAAGTCTAATGATATCAATGAATCCTTCCCTGATGAATATTCACTTACTGTTTCTAAATTACCATGGTTTGCTGACATTGTAAATTATTTGGCTGCAGGTGTATTACCGGATCATTGGACAAAGCGGAAGAGGCAACAGTTTCTCGCTCAGGTAAGGTATTACATTTGGGATGAACCCGACCTCTTCAAGGTTGGCTTGGATCAGATAATCAAAAGGTGCATCCCAGAAGAGGAAGTACAGGAGGTTCTGTCACTGACACACGCATCTGCATGCGGAGGACACTTCAGTGGTCAAAAGACGGGCCATTGGGTTTTATCTTGTGGTTTATTTTGGCCTACTTTATTTAGAGATGCGTCTGTATTTGCTAAACAATGTTTGAGATGCCAACAACTTGGTAGCATCTCAAGACGGGATGAGATGCCCATGAAACCAATCCTTGTGGTCAATATCTTCGACGTATGGGGAATTGACTTCATGGGACCCTTCCCGAACTCTCATGGTAATTACTATGTTTTGGTGGCAGTCGATTATGTGTCTAAATGGATTGAAGCCATTGCCACCAAAACGAATGACCATATCGTTGTGTGCAAATTTGTGCAATCCAACATATTTTCAAGGTTTGGCATTCCCCGTGTGATCATAAGTGACGGGGGATCTCATTTCAAAAACTTTATAACTTTGGTAAATTGCTCAAACGGTATCGTGTCAATCACCGTATAGCTACTCCTTATCACCCGCAAACTAGTGGGCAAGTTAAGGTTTCCAACAGACAAATTAAGGAAATTCTTCAAAAAACGGTTCGCCCGGATCGTAAGGATTGGTCCTTAAGATTGAATATGCTTTATGTGCTTACCGGACTGCTTTTAAGACACCTATTGGAACCACCCCGTACCGATTAGTTTATGGGAAAGGATGTCACTTACAGGTGGAAGTTGCTCATCGTGCTTTATGGGCAGTGAAATCAGTTGATATGGGTTTTGATGATGCAGGTAAAGAGATGAAGTTGCAGCTTTGCGAGTTAGAGGAATTGAGGAATGAAGCATATGAATGTGCATCGGCGTACAAGGACAAGATGAAGAAAGTGCATGATGCCAAAATCCGAAGCAAAGTCTTTGAACTCAATCAAAAGGTATGGTTTTATAATTCCAAACTTAAATTCTTTCCAGGGAAGATGAAAAGCAAATGGTCGGGACCACACGATGTCACACGCGCTGGAAGCTTTGGTGACATTGAAATTGAAGAAGTGAAAGACAAAACTCGTCGTGTGGTGAATGGACATCGTCTTAAACCGTACTTAGAACCAAGTGTCATCAACAAGGTACAAATGGACTCGGTGAACTTTCTTGTAGACTCACCCACATATGACAAAGACTAAAACAGGTACGACCATGTCGAGCTAACGACGTTAAACTTAGCGCTTGCGGGAGGCAACCCGAGAACTTTGTGGGTATGTTCACTAGAAACCCTCACGAGACTCCACTCGTCCAACCAGGCTACCGGGAGGTTTAAAAGGTTTGTTGCATGCGCTAAATGCAACCGTGCACACTAAGAAAGTGAGGTTTAGGTTAATCAATTGCACCTCGGGGCGAGGCACTGAAAATCGGGGGGTTGGCGGACATTCAACATAGTGCGGAAGTTAAAATGTGGCGTATACATCCGTAATTAGTTAATTTTAACTAGATTTTAAACTTGGATAACTAATATTTGTTATTTTCTTTTAATTAGGTTTAATTAGTTTTTTTTTATGCTTTCCTTAGGTTTAATTAATTTGTTTTTAGATTTAAATTAGATTTTTTATTATTATTAGATTTTCTTTTAATTAGGTTTAATAAATTTTTATTAATTAAAATTAATTTTTTTTTCTTAAAAGGGATTGCAAAAAAAAAGAAAAAAAATTTAGAGGGTCCCGGCGTATCATACGCCGGGTAGCGGCGTATCATACGCCGGGTGATACGCCAAGGCCAAAATTCTTTCTGCGTTACGCCATGTTTTAAGCCTCCAATACGCCACCTTAAAACCCAGATGGCGTATCATACGCCACCTTAAAACCCAGATGGCGTATCATACGCCGGGTAGGGGCGTATGATACGCCGGGTACCTATTAGGCTCACTTTTGACCCGTTTTGACCACTTTGATCCGCGTTTTTCGACCCCACGACCCGGAATTCGACCCATAAACACTAAAAACGGGATTCCCTTTCAATTCCATCCATTTTCTTTCAAAAATTTCATCATCTTCTTCCTCTCACCCACCAAGAACACCAACCAAACCCTAACTTCTAACTTTTTCGTTTCTCCACCGATTTTTGCAAACTTTATATGCATCTTGAGTATTTTTTCAAGGGGAACACAATTATCCACCCTGATTTTTGAGATTCCCTCCTGTTTGTGAGATTGGGTAGCATAAAGGTGACGAATTTTTTGGGTGTTTCTCAAATTTTCTCATTCACTTCCACAAGTTCTATTTTCTCTTTCTCAACAAGAAGGTATGTATTTTTCTTTCATTTGAGAGCATAAAATGCTAGTTGAGAAATGTATCCCTTCATGATTACCTTGGTGCTTTCATGATAAAATGGGGTAGGATTAGAAATTTTGTAGGGGTAAACAACATGACACATTGTACGCAGGTACTGAGATGTAATGATATGTGTTTTAAATCACGAATGAATTTTGCGGGAAATGTGATGACATCAAATGGGTAAAGGAATGATGAGTTACAAGAATTGCATGAATTGATAGCGTAGATTCGAAAAGGCATCATTGAATCGGGTTGAGATGGGTTGAATTCTATTAGACAAATCATTGTCATCATGATGATTGGGAAATAAATGTGGGGATGGGAGGATAACAATGGTTGTTTGAATTACACGATTTCATTATTAAACCTTGATGAACCATTGTTTTGCATTGTGTGTTACTTGTGATTTGTATGCTTAACATAGTTGTGAGTATTATACTTGTTGACTTCACTATTTTTCCAAAGTACTCACTATGTGTTGGTCTCTTTGTAGGACATGGGTCGCACAAAAGCTACAAGCTCAAAAGGAAAGGAGGTTGCTTCATCCTCCACCCCATCCAAAAGACAAAGCATTTCCGAGCAAGAGTCGGATTCCGACTTCGAAATGGAAGACATGAATATGTATGACGAAGATGAAGACATCGTGGTGGGGGACCAACCCCAATGGACTGGAAATGCCCCACTAAGCACCTTTGATCCCATCTGGCAACCCGTACTCTACAGGCAAAAGATGCAAATTGTCTCAAGCATCAAGAAAGTCCTTGTGTGCGAGCGGGCCGTGCAATTCGATCAATTTATCATTTTTGGTGTAGTACAATGCTTCGAAAGTCTTGGGTGGGAAAACGTTCTTAAATTCAACAACAACTTGGATAATGTTTATATGAAAGAGATTGTAGAGTGGATGGCCACTCTAAGGAAAGACGAAGAAAACAACCCACCCAAGACCACTAGATTGATTGGGACAGTGAACGGAAAGGAGATGGTGCTCTCGTTCGAAACAATGAATAAGGTTGTCAAGTTTGATACGAAGCCGCAGCGGGAGTATGTGTATCCCGACAGGATGCAGATTTTGGGTGAAGCCACAAATGATGAGGAATGGAAAGCCATGGTTCGAACTTTATTCACCAAAGCACCGGATGACATGCCAAAGAAGTTGTTGAGAAGCGATCTGAAGGTCCTCCCAAAACTCCTTTCACTAATTTCTGGCTTTAATGTAATACCAAGACTCGGGGACAAGCTGTTCATCAGGAACTTTGAGATTAGGTACTGCATGCCCTAGTGACCGGCCACCCCAAGTTATCCTTTCGTCAATTGGTGATGTGGAATGTTTGGGAAAGTAGGGTTAGTAAAGCACGATGTTTGTTGCCCCATTGCAGGTTGTTGTCAAGCTTGTTGGTTAAACAAAAGGTGGTCACCGCCAGCACCCCATTTGAGAAGATGACACAACGATACTTCAGATTTGATCGGTTGGCTGCTTTCGGTTGGATCTACAGGGAAAGACCAACCGACCATATGCTCATTGAAGATAAGACCAAGAGGCAGCTTGTTGTGCCGAAGGAAGGAGTCACCCAAACAAAGGAAGAAGAGCCCGAGCAGCGGGGGCCTGAAGAAGCAGGAGGCTCCCATCAACCCCATCTGTTAACATATGACTCAACCCCTTATACTGAGTCCATCCAAAATGGGAGACCCGCAGGATTTACAAGGTGGCCTGAAGATGCACGGGCCAATTGGGACAGGATGACCACATGGAGGAATGAAAACATCCGGTACAGAGACACCCAAAGGCAATATGAAGAAGAGCTCAGGCGGGAAAGGAGGACCAGGCGGAGCAGGCAGAACTGTATGCCAGAGCCGCGGCTTACAGGTTAGAAGAATTCCGTAATGATTACTTTTTGCAGGAGGAAGCCGTGCGCCAACGCACCGACTATCTGGCTGGATACACTTCCCAAGTCCGACCGATGCAAGTGGACTATCCAAGCCTACCGCCGTATGTTCAAGGAGATCAACACCCGAGGTACCCACAGCTGTTCAACCCATCTCCATGGGTTCCATATCAACAACCCGGGGACCAAGGATCCAGTACTTCTGGAAGAACAGATCCCTTCAACATGCAATCCCTCCAAGAGAGCCTGATGGGGAGATGGTTTGGGCCACTAATGACTAAACCACCGTATGACGATGACTTCCATAGCACTCACTGATCGCATGTGATCAGGTCCATGTGCCCATTCCCTTAAACTTGTCATGATGATTAAACAATAAAACTGTGATGTGTTGCAGTCCTAAACTCGATAACTGCTATTGTGTTTGGTTGGTTGATTAGGGGTAATGAAATTGGGTATTAATGCATAGCTCCCATCTTACACTTGTGATGGAAAACATGATTACATTGGGGACAATGTAAGACTAAATGTGGGGATGGGGAAATATTGGGTAATTTTGAAAATTTTTTTCCAATGCTCCAATGCAAGTTGATATGTTCATGAAAACAAGATTTGAAAACAAAATGAGGAAAACATGAGCAAACCAAATAACGAAGCAAATTCCTAAGTTGTGATTAATCTTTTAAGTTGCGGAATAAAGTATTCTTGATAAGCAATCCGTAAGTGTTAGTAGCAATACATGACTAAGGATAGGAAGTGGAAAAGGAGTTGTTAGATGTGTCACATTTTAACCTTTAACCACCGTTTCCGTGAGGATTTGAGCCTATATCGAGCAAAGATGGTAATAGGAATAAATGCTCAGTTTCTTTGATGTGTGATGACTATAATGAACACCTAAGGTAGAACTTGCATTGTCAATGCAATTTAAGATCACAACCTAAGATATGCATAAAGATGACAGAGGCAATAGGAAAACCCATTGTTTTAGCTTGTGTTGTTTGTTTCACGCATCCACAACAAAGTCCCGTAGTCGCCCCGTTGAGCCAAATACCTATTCATTTGTTAACCCATGAATTCAGCCCCAATTAGCCTTCTTAGCCGTTTAAAAAGTTAACCCATGTGGTGGATCCAAAGTAGGAAGTGTTAACCCAATGAATTCAGCCCCTATTCGTTTGTTAACCATTGCTTGATTTTCTGGTCGAACCATGCTCGCGATCTTTTACACTTTAGTTTTCTGCCAAACGAATATTCAGCCACTTGTTTTGATCAGTGCTGCTTTCACCTTGAACGCTTGCTACTTGATCCAAAATATCTAACATTCGTAAATATCTCCCTGATCAATTTGCCCCTGCTATTGATCACCAACTTGGCAAGCCACTGCTTTTCTGTCTCCCTGGTTGCAAACCCTTCTGCCCCTGCCGGTCTCGTTTTACTGCACCCAAGTTCGTTGGTCTATACCTACCGCACTTGTGGTTGTGTATGGTGTTGGCACTTATGGATTGTTTGATAGATGTAAATCTATTGCACGTTGTAAGTCTTGTGGATTGATCATGATTTTTGAATTCTTGATTATTGGGGAGGTTATGGATAATCCATTCGTTGAATAATCTTTGTTGGATTGTGCACGAAGCTTTGCTTGGGCAAGCAAAGGGCAAATGTGGGGATGTGATTGTTTGGGTAATTTCATGTGATTTAGGTGTGTAATGATGCATTTTTATGATTTAAATCCATGGAATATGGTGATTGTGTGCAGGTTTTCGGGTGAAGAGAATGAGTGTTTAATGTCCAAGAATCAAAGGGTGGCTAAGGAATGGTGCTTGGGAGGCCAAAATATCCAAAAATGAAGGTTTTCATGAAGTGGCGTATCAAAATGGCGTATTGGGGGCGTATTACAGAGCCAAACCACCCAAGAGTGCAGGGGGCGTATGATACGCCAGTATGGGGCGTATCATACGCCGGGTGCAGCCCAAAATGCGGATTTTTCCCGTTTTGCCACATATTTAAGCCCAAGAACCTAGGGTTTCGACCTATCTTCGACTTTGACGACTTTTGGAGGTTCTAGAGGGTTTCTTAGGCTTAGGAATTCATCAATTAACCATTCCAAACACCACGGAGATTCCCGAATTGACGATAGCACACAACCGATTGAAGATGCAAGGCTAATTCCATTGAAATCACGCCCGGGTGAATGGTTAGTTAGGTTTAGGGATTTCTATGATTTCAATTGTAATTGACTACAAACAATAGTCGGTTTCTATCTTGTTAATTGTTTGTATGTTGCTTTTCGGATTGAATTGAACGATTTGACTTTTCTGATTCGATTGCATGTTCATCATTTTTCAGTTTACAATTGTGAAACATTGAATGTCAATTGGATTATCACTTTCAAATTGATATTGGTAATTGGTATCCTAGGATTAAACTTAGTTGGTTTTCATCAATTAATTACTAAAATTAGGTTTTCCACTTATGAATGTCCATTCACACGAAAAGTAACAAATCATGTCTATGTGATTGTCTTAAGCAATTAAGTCATAAAGGTTCCTACTTTCCTTTTAATTCAAATCCCGGGTGTGATTCGTTTTCATAATTAAGTTAAAATACATTTGCTTTCATTGTTAAATTGCTACAAGATCGTTTTCTTACTAAAGTTCAAACACTCATTAATCAATTTTACTATTTCTTGTCTAGTTAAATTAAGTTAAATCAGATAACGATACACCATCCACCTAAACTCTTCGTGGTTCGACACCCTACTTACCCTACTAGTTAAGGTAGCTAGGAACACACTCATTAACTCTTATTTGATCGGTACTTCGACGTCGGACAGGAGATATTCACGAATGTTAGATATTTTGGATCAAGCAGCAAGCGTTCAAGGTGAAAGCAGCAGTGATCAAAACAAGTGGCTGAGTATTCGTTTGGCATAAAACTAAAGTGTAAAAGATCGCGAGTATGGTTCAACCAGAAAATCAAGCAATGGTTACTGTTAAGGAGAACAATACCTTGTCTCTTCAATGTCCAGTATTGTCTCCCACAAATTACACGGTACGGGCTATGAGGATGCAAGTTATTTTTAATGTTCATGGGGTGTGGGGGATGATAGAACCTGGAACAAATCTGGATACTAAGAAAAATAATCTTGCAATGGCTCTCTTGTTCCAAGCCATGCCCGAAGAAAATATTGCAAATAGGAAATCTTCAAACCGCAAAGGAGATGTGGGGTAGTCTTAAAAATCGTCACTTGGGAGCGGAGCGGATTCGAGAGGCAAGACTTCAAACTCTAATGAGAGAATTTGAAAATCTAAAGATAAAGGATCAAGGTGTAATAGATGACTTTGCTAACAAGTATCTGAGTATGCTTCTCCTGCCAACTCACTTGGCTTTGTTATAAAGGAAACAAAATTGGTTAAGAAATTTCTTAACGGGTTGCCTAAACGTTTTATTCATATGGTGGCATCTATAGAGCAGGTTGTAGACTTGAAGACCATTGGTTACGATGACATTGTGGCCGGCTTAAGGCTTATGAAGAAAGGATCAAGGATGAGGAAACCCAAACCGAGCAAAATCAACTTTTATTTGCAAAATCGGATGAGAAGGCAAATGTTCTAACCGAGAAGACTTTGGACGTGGCCAAGGTAGAGGTCGGGGGTCCTGGAGAGGTCGAGGTGGTGGTGAGCAAGCTTCGCGGGATTAAAGTCGCATTAGGTGCTACAAGTGCAACGAGCTCGGACATTATTTGTCGGAATGTCCTAGTTGGGAAGAAAAGAAAGAAAAGGTTAACTTGAACATGGTAGACGAGGATCAAGTACCATTGCTTTTGAAGAATAATGGGGTTGCAAGATTAGAGGGGTGATTGTTGGACTAATCTTGTAATATTAATTAGTTTAAAGGTTAAAGTAGAAAGTTTAGTTTTTAATTGTTTTTTATTAGATTGTTTTTTTTTCAGCAGTTTATTAGGAATAGAATTTTGACTTTTAGGTTTTGTTTTAGTTTAAATAGGGGCTTAGGTTAATGGTTTTGATAGTACCAAAAATTAAGTCTAATAAAAGTGAGTCGTGGTTCTTGGTTTGTTCTTCTTTTCTGGGCTGATCAATCGGGTTCAGCAGGAGGCTGAAACCTTCAAATAAAAGCCATGTGGAGGCCAACTTATAAGGGGAATATAGTTATAACTCATAATGGAAAATCCTGTCATATTTGTTTAAAACCAGATCCTACAACTGAAAATGAAACTTTTAAGGTGAAACGTTATGCAACTGTTAAAAACTTACCTCCAATTCCAAAAAGTTTGCTTATGGGGTCTTAAACACAACACTTACTTTCACGCAAAGGTATAAATTAGAAAATAAAAGTGACAAAAATAATATGGATGTTTGATATTGGGTTAATCTTGCAAATTAATAATTAAGTTGATTTTTTATTATTCAGAATAAAGGCTATAGTATTTACAGCTGTTTTCTTTTTGTTTTACAGCTGGTAATTTACCAGCCGGAGCTTTCCTTGTTTAGTAGAAATTTAACATGTTTAGTTTATCTTGGGGGTTAAGCTTTCAATTATAAATTGGCTTAATCCTCCCTTTCATTTTGTACTTCATCTTCTAAATAATTCAAGAATCAAAGAGCCAAAGGGACAGACTATTTTCATTCATTTTGCGGTTCTTGTTTGATTTGGTGTTTGTGGTTATTATTTGATCCAATTGGAATTTATTTGGTATCAGAGCAAGGTTTAAACCACTGCTCAAGGAAGGTTCGATTAAACAAGGGGTCGCAATTCTCGAAGGACTGAGGTGTGATCAGCTACAAAGACAGAAGATTTTTCTGATGGCAGCAGTACCTGTTAATCAAGTTGTTCCTCATAGGGAGAACACCAATTTGACACTACAATGCCCTATTTTAACTGCTACAAATTACACAATTTGGGTAGTGAAAATCAAGGCAATATTTAACGTTCATGGAGTCTGGGAAGCCATTGAACCTGGTGTTAATGTTGACCCTAAAAAGAACAGTTTAGCAATTGCCTATTTGTATCAGGCAATAGCCACAATACCCGAAGAACTGGTCTTGCAGGTTGCACAATTCGAGCGTGCAAAAAAAGTATGGGGCGCTTTGAAAGCTCGGTTCGTGGGTGTTGATCGAGTGCAGGCTGCCAAATTGGGCTCGCTGGAGACTAAATTCAAGTCTTTGAAGATGAAGGAGGCAGAATCAATGGAAGACTTTGCTCGTTGGATCAGCTCTATTGTGTTGAAAGTAAACAGCCTTGGGGTTGTGTATGAGGACAAGAAACTAGTCAGGAAATTTCTTGGTTCAGTTCCTGATAGGTTCTTACCTATTGTGGCTTCTTTTTAAAAATTTTGTTGTTGTGGATACTATGTTGTTTCAAGAGGCCATTGCCAGGTTACGAACGTTTGAAGAAAGGATCAGACCTGCAGGAAAGTCCCAAGGATCCAAGGGTGATCAACTATTACTCTCCCATGAAGACTGGCAAAACAAAAAAAGGGACCAGAAGGGAAGTGGTCAAGGCCGTGGTTTTAATAGGGGAGATAGTAGGGGCCGAGGGAGAGGCCAAGGTCGCTGGAATGGCCGGGGGAAAGGTATTGATCATGGACAGAGTTCATATCAACAACATAAACAGAGCAAGGATCAAGTACAATGCTTTCATTGTGATGCATTTGGACACTACTCGCCTGAATTTCCAACAAGAAAGGATGAAGTAGTGAACTTAGTTCAAAAACAGGATGACGGACCAGCCCTGTTAATGACAGTTCACATGGAAACCAAGAAGGAAGTTGTCTTGTTGAATGAAGAAAAAGTGATGCCATGGCGTTATGTGACGAATCCGGCTGAAATCTATACTTGGTTTCTTGATAATGGTGCAAGCAACCACATGGCTGGTAACCGTGAACTATTTTCTAACCTTAATGTTAATACAACTGGCAAGGTGCGGTTCGGAGATGGCTCATGTGTTGACATTGAAGGAAAAAAGCAATATTGTCTTGGCATGCAAGAATGGTGATCAGTGGATAGTGGCTGATGTGTACTACATTCCACACCTAAGGAGTAATATCCTTAGTCTTGGCCAATTTACGGAGACCAGATGTTCAATATTGATGAAAGATCATTACCTATGGATGCATGAAGCCGATGGGACGTTGCTCATGAAGGTACAAAGATCTTCAAACCGGCTGTACAAGATTGAATTGAAGATAGTTGCCCCAATTTGTTTACATGCAAACATCAATGACACGGCATGGTTATGGCATGCGCGTTTGGGTCACTAAAATTTTGACTCAATGAAGATTCTGGCAGCAAAAGAAATGGCACTTGGTGTACCACACATTGAACACCCTAAACAAGTTTGTGATTCTTGTTTATTAGGAAACAAACCCATTTACTTTTTCCTGATCATTCTAACTATCGTGCCAAGAGACCGTTAGAACTAGTTTATGCTGATGTATGCAGTCCTATCTCTCCAATGACTCAAGGTGGAAACAAGTACATGTTCCTTGTTGTGGATGATCAGAGTCGGTACATGTGGGCTTTCTTGATCAAGACAAAAGACGAGGTTTTTGAATGTTTTAAAAAATTTAAGAACCTAATGGAGTTGGAACTTAGAACAAGATTGAAGACTTTGAGGACGGATAATGGAGGAGAGTTCACCCCACGTGTTTTTGAAGACTTTTGTGATGGTGAAGGGATTACACATCAATTTTCAGCTCCATATACCCCACAACAAAACAGGGTTGTGGAAGGAAGGAATAGGTTCGTTTTGGGGATGACCCGAAGTATCCTAAAGGCTATGGATTTACCACAAAATCTGTGGGGTGAAGGCATAAGAAACTCTATCTCTTTGTTGAATCGGTTGCCTACAGAAGCTCTCAAAGAAAAGACACCATACGAAACTTTAAAGGGTCGAAAACCAAATTTAGACCATTTAAAGGTTTTTGGATGTGTGTGCAATGTCAAAGTTCCTTCCAATCATTTGAAGAAACTGGATGATAGAAGTCAAAGATTGGTGCATCTTGGTGTCCAGCCTAACACCAAAGCTTACCGTTTATTTGATCCTATAAAGAAGAAAATTGTGGTAGCAAAGATGTTATTTTTGAAGAAAATACAAGGTGGAAATGGGAAAATTATTTGGAAGAGTTTGACACTCAAATTCCTGGTTGGATGGATTTTATTGTGCAAATAAACCATGAAGACGTTGAGAGTATGCAGCCAAATAGTAGAGGTGCCACTGTAGCATCCAAGTGCTGAATCAGCTTCAACAGCAACTGTTTCTGAGCCAATCAGTCCACTCACAGCACCAAACAGCCCAATTACAGCTGAGTTCCAGCCTGATTTTTCAAACAGTTCAGCCTCAAGCAGTCCAGAATCTGTTGTAGCAGGTCGTGGGCCTATGCTACCTCGCTTATCCACTGATCTTGAAGGTCCAGGTCCAGCAGATCCGTCCAATGCAGAACAAGAAACTTATGATGCTAGTCCTATTCAAGGGAAAAAAAAAATAAATGAAGTTCTTGAAAACCCACCCTTTTACTATCATGATCTCATGATGGAAGAAGAACCAAGGTGTTATACCGAAGCCGTTAGGGATGCAAAATGGAAGGAAGCAATGCATCAAGAGATACTCTCAATTGAAAGAAACAATACATGGAAGCTTGTGGATTTACCGCCTGGTCATCAACCTATTGGGTTAAAATGGGTATTCAAAGTCAAAAAGGATGTTAATGGTGCTGTTACGAAGCATAAATCACGCCTAGTAGCCAAAGGCTACGTTCAAAAGTTTGGGATCGACTTTGAAGAGGTGTTTCGCCAATAGCACGGATGGAAACTATAAGGTTGTTGCTGGCTTTGGCAGCTCATTTTGGATGGAATGTTCATCATTTGGATGCTAAATCTACATTCCTTCATGGTGATCTAAAGGAGGAGGTTTATGTGTCTCAACCAGAAGGTTTCATAAAGGAAGGAAAGGAGCAGTAGGTTTACAAGTTGGTTAAGGCGTTATATGGTTTACGCCAAGCACCAAGAGCTTGGAATACTCGTCTAGAATTCACCTTAAAGCAGTTTGGTTTTGTGAGGTGTAAACATGAACAGGCTGTTTATCGAAAGGTAACAAGTAATCGTTTATTACTTGTGGGTGTTTATGAAGATGATATGATTGTAACGGGAGAAAACCAAGATGATATAGCAGCTTTCAAAAGGCAAATGGAGGCTTGCTTCGAAATGAGTGACCTTGGTCTTTTGCACTATTACCTTGGTATTGAGGTGAATCAAGGTAACCAAGGAATTTCAATCAAACAGACTGGATATGTTGTTAAACTTTTGAAACATGCAGGTTTAATGGAGTGCAATGCAACCAGATTTCCTATGGAACCTGGTTTGAAGCTGTCAAAGAATGATGAAGGGCCAAACGTAGATGCAACAGAGTTTAGAAGGCTGATTGGTAGCCTTCTCTATGTGAGTCGATTTATACAGCCACCAAAACAGGCGCACATTCAAGCTGTTAAGCAGATTTTGAGGTATTTAAAAGGCTCGGTTGATTTGGGAATACACTACCGAGGGAATGGGAGCAAGTCACTTAACGGGTTTAGTGACAGCAGTCACATGGTTGATTCGGATGATGGCAAGAGCACAACCGGCCTGGTTTTTTACTTCAACGATGCACCCATCGCATGGAACTCTCAAAAACAAAATACGGTGGCCTTGTCTTCTTGTGAAGCTGAATTTATAGCTGCTGCAACTGCGGCTTGTCAGGCGCTACGGCTGAGAGCTTTATTGTCAGAGATAACAGGTTGGAAGGAGGAAACTGTGACACTAAGAGTTGATAATCAGTCAGCAATAAATCTAATGAAGAACCCGGTGTTTCATGGGAGGAGTAAACACATCAATACACACTACCACTTCATAAGAGAGTGTATTGAAAAAGGAGAGATTAAAGTTGAACACATAAGTGGAAAGTTGCAGAAGGCAGATATTCTAACCAAGGCTTTACCAAGGCAGAAGTTTGAAGAAATGAAGGAATTACTGGGAATGAAGATTATCACTTAATCATTGCAAGATTAAGGAGATGATTATTGGGTTAATCTTGTAAATTAATAATTAAGTTGATTTTTTATCATTCATAATAAAGGCTGTAGTATTTACAGTTGTTTTCTCTCTGTTATACAGCTGGTAATTTAACAGCTGGAGCTTTCCTTGTTTAGTAGAAACTTACCATGTTTAGTTTATCTTGGGGTTAAGCTTTCAGCTATAAATTGGCTTAATCCTCCCTTTCATTTTGTACCTCATCTTCTAAATAATCAAAGAGCCAAAGGGGCCGACTATTTTCATTCATTTTGTTGTTCTTGTTTGATTTGGTGTTTGTGGTTATCATTTGATCCAATTGGACTTCATTTGAAACTAATATTACCTCCTCCATAGCAAACAAATGTTGCGCAATTTTAAATATAATCAACATCCATATCTTTTAGTGTTAAAGTTCAAACAATATAATCGTTCAAAACCTTTGATTTGCAATCAATTTGAACTTGAATCAGCAAACATAATTAGAAAATTGAATTTGTTAATCGAATTAGAACTGTAAGTAAATTTAGTTAGAATATCGAAGACACCACCTTAAACGCATGTGTAAACCAAATTTGTTGATGTTGTAACGAATGAAAACAAAATCTTCAATTATTGAGAGTGGAGGATGCGTCTGACCACCGACACACAGTTCATACAACACTTCTTACCTTCTATTACCATCTCCGGTAGCTATCAAAAAAAACCCTAAAAATTGTAGCCGGAGGACAGGAGGACGTGTCCGACCACCGACATGCAGTTCATATACCACCTCTTACCTTCCGTTACCATCTCATGTAGCTGTCAAGAGCTAACAAAAAAACCCTATAAAATTGTAATCGCTTTCTCCATCCAAGAAAAGAGAAACAAATGATATTTGGGTCAAAGAAAAGAGAAACAAGTGACACATGAGACAATAGACCAGGAGTGGAAAAATATATACTGAAAATATCATCATTGACCATTGCATAAATATGCAAAATAATGTGGAAAAACTAAGTATTTTAAAATATACTAGTAATTAGCCTATCTATTATATATATATATATATATATATATATTTGTGTGTGTGTGTAAAAAGTAAGGTTAATGTACAAAATAATAGTTTTGTGAAAATAGTGAGAAATGATCTGAACCTTTGAAATGTTATCATCAATGGTCATTAAAGAACCAGTGGCATGATTGTAATTAATATGTTGTTTAAAATGGAAATAAGGGCACAAAAGACATTTCCATATTTGCAGATATCACGTTTCCATTAAATCATGAGCAGTTACTATTTTTAATGAACAAGTCACTTTCCTTTTTGCTATGTGCTAATATGTGCTATTAGTACAGGAAACGTATATCAGCACATTCACATAATATGTGCTATTAATACATGTAAGCATATATCAACTCATATACATAATATATGATATTAGTACATGATATATCAGCACACATCAGTACATATCAGCATATAATAGCACTACAAAATCCATGTCCTTTTGTGTTTTGAATTACAACATGCCAGCACACAACAACACTAAAAATGTGCCAAATAATTATCCTATCATTCATACCAACACATATCAGCAAATTATTTAACGATTTATCAATTTTACAAATTATTAAAACTCCTTATCCACACCGTTTTACATAAAATAGCACAGCTATCACATAACAATACATATTAACACTCATATTCACACAATCACACATTTAATTTTAGTTCGATATAGATGAATTCATTGTCGAATTATGAGATTTTGTTTTCTTGTTTGCCGTGAAATATTGAGAATCGAATAACCATGATGATATTTTGGAATGATATCATCAAATATAATTGCTTAACAATATTCCCTTAATTATAGGGATTATTAAATATGCGCTAATACTTAATTTGACTAAAATACCCTTTTTATTAATTAAATGAAATGCCAAATGTCAACACATGGTTGGTTCCTACACTTTTTACAAAAAACTCATTTTGTATATGAACCTACCTCTATATATATACATATATATATATATAATTAATTTTTACTGTATATATAACTAATTTTACCCCCACCGCGCGTTGCGGCGGAGAATACGTGGGTCAATCTGGTTAAAAAAACAAAAAAAAACTAATATTATACATTTATACTATTCACAGCTGTTGTTTTTTTAGATAGATAATGAAACTGATTGGGTTAAGTTAAGTTACCCGTTGTTATCTTTATCAAATTACTAGAATGTCGTGTAGAAATGCTCTTCTCTATCCATTCTGTTCAAATGCATTGTTGTGGTTATGAACTCATCGTAATCTATGGTTCCATGCCCATCTACATCCGCCTGTTACATTTTCAATGTATATAATATCATTCCAAATGATCAAATTAATAAAATTTTATATATATATATATATATAGATGCCTGCTTAATTTCATGAAATGTTCCCATAATTAATTGGTTAACAACTCAAATAATCAATTAATATATATATATATATATATTGCATAAACCAATATTACACAACCTGCAGATTGTTAGATTCACAAAACTAATAAATATAATTGCACAAAATAAACTTCTATATTTTGAAACTAAAGGACTGCTTCCGGTTGCTCGTTAAAACTCTTACATGCTTATTGCATTTTGAAACAATCAGATAAATGGTTAGAATAAGCAATACCAAACACCCTTATTGTCATCTAAAAGCTTAAGAAGCTGATTAATTAATGTTAATAAGCAATCAAAAAACCACCTAAATGCCAAATGACTTTGTTAAAATGCAAGCTCAGTTAATAGTTTTAGGTGGTAAATTCGTTGCCTAGAAATTAAACCTAGCATCAGCATTCCCTGAGTGTCTAGATCCAAAAATTTACATGCGTTAGATATCAATCTGTATATATTAGAGGCCCCATGGTTGATTACAATTTACAATCCCAAAAATGTATATGATGTAAAAGTAACAGTAATAAAGGCTAAAGATCCCAAAGAACATTAATCATATTTTCATAGTAATAGATTTCCAAAAGTCAAAAAAGAAAAAATAATTCTTACATAAAGCTACAGATATAATGTGGTGAAGCCATGATTAAGATATAATAGTTCAATTAATCCATATAGATTTGTGATGCATAATCTAGATCTTTAGTGTTACTTCAATAATTCAAGAACTGCAAGCAACCCACGTTGCATTTCTTCATGATCAGAGAGAAAATGAAATCAAAACAGGAGTAAAAGCATACCTTCTCTTCAAATCAGTGACGAAAACGATTCGATCCAAAACCCTAAACAGTACGAAGATGAATTTGAATCTAAATTATACCTACACACCTTATAATAGTTAAGTAAAGAGCAAGAATGTAAAATTCATAATTTCATAAAGAGAAAACATATATCAAATAGAAACCACAAATGTTTCGGAAACCGAAAACTCAGCATCAAGGTGGAACAAACAACAAAATCAAACTATTAAACATAAAACCCTATATCAGACAAAGCAATATCGGAGAAATCTAACCAAAGATCAACAGAACGGTGATGCTTTCGGATGCAAGGCGGTGGGGAGAGCAAGAACGGACCGCTGCTATTGTTTCATCAAGGCGGTGGGTAGTAGCCGGTGGTAGGTTGTGGTAGACGCGATCTTCCGTCGGATGCGGCTGAGGCAGCAGTTTGTTGTGGTATGGAAGGGTTTGGGTGGTGATGGTGACGGCAACGGTTGTGAAGAGGATGTCACAGGCGGAGTGGTTTCCGGCGGTGGTGGTTAGGCGCTGCCGTTGGTGGCAACAGTGTTGTGGTAGACGGTCGAATCTTGGAGGAGGAGAATGAGGGCAGCTGTTTGCTGTGGTAGGGAACGGTTTGGGCAGTGTAGTTTCCGGCGGCGGTGTGGTGGTTATGCGCTGTCGTTGGTGGTTAGGCGCTGTCGTTGGTGGTGGCAGCGTCATGGCGCCGTGCGGCGTGCGAGACGAGAGAGAGAATTCAGTAGTGTTGGCGTTAGGGCTTCTTCGTCAATTGCCTGTATAGGTGATAATAAAAGGGGGCAAAACTCACAATTCAAAAAGGATATTCAATTGATGATCAATTTTTCGTTCGGTCACTATAAAGTGAAAAACAAATAAAACAAACAAATAAACCAAGGATCTATTTCCTCCACCAAAAAAGGTTGGTTGAAGATTACATATTTTACATCTATATCCTATATTTATATATATATATATATACTATATAACTAGTCTAGTACCCGCGCGTTGCAGCGAAAAACACAACACTTAAGTTGGATGTTTTAAAAGTTTGCATGGTTCGTTCTTAAGTCATAACCATAAAAAAACAATTTTTTTTAACTTGGTAGTTAACTAAAAGTGAGTTTAACTACTAACATAAAATGCCAAATGCACCAAAAATGTCAAGAAGTAATTCATTTGTTTTGAAGGGATTTCTTTTATAATCACTTTATCTCACTTAAATTATTAAAAGCTACCAATGTGGGATAAAGTGAAAACACAAACAAACATTTATATTACAATTAAAAAGTTGTACCATATGCTATAAGAGTTGTAAAACTCTTAATATTAAGAGATATAAGTAAATTACTATTTTGTCCTTCTAATATGTATTATATAGTAGTATAGATAAATAAAGGTTTTGGTAGGACACATGTCACTATTATAGACAACCTAAAAATTAGTTTTCCCGCTTCTCTCTCGTATTAATTGTTTATAAATAATCTTTTATTAGATTTTGATTTTTCTTATTTATCTTCTATTAAATAATAACAATTTTATTCAATTTAACAAATAAAAGTATTACATCATAAGTCATATTATTTACTTTTTTATAGAGAGTATTTGAAAAATATGTAATATGTTGTTTAAAATTAATAATTTTAAAAATTTATTTATTTAACTTGTATTACACAGGTTTTACCTAGTTTATAAATGTAAATAGGTTATGATCACATGTACTCTACGGATTACATAAAGAAATATAATGAATATTTGTTAATAAAAATTTAGAAAAAAAATAAAATGATTTTTAATATAAAACTAGTATATAGGGCCCGCACGTTGCGGCGGTGTCTGATATACTGATTAAAAACAATCAACAGAACATGAGGTTAAAATCATATACAATAAAATGCATGAAAAAAACCCTATACAACATCTATAACATAAGCTTTGAAACTATGGATTAAAGATTAAGAACTCATTTAATAATAAATAATGTGATTACATAAGACTTAAAAAAGGCCATACGTAAATGTGGAATTTATTAATGATACAAATATTATACAATTATTAAATGTAAATCGTATATGTATGTAGTATATATAATACTCATGGTTTATAAAATTATTAAATCAAAATTGTTTGTGAACTAATTACGATTAAAATGATATAAACGTTTCAAATATTCGATAATGTACGGACTAGTTATAGGCATGTGAACAACATGCAAAATTTCTGTGACCGTTTGGGTTCGAAATTTATATAAATGTTCATGAGGCCATTGCGATCAAATTAATATAATCTTGACTTTTATCCGATAACCTAATGACGTGTTAAAATCATGTGAACATTAAAAATATGTGAGTAAAGTGAGAAGATGCTATAAAAATAAGAGTTCAAAGTTCAGGATTATAAATGAAAATTTCAAATTAATTGAAAATTATTGAAAGCTTTCTTTTGATCTTTAGACGCGGTTTCAATTATGCGGACGCGGTTCATATCTTTAGTCGCGGTTAATTGAATAGTAATTTGTGTGAGAGAGTAAAATTTTAGCATAATATGACTTGTACCTATTGGTTCAATTTGTGTATCAAAATGAAATTGAGATGAGCACCCCCTTTGTGTAAAGCTTGCAAATGGCGGTGGAGCAAGTGGTCAAAAAATATGCATGTATGACTTGTACCTAGTGCTGCAATTTGTGTATCAAAAGGAATGGTGATTATGTGAGGAGCATCCTTTTTGGTTTTTAATATATATATAAATAAGATTACAATTTCGTATGATTTAATATTTTAAGTATTAAAATAACAATATTATTTATTTAACTAATAACTTTTTTACAGTTTGTTTTTCATTAAACATTGTGTTTCAAATAATTGTTTTTGAAAATTTTATAATCTATACTAATTTTCTTAAAAATTGTCTCTTTAATATCAATATATTTTAACGTATTAAGAAATCTTTTTTATTTTAAAAATGTATTAAAATTATATTTAATATTAGATATTTAATGGGAGCTAGAGAGATAATGGAAATAAAGGTTGAGAAAACTCTAAAAAATGTCATGTATTATCGGAACTACTGTCGGAAATTACCGGATATTACAGTGTTACTTTGCTGTAAGTTGATGTAAACTCGTGTTACTTTGTTGTAAGTTGATGTAAGTGACTCTTACATTGATATTACATATTTGGTATAAAGAAGTAACAAAATATTACCACACAATGCCTTATCTAAACAATCCAACAATCAATACGCAACAGTAAAACTCATCATTTTCATCAAAATTAAAAAAAAAAATACAAAACAATTTGAGAATAGGGCATTATGTTAAATGCTGGTGACACAACGACACTCTACACATTAATAACTATCGCTTGACATTAATTTTTTTATACAATGATGCTCTATACACCAGCAAACTTTTAAATTTCAACAAATTCTTCTGAATATGGGTGCAACACCTTCTCATATAATTGAGTTCATCCACAGTATCCATTTAAAATTTCAGATTAACTTTAAAATGTAGATATGAGTTGTTTAGGATTTGCTCTACAAACATGTAGCAAAATGCAAGATTAGATGACAATATTTGAGAAGATAACGAGGCTTAGGTTTGTAAAAACAACCGGTGCAAATAGGATAAAACCCCCTTGGCTGCATCACACCAGATAATTGTCTCCGCTAAACACATTGTTGGTTTAGATGAAAAAAATTCATCACCATCACTCCAAAAATAAAAGAGTAAAACAGATAACAAGGCTCAGATACATAAAACAACCGGTGCAAAATAGGATAAAACCTCGATGGCTACAACAATCACACCAGAAAATTTCCTCCGCTAAGATTGGGTGTATATCAAAACACTAATTGACTTAGACGAATAGAAATTCATCTTCTTTGTCCCCCAAGAAAAAAAAAACTAAAAGTAATGATGAGGTTAAGATCCGCAAAAAAAGTGCAAATAAGAAAAAACCTCCAAGATTGCAACTTTCACACGAAAATTGCCTCATTAAGATTGGGTATATCTCAAAACACCAGCTAACTCGGAGAAATAGAAATTCATCATCATCACCCCAAAACACATAGAGTAACTTACGCAATTATGAAGAAGTAGAAGAACTTGGACGATTCACATATACAAGCTAGCTGGTAACTTCATGTAACTTTTGCACGTTAAAGGAATTGAAAATTTGTAGGTATGAAAGAAGATCTTGGATTAATATAATGAAGTTGCAGTGTGGTACAATTGATTGAATAAAAAGTGAGCTTTATCAAAGTTCATTAGATACAAAGAAAATGATGGTTCCAACATTAAATGAGAATTGTACCAAAAAGACAATTATGCCCCTTCAAATATCAAAAAGTAAAGGTGACGTGTCTCTTTCTAATTGGGTTAAACGGCTAACGCAATAATGTATGGTTAAAAACTGATCCTCTCCCTGTATATATATATATATATATGTATATACATATAGGGTGTGGTTTCTTTGTTAACACTTCCTTATTGCGTTAACCGAATAAATACATATTATTACTTTGGTTTCACATTAAAGTAAATCTAAATGTGTATGTTTTTTCTTCTTTTATTATTAATGTAAGTGAGTCCTACATTAATTAAAAAGAAAAAGAAAAAACATACACATTTAGATTTACTTTAGTGTGAACCCCAAATTAATAAGATATAGTTATTCGGTTAACGTAATAAACATGGGTTAACATTTAATCCTCTCACTATATATTTACATCTTATTACACTTACTTACATCACACATATGATGTAAGTGTGATGTAAGTAAGTGTAAGTAGTTACACTTGTAAATAATTTCTAAACGGTGATGAATTAGTAAAAACACAAAAAAGAAACCCCCTTATTTATGTATAATAAAGACTATAAAAAAAACAAAGATTCGAGCAAAAAACGCAAAAAATGCCAGGGTTATGCGGTTATCGCAATAAGGAAGGGTTAACAAAGGAACCATCCCCTATATATATATATAGCAAAAACACAAAAAAGAAACCCCCTATTTATGTATAATAAAGGCCATGAATTTTTTTTCTCTCAAAGATTTGGGTTGATTTGGTCAAAGTTAATGGGTTATCGCAGTAAGGAAGCGTTAACAATTGAACCATCTCATATATATACATACATATATAGGGGATGGTTCGAATGTTAACCTTTCTTTATCGCGTTAACTGATTAACCTTATTCTATTGCTTCTGGGCCCACAAAAAAGATGATCCAATGGTGCATCTTTTTTTTTCATTTTTTTTAATCTTACAATATATTGATTTTAAATGAAAAGGGTATATGTGTAATTTTGTTTTTTCTTCATGTCAGAAATATACATCATATTGTCAACTCATTGCTAATGTGGGACTAGCCCACTTGCTAGAGGCATTACCTCTTAGAAAGGAGGTCTTGTGTTCAAATCCAAGCAAGGGGAATATTGGGTGTAATTTATGAGTAGGAGTAGGATAGTATGGCCATTAAAAAAAAACTTGTCAACTCATTATAAATTTGTTGTACTTCAAATTTGAAAAAGCAATCAGTACAAATTTTTTAATAAAAATACTAAATATTTTTATTATATATTTAATGTAATTAAAAATTGTGTTAAATATAAAACATACAAAATAAAAACTAACAAACTTTAATTGAATCAAGATTGCAACAACCTACAACCACATTAAATATAAATAAAAAAAACGACAGATTACATCAATGCAATCTACAATTATATCAAATGTAAGTCAATAAACAAAAAAAAATTACAACAATACGACATACAATTACATTAATGTAATTAAACATAGATTGATGTAAGTGATTGTAAGTGACCCAGTTACGTCAATGTAAGTCAATGTAATTTGCTTTAAGTTGATGTAAATGACTCCTTTACGTTGATGTAACGCCTCCGTTACATTGATGTAAGTTAATGTAAGTTGCTGTAAGTTGAATATGCCTCCAAAAAACCTATAATTTTTTATACAAAAACTAAAAACCCTGATTCAAAATGTAAGAAAACAAAAATAAATCCATATTTTTATATCTAATTTTACCTCAAAAAAAACACTTGCGATGGCGTGTCAACATGTTCCTTCAACGAAAAACTTAAACAATAAACAAAAAATATACTAACAAGTTTTTCAGAGTGAGAAAGAAAGTTAGATCTTGAATTTACCCGATTCAAACAAGAGCCAAGAAAACCTATTAAAACATTACACAATGTAACAAAACGTAAACCAAAACAACAAACTCTTACTAGGAGATGTTGTTCACGTCGGAATCCTAGCTGCAACTTGTGGTTAGACATCTGGTTGGTGGACCCAAAACAAACACAAACTCTTACCTAGAGATGTTGTTCACGTCGGATATTCTTAGACGATGGTGGTGAGGAAGATGGGGAACAACCGGCATGCTTGCTTCGAGACCTTTGCGAGCTTGGGAATATATGAAAGATATAGAAGATATGAAAATGGTGAGTGTTGAGATGTGAGAAAAGATGGTATTGAAATTGAAAAAGGTGATGGTAGAAAAGAAAGAATCTGAAAAGTGATGGAGAATTGAAAATGGTGTGTGAGAGAAGATGGAAGATGTATTTAAAATTTGGTAAGCCAAAAAGTTGATAGGATGTGTCTAGGATAAGTACCGGGTATGTGTGTGTTTGTGTATATGTATAATAGAGTGATGGGGCATAAAGTAACCGACAATATCCCTCATTTAATGCAAATGTGAAAAGTCCATAATACCCTTTGAGTAAATAAAATCAGCTGTACATGTGGCAGTTTCTTATTTGCTCAAAGATTCGGGCATTTTTTGCCAAAGTTAACGGGTTAACGCTATAAGGAAAGGGTTAACAAATGAACCATCCCCTGTATATATAGGGGATGGTTCGGTTGTTAACCCTGTGTTATTGCGTTAACTGTTTAACTCAAATAAACCAATCATGTTTTGACACCTCACACTCTCTTTTTCTAGCCTAAAAGGGTATTTGAGTGATTTGCCAAGCTAACATAATTTAATGCTATTAAATGCAACAAAGTTGCATTTTCTTTACAAAATCATTATTATTATTTTTTTCTGCTAACATCTTGCTTATCTTCATGAAGCAAAAAAAATCAAATATCACTTACATGAAATTCAAACATAATATTCATATAATGAAATAACAGATTACAAATTTGGTATAAATATATGTCCAAAAATAACTAGTGTAAGTGGCTGTAAGTTGATGTAAATTGATGAAAGTGTTAAGTCGATGTAAGTGGCTGTAAGTTGAAGTAAATTGATGCATGTGATTCTCGTTGCGTCAAAGGTTAGTTGTTGTAAGTTGGCGTAAGATTATCTGTTATGTCGATGTAAGTTGATTTAAGTTGTCATAAGTTGATGTAAGTTGATGTAAACAAACTTGTTATGATAACTGCAAACTCATTTCCAGATTTGGATATGTTGGTGGACTTAGCCAGCCCTGTGCCTTCGCCTACATAAACAATTCCCATCATGCAGTTATTCATACCAAGAACCTACAAAGAGACACCAAATTAGGATAATCAATTGACCCCAACAATTGTACCACATGCATCTCATCTTGTACCTTCCAATAGTGCAAGCTGGTCTAAAAAATCTCAACAACAAAAGTGAGCCATTCAACAAACTAGCTCTATACAAAAGTCTCATAACTTGATTTGCCAATCACTTCACTAGAGCATTCAAAATATTAAAAAAAAAAGTGAGATCTTCAGCACCTTCATATCTAATAAAATCCTCTTTCATCTCAGTTTCTTCAACACCATTTTCTTTAATATTTAGGGTAGCTTCTAATCCCATGATTAAATTCTTGAAAACCCTTTTGTTCTACAGATACAAATCAAGAAAAGAGTAACAAATAAAGCAACAAACTGTTAAAGAAATTGTGTCTCAAGAAATGATAATGGGTCTTCTCTTCATTTGGGTTGTCAGAGAAAAAAAAGTAAAGATTTTTATAAGTGAGGATGAAATCTACATGATTTGGGTCGGGTTTAAAAATTCCAATAGAGCCCATTTTGGCACAAAAATTAAAAATTATGGCGTTTGAGTGAGGATATGGGTAGGATAAATGAATTTTTTTTGGTGTTGTAAGAACATAGTGACCCCTGCCACAAACACAATGTCACCATTATTACCTATCAACGTGCTTCAGTTTCTGAAATCAGAAGGTTTTAGAGGGGAGGCCTTCATGGCTGATGTGTGTGGTTTAGCAAGAAAAAGTAGATAAAATACATAAGATAAATTTACCTATTGTCACACCCCCAATTTCCCACTCGTGGTGTCAGTCCACGTGGGTGTGACGTGGCCATGATCACAGCTCATTGGTCATATAGAACGACTCTATACGAGTTCACAATCAAACAGTTTTGTAAAGTAATACAAGTTTCATAAATACGCAGCGGAAAATGTTTTAAACATCATAAGTAAACAACAGTTGCAGCGGAAAGTAAATTGTTTTAAAACACAACATTGTTCAAACGGTTTACAACAAGTCAAATACAAATGAAAGCCTAGGACCAGAGTCTAAATGCATGAGACTCTCTTGGGTTCCTCCTGAGTGTCCTAGCGTGTGCTCCATTAGTTACCTGAGAATCACTGTTTTCAAAACCGGACCGGACCGGCCGGTCGGACCGGGAACCGGTGGGTGGACCGGTCCGGTTAAGGGTCTTGAATCGTTTTTGGGTGAACCGGCCGGTCGGACCGGTGAACCGGCGGTCGGACCGGAAAACCGGTGGTCGGATCGGTGGTTGAACCGGTTTTTTGAGTTTTTTATTATTTTTTTGATTTTTTTTATTTTTTATATATATATATTTATAAAATGTTTATAAAATCATCCGGTTCTTAAATCCGGTTCGACCGGTCCGACCTCTGACCAGTAACGAGACCGGTTCGACGTCCGGTCCGGTTATGAAAACATTGCTGAGAATACATACGAAAAGTGTCAACTAAAAAATTGGTGAGTTCACAGGTTTAGACAGACTGAAAAGTAAACATATATATACCGGGCATGTTAAGTTTAGTTGTGGATCTACGATCCGTGAAGTGTGTCAGTTCATCTTACCGAAACTCGACTGTTCCCGTTTGCCTCCGCGGGTCATCGTTGAACCCGACATCAACATCGAAATTACACTCGTTATGACCTCCGGTCAACATTGGTGCCGAGTGGGGTTAGTCAAACCCAGTAGTACTACGTAATTACGACCCGTTTGTTATACAACTAACGGTAAGGATAAGTGAGGACTTTAAGCGATAATAGTTACACTCGAAAATGGTTTTCACAACATACCAGTCATATATCTAAAATATTTGCAATGTAATTCTCACCCCATAAGTTTAGCAAAACAGCTAAAGAGTAAAAGTGGGGCCGTAAACTCACCTGAGTCTGAGAAGTGCGTTTTTAACAGAAATAGTGTAGCTCGCCGGCTAGTAGTTACCTATATCACATAGGTACTATGAGTTCGTATTCACATACATGTGGGTCTCACAGGACCGTGTTCGTGTCTGACAACTCCAAGTTGTTAGGTGGGTCTAGTTGACCGTGTTTGACCGTGTTGACCGTGTTTGACCTAACGACCCGTTGGTGACGGTTTTGGAGCAAGTGCTCGTGTAACGTGTTCTTTAGTGTTGTGTGATGTGTACGGATACCAAAGTTACTTTCGTGAGGAAACTTACTATTTATAGTAAGTTTCTATCTCAGGAAAGTTTCCAAATTTGGCAAGTCAAGCAATAGTTCATAACCCGATTATTCTAATATGCATATTTATCCTAAGTGAGCATGTTATCACATAGCACATAGTCACACATAGTCGGTTTTGCATGTTCTGCGCGTAAAAGTTTCCTAAAATGGAAAGTTTCCAATTATAGCATACGTGTTATCAGAAACCATCTAATTTAGCATACGTTCATCCTAATAACACATAATAAATCACTAAGCATGCTCAAATCACACGAAATGTTTATAAGTCGGTTTTTCTAACAATAAATTACCATAAATAGTAACTTTGACTATTTTTGCCCAAATGATTAACCTAAACACTTCTAATCCAATTTTCATATCTCCAATCATCATAATATGCCATTTAGCATCATTTTAAATGTCACACCCCCAAATTCCCACTCATGGCGTATGTCCACGTGGATGTGACGTGTCCAGAATCACAGCTCAAGGTCATATAGAACACCTCTATATGTGTTTACAAATCCAAAGTTCGACACATACACTCATAAAATAGTTTACAGCGGAATAAAAGTTATCATATCATATTGCAGCGGAATATCAAATGTTTGACAAAATGCAGCGGAAATGTAAATAGTTAACACAACATTGTTTAATAGAATAAAAGTAAATTTGTTTTCAAAATGCCAGGACAAAATGCATGTAAGTTCCTAATGCTCGTTCCTTAAATCGTCCATTCCTGTCCTCCTGCTAGCCGCGCTAGTTACCTGAGAATACAAGTTAGAAAAAGTGTCAACACGATGGTTGGTGAGTCCACAGGTTTTGATATACATATAGTAAGAAAGTGTGTCATGCTGTTTATCAAATGTTAGTACCGAGCCCTAGGCCCAAAGTGTCAGTGCGTCACTACCGAACTAGACTTGTTTGTCCTTGCCTCCGCTATGCCTCGTATGCATAGCAAGTTAGGTCAGAGTTTGCACGGGTTATGACATCCAGTCAACATAGTGCCCCGTGGGGTTAGTCATTCCCTAATGGATCCATCCAAATCTACCACGTTGTTCGTACATTAACGGTAAGACTTTGTGAGGGCTTAATACGAGTTCAACACTTAATGTTTGTCCAATAAACCAGCATACACAATAAAATGTTTGTAATAGCAATAATGTTTGACTCGATGCAACTAGTATTCTCCCCCTATTTAAAAGCGTTTGAAAAAGAGTAAAGAGGGGCCGTAAACTCACCTTAGTGATGAGAATGCAAATCAAGCGTAAGCTCCTGATGTAGTAGCACGTGTCGGTCACCGCAACCTATATCGTACACCGTACGTGAGTTCGTGTATGTGACCGTGCTATTGTTTGTGTTAGTGCTCGTGTTTGTATCCAACAACCCTTGGTTGTTCATGTTTGTCCGTGTTGGTCCACAATGACCGTGTTTGCTCGTGTTGGTCCACATTGACCGTGTTTGACTGTGTTGGTCCACATTGACCGTGTTTGACCGTGTTGGTCCACATTGACCGTGTTTGACCGTGTTTGACCAGAGTTGACCGTGTCAAGTCAACGATCCGTTGGTGAACCGTGTGACGGTTTGTGAATCGTGTAGCAATCGTGTAAGTGTTTGTCGTGTGCAAAACACGCAAGTCGCGTCTATGGACAACTTACTATTTATAGTAAGTTTCCATTTTTGGAAAGTTCACAAAGCATATCGGTTTTAAAGTCCTAGCATGCTCGTTAGTCCTACGTGGTCATGTTAACACATAACACATCATCATACGAATTCACATAAGTCGTTTATAACATGTTAGCATACAAAAGTTTCCTAAAATGGAAAGCTTCCATTTATAGCATACGTGACATCGGAAACCATCTAACTTAGCATCTAATCATCATGTTATAACATAATAAACCATTTAGCAAGCTCAAATGATACAACACGTTGACGAATCGGTTTTTTGTAAAAATAAAGTTACTAAATATAGTAACTTTGTGGTTTTGCATAGAAATAACCATTTTAACATTTCTAAACCAATTTTTATGTCACAAATCATCATAATAAATCATCTAACATCATATAAACATGTTAACATAGTCCAAACCATCATCTATCAACATTCCATCAAATAAAGTTACTAAATATAGTAACTATGTCAAAGTGCCCATAAACATGATCAAAATCACATTCTAAACCTTATCATCATCCCAATAACATCTAAACAACAATCCATGAACATGCATGACACCAAATATCATTTATAACACCATTTTAACCATATAAAGTTTCTATAAATAGAAAGTTCATCCAAATCATAGTTTTAACGATTCTAACATTATCTAAGCATGACATCCTCTTTCAATATCATCAAGATACATAACCATTTACTGAAAATCATCCCTCATGTCATGGATCATACATGCATGTGGGTTTTTCACCATTTCAAGACCAAGTCATGCATACAAATGACACACATCATCATGGATCGTCACAAAGAACTATCTAAACACCATAGATCATCAAGAAACTCATCTAAACCAATAAACCCAGAAGTAAAATTCGTGCATGTGCACTATAGGTACTTGCATGTGGGTATAAGGTCTTGCATGTGTGTGTAAGGGGTGTGAAAGTGTGTTTCAAGTCTGGAAACTACCTTTGAGTGCTCCTAAAAGGCTGAGATGATGATGAAATCGAGCAAGAAGGCTCCTGAGTGCTTCTGGACAGCTGGTTTGCGCAAGGATGTAGAGGTGGTGACGGTGTCGAGCTTCCAACGTCGTTCTTCAAGCTCCCAATCTTCACCTCAAGCTTTCACAAGCTTGATAATTGTTCTAACAGAGTAAAAATGGAGTTTTCTGGTGGGGAAGAAGGGTTGGAGTGGTCTAGAGCTCGAGAAGATAAAATACGGTGGCTTAGGCATGATGGCATCTTGGTTTTATAAGATTTTGCCGTCTGACACCCGTCGCGTACCGCGGAGATAGGCCAGAAAGATGCTTCGCGCTACGCGAAGGAATCCGGGAGTCAACTCTTCGCGATGTCTGTCGCGTACCGTGACGATGCTTCTTGTTGGGCCATCGCGTACCGCGATGGGCCCCTGAAGAGCCCAATAAGCCCTTTTTAATGGGTTTGATCCGTTCGTCGTCGTTTTCATGCTTCCGAACTATCGTTTGGCCTCGTTTGAACTTCCAAGTTCAATGTGTGAGTGTTTCGTGAAGTTTCGAGTGTTGTGCTACACAATGTGCTTGACATTCACCAACGTTCATGTGTTTTGACACGTGTGTGCTTTTTGTCGATAATCCCACGAATTATCTAGTCATGTGTCGGTGTTCGTACTGTCGTGCCACGTGTACATAAAGCATTTAAATAAACATTTAAATAAATATAAAGCTGACCTGGAAAATACGGGGTGTCACATTAAACATACCAATATAGCCAAATCATCTCATACCATTATTTCGACCCGAAAAGTTGCTAAATATAGTAACTATGTCAAGAATGAATCTAAACATTATCAAAATCACCTTTCAGTATTCAAATCATCATAATATCATTCTAATAACATATTCATATACATGCATAATCACCATTTTCACCAAATCATCAACTTGTAACAAAAAAAGTTACTATAAATAGAAAGATTCATAAAAATCATAGTTTTAACCATTCTAAACTAAATCTAATCATGTAGCATGCTCCCAATATCATCTATGATCATACCAACATACTCAAAATCATCCCAACAATCATGGATCATACATGCATGGCCATCATTCAACATTTTATATACAAATCATGAGTTTCATCAATATCCAACATCATAGATCATCATAAAACACTAGAATATCATAGTAGATCATCAATAAATACATCTAGATCAACAAACCCAGAACTAAAAGAGTGTAAATTCGTGCATGCAAAGCTAGAGAGCTTGCATGTGTGTTTTGAGCTTGCATGTATGTTTGTGAGTGCTCAGAGAGTGTTTGAACCATAGATACTACCTTAGATGCTTCAAATAGTTGAGATGCTAGGTTCCACAGCTCCTGGAGCTCCTGGTTCGTTGGTTTCGACAAGAGCAAGAAGATGGTGTTGATGGTCAAGCCTCTAGGAAGTCACCAAGCTTCAATCTACAAGTTCCAAGCTTCAAAAATGGTCTTTAATGGAGGATTATGCAGGTAAGCAGGTGTAGAAGACGAGTTTAGCTGGGATAAGGCGTGTAAAATCGACCAAAATGATGAAATGTAGTAGTATAGGTATGATTGTCTTGGTTTTATAAATATATTGTCGACTGGACGGCGTCGCGTACCGTGATGGAGCTCCCAGACCTTTTCCGCGTACCGCGGCGGATTTCGGGAGTCAAACCCCGCGCCGCATGTCGCGCACCGCGACAATGCCTCTTGTTGGGCCATCGCGTACCGCGATGGGCCCCTGAAGAGCCCAATAAGCCTAGTTTAATGGATTTGAACCGATTTTCGCGTTTCTATCGATTACGATCATCGTTTCTCGACTCGTAAGCATTATTCTACCTATTCTTGGTCTTCTAGGACCTAAGTGAAGTGATAATGTACTGTGGTTTGATCCGTTCACCAACGTTCGTCATTCAAGACACGTGCGAGTGTTGTGCGATAATTTCTCGAATTATTAGTGCGTTTGAACTGTTGTGCCACGTGTCACACTAAACATTCATAATTCTAGTGCCACGTATGCAATAATAATACATATTATTATTTAAAATAAAGAAATGCTGACCTGGAAATTACGAGGTGTCAAATCATCCCCCAGTTAATAGGAATTTCGTCCCGAAATTCAGTTCGTGTTGCTTGTGCTAGTCTGGTTGGAGAATAAGTGAGGGTATTTACTTTTCATCTGATCCTCTCGTTCCCAGGTGTATTCTGGTCCCCGTCGTGAGTTCCATCGTACCTTGACTATTGGTATACGACTAAGTTTTAACTTCTTGATTTCCCGGTCCATAATTTCCACTGGTTCCTCAATGAAGTGTAGTTGTTCATGAATCTGAATTTCCTCCAATGGAATTGCTAGTGTTTCGTCTGATAAGCACTTCTTGAGGTTTGATACGTGGAATTCGTTATGTACGCTACTTAGTTCCTATGGTAGCTGTAGTTCGTAGGCCACAGGGCCTATCCGTTTAGTGATTTCGAATGGCCCGATGTAACGTGGGTTTAACTTTCCCCGCTTCCCAAATCGGATCACTCCCTTCCAAGGTGAGACTTTAAGAAGTACTCGATCTCCCACTTGGAATTCCAAAGGTTTGCGCCGTTTATCGGCATAGCTCTTCTGTCGATCCCGAGCGGCTGCCGTTCTGTTACGTATCTGCACGATTTTTTCGGTTGTTTCGTGCACAAGCTCGGGCCCGGTCAGTTGGCTTTCACCAACTTCTGCCCAACAAAGTGGTGATCTGCACTTACGCCTGTAAAGTGCTTTAAAAGGTGCAGCTCTAATGCTGGTGTGATAGCTGTTATTGTAGGAGAACTCCACCAAAGGTAGGTGAGTCTCCCAACTGTTACCGAAGTCGATCACGCATGCTCGGAGCATGTCCTCCAAGGTCTGGATGGTTCTTTCACTCTGACCATCCATATGCGGATGATAGGCAATACTCATATCCAACCTCGTCCCAAGTGCCTTATGTAAGGACTTCCAAAAATGTGCCATGAAACGGCTGTCTCGGTCAGATATTATAGAGATTGGGACTCTGTGTCTCGATACGATTTCCTTCAAGTAGATTCGAGTTAGCTTTTCCAACTTATCGGTTTCTTTAATCGGTAGGAAGTGTGCCGATTTCGTGAGTCGATCTACGATAACCCAGATGGTATCGCAACCACTTGCCGTCTTTGGCATTTGGTGATAAAATCCATGGAAATCTGTTCCCATTTCCATACTGGAATTTCCGGTTGTTAAAGTAGACCTGACGGTTTCTGATATTCGACCTTCACCTTTGAGCAAGTCAGGCACTTACTCACATAGGTCGTGATTTCCGACTTCATGTTAGGCCACCAGTAAGTTGCCTTTAGGTCGTGGTACATCTTGTCAGAGCCTGGATGTACTGAGTATCGACTCTTATGAGCTTCATCCGTCACTACTTCTCTCAATCCCCCGTAGCGTGGAATCCATATCCGGTCCATCAATTAGTAAGCTCTGTCGTCTTTCTGTTTCATTTGTTTATTCATACCCCGCATACCTTCGAGAGTAAGGTTTTCCGTTTTCAAGGCTTCTTGTTGTGCGATTCGGATATGTTTTGGTAGTTTCTGAGTGAATGGTAAGTTGTAGTGCACGTACGTGTTTTGTGGTTTCCTTTCTGCTCAACGCGTCAGCCACTACGTTAGCTTTCCCAGGATGGTACTTGATAGCACAGTCATAATCACCTATCAGTTCGACCCATCGGCGTTGCCTCATGTTTAGCTCTTTTTGGTCAAAGATGTGTTGTAGGCTCTTATGATCGGTGAAAATGGTGCACTTGGTGCCGTACAGATAGTGTCACCAGATCTTCAGTGCGAACACCACGGCTCCCAACTTCAAATAATGGGTTGTGTAGTTCTTTTCGTGCACTTTGAGTTGTCGTGACGCATAAGCTATGACTTTATCGCGTTGCATTAACACACAACCGAGTCCTTGTTTCGATGCGTCATAATAAACCACAAAATCTTCGCATCCGTCCGGTAGTGATAGGATTGGTGCACTGCACAATTTCTGCTTCAATAAATCGAAAGCAGCTTATTGTTTTTCTCCCCATTCGAACTTTTTGTCTTTGTGCGTAAGGGATGTCAATGATTGTGCGATCTTCGAGAATCCCTCGATAAACCGCCTGTAGTACCCGGCCAATCCTAGGAACTGTCGCACCTCAGTCGGAGTCGGAGTCTGCCTCAATCTTGGCTGGGTCTACGTGTATCCCTTTCTCGTTCACTACGTGTCCAAGAAACTGAACTTCGCGAATCCAAAAATCGCATTTGGAAAACTTCGCGTATAGTTGTTTCGCCTTCAGCAGTTCCAAGACACGTCTTAAGTGATCGGCATGTTCTTCTTGAGTCTTGGAATAAATCAGGATGTCATCAATAAATACAATTACGAACTTATCAAGATACGGCTTACACACCCGATTCATGAGATCCATGAATACCGCCGGTGCGTTGGTCAGCCTTAACGGCATAACTAGAAATTCGTAATGTCTGTACCGCGTTCTGAAAGCTGTCTTCGGTATATCCTCCTCTTGTATTCTAAGTTGATGGTATCCAGATCTCAAATCGATCTTCGAATAGTAGCTTGACCCTTGCAGTTGGTCAAATAGATCATCTATCCGAGGTAAAGGGTATCGATTCTTGATCGTCACCTTGTTCAGTTCCCGGTAGTCTATACACATACGGAACAATCCGTCCTTTTTCTTCACAAACAAGACCGGTGCTCCCCAAGGTGAGAAGCTCGGCCTTATAAATCCTTTATCTGATAACTCTTGTAGTTGATTAGATGGTTCATGCATTTCTATAGGAGCCAATCGATATGGTGCCTTGGCTATTGGTGCTGCTCCTGGTGTTAGATCTATCTCGAACTCCACTTGCCGCATGGGTGGTAGTCCCGGTAGATCGTCAGGAAAGACTTCTGGATAATCGCGAACGACAAGGATGTCCTCGATCTTTCGTTCTTTCTTTGGTTGTTCGGTGATAAGGGCTAGGATAACCGTGTATCCCTTCTTCAGGTATTTACTTGCCTTCATGCAGGACATGATGTTTAACGGTACTCCGCGCCATTCTCCTTGGATTGAGATCCGCTCTCCATTTGGTAATGTAACTCGTACAATCTTCTCATTGCACACGATCTCAGCATGGTTTGCAAATAGCCAATCCATTCCAATCACCACGTCGAAGCTCCCGAGAGTTACCGGCATCAAGTCAATCGTCAGTTGGTGATCTGCTAGCATCAAGACACACCCTTTGATGACGTGCTGCGTCTCGATCAGCTTACCGTCCGCTAACTCTACGGTGTACTTATGGTCTAGTGGTGTTGGGGTCATATTAAGCAATTTACTAAAGTCGCTAGAGATAAAACTCCTATCGGCACCGGTATCAAATAATATGCTAGCATAGACATCATTTAAAAGAAACGTACAGATGACGACGTTGGGATCAACTTTAGCTTCTCCCGATCCAATCACAAAGGCTCGTCCTTTCGCTGCACCTCCTCCACCCTTTTTCAGTTGCGGGCGGTCCCTCCGCATGTGCCCCGGTTTACCGCATTCATAACACCCCTTGAGAGTGTTTCGGTTGTTGTCGTTTGTTGTCGTTGGGGTTGGGGTTTGATCGGCACTCCTTGGCTATATGCCCATTTCTGCCGCAGTTGATGCACTTAGCCCTCTTGCACGGGCCGAAGTGATGGAAGTTACAGGTGTTGCATTTTGGGCTGTTGCCCTAATATCCCCCTTTGCCTTGAGTGCTTGGCTGGGTGGCAGTGAAGACTTTGGCAGGTGCTGGGCGGTGTTGAGTTGGTTGTTGCGGTGAGAAAATACGGTTATTGCTGGGCTCCCACTTTCGCTTGGGTTCTTGGGGTTTCAGATGTTCACCACTCTTAGGCAGCTTCCCTTGGGCTTACCGCCTGGTCAGTCAACTTATGTGCCAAGCGAATCAGTGGTTGGATGGTGGTGTGATCGGAAGCAGTCACCATGCTTTGTATCTATTCCGGCAGTCCACTAATGAATTGCTCAATCTTCTTGTACTCCGGCGTCACCATTGCCGAGCACAACTTGCACAGTTCGTGAAACCGAGTACAATATTTCTCGATTTCGGATCCCACCATCTTGTGCACCCAAAATTCTTCCTCAAGCTTCCGGATTTCGTCCTGTGGACAGTATTCCACATGAAGCATCCTAGTGAAGTTCTCCCACGGAATGGAGTTCGCGTTTCAAGTCCAAGGGTCTGGACGTGTGTGTTCCACCAGATGAGGGCCGGTCCCTCTAGAGTCCCAGTGGCATACTTCACTCGGTTCTCCTCCGAGCATTCAGACATTGAGAAAACTGATTCCAGTTTCTCAATCCATCGGAGCAGTCCCACTGCTCCATCGGTTCCTTGGAATTTGTGTGGATGACAGCTCAGGAAAGCCTTGAACGAACATCCCTTGGTTGCACTCCCATGAGATCCTGTGTATCGAGATGAATTATCACGTGTTAGAGTTAACGTCGCCTATGCTAAGTTGGTCAGGTTAGGTAGATGTTAGTACCGTTGTTGGTGCCACTAGTCTCGCTGGCGAGACGGTTTGCCTCGTATTCTGCGAGTACTTTGTTGACTCGACGTTCAACCATCATTTTGATTCTAGCCGCTTCGGCCTTGCGTTTGAGGTTACGGGCATTGGGTCCCCTTCCAGACATGGTTCTATATGGAAAGGTTAGAATGTTAGTTAGCATGAGTTAGAGTGTTAGCAAATTGTCATGCCAGAAGTCAAGTCAGATGTCATGTTAGCAATCAACCATAGTCAAAATACAATAAATAAAGCAAACATCATTCTCATTAATAATAATAGCTTTGTATACAATAATTTTCAAAAGATAGTAATAATACGAGTTGTACGAGCACATCCCGCTCGCTTAGGCATGGCAAAAAGAAATACAAGCTAAAATATTCTAACTAGTCGGAGTCTATGGTGACATGCGAGATGTCACTATCGGCTCCATCATCATCCTCAGCCTGCTCGGGATCCTCATTTGGATCCTCGTCAAAGTCTCCCTCTTCAAGGTCATCGACCTCGAATTGGGGTCCGTCCTCCGGTGGCGGATCTACGATAAACTGCTCAGCCCATGAGTTTAGCATGACATCACTAGCTAGAATCATCGCATGATTCTCCGCTATGTCAACTCCATTCTCAGCAATGCGCCCGTCATGCTCCTGCATGACATCAACCATCTGCCCGTGCTGGCTCATCAGCTGGGCCACCTGGAGACGTAAGGTCTCCACCTGCTCCTCCAATCTGTCGTTTCGCCTCTCAAGGCGATCGTTCTTCTCTCAAAGAACTCGGACCTCGTCCGACAACTCGGCGTTCCTCCTAACCTCACGTCGGGTAAAAGCAACGTGAGCTGCGAAGGCTCGCTCAAATGGTACATCGAGTAGTGGTAGTCGCTGACCGGTAGACGTATCACCAGGGTGTCATTGATAGACGTGGGCGATGGTAGGTTGACCTTACAAGTTGAGAACGAGACGGTGACCTTTGAGAATGGTAAGAAGGAGACGATGGAGCAGAAAGGCACCCTGTGCCTTGTTGATACACACATGCCTCTTACCAGTACCTATGTTAGTGAGGAGGAGCACTTGGTTGCACAGAATGTTGATATTGAGTACCAGGTGCTAGTGAGAGATAAACCACCCTAAATAGCGGTGGTTGACAGTGGATTTGTTAATAGAGTAAAGTCCAAGTGTGGGGATCACGCAGCTTCACATGGATCCCCACGACTAGGAGCTTTCATGTTGAGGGACTTTGGCTCTGATAGGAACTCTGAGTTTGAGGACTCAGGCGGTGGCTACGTATATGAGCACCGCCGCCCCTAGATGTTTACTGAGTACGGGGGTAAGACTGTCTGCTTTGACCCCCCATAGATATGGGTGTGGGTCCGAGTCTGGCTGAAGACTCGTTAATAAACCAAGCGCTTTTGGAAGGCAACCCACATTTATGTACAGTTTTTATTTATTTATTATTTTGCATTTTTAGTTTTATTTTATGTTTTGTTTGTGTGCTACCTGATTGTCGAGCCATGCAGTCACGCATGAGCATTTGTTACAGGATCCCAGGCACTTTCATAGTTGTTTCATTTTACTTGGATCTCAGCAGGTCACTATGGAGCTTACGCGGTTGCATGGATTGCTTGTCAGGGAAGTATTTTTTTTTCTTTCTTGTTACTGTCGTTTATTAGTTTGTTTTTTTTAGTTTTTCCCTGTTTTTTAGACACATTAGGGACAATGTGTGTTTCAAGTGTGGGGATGGGGAAATTCCTTTCTTTTTATTTCTTTCTTTTGAATCTAGTTTTGAAAAAAAAAAATTTTGAAAAATTTTGATGTGTCGTTATTTGCACATCTTTTTCGTATTTAATTTAAAAGATTTTTTCTTATTTTATTAGACTTTTATTTAGTTTTTATTATATTTTAATTAATTTTTACTTATTTGTTATTTTTATGTTACTTTTGTAGGTTTCGCGATAATAAACGCTTGTATTTACGAAGAAACCGAAGCCCGGAATAAACTTTATGAAGTTCGGAAGCTAGAAATATGATTTTTAGAAGTTTCGGGGTTAAAAAAATGGCATTTTAGGAAGTTTCGGAGCTTAAAATCGAGTTTCAGCAAGTGCAGGGGGTTATTTTGCAAATCTGGCAAAGAAGGGATCAAACTGGACACGTGGCGGAAGCTGGGCGCGACACCTAGCCCTAATAAACCGTGAAGGAACCGATCGGATCCCCCTGATCCGCGTGCGACCCATATACACACACAGAAGGGTCCGCGCCTGACCCGGCCGGGCGACCCATGACCCGCGCGTCCCCTCTTCCCTTGTTGACCGGTCTTGGCCCTTTGACCGAGCTTTGACCCGCGTTGACCAGCCTTTTGAACCCCCTGTCAAGCCCATGAACCTGCCAATGACCCCTGTCGTGACTCTTTAGCATTTTTTCACATATTTAAGCCATGGGAAACCCTAATTCGCGAATTAATCATCCCTAGACGGCTGAAAACGAACAAGAAACATATATTTGAAGATTTTGAAGGTTTGGGGCTGAATTGGACGCTCGGGGGAGGCTCAGAACGCATATGAAAGTGTCCGAAAACGCGTTTTCGGGCTCTTTTACTTGTTTTCTTGATTATTTCTCGTTTGTTCTTGAACCCATGGATATGTTTCTGAATGTTTTTCATATTATTAATGTTCTAAACATGTTTCTTGGCTAAACTCATTGTATTACCTAGATTTGGATGACGATCGGTTGATTTTATTCGGTTTTCGGGTTTGTTTTTGTGGGATTTCGATTGTTTATGATTAGGATCAGATTATATATGGTTAATATTGATTATTTATTGCTGTTATGATGATCTATAATGCATGATGATGTCCAATTGATAAGTCTTGGTTGTTTACTACGTGTTTTGACCGGTTTTATCAGTTTCAAGCTTAGATTTCGTATCTAATTCTATTTGGGTTTGCTTTGGCCAATTAAACCTTAGGATATTATCTGTAATTGGATTATAAACAGGACAATTATCATTCCTGAGACTAATCACGTAAGGGAATTTGGATTATTAGGGTTTTAGGGTTTTTCAGGCAGATTACGTGACCATCGGGTTTTCCTGTTTATTCCTTAGAATTCCTTGCAATTCAAGGTATTAACTTATATATTTTGATGTATCGAGATTGTTGAAACTGACCACGTGATACGATCTTCTGAATCCTTAAACGATCAGTGTTTGGAGAGACTGGCTAGGTAATCCATTACACAGCCCGGTGATCTTTCACATGACTTGTTGGAACATTTTTTAGCATTAATGAGACTGACCTTGTGATCTAATGGTTCTGAGTGTTTCCTTTGTTGTCATATCCTTGTTGACCGGATATCCCGTATCTCATTCCCGAAACTGTTAAAGTTACCGTTAGGATTTCAAGTCTAGGTAGTACCCTTCTTTATCTGATTATTTTCATTTCTTAATTTGTTTCAGTTGTCGAGGTTATTCTATTTCTTTCGTATAAAACACTTTTCTAAAAAACACAAATTTCCTTATTTAGTGATTTCCTTCTTTAGTCTTAGCTTTGTCTTTATTTAGGGTTAATTCTTAGATTCTGTGTCCTTAGGTTCGATATCCGGACTTTCCTTAGCTATACTTCGTACGTCAGGTACGCTTGCCTGTAGTGTGTAGTTCGGTTTAGGTTATTTCGATTTATTACTCGATAGTGTTGAACCATTATTTCTATATATATAAACCGACACATCAAGTTTTTGGCGCCGTTGCCGGGGATACGGAAATTCTTTGATTTGCCTTATCTTTAGACTTAGCTTTCCTTTTAGTTTAGTGTTTCGTAGTAAAGTCTTATTCGTAGTGACTTTCCAGATTTAGTAATTTTCTATTTTTAGAAACTTTCCATTTTTAGTAAGTGTCAGTTTTTAGCAGTTTTGAGTCTTTTCGGGACTTTCCATTTTTAGCAGCTGCTATTTTTGGCAGGTTTCCATTTTTAGTAAGGTCTTATTTCTAGGTCTCTTTTTTCATTTCCTTTTCTAGTTAGTCGCTTTCCTTTTTGTTTTGTTGAGTTTGTGTCATTCTTTCTCACCAATTCTGTGCATTGTATGCACCAAACCCGTCTCAGCGGTCCACCACAGTTTGCTTCATTTGACGAGCCGGAGAGAGAGTTTCACCAAAGGTTTAGACTTCGTCACTTGCCTTTGCATTCTACTGACATGGCCGCTCCACCGAGGAGAAAGGTCGCTGATTATGCCAAGCCGACTGCTGCTGGCACTAGATCGTCCATTGCTCGACCAGTTGTCACCGAGGACAACTGGCACATTCCTGCTCAAATCATAAATCTCATCATTCATTCTCCTAAGTTTCATGGGTTGCCTGATGAGGATCCGAATGCCCACGTTGGGCAATTCCTTCGTATATGTGACACCTTCAAAATCAAGGGTGTCTCTAATGATGCGGTCTTTCTGCGTCTCTTCCCATTCTCACTCGAGGACAAAGCCATCACTTGGCTTGAGTCCCTTCCTACTGGATCAATCACTACATGGGATGAGATGCAAGAGATGTTCTTGACTAAGTACTTCCCTCCTGCAAAGACTGCTCGCCTTAGGAGTCTTATTCATTCTTTTCAGCAGTTGGAGGGAGAGAGCTTCTTCACCACTTGGGAGAGGTTCAAAGAGCTTCTGAATAAGTGCCCGCATCATGGATTGGAAAATTGGGCTTTAGTCGAGAAATTCTATAATGGAGTCACCTTTGCCACCAGACACACACTCAATTCTACTGCCGGGGGTAACTTGCTCACCAATCTAACCCCTGACGAGTGTCTGCAATTATTTGAGAACATGGCCATGAGCAGCTATCAGTATCCCACCCGAGGGAAGGCCACTGTTCAGAAATCTGGAGTCTTGCCTGTAGACTCTAACACTGCGTTGGTAGCACAGGTGGAGGTACTCACCAAGATGGTGAAGGATTTGCAGACGAAGGGAAATGCTAAGTGTGAGATCTGCAGAGGAGGCCACGATACTCGACAATGCCATATGTTGGCCGATGATTCTCACGAGCAGGTGAAGTATGCTGTTAATTTTAATCGGGGTCCGGGAAATGCCTATGGCAATTCCTATAACTCGGGAGGAAGAAACGAGCCTGATTTTACATGGAAGAATGGGAACCCATCTAGGTTCAATCAGCATCCGCATGAGCAGAGTGGTGTTACTGATGAGAGGATGGCTAGATTGGAGGAGTTAATGGTCCAACAGACGCAGATGTTGACTCAGGTTATTGCTGCCAATCAGACTGTGAGTGCTAGACATGATGAGCTAATTAATACCCAAGGGGCAGCCATTTTGAGTTTGGACAAGAAGTTAAAAGAGTTGGCTGATCAACTAAAAGAGAGGAAGCCATGTGACTCGTCAAGCAACACAGAGAAAAACCCGAAAGGTTTTGTTAATGCAGTCACTACTAGATGTGGCAAGTCTATGGGTGAAGAGGAGTTGTCTGCTGAGCCGGTTCAGGAGGAGGAACCGGTGGATGAGGAGATTGAGGTAGAGGTTTAAGGCAATGTGCACCTTACTAGGCTAAGCCCAGTAAGTACCGCACAGCCTGTGCAACCTCCAGTGGAGAAGGAGAAGTAGAAGGAAGTAGAAATTGATCTCTCCAGGGTGCCATACCCAGCAAGAATCCTTCAGCAAAAGTATGAGAAGGAGTATGGGAAGTTTCTTGAGTTGTTCAGGCAGCTTAAGGTGAACCTTCCATTTTCTGATGTCTTACAGCATATGCCCAAATATGCTAAGTTTCTAAAAGATCTCCTGATGAAGAAGAAGAATTGGGAGGAGATCTCAGCTGTAACACTGAGTGAGAGATGTTTGGCAGGATCACAGAAGCAGCTACCGCAGAAGATGAGTGATCCGGGTAGTTTTACTATCCCGTGTGATTTGGGTGGCTCGTCTGTCAGATATGCATTGGCAGATCTAGGTGCTAGTATTAATCTGATGCCATATTCGATTTTTGCTAAGCTTAACCTAGGCGAGCCGGTGCCGACACGCATGACCATACAGCTGGCAGATAAATCAGTGAAGTATCCTCGGGGAATAGTGCAGAATGTGTTAGTGAAGATCGATAAATTCTTGTTTCCCGTGGACTTCGTGATCTTGGATATGGAGGAGGATGAAAGGATACCACTAATCTTAGGTCGTCCGTTTTTAGCCACTGCGAGAGCATTGATAGACGTGGGCGATGGTAGGTTGACCTTACAAGTTGAGAACGAGACGGAGACCTTTGAGAATGGTAAGAGGGAGACGACGTAGCAGAAAGGCACCCTGTGCCTTGTTGATACACACATGCCTCTTACCAGTACCTATGTTAGTGAGGAGGAGCACTTGGTTGCACAGAATGTTGATATTGAGTACCATGTGCTAGTGAGAGATAAACCACCCGAAATAGGGGTGGTTGACAGTGGATTTGTTAATAGAGTAAAGTCCAAGTGTGGGGATCACGCAGCTTCACATGGATCCCCACGACTAGGAGCTTTCATGTTGAGGGACTTTGGCTCTGATAGGAACTCTGAGTTTGAGGACTCAGGCGGTGGCTACGTATATGAGCACCGCCGCCCCTAGATGTTTACTGAGTACGGGGGTAAGACTGTCTGCTTTGACCCCCCATAGATATGGGTGTGGGTCCGAGTCTGGCTGAAGACTCGTTAATAAACCAAGCGCTTTTGGAAGGCAACCCACATTTATGTACAGTTTTTATTTATTTATTATTTTGCATTTTTAGTTTTATTTTATGTTTTGTTTGTGTGCTACCTGATTGTCGAGCCATGCAGTCACGCATGAGCATTTGTTACAGGATCCCATGCACTTTCATAGTTGTTTCATTTTACTTGGATCTCAGCAGGTCACTATGGAGCTTACGCGGTTGCATGGATTGCTTGTCAGGGAAGTATTTTTTTTTCTTTCTTGTTACTGTCGTTTATTAGTTTGGTTTTTTTAGTTTTTCCCTGTTTTTTAGACACATTAGGGACAATGTGTGTTTCAAGTATGGGGATGGGGAAATTCCTTTCTTTTTATTTCTTTCTTTTGAGTCTAGTTTTGAAAAAAAAAAATTTGAAAAATTTTGAAAATACCAAAAATAAAATAAAACTTGAACTTTTGTAAGTCCTGGTTACCTTTTGCGATGCTTAACAAGTCTATTTCATTGTAAATCGTTAACAAAAGGCGAGTCGGCATGAGTTATTGAGTTGGTTATACAGTTAGTCTTTAAGTTGCGTGATAAAGTTTTCCCAATTGGACTTGTTTTCAAAACTTATGGGTTTGGGAATCTTAAGATAGTGAAACTTGTTTGATAGTTGAAAACTGTTTATGTTCATATCGTTAACCCCATTACACACGTTTCCTGTGAGATTTTGAGCCTTAACAGTCTTTATTCAATCACTGATTTGTTTGTGTGTGATTTGACCTACCTGTTGCATTGCTTTAGAACTTGTGCTTGTATACAATTTGAGACTTTGATTGAGATCTGTCACAGAGATGATTAAGGCATTAGGTTCACCCATTTCTTAGCCTTTCCTATTTCTTTTATTTGAAACCTTTAAATACACCAATTAGACACCCTGTTGAGCCTAAACCCTTTTCGTTTGATTACCCAGTTTAATTTCAAGACATCCGGTTAGTTAGACAGTTACGTATTTATGTTGATTAATTCTAGTGAAAAAAAAAGCCAAAGAAAATGAAAAAAAAGAATTTGAGTAATGTGTGAATAAAAGGTCAAAAAGACCTAGTGTTGGTAGCTTGTTTCGTTTAAATTCTAGTTTGTGAATAAAGTCAACTACCGGATTTTTCTTTTGTGTTTTAGCCACTTTAAAAACCCTACATGACCTACCCTTAGCCTAAGCCTACCTTTAAAAGTCCTTTTGATCTGTGTTAATCTTGATATTATGTGGAGATTTGATTATAGCACAAGCTTATGTTAGCATTGTCGCAGTGTTAGGTTATGATAGTTCACTTGCAAAAATCCATATGTTTAACCGAGTGTCGAGTGACAATTGTGAGGGTGTGAACGTAAATGGTCGAATACTTGACAAATAGGTAAATCTTGATTAGGAAACCCCATGTTCTTAAAATTGCTTCATTGATGTCTGATTGGGTTGTAAATCTATTAACCGTTGTAAGTCTTGTGATTGATTGTGTAATTAAATCGTTAACCCATGTTCGGTTTTGTCTGACGTGAAACGTTTTTTAAGTAGGTTTTGTTTTGCATTAGTTTAGGTTTGCTTAGGGACAAGCAAAGTTCAAGTGTGGGGATTTTTGATGTGTCGTTATTTGCACATCTTTTTCGTATTTAATTTAAAAGATTTTTTCTTATTTTATTAGACTTTTATTTAGTTTTTATTATATTTTAATTAATTTTTACTTATTTGTTATTTTTATGTTACTTTTGTAGGTTTCGCGATAATAAACGCTTGTATTTACGAAGAAACCGAAGCCCGGAATAAACTTTATGAAGTTCGGAAGCTAGAAATATGATTTTTAGAAGTTTCGGGGTTAAAAAAATGGCATTTTAGGAAGTTTCGGAGCTTAAAATCGAGTTTCAGCAAGTGCAGGGGGTTATTTTGCAAATCTGGCAAAGAAGGGATCAAACTGGACACGTGGCGGAAGCTGGGCGCGACACCTAGCCCTAATAAACCGTGAAGGAACCGATCGGATCCCCCTGATTCGCGTGCGACCCATATACACACACAGAAGGGTCCGCGCCTGACCCGACCGGGCGACCCATGACCCGCGCGTCCCCTCTTTCCTTGTTGACCGGTCTTGGCCCTTTGACCGAGCTTTGACCCGCGTTGACCAGCCTTTTGAACCCCCTGTCAAGCCCATGAACCTGCCAATGACCCCTGTCGTGACCCTTTAGCATTTTTTCACATATTTAAGCCATGGGAAACCCTAATTCGCGAATTAATCATCCCTAGACGGCTGAAAACGAACAAGAAACATATATTTGAAGATTTTGAAGGTTTGGGGCTGAATTGGACGCTCGGGGAGGCTCAGAACGCATATGAAAGTGTCCGAAAACGCGTTTTCGGGCTCTTTTACTTGTTTTCTTGATTATTTCTCGTTTGTTCTTGAACCCATGGATATGTTTCTGAATGTTTTTCATATTATTAATGTTCTAAACATGTTTCTTGGCTAAACTCATTGTATTACCTAGATTTGGATGACGATCGGTTGATTTTATTCGGTTTTCGGGTTTGTTTTTGTGGGATTTCGATTGTTTATGATTAGGATCAGATTATATATGGTTAATATTGATTATTTATTGCTGTTATGATGATCTATAATGCATGATGATGTCCAATTGATAAGTCTTGGTTGTTTACTACGTGTTTTGACCGGTTTTATCAGTTTCAGGCTTAGATTTCGTATCTAATTCTATTTGGGTTTGCTTTGGCCAATTAAACCTTAGGATATTATCTGTAATTGGATTATAAACAGGACAATTATCATTCCTGAGACTAATCACGTAAGGGAATTTGGATTATTAGGGTTTTAGGGTTTTTCAGGCAGATTACGTGACCATCGGGTTTTCCTGTTTATTCCTTAGAATTCCTTGCAATTCAAGGTATTAACTTATATATTTTGATGTATCGAGATTGTTGAAACTGACCACGTGATACGATCTTCTGAATCCTTAAACGATCAGTGTTTGGAGAGACTGGCTAGGTAATCCATTACACAGCCCGGTGATCTTTCACATGACTTGTTGGAACATTTTTTAGCATTAATGAGACTGACCTTGTGATCTAATGGTTCTGAGTGTTTCCTTTGTTGTCATATCCTTGTTGACCGGATATCCCGTATCTCATTCCCGAAACTGTTAAAGTTACCGTTAGGATTTCAAGTCTAGGTAGTACCCTTCTTTATCTGATTATTTTCATTTCTTAATTTGTTTCAGTTGTCGAGGTTATTCTATTTCTTTCGTATAAAACACTTTTCTAAAAAAACACAAATTTCCTTATTTAGTGATTTCCTTCTTTAGTCTTAGCTTTGTCTTTATTTAGGGTTAATTCTTAGATTCTGTGTCCTTAGGTTCGATATCCGGACTTTCCTTAGCTATACTTCGTACGTCAGGTACGCTTGCCTGTAGTGTGTAGTTCGGTTTAGGTTATTTCGATTTATTACTCGATAGTGTTGAACCATTATTTCTATATATATAAACCGACACATCAAGTTTTTGGCGCCGTTGCCGGGGATACGGAAATTCTTTGATTTGCCTTATCTTTAGACTTAGCTTTCCTTTTAGTTTAGTGTTTCGTAGTAAAGTCTTATTCGTAGTGACTTTCCAGATTTAGTAATTTTCTATTTTTAGAAACTTTCCATTTTTAGTAAGTGTCAGTTTTTAGCAGTTTTGAGTCTTTTCGGGACTTTCCATTTTTAGCAGCTGCTATTTTTGGCAGGTTTCCATTTTTAGTAAGGTCTTATTTCTAGGTCTCTTTTTTCATTTCCTTTTCTAGTTAGTCGCTTTCCTTTTTGTTTTGTTGAGTTTGTGTCATTCTTTCTCACCAATTCTGTGCATTGTATGCACCAAACCCGTCTCAGCGGTCCACCACAGTTTGCTTCATTTGACGAGCCGGAGAGAGAGTTTCACCAAAGGTTTAGACTTCGTCACTTGCCTTTGCATTCTACTGACATGGCCGCTCCACCGAGGAGAAAGGTCGCTGATTATGCCAAGCCGACTGCTGCTGGCACTAGATCGTCCATTGCTCGACCAGTTGTCACCGAGGACAACTGGCACATTCCTGCTCAAATCATAAATCTCATCATTCATTCTCCTAAGTTTCATGGGTTGCCTGATGAGGATCCGAATGCCCACGTTGGGCAATTCCTTTGTATATGTGACACCTTCAAAATCAAGGGTGTCTCTGATGATGCGGTCTTTCTGCGTCTCTTCCCATTCTCACTCGAGGACAAAGCCATCACTTGGTAGGTTCCACAGCTCCTAGAGCTCCTGGTTCGTTGGTTTCGACAAGAGCAAGAAGATGGTGTTGATGGTCAAGCCTCTAGGAAGTCACCAAGCTTCAATCTACAAGTTCCAAGCTTCAAAAATGGTCTTTAATGGAGGATTATGCAGGTAAGCAGGTGTAGAAGACGAGTTTAGCCAGGATAAGGCGTGTAAGATCGACCAAAATGATGAAATGTAGTAGTATAGGTATGATTGTCTTGGTTTTATAAAGATATTGTCGACTGGACGGCGTCGCGTACCGTGACGGAGGTCCCAGACCTTTTCCACGTACCGCGGCGGATTTCGGGAGTCAAACCCCGCGCCGCATGTCGCGCACCGCGACAATGCCTCTTGTTGGGCCATCGCGTACCGCGATGGGCCCCTGAAGAGCCCAATAAGCCTAGTTTAATGGATTTGAACCGATTTTCGCGTTTCTATCTATTACGATCATCGTTTCTTGACTCGTAAGCATTATTCTACCTATTCTAGGTCTTCTAGGACCTAAGTGAAGTGATAGTGTACTGTGGTTTGATCCGTTCACCAACGTTCGTCATTCAAGACACGTGCGAGTGTTGTGCGATAATTTCTCGAATTATCGGTGCATTTGAACTGTCGTGCCACGTGTCACACTAAATATTCATAATTCTAGTGCCACGTATGCAATAATAATACATATTATTATTTAAAATAAAGAAATGTTGACCTGGAAATTGCGAGGTGTCACACCTATCCTTGCTTTAACACCAGAGATGATGAGTTCTTTGTGAAGTTTGCTTCTATTTGAAGCTTCGAGGGATGAAATCAATTTGCCAGATGAAATCCGGTTCTTGTGTGACTATGGAGGTTTTCAAAGGTAGTAGGAAAGGATCCAGCTAATTTGGCTTTTGATTTGTAGAAGAAATGGGTAAAAGTAATCGAATGGGTGTTTTTGAAATGAGTAATCAGAGATTAGACATAAAGGAGATAAAAGATACTGATGTGGTGTACTTTTGCGGATATATTGATATTCCTATTTTACCCTTTGAATTTCTTTTTGAAATATTAAATGTAATATTTAGTTCTTTTTTATTATGAGCCACTAGATCAGATTCTTTATTAATTATATATAACCGTTAAGATCTAGTTAAACGGTTAACGCAATAAGACAAGGTTAAGTTTTGATCCTCCCCCTATATATATATATATATATATATATATATATATATATATGGGACGGTTAACGTACATATTAATGTTAACGTACTAAACGTAGGAAGTCATAGGAACGTGTCATGTGTCATTAGGGTAAGAGGTATTATCGTCCATATAAAATTACAGACCGTGATTTACAAAATTACAGACTGACATTTAACACACATAATCACGTAGCATCGGGATAATCACAAACCAATAATTACAGACCACATTATATAACAACCACAGACCGTATTTTAACACACGTAATCAAGGGCAAAATGTATAATCACGGACCACGTTATATGAAAATCACATACCGTCATTTAACATGTATGTTCAAAGGATCAACTGCATAATCACGTACCAATAATTACGTACCAAGCGTAAAAATCACGGACCACGTAAAAAACTTAAAAAAACTATAACAATACTATACTCAAATTAAAGATAATAAAATTCTCAATTTTATGGTGTACTTTTTTTTAAAAAAATAATAAAGCATGTAAAAGTTATTTAATTTTTTAAAAACGAGTGGAACTTGTTATAACATTATAAAATGTGGTTGTTTCCTCTTTTGCCCTTCCAGTTATATTTTACACTTTTTTGTGGAAAAAGTTGTATAAAGTGGGGACCACTAAATCTTAACCATTGATTAGTCTGATAAAAGGGTCTAGAATCCATCCTACGTTTAGTATGTTAAGAAGCATTTGTATTTGATCATATATATATATATATATGGAGTAGGTTCAGATACAAATAGAAGTTTTTGTAAAAATGGTAGGAACCAATAATGTGTTGACATGTGGCATTTTAATTAATTAATATAAAAGGGTAGTATAGGCAATTTGTATTTAATTGATTTTTAAATTCTGCATTAAAATAGGAAAGTAGGTAATCAGTTTAATGATTCAACCTATTCCAAAAATTAACATTTAATTGAATATCACGTATTATCATAAAAAACTTTTTTCTTAATAGCACATAATACAATCTAACAGTTAACATAGCACATATGAGGACAGCATACTACAGCTAACATAATAGCACTCCACCATTACAATCTAATATTTAACATACCAGCACATACTAACACCATTTCAATATTACATCTAACATAATAGCACATATAAGGACAATATGATAGGTTATTAACAGAACATAATATTACAGATAATATAATAACACATTATAGCACGACACCAATACAATCTAACATTTAACATATGAGCACAAATTAACACCATCACAATATTACAGCTAACATAATAGCATATGAGAACAATATGATTAAATGTTAATAGCACATCCCCGTTACAAAATCAAAACGTAATCTGTTACATCCCAATTGAATCTTTAATTTTAGAAACTGAATCCCACTTTATTCGTTAAACCGTGATATCAACAAAAAAAATCAAAGAAATCCCTAATTTGCACTTTTGATAGCCGCAAATCCATTTTAATTAATTTTTTAACCAATTTTTAATCCCAACCCTTGATCTTAGCACATCGATGGCCCAGATTGTTTCTCACATTTTTTACAAAAGTAACACTTTGTACAATAACCTTACTCATATATATATATATATATATATATATATATATATATATATATATATATATATCTTCCGCCTCAATAATACTTGGCCGACTTACCAAACACGCGCGCTCGCACATATATATATTTCAAATTCACAAACATGAATTCATATATCATTTGCTATCGTTCGTTATATCCACACAAAATAAACATATATATATTAAAAAAAAGAATCTTTCTTGACAAGTTAATCTAAACCGACATATTAATTATATATTAAATGTTAAATGAAACTAATATATATATGTATTGAAGTTTCAAGTGAAAACCATTTGAATACTGATCTAAAATATTGGCTCCATTATCATAGCCATAAGCCACCATCGCCATACCATATATATGGCATGAGAAATCCTTCCGGTCACCACCTCTTGTTCGATCAAGCTTTTGTACATGTCCCTCTTGTTCGATCAAGCTTTCGTACAAATTCGATTTAATTATGAAAGTTAAAGCTTTTAAATAATTATTATATTATGTATTTTTGTCTCCAACAATATAGTAAATAACCACAAAAAAAATAAATAAATAAAATAATAATAATAAAAACATAAATATGTAAAGAAGGTCAAGAACCCATACAAAAATTCTGATTATATTTCGGTTGAAATTATGATTGGGAATGGATTTTTTATGGGTGGGTATCTAGTGTATAAGGTTTGCCAAGAACAACCAACAACACTTTAAAAAAAAATAAAATAAATGAATAAATAAATTACAAACTATAAAAATCTAATCAATTTTGTATACGAATCATAATTCGTTCAAACTAACGTAGAATCGATTTAAAAACTACACACTACTGAATCGTTGGAATTCGAACTACTTGATTGCTATCGGAATTCTTATTGATTAATTGCTAAGGATAAGGTACGGATTCCGTTTATTCAAATCATAATATTTTCTATTCTGTAATCATTAAAAATTATCTACTGTATTGTTTTGATTTATGATTGCCACGATATAATATCATGTTTCTCTGTTTCGTTTATCATGCAATATATCTAAGATTATACTGTACTCGTTATTGCATGATCCAAATATGACTGAACTTGGTAGTCTATCTACCCTACTAAACCTACTGAACTTTTGATCTGTTACCCGAGCATGGCCCTACCTAGTAAGATGACTACAGGTCCATTATGGCGGCAACCATAACGTGGAATCATCCGTAACGGTTTGTTGAGTTCACAGCGTCTGTATTAATACTCTGATAGTATACTTTGCACATATTTAATTTATGGGGAGGCGTATGGACTGGGCCTAAGATAATTTTAAACTGTACTTTTCTGATTTCTAGGAAATAGTGTTGTGTTGCCAACATGCACTATCTTATGTGTCTGGTAAGCGGAAGTAGCTACCCGTGAACCTTACACTTATTATATGTACAGTCGGCTCGTGGTACATACTAATTCTACTAATTTTGACTTACAATATAACATGTGTTATTGTTTCTGGAAGGTTATATTTTATCAAAGTCAGACCATTGTTTACTTTTCTGTTTCTGTTACTCGTCTGTTATTGATTTATGCTTCTTACCATTATTCTGATTATCTTCACCACCTTCTGAATTTCTTTTAATTACTATTGTTTATACATTATTGAGCATTCTTTGACTCAGCCGTATTTGTTTTTTTGTGGTTTTTATCTATATTGTGTAGATAATAAAGGAAACGAGGCGGGGAACTTATGATAGTAAAATCAGAGCTAAAACCAAAAACTTTTGTTTTTGTAGTAAATGTAATAATCAATAATTAAAACTCAAATAATTGGTTTGTAATGTTTAAATATTAACTTAAGACTTATGTATTTATGTGTTTAAATACATTTGGGAGTGTTGCATTTACTTCTCATTCCGTGTACGTGACATGTCAACCTTGAACTGGGTTGGGGTGTCGCACTGAATGTCAGAAATTGTTGTTTAAACAAAATTTTTCACTTCAACTGGTCATATTACTGGTAGTTAAGAGCCTGTTTGTATGTGCAACGGCTCAAGAAGCAAAGAAGTTCCAATATGAGAGGTTCGGGAGCCAAACTTGCCATCTAAATAAAATATAGCATGATGTATCCTTTTGATTAAGCTTTCAATTAAATTTAAATTATAAAATGCTTTAAAGTAACTGATAAACTCACATATGAATTTATAGAAATTGACAGTGTTTAAGTCAACTATAATGTAGATATGTGTCGGCTAAGTCATTTATGAGGTTTTAAGTCGCATTGCACTAATTTTAATGTTATTTTACAATTTTTTGTAAAAATAACTTTAAAACATTAAGTTGATCTGTTAATCATGTATCATGAGTTTGGGTTTTATTGAAAGTAGTGTCTCTATCTTTACGAGGCAGAGATAAGTTGTGCACATCATATCCCCTCAGATCATGCATTAACTTTGGTAATAAAGGAATATACCGAGTTCGATAATGATAATATGCTTAGACATAAACATATGATATTTAGTTAGGTAGCTTAAGTAAGAATTTGGTTATTTGTATTTTTGTCGAGTTTAATCAAATTTGGCTTCTAATGAAATTTTGTACAAAGTTATGTTATGAACCTCACTAACACTAACATATTGACCCAAAATGGTGATTTGATGAATTAATTAACCAAATAAAAAAAAATTAACATCAAATGATACAATGATGTTTCCATTGATACATAGGTGGTGTTTTTAAAAGCTCTTTCTAGCCTCTTTTGTCTGCGCGGCGCAGACAATGGGCAGAGGTTGGCTTATACAGATTGTTTGTTTTCAGAAAACGTTTCATTAAAAAATGTCTGTCCGACCTCTTTTTGGTGCAGACGTGAAGTAACATATTCCCCATCTCTTATTGGCTCTTCCCGTGTGAATATCAGCCGGCTTCTTTTTGGCCCATTTCTCCCATCGTTTCCAGATCTCAGCCGGCCGCCTCCAAAGGCGCGACCACCGCCGACCTCCTCCGTAGGCGCGACCCTCGCCGCCCTCCACCAATGTCGAATCTGAACAATGGATTTTTTTGTCTAGGTTTAGGTGTTTGATTTTGACTTGTAAGTTTGTTTTTTGATTTATATCTGTAAACGAGTAAATGGATTCACATGTATTTGTTTTCATCTTTTAAAATCAGTTTGATTGTGAGAATTTGTTTATTCATTCCTAGATTTTAAAAAAACAAACAAAATTCTTCTAACAGATTGAAGAGGTTTTGGCCAACTCTTCTACAAAAGAGGTCTGCAGATGTGGTCCGTAGACTGCAGATACCGTTGTAAAAATCGACCTAGGCACTAAGCGCCCACCAACTGTCTCGATTTTGGCCTAGGCGGATTTTTATTTTTGACTTTTTTGACTTTTTTTGACGTTTTTTCTGTAAAAGGGAAACAATTTCATGACTATTTAGACATTTCTTAATAAAAAATCATTAATATTTCTCTGAAACATCGAATCCAGTCAGTTAACATCAAAATTCATCTCTAAACTTTGAACTCAGTGTTTAAGTTTGTACTTTGAAGCATTTTATCTGGTATATTTAAGTTTATTTTTTAAATTATTTGAAGTATTATATTAAATTATTGATATTAATGTGTGCGTATAATATATATTTTGTAAAATTACATATAAAAATTTCAATCCGCCTAGCGGCGATTAATCCCGAAGATTAAAAAACTAACTTTTAAATTAGCTATAAAACTGACACGTGTCTTATTAAAACTTTTATTTATTAAAACACCACTCTATCAAGGAGCTAGACATTACGAACACCAATCTGAAAATAAACACCAACAGACAGATTTACAAACTGTCTATATGAAAATACCTCCATTCTTCCCATCTCCAATTCACCCCTTTTGCTCTGTTTTTTACCCATACAAAATTGCACCTCTTTACTTCTTCTATTATACTACATGATGAATGCCTCACATTGTTGAAAACCTTTTGATTTCTAGACCTCCATAAGCACCAACACCCAGATAATATGATTGCATGAACGACCTTTTTCTTAAAATCACTGACCAGAAGTGTTTTATAAATGGATACAAGATCTCGGACCTTAAAAGCAAAAATAGCAGGAATTTTACACCATACGGCATAGGGAAATAAATTGCCATAACTCTGATGCCACTACACAACCAATTAATAGGTGGTTAGCAGTTTCCTCTTACACCCCACACGAAGGACATAACCTGTTTGGGATCAGAATTTGACTGCGCATAAGACCATCTAGAGTTGGAAGCCGACCCATTTCTGCCCTCCAAGCTAACGCATTCAACTTTAACGGAACCCATGTGCTCCAGTAAATAACAAAGTCATACTAGACTGCAGTGGCTTCGTTTATTCTGAATTTAAGGGAGCTAACCGTAAACACTCCAGATTTTGACCCCTGCCAACTCCATCTATCCTCATTTTATTCAAGCCTCACATTCATCAAAATAGTTTTACATTCCTCGAGCTCATCAATTTCCTGCTGTGTATTAGGCCCTCTTTTCCAAACCCAATTATGGGTTATCCCACCATTTAATTGCAACAATCTTTCTTTTATCATGCAGCGTTTTTGAGCTTCCAATTTATAAAGAGTAGGAAATTTAAAACATAATCGAATCTCTCCACACCATAAATCCGTCCAAAACGCACGTTTGGAACCATTGCCAAGAAGACCTTTGAATTAAATCCTCAAATTTACACCCCTTTTATGCAAATCCATATCAAGTCTAGCAATATTCCTCCAAACCCCAGCCAAGTTAAGTTTTGACGGTATTATCCCCCCAAAGGGAAGAGATTATGGATCCCTCCGATAACCAAAGCCCATAAACTACCCAGTTTCATTTTAAACCTCCACCACCATTTGGATAACAAGCTTAGATTTATATTGAGTGACTCGAGCCCAAGACCACCCATGTTTTTCATAGTCGTGACCCTCTCCCACCCTACCCAATGAATTTTTGATTTTTCAATGTTACCACCCCATAAGAATGCCTTTCTAATTTTTTCTAAAGCGTCAATCACCTTTGTTGGAGCTTTGTACAATGAGAATTAGTATGCTGGAAGACAATTTAAGACAAATTTGATGAGGGTAATTCGACCCCCAAAGGATAGGTTTTTTGCTTTCCATAATGACAATCTATTCTCGAAGACTTTAATCATCGGTTGCCACTGCATTACGAGATTCATATTTGAACCCGCCGGTAGACCCAAATAGGTGAAAGGTAGCCCACCAAAATTACAGTTTAGTCTTTCTGTTGCTCCTGCAACCTCACTGTCCCCCACGTTAATCCCAACCAGGTACACTTGCTCAGGTTTACCTTAAGCCCAGACACCAAATGAAATACTCTTAGCAGCCTTCGCAGATTTGAAACATTTTGAGTAGACCATTCCCCCATAATCAAAGCATCATCTGCAAATAAAAGATGAGATATACAGAGCCCATCCACAGGTAGATTGATTCCGCTAAATATACCAGCCTCTTCAGCACAATTGAACATGTAGCTAAACGCTTCCATAATGTCACACCCTCATTTTTCAACTAACAGAATCATACCGTTTAGGGTGTGACAAACCATGATCTCAGTCATTAGACATAGAGAAAGACCTCTGTATGCTTTTAAACATAATTCAGTCTTAAATTCATAAAATCAAAGTTTAACGTTTGCGGAAGCGTAACAAAACATATATGTTGTAAAAACCATGCATTACAATATTCAATGTTTTAAATCAACAAATAAACATAAACTGATGCGTGAGACTCAACGTCCTAGTCCCTGCTTATCCTTTCTTGTGCTTTAGTGTCATGATAAAACATGCAAATAAAGTCAACATAAAGGTTGGTGCACACACAGGTTTGAATAATCACAAATGTTTGAACAACTGTTTGAAATGTAATGTTTTGCACATAACATAATCACACATTACATAATCATTATAGCTAGTCATTTTACTATTTACGTAAGTGGTAGACACAGAAGCTGACTGTTTGAATGAATGTTTGCCTTTCCACTATTGTATAGCACAAACAATAGTAATGTTTGAATTGGCTAGTTAAACACATGCGTAGACCTACATCTACCAAGTGAGGTTTGTCAAACCCAATAGATCTATTTTCAACTACCACGCTTTGCACTACGGCAAATTAAGCGGTCCGATATGTAAGGACTTTTAATGCTATGTTCGCACTTATAGTAAATAGCTAACTCATGCAAGTGATATGTATCTAAAAGCTTTTGTTTGCACATGTTTTCTCCCCCAAAACAGTAAAATTAAAAAGGGGCCGTGTATGCATAATATATAGAAAATTGAATGGTCAAGTGTTTGTCAACACACGTAGATAACCTTCTACGAAGAATATGTGTTATTACAATAACGTTGTGATTCATAATGTCCAAATCGTGTTTGTGGTCACATACGTGTCAACACACGTATATTAAGTTGTTTGAAACGTACATACGAAATCGTGTACGAATTTAAGTTCGTTCGGTTAAATCGTATAAACACATACGATTTCATTTTACGTCACGTAATTATACGCGATTAGATTTTTAAGTCAAAAATATAAATTTTATTATTTTATTTTGTTAGGAATTCCATTAGGGTACCAACGCAACTTGAACGGGTTAAAACGGTTTTAGAACGAATTATGGTGAAAATATCAAAAATGGTTTTAATTTCAAAAACTAGCAGAGGCGTGGCTAGAACCCACGACCTCCCGGACCAAACACACACACCCGACCAAGCTTCTGCATTTGTAAATGAATATGTTTCAATTGGTTTTAAGCACCCATGAACTGGATTCCTTCTTTTTAACCTTAGCCGAAGCATAGATCACTCAATTAGCCCCCGATTCGAACCCGTTCGAACCTCAAACGTTAGGGTTTTGTTTCTATAGCTTCAGACGAGTTCATAGATAGTTTTAATTTGATATTTTTGTAGAATACCTGGTCCATATTGGTTTAGATAGGTTCGAAATCGAACCTTATCAACTCCAATTCGATTTGATGAAATTCGTTAGTTTCAGGTCTTAGATTCATAGGGTTTTCACTAAACAGGTTATTACAAATCTGTCTGTAATGTTTAATTTGATTTTAACATTAGTATGAATCGAAACCCCCAAATCCGTTTATATGAGGAACCCTAGAACCCAAAATCGTAAAATTTGTTGTTGTCATGTGAGATTAACATAGGGTTTTTATTAAAAACCTTATACCGAATCTGTGTGTATAGATTAATTTGGTGATAGAACTCATTTGTATCGAAAACCCCAAATCATCAAGAACGATGAACCCTAGAATTAGAATTCATGCAATTCGATGTTTTGACATGAAGTAAGCATAAGGCTTTGCTTAATTGGCCTATTTAGGTTGTGTAAGAGTCAATTTTTACCTGTTGTGACTTCGAATTAATGTAGTTCGACTAAATGGTTGTTCTTCAATCGCCCCTTGATCGAATCCTTCAGTCCAGAGCTATTGGGATCAAATTGTTGAATGAAATGGTCTCTAAGTGTGCCAATTGAGGTTTAAGGGGTTTAATTCGACTGATTTACTACAAATTATATGGTTTTTAGTTCAAACGGTTTCGGTTTCATCTTTCGGTTATCATTTGGTTTAATTCGATCATGATGACTATACTAAATACTAAATTGATGATGGTAATCATCAATGTGACTGTTATGAATGGTTTAATTCGTTTGTAACTTGTGTTAAGAGTCAATTTCGATTTTCACTTAGATTTGAGCCGAATTTTGACCTTCAAAAGTCAAAATTTACACTTTAATACAATCACAACTTTAACCCCTATAGTTTAGATATTTATATACTTATTTAATCAATTTTTGTTCCTTCTAGTTTGTTCTTGTGCAATTTCGTGTGGTTTGTGTTAAACTTTGGTTAACGTGGTTAATCTTGGAATGTCGGATTGTCACATCATCCTCTTGTTGAAGGAATTTCCGTCCCAAAAATTTTTAAATGTTAGAAGTGGTTAAGATACTACTTACGAATTCAAAATGTACGTGTTAATGCGATATTTGATCATACTGTGTATTTGTGTGTACTCACACACAAAGTTGAATGTTTGCAACACCACACCTAAGTGTGATCGTGCTAATTTCAATGGTTGTAACACTTAACTTTGAATGTCCATGTTTGATCATAACATACTATGCGACTTCGCACATAGCAATTATTTGTAAATTGTTTGCACTATGTTGCTTTGTACATTGCAAAATGTTTGAGACTAATTATGTTTGTACTACCATAAAGTGTAACACATGAAACTTAACACATAAATTATAGCACAAAAATGTAAGTGTTTGTGTTCTACAATGTTTGTGTGTTATCACAAATGTTTGCAACAATACTAGAGGTAAAAGATGTTTGTGCTGACAGTTTGAGATCTGAAAGTGTTGGAACGTGAAATATCACGTCATCCCCTTGTTGAAGTAAATTTCGTCCCGAAATTTAACGTGCCTTCTCAGCGTTTGTTGTTGTTTTGAATAGGTGAGGATATTTCTTCATCATCTGATCCTCTCTTTCCCATGTGAACCCAGGTCCACATTTTGAATTCCAACAAACTTTGACTATTGGAATTTTGATCTGTTTGAGTTGTTTGACTTCTCGGTCCATGATTTCAACTGGTTCTTCGATGAACCGTAATTGTTCGTCCAGTTGTATCTCCTCAAGTGGTACTACCAATGTCTCATCAGAAAGACATTTCTTTAAATTCGAAACATGAAAGACATCATGAACTCCGCTGAGTTCATCCGGTAAATTAAGTTGATACGCCACTGGACAAATCCTTTTGAGGATTTCAAAAGGTCCTACGTAACGTGGGCTAAGCTTCCCGCGCTTACCAAATCGTATTACACCTTTCCAAGGTGATATTTTTAGAAGAAGTCGGTCTCCTGCTTGAAATTCCAACAGCTTACGACGTTTGTCAGAGTAACTCTTTTGTCGATCTCGAGCCGCTGCCGTATGGTTCCGGATTTGTACAATCTTGTCGGTCGTTTCATGTACTAATTAAGGTCTTGTTAGTTGACTGTCACCACTTTCAGCCCAGCAAACTGGTGAACGACATTTACGACCATATAATACTTCAAATGGTGCCACTTGAATGCTTGTGTAATAACTGTTGTTGTAAGAGAATTCCACCAACGGTAAGTGGTTTTCACAGCTATCACCAAAGTCAATTACACACGCTCGTAACATATCCTCAAGTGTCTGAATCGTACGTTCACTCTGACCGTCGGTTTGTGGATGATATGCGGTACTCATGTCTAAACGAGTTCCCAAAGACTTATGGAGAGATTTCCAGAAATTCGAAGTAAATCGGGCATCTCGATCAGATATGATGGATATGGGTACGCCATGTGAAACCACCTCCTTTACGTAAATATGAGCCAACTTCTCCATTTTGTCTGTCTCCTTAATTGCTAAGAAACGCGTAGATTTCGTTAATCGATTGACAATTACTCGTATCGTATCACAACCACTTGGTGTACGGGGTAGCTTTGTAATTAAATCCATTGAAATCTGCCCACATTTCCACATGGGTATTTCTGGTTGTTGCAGTAAACCAGATGGTTTTTAATATTCAACTTTAACTTTAGAACAAGTCAAACATTTGCTAACGTACTTAGCAATGTCGGCTTTCATGTGAGGCCACCAATAAAGTGCCTTTAGGTCATGATACATCTTGTCTGACCCTGGATGGACTGCATATCTAGATTTGTGCGCTTCATCCATCACGAGTTCCCTTAGGCCACCATGCAAAGATATCCAAAGTCGGTTCATGAAACAACGAGTTCCATCAGTCATGACTTTCAATTGTTTTTCCATTCCTCGTAAGGATTCATGTTCCAAGTTATCCTTTTCTAAGGTTCAAGCTGAGCACTGCGTACCTTGTCAGGTAAATCAAAATGTATCGTTAACAGAAGTGCGCGAACCCATCTTGTTGGTGTTGTATCTTTTCTGTTTAGAGCACCAGCTACCACATTAGCTTTTCCCGGATGATACTTGATCGCGCATTCATAGTCATTCAACAACTCGACCCACCATCGCTGTCTCATATTGAGCTCATTCTGATCAAAGATATGTTGCAAACTCTTATGATCAGTGTAAATGGTTAACCTGGTCCCATATAAGTAGTGCCTCCAAATCTTCAAAGCAAATACCACTGCTCCTAACTCCAAGTCATGATTAGTGTAATTCTTTTCGTGTGGTAGCAGTTGTCATGAAGCGTAAGCAATCACTTTATCACGCTGCATTAACACACATCCCAAACCCTGGGCAGATGCGTCATAATGCACCACATAGTCTTATGTTCCTTCCGGTAAGGATAGAATCGGTGCACTGCAGAGTTTTTGTTTCGGTAGCTAGAATGTAGCTTCCTGTTTGTTTGTCAAGTCATACTTCGTTCCTTTGTGAGTAAGGGCTGTAAGTGGTTGAGCGATTTTTGAGAAACCTTCAATGAATTGTCGATAGTAAACCGCAAAACCTAGGAATTGCCGTACCTCGCTAGGGGTCTTTGTGCTTCCCAATTCTTTATCGCCTCAATTTTCGTTGGATCAACATGTATGCCCTTTTCATTGACTATATGACCCAAGAATTGAACTTCTCGCATCCAGAAGTCACATTTCGAGAACTTTGCGCCCAATTGTTCTTGTTTAATTAATTCTAACATCAATCGAGGATGTTCCGCATGCTCCTCCTTAGTCTGAGAATAGATGAGAATGTCATCAATGAAAACAAAGACAAACTTATCAAGATAAGGTTTGCAGACTCGATTCATGAGATCCATGAATACTGCAGGAGCGTTTGTCAACCCAAATGGCATGACCAAGAATTCGTAATGATCATAACGCGTTCTGAATGCTGTCTTTGGAATATCTCCCTATTGGACTCTGAGTTGATGGTACCCAGACTTGAGATCAATCTTTGAATAGTAACTCGAACCTTGCAATTGATCGAACATATCATCAGTTCGAGGTAACGGATACCAATTTTTTATAGTAACCTTGTTAAGTTCCCGGTAATCAATACACGTACGGAAAGTACCGTCCTTTTTCTTAACAAATAAGACTGGGCTCCCCAAGGTGAAAAACTAGGTCGTATAAAGCCCTTATCCAACAACTCTTGCAGTTGGGCAATTTCATGTGGTTTCTGTTATACTTTGGTTAACGTGGTTAATTTGGAAATGTCGGATTGTCACACATAAGCATAATAAGAGGAAAGGTGATAAAGGATCACCCTGCCTAAGACCCCTTGAGCATGGAAATTCACGCGTGGGCGAGCCGTTCACCAACACATAAGCTCTGGATGACTCTAACACACCCCAAATCCATTTTCGCCATCTTTGAGAGAAACCCATTTGAGATTGAGCTGAGTCCAAGAACTCCCATGATATTGAGTCGAACGCTTTATCAAAATCGATCTTGAAGAGGATAGATATAGATATAGATATAAATATAGATTCGATGATTGCCATCTTAGCGAACACTACGATCATGTTCCATAACAGAGTAACAATTTTTATTTAAACATTTAAACACGATATTGAGTCGAACGCTTTATCAAGTATCTCATATCATTAACATTTAAACACAAATGATATCTATACTAAAAATAATAAATTGACATATATGACATACGTTTTATAATTTTATAACAGAGTAACAATTTTTATTTAATCCCAGTTTTATTTGACATTATATTTTTGTTTAATATGAGGTTAAGTTGAAATTATGTATATATACTAGGTTAAACCATGCGTGTTACACGGGTTTAATATACAAAATGTTATATACCTTTTAATAAAAAAGTTACGTCTATAAAAAAAATAAGAATTACACTTGATTTTTTTATAATTAAACATATTGTATTTTAACATTCAAATCATGCTATTAAGCTAAATATTTAAAAATAATTCATGGCAAACAATTACTATTATTATTATTATTATTATTATTATTTATTTTAATGAACATAATTTGAAGTTAATGACATCTCAGACCTAAATAGAAGTTTAGATAAAAAAAGAAGTTTAACTAAAATTTTATAACTAATTGCAAATTAACTTCATTTGCTTAATAATATATTAATTATTTTTCATATTTATATTACACAACGCATGATTAAATAATATATATCAATAATTAAATAATAGATACACATTGAAAAACAAAAACTAAATGACTACAATGAATATAAATGTTACCAATTATTTATATTTTTTAAATTAAGAGTTATAAACAAATAATAACAATTTAAAATAAGTTGTTGTAAAAAAAAGAAATAAAATATATGAATATTAAAGTTAATTTTCATATTTTATTATATAATTAGCTGAATAAGTAAAAATATCTATATACTAACATTTAATAATATTGTTATAAATAAAAATAATTAACTTTTATGAATTATAATTATACCATAATTTGTAAAATATATAAATAAGTCCTTAGTTTTTGTAACTTACCTAACAAATGAAAAGATATAAAAGTTTTATATCATTTAATGAAAATAGTAAGTTAAAATAAAAATATATGAATATACATTAAATAATTTAGGTTTTTAATATTCTATTTATTAATAAAATCATTATTTATATAGTTTACGATTTGTTTTATAATATATCTATTTTACTTTATTTTGTTACAAAAATATATGAATATACATGAAATAATTCGGGTTTTTAATATTCTCATTTTTAATAAAATCATTATTTGGATAGTTTATAATTTGTTTTATAATGTATCTATTTTATTTTATTTTATTTTGTTTAGTTATTTGCTTTTTTCAATATACTATAAACATATTATTAAATTTCAACATTGAAAGTATAAGATATTCATGACTTAATTATTTATTTGTATACATAATTTATTAAATATAAGAAAATAAGCAAAAATAATAATTTGTCAAATTTATTGATTATAAATATTAATAAAGAAGTGTTAATAAATGATTAAATGCTCCAAGTTTTAGTAGGGAAACAAAAATAAAACATGTCCCATTGAATGACACGTGAGAAACAAAAACATTGATTTATTATATAAGGCAGATTAAAAGCCATTACAATACATACATTTACAAGTTTGTCTACAGTGGTAATTGGTTGGGTTTTTTTTTTTTTTTTTTTTTTTTTTTTTTTTTTTTTACCAAAGTCAAAAATAATGGTTTTTTTTTTGTTACCAAAGTCAAAAAAAACGGAACATAATTATTATACGCCGTGAAACATGGGTATATATATATTTTTAATCTGCTTGGATTCTTGCTTTTATTATCAATTAGCCTGATTAACACCGCGAAGCGTGTGTATAAATTCTTTTTTTTAATTTGATTCGAGTCTTTCGTTTATTATCAATTGAGCCGATTAACGCCGCGAAGCGCGGATACAATTTTTTTTAAAATCTAATTCAAGTCTTGCATTTATTATTAATTGACCCGATTAAAGTCATGAAGCGTGAGTATAAATGTTTTTTAAATATCTTCAGACTTTTTTATTTGGTGTTTATAGATTCGTTATAAATTCTTTTTTTTAATTTGGTTCGAGTCTTCCGTTTATTATCAATTGAGCCGATTAACGCCGGGAAGCGCGGGTATAATTTTTTTTAAATCTGATTCAAGTATTGCATTTATTATCAATTGACCCGATTAAACCCACGAAGCGCGGGTATAAATATCTTCGAACTTTTTTATTTGGTGTTTATAGATTCGTTTTTATGTTTCCAATGCTCATTTTTAAAACGGTAAACATTTATGTCAGAACTTTATTATCAATTACCCCGATTACCGCCGCGAAGCGCGGTTTTCACCCTAGTTATAATATATTTTGTAAGAAAGCATAATACACTCATCTATTTTAGGAACAAATAATGATTTAATGTTTGGTTTAAATTCAAAGATCATGTGGCCCATTTAAAGATAGGGTATAGCCGTTAAATGTCTCTTTGTTAGCTGATATCATACTTTATTATTCAATTCTCCCCCTTCCTTTATTCGTTTCTACAAGACAAACCCTAATCCAAATTCAAATAGTTCAAAGCGGCATAACGTTTATCCAATTTCAAATTTCATCATTACATCTCGCCCGTTAACATCTTCACGAAAGTCAAACACACCATCATAAAATTGTGGATTCTTGATGTCTGTGTTAGAGAGTTTAAATATATGAAACTCAACAGTACGTATTGATTGTTCTCTGTAACAATTTCAGGAGTTGGTCGTAGATTCGGAATAATCTTTCTCACATCGTCTTTCAGGTATGAATCTGAACGTTCTTCTTTTGAATTGTGCTTGATTGAATTCGTTACTTGTTCTAATTCCAGTTCTTGATTCAAATTCTTGTTTGTTTCTGAATCAGAATGTTGAGAGACTTCAAAATTATGCGTCGGAATTCTGGTAAAACCCCTGATTTAAACGAAACTGAAAATGTACCTGTAAATGTAAAGCTTCATGAAGCATCTGTACACCAGATGAGTTTGGATTCAACCTCTAGACCACCGTTGAATACGATCCAAGAAGCTGTGCAAAACCCTAGTAATCATGATCAGGATTTAGGGTTTAAGGTCACTAAAACTCAGAAAACACCCGCTATGATTGATGGTAGTAAGCATTCAGAATCAGGGTTGCCCATGAAAACTCCAGAAAAACAAGTGGGTTTGGCTAGGAGCAGATACGGGTGGGGTTCGGATTCTAGGAACGAGGGGAAGATTGGGAATGTGAATTTAAATGCAAATACTCCTAGGTCATGCAGAACAATTGGGAGAGCAACAAGTTCAGGTTATTCTGAGGGTAATTCTACACAGAATACACCTACAAAGAGTGTGAATAAACCTCCAAACCCGGGGCTGCTTCATGGAGGCAGTACAAAGCCGCCTACCAGTGGAAGTGTTCGCGGTTATGGAAACATTGCAGCTTTATCTAGAGGTTCTCCAAACACCTACACTACTGTAAATACAGTTGAGGTACCACATTTTGACCTCAAAGAAGATCCATCATTCTGGATGGATCATAATGTACAAGTAAGTTCCCTTTTCGACATACTTACATTTGTACTAATTTCACAGGTATTTGATACAGGAAGATTTAGCTCATAGGATTTGTGTTTTATCCTAGGTTTTGATTAGAATTCGTCCACTCAACAATATGGAGCTCAGTACTCACGGTTATAACAGGTGCTTAAAACAAGAAAGTGCACAATGCGTGACCTTTGTAGGAAATCCAGAAACAAGATTTACCTTTGACCATGTTGCATGCGAAACCATTGACCAGGTATTATGAAGGAGCAGCACCTACTTTTTATTGTACATTAGGACAGTTTTTTAACTGCCCTATGTTTACATATAGTTAAAAATTTGTGCAGGAAACACTTTTCAGAATGGCAGGTCTACCAATGGTAGAGAATTGCTTGTCAGGTTATAATAGTTGTATCTTTGCTTATGGACAGGTAATTATTTACGCAATTGGTTATAAATATGTAAAAATAGATCACGAAACTTAAAGACTGGAAATAGATATAGCTCTGTGCATGTGTTCTAAATTACTTCTTTACTCATGCAGACAGGAAGTGGAAAGACACACACAATGCTTGGTAAAATAGATGAGCTTGAAGTTAAACCTAGTCCATATCGGGGAATGACTCCACGAATGTTTGAGTTCTTATTTGCTAGAATTGTTGCGGTAATTTTGCTTTACTATTGGTAACAATAGATTTTTGGACACATCTTAAGTTAATTATAAGCAGTTTTACCCTAAATATTTATTTACCATACATATGTTCAGGAAGAGGAAAGTCGAGTAGATGAAAGATTAACATACAATTGCAAGTGTTCATTTCTGGAGATATACAACGAGCAAATTACTGATCTCCTTGATCCTTCCTCTACAAATTTGCAAGTAAGTTTAACCCTTTAATGACCTTACAGGTATTCTAAAAATGTGCTACTATTTCTTGTGCTAAGATAGTGTTTTTTTTTTCAGCTACGGGAAGATGTTAAGAAGGGTGTTTATGTGGAAAATTTGATTGAAATTGAAGTTCATACTGTGGGTGATATCCTGAGGCTTTTGAGTCGGGTACTCTGTGATCTATTAATAAATTACATCATTTTGTAGTCTTTATATTTTCTCTCATCATTATTATGTTTTTATAGGGTTCTGCAAATAGGAGAGTTGCTGCAACAAATATGAACAGAGAAAGTAGCCGTTCCCATTGTGTTTTTACATGTGTAATTGAAAGTAGGTGGGAGAAAGATTCAACTTCCAACCTACGATTTGCAAGGCTAAACCTCGTTGATCTTGCTGGTTCGGAAAGGTGTTGCTTTTGACTTTGACCAGTATTTTTTTATTATTTATTGCCTTTTTTTTTATGCTTTTGGCTAATATAATCTTCTCCGAACAGGCAAAAAACTTCAGGTGCTGAAGGCGAGCGCTTAAAGGAGGCTGCAAACATAAACAAATCATTATCCACTCTAGGGTATGCACAGCTTTCATGGTGTCATTGCTGTTTTTTTTCTCCTTATTTTGTTGAGGTGGATAGATGGGCAGGGTCGAATAATAGGTCAAATCTGGTAACTATTGTTTGTGTGTGTGTGTGTGTGGGGGGGGACTAAAAATATATGTTTTTATTTAGAACTTAATATTTTAAATAGAAATTAGCGTACAAGGATTATAAAATTTGTATTATTAAATTTATTGTGGAAAACAATTTAAGAGGTTGAATTGTTTTAAAATACAACTAAGAGACTTTTCGACCTGTTTGCTTTTTTGCCATCCATTCAATTTTACCCATTTGATAATCCACCAGAGATATAGAATAAGCCAAATCAAACATCGTTGAATTCCTACCTCTACTATTTTGTAATCCTAAATCCATTTGTCTAGGCATGTAATAATGGTTCTAGTAGATGGTGCTAATGCAAGGACACGCCATATACCTTATAGAGACTCAAGGCTGACATTTCTTTTACAGGTGAATACAGGAAACAATTGATTCTATTTCAGATGAATTTTGGTTTTCTTTAGTTTTCTTTGGCTTAAAAATATATTATGCAGGATTCATTAGGTGGAAATTCAAAAACAATGATAATAGCTAATGTTAGTCCGTCCATATGGTATGCTAATATGTTTTATGCTTTTGCTATTTATGAAACCCTTTTACTAACTTTATTGTATATTTGGATCTAATGACAAAACTGTCAACCTTTTTTTGGTTAGTTCTGCTACCGAAACGTTAAACACTCTGAAGTTTGCACAGCGTGCAAAACTTATTCAAAACAATGTAAGAAAGTTATAATAGTTTGTAAATAGATTAAATTTGCATGTTTATTCTTCTTAGTTTGAATGTTATCATCATGCTTTGTCATATTACCAAGGCCGTGGTAAATGAAGATGCCTCAGGAGATGTCATGGCACTTCAATACCAGATACAAATTCTAAAGGTAATTCTTTTTCTGAATTCAATAAGATTAAATAATTCTATATTAGAATAAACTGATATCTTTATTTAATCAGGAGGAGCTTGCTGTCCTTAAGAGGCAGAATGTATCCAGGTCTTTAACATTTGGTCCAAAAGTCACGGAAGAGATCAGACAAGAGCATGAAAATCATTCTGATAGTACACTTGGACAAGAGAATAGAACCCCAAGGGTTTCCTCTAAACTGGTGTGGTATTTCTTTTTGTTGTTCATCTAGATGTAAAATTAGATCCAATTGTCTAGATCATTTAAAACATAAAAGTTTGTGGTAGAAAAGAGAATGTGCTTTCAAGTCCAATTATTCAATATGAAAAATGAATTTCAGATACAAAATGTAGAGTAAAGGAAACATTTGGAATGAATTGAATTGTTTAGATTTTGTATATTGTAGTGCTTTTCATTTACTTCTAGCCATTTTGTTTCTCAGCTAAAATCTTTAGAGACTTCACTGACTGGAGCACTGAGGAGGGAGCAAATGTCAGAAACTGCTATTAAACAACTTGAAGCAGAAATAGAACAGTTAAATCGCCTGGTAAATATATACTTTTCCTTTACATGCTATCATTGCATTTGGTATATATACATGTGTGTGCATATGTATATATATGGTGCGCATGTGTATTGTTATTTAAAATGGAATTTGCTGTAGGTTCGTCAAAGGGAAGAGGACACTAAGTGCACTAAGATGATGTTAAAGTTTAGAGAAGATAAAATTCAAAGGTTGGAGTCTGCTCTTTCTGGGTCAATACCTGCTGACTCGTACTTGCTAGAAGAGAATAACATGCTTAATGAAGAAATTCAGATGCTTCGTGCAAAAGTTGATAGAAATCCAGAAGTTACACGGTTTGCTTTGGAAAATATTAGGCTTCTTGAACAACTTAGAAGGTAAAATTAACAAAGAACAAAACTTTTAAGATTAAAGAATTAAAATTTGTTATTGTATGCATTGGTTTACGTTCATATTCTTTAAAACACTTGATTTTATTCTCATTTGCTTGTTGCATTTTTTATAGATTTCAAGATTTCTATGAAGAAGGGGAGAGAGAAATGCTGTTAACTGAAGTATCTGAACTGAGGAGTCAGGTACTTGTACTTGTGTATTTTATTTCAGAACTCTCAACTCTGTCGTATTGAATTCTTAGTAACTAAATTTGTTTGGCAGCTGTTTCTTGTTCTTGATGAGAACTCCAAGCAAGATGATCCTAAGCAAAAGGTAAGATATGAATATTTTGATAATTAACATATCATCTCTAGAAATTCATGTGTTATTGATATTGGCTACAGGAAACTGCACATGACATTAAAGAAAGCACTTCTCTTCGATTGGAGGTTGCACTAACTTTTCTTGATTAAATTATGAAAATTTATCTGTCTAAATATTAAATGTTACATTTCCGTCTGATTTTTAGTTGGAAAGGAGCCATGAAGAGCTGGAGAAATGCAGAAACAACCTAAATTCTTGCTTAGAGCAAAATGCAAGACTCTGCAGGGAAATTGAGGATCTAAATGCTCTACTAGAAAAGAAATCTACAGTGCATGAGCTTGATGGTGGTAATGAGGTCATAAAGGTAAACTTTAGTTATTATAAGAAACAATATGATATACGTCTGAAGCAATTAGAATCCATTTTGACATATAGAATCTTTTGGTCATTGCATAAAATCCAGAAGACACCTGAAACTCATGTAGACCACTTTGAAGAAGTTACGGATATGCAGCTGGATGTAAGTTTTGGCCTGGCTTGTAATCCTTTCTAGGCTTAATTCTGTTAAACTGTTTTTTTATATTGTTTTTTAGTTAGTTGCATGTCCTTAAGAGAAGTGTATTGTAATGAACTAATGATCTTATGTTAGATATTAACAAAATAGGCAACAACAGAATTTTATATTTGAAATAATTAACGTTAAGTATCCCATATTCCCAATTTTCCATCATTAAAAATTTAAAGCATGTAACAATACCATTTCCTATAGAGCAACTCCATAAATAACAATTAGTAGAAGTTAACTGTCTTGTTTAATAGAAATCCTCTGTCACAATTATGTATTTTGTCAGCTTTTCCTTTGTACATTAATATGATTTTATTTCAGGAGTCCAAACAGTTGTCTCATACGCTTGTAAAGAGTGATGGAACTCCTAGAAAGTACATTGAAGAAGTCATCAACCTTCAACTGAAAGTAGACATTCTAGAGATGATTTTGCAGGAAGAGAGCTTGTCCCATGGGGAAATTGAGCAAAAGTATTTCTTATTAAGGAGACAATATAAAGATTTGAAGGATGACCTCGAGGAAGCAAAATCTGTAATTGAGGCTCTTGAGACTCAACAACTAATATCTATCAACGAACTTGAAGATCTTAGAGACAGTAATAATAGATTGTCTCACGAATTGCATGAAAAAGAGCTTGAGATGATGTCCTTGAATGAAAAAAATCTTAATCACGAATCAATGCATCTGCCACCAGCTTCAAATCAAGCAGAATGCGTGCAAGAAAAGATGAACAAGATGCAGGATTCTCTTGAAAAAGTCAGGAGAACTAATAAATGGTACGAAAATGAACGCAAATGTAATGCTATTAATGAAGAAGAAATGGATGAAGTGAGGAAACAAGCTGAGGCCGAAACTGCTGAGGTCATTGTTTGTTTGCAAGAAGAATTAAGCAGTCTTCAGGAGCAACTACATTACAGTAGCATTAAAGAAACCGAGGTGAAACAGGAGTTGGCTGTTTTGCAAGCCAAATTAATTGCCATGACTGAATGCAATGAAGTTTTAAGGGAAAATTATGAAGAAAAAGAAAAAGAACTGAACTTGTTGACTAATGAGATCCAGGAGGTTCTTACTACAGGTCATGAAGCACTTGGAGATGCCTTAAATGATCTTGATGATGCTACTATAGGTGAGCAATTACATATGATCACAAAGAACATCTTTGAAAAAGATTCACGAATAAAGGAATTGAGTTTGTGTTTAGAGGATGCGAAAAACAAAGGTACTGAAATGGAAGGCATGCTGAGGTCACTAAAAGGAGCAACTTTAGTTATGTCAGAAGCACACCTACAAGATTGCAACGAAAAAGATCAAGTAATTTGTCAATTGTCAGCACGGTTGAGTGAAAAAAATTGTATGATAAATCAGTTAGATAATGCAATCAAAGAAAAAGAACAGCAAATCACGAGGATATCTGTTTGTGCAACGGGTGCGCTTGTTATCGTTAACAGGTTCTCTGAGATTAAAGATGGTTATCTTGAAGCATTGACACAGAAAGAAGCAGAGCTTGAAGATAAAAAAAAAATCCTCATGGTAACTTTTTTAATAAACTTATTAGATATGTTGCTTTATGTTTCAAGATCTAATATTGGTGTATAAAACAATGTAAAATTTATTGATTTATAGGTTCAGACTTGCAGAAGTTCAAGAGATGTGAACCGTAGGGATGATACCATTGTTCTGTTGAAGAAGGAGCTTGAGACTGCACTTGAGAGTCTTAATGGAGTAAAAAATGAAATGGTAAGACTTCGTTCTGAGAAAGAAGCAATCCGGGCTTCTGAGAAGCAGAATCGCCACAATATTGAAGTCCTTGTGCCACAGGTTCTTGCTTTACAAGCTATTGCAGATAATTTTGAAAAACAAATTGAAGTCGCAATGGTTTCTTTGAATCATAAGTTTCAAACCGTTGATGGACTTTTACAGGAATCATGCATATCCTGCCACCAAAAAAGAAAGGTATGCTCTTTCCAGTTAACGTAAAGTTTTTTTCCAACCAAGAAACTGTACTCGTTATTTTCCTTAGAAAAAAATTGATTTTTCTTTATTCACTGGTATTTTAGATATTTGACAAATAAACAAATATTTAGAAACTGACATATTAGTTATTACTAAAGGTTTAGAGTTATCAAAATGGGCTGTTAAGGTGAGTAGTTCATGAACCAGAACAAGTCAAGCTGACACAGTATATCTTTTATCGAATTTAATTTCTTTATTTAAATGTCTATTGTATCAGATAGATTATAAATCTTTAATCATTTCAGCAATATTCTAATTCTTTAATAAAATGATTTTGGATGTTTAATGCATTAAAGCTTTTTGAACTACTTATAGAGTTATAGATAATATATAGCCAAATTAACTCATTTAGCGCGACCTCCAGATATATGATATAGCTGAACATGTTCAAACCATTGTTATGTTGGGGTCTTAGTAACTTGTGTTTTATTCTTATTCATATTCTCTGTTGTGGCGTTTTTTTTGAAACTAACTGAATTTTTATACACAGCTTTATGAGCATGAACTTATAGATGCCAAGGTAAATGCAGAACAACAAGCAGCAGAATCTTCTTGTGTTTATGCTAAATTTGCAGAGGCTCAAGACACTATCAAAGAAGCAGATGTTGTGATCAACGAGCTACTGATTGCAAATGAAACCATGAAGCTTGACATTGAAGCTCTGAAAAAGAAGGAGATTATTTTAATAAATGAGAGGGATATGATTTTGCAACGATTTGAAACCGATACCAAGGAAATGAAGAAAGAGATAGAGGAGCTTGAGGGAATGATCTTTCAGGTCCATTCTACTATTGATCAAGATCTGATGCCAGCAGCTTCTAATTTCTTTTGCATCAAGTCTCGAATTCAAGACTCTAGTAAGTTAGTTCAGTCATGGATTGAAGACATATGGTCTGAGATAGTTGCAAAAGATTGCGCTGTCTCTGTTTTACGTGTCTGTCACATGGGAATACTTTTGGAAATGATAACTGGATTAAATGCAGAAAACAGGCTCCTTCATCATGGGTTATGTGAATCAAGTTCTCTAGTGTCACAACTAAGAAAGCACAACTGCAAATCAAGAAACGAGCTAGAAATGTGCAGAAAAATTCAAGGGAAGTTGCTGGCTGACATCAAGAGTAGTTTCGATCGTGTGTCGAAGGGTACACAAGAAACTGATATACTTTCTGTCAAGCTAGCATGTTTTGAGGAAAAGATACAAAACTTACAGGTTCAAGAAGAAGCAATGTTGGAAAGATCAAAATGCATGGGATCTGAGCTTTCTGCTCTGGTGAAGGAGTTGGATGCCATGGATAAAGATGAAGAGCTTAGATTTCTTGAAGAAAAGTTCATGGTGGATTTGTTAGAGAAAGATATTGAACTCACCGTTCTGTTAGTAAAACTGAAAGAAGAAGATTCACAAAGGCAGGATCTTGAGATAGAAAATAAAAACATGTGTTTGGTTCTTGAAAAGTTTAAGGAAGACATGAGTGTATGCAATGCAGATATAAAATTGAAGGATTCTATCTTGCTGGAGAAAGAATCGGAGGTTGTCTTTTTGCAGAAAAAGGTTAAGGAGAAAGAAAGTCAACTTTTTGAAAATAGTCAGGTTCTTGAAAGGTTGTCATGCAAATTAAGAGAGGAGTTAGAGATAAAAGATATGGATCTGAGGAACAGGAGGCTACATGAAGAGGATCTGAAGTCTGCCCTCAAACAACTTGAAGCCCTTAATGATAAGAGCTTAAAAGAGTGCCTTAATTTGATGAGTTCTATGGATAAGAAAGCTAACAGAGTGTTCAGTTTATTAAGTGAGAGAATTGTGTCACTTGAGCAAAGATTTGAAGAAATTAATGGGAGTACTGAAAAGATGAGTATGTGTTTAGAAGGAAATGAGTGTTTAGAAAATAATGCTAAAGTTTTGATTTCTGAAAATTTGAATCTTCAATGTGAGATGAACAGGAAGGAGGAAGTTCTTGAAGGTTTGAAAGCTTCTTTGAAGGTTTTAGAGGATGAGCTACTGTTGTTGCATGAATCCTCTACTAATAAACAGGACCTGAAAGCTGAAAATGAAGAATTGAAAGCTTCTTTGGAAGTCTTAGAGGATGAGCTAAACAAGAACATTGTGAAAAGCCAAGTGCTTGAATCTCAAATAAAGCAGAAAGTTGCAATGATTGATATGCTCGAGGCAGATGTTTCAAGCAAGGGAGATTTGGTAAAATCACTGTTTTTTGAGATCGAAAAACTTACAGAGAGTGTTAAAGATGCGTTGAAAGCAAAAGAGCTGTGTGAGGTGGAGTTGGTTGAGGCACAGAAAGCCAATGAGAGCTTGGAAACAGAGTTGGTTCAAATGGAATCTGATCTTTTTGAAATGAAAAAAATTGTTGAATCAAGTACGGTTGATTTAAAAAGTGTAAGTTCTAAAAGGGATGATCTCCTTGCCCAGCTTCTTGAAGTAAGAAAGGAGTTAGAGATGGCACAAGCTCTTGCTGAAGAAAATGAGGCAATTGCTACCGAAGCCAAACAGGTAGTTAATTTCGATATCATTCAAAAAGGTAGTTTTTAATATGCATTGGTTTGTGTTGGGTTGACCCTAAACATTCTTTTCCCAAGTTTTTTAAATTTTGCTGTAATTAGCCAGCATATGAAAAATACATCTCATGAGGCTTTACGCTAGTTAAGTTTTCCCTTTCTCCTCTAGCTAAGTTTTATTACTTTGCTTATTTGGCTGTTAGAAATAACATGCAACCTGAATTCGTAACTAAATTGGTTGATATTTCAATCTTTAGTATTATCTTAAATTGAAAAATCTCATGCATGTTAAATTTGATTAAAACTGTTTAGATGGCTGAGACGAGTAGAATGTATGCTGAAGAGAAGGAAGAGGAGGTAAAATTATATGAAAAATCTGTTGAAGAGCTTGAGTTTACTGTGGATGCCCTTGAGAAGGAGGTGAGAATAAAAAACAGTTCATCTGTTTCATGAATATTTCGACATTTTCATTTGGAAAACTTTACAATTTACATAACATCTTTCTGTGTTATGATGTTATCATGAATTCATGATGATACTGATTTCAAACTACATAAACAGAGCCATTGTCTTTAACTTTTTTTGTTTGTTCAAGGTTAATATGGTCAAAGGAGAGGCCGAAAGGCAACGACTTAAACGGGAAGAACTAGAAGTAGAGTTTCAAACTTTCAAACAGCAGATCCATAATGTCCAAAGTAATGACTCAGACATAAAAAGGTTTGATAACATAACATACTGACATAATATTCTGGTATGAGAAAAAAAAGTATTTGCTTACACATGGATTTTGTGACTTGCAGGCTTCTAAATGAGAAAGAGAGTTGTCTTCAAGAGGTACTTCAACGTATCCAAATTTTGGAGAAGGAGATTGCCTCCAAGGATACAGAGGTGCCTGATCTTTCATGTTTTTTTTTTTAGTTAAAACAATTATAAAGATTTGGTTCATGACTGCCTTTTTATTTTTTCTTTTAATTATCTCCAGATTCTCCAACATAAGGCTCACATCACTGAGCTCAATCTGCATGCTGAAGCTCAAGCTAGAGAGTATAAACAAACGGTAAGCAAATTTTGGTTACTTGCTTAGAAAATTAGATCTTAAAAAACATTTTTTTGGAGAATTTTGCATGTGATTAAGAAGCATTTGTTGGAACAATGAAAGATTGTAGAAAGCTCAAATCTTTTTTCGTATTTCGAAGATTATTTTCTCATGTACTCTAATTTTTATGCTATCTTGATTGTGGGAAGCAGTTTAAGACATTGGAGGCATTAGCTGATCAAGTTAAACCTGATAGTTCTGCTCCATTGATCTCAAATTCACCATCAAAGAAACTAGAAAAGAATGCATCAAGGACAAGGGGTTCTGGTTCTCCTTTTAAATGCATTGGTATAGGTTTGGTGCAACAAATAAAGTCTGAGAGGGATGAAGAGCTTGCAGCTGCAAAACATAAAATTGAAGAGCTTGAAGCATTGGCTGCTAATCGGCAAAAAGAGGCATAGCTTCTTTCATTTTCTTGAAAAATTCCATTTTCTGTTGGTATCATGTCTTATATGCATTTTTTTCATTTTCAGATATTCACGCTAAATGCAAAGTTGGCTATGTCTGGGAGCATGACTCATGATGTATTGCGTGATTTATTGGGCATAAAGTTGGATATGACTACTTATTCGGTATAAAGCTATAAGCTTTTTTGTTTTATTGATTCCAATGCAAAATGTGTTTAGGAGTCCTAAGGTTAATGCTTAACCTCTGGTGGTTTGTTTGTATTTAATGGCAGTCTTTAGTAAATGGCCACCAAATTGCAGAAATAAACCAAAAGGCTCAGATTCATAATGCTGATGTACAATTCAAGGTATTGTGTTCTTACAAAACAGTTGATGTTTTTATCTTCTGTGGGTCAGTATATGTTTGATGTGATGATCTATTGGTCTTTTATGCTAAACACGAGGAAAAATAAATACAGGATCCTTGAAAAGTGGTATATATGAGTTGTTAGAGATAGGGTTTATGGTATTGATATCAAGAGTTAATTCCCGGAAATCAAATTCTGTAACATGAGTGACGTTACTTTATTCTTGCAGGAAGAGGAGGTTATCAAGCTGAAGAAGCAACTGAATGAATTAGTCACTGAACGAAAAGGGTAAACAGAATGGCTTCTGAGTAACTGAGTTTCGTTTGAGGAATTTTTTTGTTTCGTGGTCTGGTTAGAGTTGTCGAAATGGCCACGATAACGGGTCAAAATTGGAATTTTTATACGGGTTGAAAGCTGAAACAGGCCAGGGTGGATGTGTTCAAATTATTTAGGAAGTTTTATGCATTAAAAATATAGCTGGGCTACTTTTGACCATTTGCTTTGTCTCTCGTTATAGACGGTGGTAGTTTTAGACTTTTAGTTACTTGTTTATTTTTTTATAACTAGGTGGCTAGAGGAAATTGAAAGAAAACAGGGTGAGATGATTGCAGCACAGGTTGCTTTAGGACAACTCCGTCAAAGGGATCGCATATTGTCAACTGAAAACGAAATGTTTAAGGTTTGAATTACTAAATAAAGACTCTCCATGCACTTTAATTCCTTCAGCTTACTTTTGCTAACTTGCTATAGTTATTTTCCAGTGATTCATTCTATTAAACTTGATGAATATATACACATTTGTTTCAGGGTAAAGTTACTGCAGATAAATACAACCTAACCTAGTCTAATTATAATAATACAATATACTATAATCTGATAATATGCTACGCTAATATGCTCCCGCAGTCGAAGAAGTAGTGGGACAATGGTCATAGTTTCATACTGGATTGAAAGCGCTCAAATAACTGTCACGGAAGTCCCTTGTTAAAGATATCAGCATACTGGTAGTTGGCAAGAACATGGGGAACATGGAAAGAACCCATACGTATTTTTCCTAAACAAAATTAATATCAATCTCTAGCAGCATGATGATGTAGTTTGGGGAAAAGGTTTCATGGAAAAGGTTCCATTGTATTGACATCAGCGGAGTGAACTTTGATTAGGTACCCGAGACGGCCGGTTATTAGCCGGTTTAGGCTGCTGGTTGGTAGGACAAGACGGGGCTGCCCAACTTAATTGAGTTGGGTTTGGGCATGGTGGGGGTGAGGTCCACCAGGGAGCCCAATAGTTATGCAAGAAGTGGGGGTGGACCAGGGATTGCCAAGGGTAGGAAGTGGCTGTTGGGGTGCCCAGCGGCTGTCAGACGACCAAAAGGTAGGTCACAGTAGTTCTGGCAACTGCTAGGACCACTGTTGTTGGGAGGTGGTCCACGGTTGTTAGGGCGGAAAGATGGCATCCCACAATTATCCCTGCATTGTTATCATGGCAAGGGCCACTCAGCTGGTTGTGAGTAATGGAGGCAACCATCGGAGACACAGGAGATAATGGATTCCGAGCGCTTTGGTGATGTTCTAGTTGCAACATGCTACAAGTCGTCTCCTATATTGGCACAGTCTGCTTTAGGTAGCTCCCGAGTCCTGATGACATTGAATTCACGAGGAAGGCTTTGAACAACTAGTACTAACCATTGTTCAATGAAGGGGTTGTCAATGTCTCCAAGTTGATTAGTGAGTTCCTTGAGGTGATGATAGTAGACATCTAAGTTTGGCATGGCTGGAAGAAATAAACTAATGAACTCAATGTTCAAGGGCAGCGTCCGGGCACCATTACTGTTGTGGAATATGTTTTTAATTCGTGTCCATGCTACAACTGCGGGGGATTCAGTTTGAAGAACTCGAACTAGCAACTCATCTGACCATGTTCCGTAAATCCATTGTAAGATTATGGCATCGATTTAGGACCAAGCATCTACGTCGGGTTTGGGGGGGGGGGGGGGGCTTGAGACTCAATATACCATCAATGTGTTGTAAAACATCATAATCACGAGGATGTTAACGAAAAAGTTTGACCCAAGAGGAATAGAACACTAAAGTCCCATCCAGAATACGAACTATGTGCTGGATATTGGTGATAGAGTACACCAGATGAATAGATTCGGGTTTGGTAGAGGAAAACAGAGAAGTGTCTTTTCCCGTCATTGGGATCAAGAAACCGCAGCATCAGGGCCGAAGGAGCAGTGGCAACAGGTTCACTCCTGTTATCAGGAGAGAAAAAAAAAGAAGAGCAGTTGCAGCGACAGGCAAGGCTTGCGGCGGCAGGGATTAGGGTATGGGCCTGAGTGCAGGCTCTGATACCAAATTATTTTCCAATGATTTATTTCATTTAACTTGATTGATATATGCAATAGTTTCCTAGATAAACTCCCTATATTCAGGGAAAAGATGCATCAGATAAATTTACGTTAATATAGTCTAATTATAATAATACAATATAGTCTAATAGCTATTTATATTTATAGACTGAAATTGGTAATCACAAGAAGAAGGTCATGGAACTTGAAACTGAAGTAGCCAAGTTATCAGGCCAGCAAAATCTTCAACAAAGAATTCACCATCATACCAAAATAAAGGTAAAAATATAAGATAAAATCATATACCTTTATTTCAGTGTAATTGAAAATGCCATTGCTAAAGAATTTTATATTAATAATTACAGGAGGAGAACAATGCATTGAAAAATCAGAATGAAGAACTGAGTCATAAACTGAAAAGAAGTGATGCCATCTTAAACCGTGTTAAGGAAGAACTTGCTAACTTACGCGCAGTCCATGGGAAGAATGCCTATTATGTGGAAACTGAGCTAAAACTTGTTGAAAATCTTAAGGTTTGTATCCAAATCATGATCATTTTGTTTTATTAAGTCAAGACCTTCTTAGGATTTATTAAGGTGTATTTGTATTAATTATTAGTTTATTACAGAAAACTGAAGAAGAAAGGGATGAGTTAGCTCAGAAGTTGGCAGTCTTATGTACCAGCATTTTAAAGGTTAGTTCAGTAATATCTACAGATGTGACAAAATGGGTGCAGGATGCGGGTTGGGTAACAAGTGAAAAAATGCTGTTTTTATTTTAGGGGTTAACAGGAGCCAGGTGAGATTATGTTGGGTTGTCCTCGCTAGTAGTTTTTTTGAAACTTTAATATAATTTGTGTTGCAATTTAATAATAATTTGTGTTGCAAATGAAAAATCTAATTACAAAATATACGATGGGTAACTTTGACTTGACCTATTTGTATTCCTTTCCTTGAACCTATTTTCTTATTATACCAATTTAACTAATAGGTTGAAATTGCCAGCTCTAACTTAACAGTCAGGATAAATATTGCAGAGTTCCAAGTTTAGAATTCAAAACCAAAGAGAGTCCTTCATCGAGATGATATACTATACACCAAATTCTTTTCTCTCAAATCTTTAGGCTTCCTTTGTTTGTTTAGATAAGAGTTGACTTTTCTTGTTGCCATATCATTTGACTTTCTTCTGCAAATATACCATTGTCTACAAAAGTGTTATAAAGGACACTAATTATCATCATGGACATAAAAATTTTCAATCGTACAGGATGTTATAAAAATTAAATCCTTGTTGCTTGTTTTATCAAAAATTCAACTTATATTAGAGAAAAATACATAAATTTAACAGGCAGCTGGAGTGACAGGGCATGTGTCCAATGTTAGTGTTACCATGGCTGAAGAAGCGTTGGAGCAGTTAGAAATTCGCGTAGCTGCACTTCAAAGGGAAGTACTCGATCTACAATACAAGGTTATATCACATATTTGTTGTCCTTTTGGGTTTAGCTAACAATCATGGGTCAACCTCAAGTCAATGAGGAACTAATGTATTTGATTGGGTTTAACAGAATAGGATCAGTAATGAACGCGCCAGATTGTCTGAACTCATGCCACAAATGTCTGATGAAAACAGCAGATCATCTACTCGAAGTCCATTTTTCGAGGGTCTAGATCGGTGAAGCTCATTTGATGACGACACTTGAATTCAAGATTTCTTGAAGTAGTGTTTTGTGAAATAGGCTGGCCTTTCACATGAAAGTCTGTATAGAATTGTATCATTTGTCAAAATTGATCAATGATTATGGTCAACTGAGTTTTTAGTTGACCATTTATGTTATAATATTTATAATAAATAAAATGGTTATAAATCAACCACATCATTTTGTATTAGTGTTATATCAGTTCATTCCATTTCAACCAAACCTAAATAACTTGGATAGCTAGGGTCAGTCATGTTCCTATACACAGAAAAATATGATTTTTAAACAATCAATGAAAGAATGACTGCCCCTAAGCTTGTGTGTAACTGTGTGCAACCTGGTTTGATTACCAATTTGAAAGTCATGTACACACGAGTACATGACAATGTTTTTATTTTGTATGAAGGGATTCTTACTAGACAAAGGAATCTATAATAAACTATAATAAACCAATAAACTATAATAAATCATGATTAATAGTTAGAGAAACCAATTGACGAGTTTCAATTAAATCCTACTAATGTAAATCTCTCAATAACAAAGCAAACATTAAAATTTGATTGATCAATCAAAGACCAACTAACCAACTAATTAATACAATATCCTAACCCATACGGACGCCTCATTTGCGGTGCACACATATAATGTATATGTGTGTGAGCTCTCAAGGGGCTAAAGTAAATTTGCATTAATTTTAACGTTATTTTACTTATTTTGTGAAAGTAATGTTAAAAGTGTTGGGATGACTAACTTCAAACGACAACTTTGAGTCGGGGACTCCTTTGGAGCAGCCTCTCTATCCCAACTGAGATAGGGGTAAGGTTTGTGTCCATCTTCCCCCAGATCCTACTAAACAGTGAGAATATACTGGGTATGTTTGTTTGTTATCTTAACCCATACGAAGGTAAAAGCCAAATTATAAACACACACAATCACTAACCCTACACCTCTTTTATTTGATTAATACTATATCCTAATCCTTATGTTGATCAAAAGTGAATTAGCCGATCATAGAAATAAACAAATCAGATGTTGTAACTATCAAATTGCTCATTAAAACGAACACGCTTGTTCTACAAACCAGTGGCGGAGCTTGACCTAAAGCGGGAGGGGGGAGGAACTTTGCAATATTTAAAATTTTTTCCCTAACGGCCTAACGCTAACAGTTAAATGTTCGGGTTGACGATTCGGGTCGTGTCGGGTCAAACCGTCAAACAATAAAAAGTAGATTTTTTTCCCTTTCCCCATGATATACCAATAATCCAACACTAAATTTTTACCAATAATCTGTAAAAAAATTGAAAAAAACCCAAAACCCTAAATGTTTAGATTCACTAACAAAGTAACAATAAACATCAATTAAACTACTCAAATACTTAATCAAAGCAAGTAACAAAAAAGCAATTAAACTACTCAAAAAGGGCTGGAAGCAGCCCTTTTTTCACTCCGATAGTATCATAGATTGCGTCAATGCAGAGGAAATGAATGCATTTTATACTATACTATTAAATAATCTGAAGTTAAGTGAACTAGATCTTACGGAGCCTGCTCATGTATGACATGATTCGTATCTGATCATAGAAAAGATTCTCTTTAAGCGAACCAGCCTATCCTCTGTATGGGCTTACGTGATGGTTGGAACAAAGACACATTTGGTTGTGAATTCAAATGTGGCAGATAAATATAAATAAAGGCACATATCTGCACAGACCAATCAATAGTTCAAGTCACACACTCGCGGCATCCGGGTGGTGCACGGAAGCAGGGCCGCAGGCCGCAGGCGGGCGCCGGGGTGCGGGGGCCGGGGCGGCTGTGTGCGACGGTGCAGCCGGTGCTTCTGGTGGCTGGTCGGGCGAGACGGCGAGTGGAGACAAAGACACAAGAATTGGAGACGCAAGAAGTGGGGTGCGTGACTTTTTTTTTTCTTTTTTCCTAAACCAGCGCCTACAATTTAATCTTCAATTCACAATTGGGTTGGGCACTTGGGCTGGGAAGTAAGAACTTGGGCTTAATACACAATACCATTATTTAAGTTAAATCAAAAAATGAATTAAGTTAATAGTTATTAGTTAATTCATTATTTTGATTTTATATGTTTATAAATTATTTAAAATTTTTTTAATAATTTTATAGGGGAACAAACATAGGATATATTTTTTTTCAGAGGGACGAAATAAAATTTTTTTACTTCGAATCAAAAAACGTATGCTACTAGACGAAAAAACAGGGGACGTCCCCCTGTCCAAGCTAACCTGCGCCCCTACTACAAAACCAACTAAAACAAGAACACTATAAAACTTACCTTAACAATTGGGTCTCGATTCACGTTTGCACAACCAAAACAGACAAAAGAATTTCGTCTTTACTTGTCCTTTCCCGCGCAAAAAATAAAAAAAAATAATAAAAAAGAGAGAGAGAGAGAGAGGCTGCTTTCTTCTTTTTATTTTATTTTTTTTAGTTCCCCCATCGAATTACCACTTTGAGCCTTCGGCTAGGCCCGGAATAAATTTTTTTGTGTCACCCATGGGTTTAATTGATCCAGCCCAAACTGAATCTAGTTAGTTCAATTTGCGATCCAATTACCTTTCATTATGGGTTCATTTTATTTTATATTTATGTCCCACGTAAACCATAATAGCCCAACTCCATTTCCTTTTATTTCCATTTTATAAAAGGGGTCATATTTTTAGACGACCTATAATTATAATTTAACGCCCGTATTCAAAGGGAAGTACTCGATCTGCAATACAAGGTTATATCACATATTTGTTGTCCTTTTGGGTTTAACTATACGGGTCGTATAACTCTGTACGAGCCATATAATAAGGTGGTATATGTGACCCAAACTTATACGCCCCATATTGTCCGGTAATATGATCTCACCTAACATGTACGGCCATATAGATCTGTACGCCTGGTATACGAGTCGTATTGGGGTTTTATACACCCGTACAATCTTGTATGGACCATACATTGGCTGTATAGAGGGTGTAATATTAACAAGACTCTCCTTATAAAGTGGCCTATGAAAATTAATTCAAAGTCCAGTGACCAGTCCATTAATTTGATGCAGAATCCAATTTCAGTTAGAGTTATTTCTCACACACTCTAATTTCTTCATGTTTGACATCTACATTTATCTTCTAGAGATTATCATTTTTATTTTTTAACGCAAAATGTTTTGTCAATGATGTCATCGTTTCTTTAAAGCTACAAAATATAAAAATCAATAAATAAAGCAGTACATTTTATAATCAAGTTATTGTATTTGTCAAATAATTAGTATGCAATAAAATGTATCTAAAATGCACCACCGATCACCTCCTTCAAATTAGAAACCTGCAAATCAAATCCCTAAATCTATGATGATATAAACTCTAACCAAAATGGAACTGCAGAAGTTCTTTACTTACAAATAAAGTTATATACATTTTGTTAAAGTTGACTCTATAAAAGGGTAGTTTGATTTTATAAAAGGGTAGTTTGATTTTAGGGCTAATATCAAACAAAAAAGGAAAAAAAAACAAGTTTTTTGTTTTTTCTCACAAAACCTCCTAAACAGCCTTTTCACATTAAACCAATATAATTCTGTTTTTCTTATAAAAGTCATTTAATACATATATTTTTCCCAAGCTTGAAAAAGTCTTAATAGAATTGTTTTTCACATTTTTTTTCAAATTATAATGTGAATTGACTTCAATGTATAAAAAAGTCTGATATTTTTGAGAAAAAAAAGTATGTTGATGAATAAGTCACCTAATTTAATCAAGTTTTTCAAGTGTTTTAATTAAGTTATCAAACATTTTTCTGTTCTCTTTAAAGTCACTCAACATCTTAACTTTCACTAAATGTTTCAATCATATGTATTTTTTTTATAAATATTCAAATGTTTTAAAAGTAATAGAGGCGAATGGAACATATATGAATAACTATTAATTTTAAGCAAATTCTTTTTTGTAATTAACTTGAAATATGATGTAATAGTGATGAGACAAATTTAATTAATAACAAAGTTTCAAAATTGTTAAATTTTAGTGAATTCCCGATCCAACCGTCCTAACGGCCGGTCCGGGTGTTTTGCCTATTTGTTTGTGAAAGCACTGGTCATTGGTTCAAGATTATTGTATCAACCAACGCTATCTGTTCACACACGCAATTTGTGGAGTAAACTAGACGACAAATCTTAACCATCTATTTATGATCGAACCAATGATCCTCAGCTCAACTTGTTGAGGGAACGTACCATGTGCCTTTAAAATTGTGGAGATCAATAGTTCAAGTCCTGACATAGACAAAATAAGAGTTTCATGTTGGGCTAGGGTATTCTCTCACATATGGTGGGTTTCCTCCTAATGAGTACAGATATGATCGGATGGTTTATGATCCATTAGTGATCTAAATTTCCGTTGAAAATCCTATTAAAATCTGTCTGCATATTTAAATATAGCCACACGTGAATAAACGTATAACTTGGATCTGTGGCGCAATGGTAGCGCGTCTGACTCCAGATCAGAAGGTTGCGTGTTCGATTCACGTCAGGTTCAATTTTTATAATTTTTTCCAGATAAGCATCATATAAACCTTACAGGTTTTGACCATTTTAACTCTATTAATCGACATATATTATTCATTAATTTTGCTTTATTTATATAGCTTAATGGATTAATCATCATTTTAAAGGTTTCTTAATTGTTCATCACTCGCATTAACATAAAACATGTAAACAAAATCATATACTAAACAAAAAATATCCAGCATTAATCTCATAAACTGCAAAAAAAAACAAAATCAATGAGCAGGAGAGTCAGACAGACAGCTGTTACAAAGTTCATACAGATCTTGAAGTTCATTTTTCTGTAAATTACATAATCTACATAAACAAATCAACAGACTGTGTTACATCTTGGCTACAATACCCTTGGCTACAATACCCTTGGCTTTCCAGAGCCCTACAATTTATTCTTCTTTGGCAAGCCGATTCACTAGTTGGCCAACGGTCAACTCTCGTCAACAAAAGCACAGATGAACAGAGTAATCAGCCATAGCTACCAGACTGATCCCCAGAAAATCCACTGCCATATGAAGCAGATCCGGTTTGTACACTACCGTATGATGCAGCTCCCGATTGCACACTTCCAGCACCAGCCCTTGCTTTTCTTAGTTGTCTTATCTTGAAAGCGTCTTTAGGCAGTGGCTGGCTTTGAACAGTGGTAGTGTCATCATCATCTTGCCCTGAACAGGTTTAAGTCAAACAAAGTTTAAAAAAAAAAAAAGTCAAAAATGCTCTCGGTCAGTTAAAATCAGGGAAGACGAAAACAATGAAGTTGCAAAATAATCCAGATGGACCCATTATATATGTTATATGTATGCTATATATTTAGAAACTTTGATGAATAGTAGGAAAAAAGAATAATGAAACTACAACATAATACAGATCGACACATTATATACTACGCATTTAGAAACTTTGATAAACAGTACATGTGTCTTGTAGTGTCACCCAATCAGGGCCTGCCATGTGGCAGGTCCTGATTTTATTTTTTATTTCAGAATTTGTTTATATGTGTGTGTAGAATCATAATAATAACCAAAATACATCCCCAGCTTGGCAATAGAAGCGATCGCTAACCCAGAGGACCTGGGTTCAAATACCCCCGTCCCCCTGTGCACATCCTTCAGCTCTTTATTTTTTCTTTCCTTTCTTGATTTTTTTCGGCTTTTTTTCTTTTGTATTAATATTTTCGTGTCAGGCTTTTTTACCCTTGCGTCTGGGTTTCTGTTCAGATTTTTTAGATCTTCCCACCCCAACCAGAGAGTGCAGGCATGAGTGCATGACCAACTAGTTTGTATATAAACTGATCGTTTATTGCCACATTATCAAAAGAAATAGATATAAAGGAAAGATTTATGACATACTGTCTGCATCTTTTCTTTTCCCATGTTGTCTGTCTCTTGGTTTGAACAAATGAGTTTTACTTGATCCAGAGACATCACTTGAAGCCGGTCCCACTTGTGGCTGAGTGGCTAATTTCCCGGGCTCCGCAACTGGTAAATTACTTTGTAGACATATTGATAGAACATAATCGACATCAGGCAACGGACCTACACCATGTAGCACAAATGATCAAGATTCTAGCTACAACAACTGCTTCCAGAAAGACCTACTGGCTCCAAAACAAACAGTAGATAAATAAACGGTACTAAACATATATGCCTATTTGCGTTTGTATATTTGTTTGTACTTTGTCTATTTGCTCATGAGTCAGGGGTCTCTCTGAAAACAACCTATCTTTCCCTAAGGATAGAGGTAAAGTTTGTCTGCATCTCATCCTTCTCAGACCCTACAAATAGCCATGCTACAAGTAGGATTTACTGGGTAAGGTTATTGTTGTAAACATATAGGGGTATAAAACTACCAAAAGAAAAAAAGAAATGGGTTCAAGTCAAAATTGATATGAATAAATGATGTTACCGTCTGCAGGTGGTAAACTGGCTATAAATGATGCCAAAGAAGGTGGCAAAGCTTTTGGAATGACATTTGGTACGGGTGGTATTCCACTTGTGCTAATTAATGATGATGCACCAGAACTAGGCAATGGACTGGTAGATGGAAGACCAGGTGTGGTTAAGCCTGAGGGAAGATGATAAAGATAAATAAATAAAAAAATAAACAAACAAACAGAAATTTATATAGTAGCATACCCGGCTTTTGTTTCGGGTCATAGACCACCATCCTCGAGATATCTGGATAAATAAATTTAGAGGATATGTTTGAATTTGAAATTTGTCCTGGATTTTTAACAGCATTAAGAAGAGCAAGTAAAATCAGTAATTAATAATTATCAGATAACTTTTCAAAAAGGTATAGTATTAATTTTAAAACCTGTTTCATTTGTCAGAGTTGATTTCTCAAATTTCTTTTTCATATTACTTGTAAGCCACTGAAATAAAACCAAAAAAAAAAAACAGAGTAGAAATTTCACGGACATGCATGCTCTGTTAATTAAGAAATAAGAAAATAATGTACATCTTGACGAGATAAATGATCGAGTTCATTTGAAGAGCATGGCCATAAATCCATAAAACTATATCTTGAGACAATGTCTTGCAAAGAATTCTCTAAAGATGGCGCTCCTTCACTTATTTTTGCTAGGGCTTCTTTCCTTCTTTCCTCCACCTTTATGTAAACAATAATATAGAAAATGCCAAGTAGAAGACCAAAGTACAAAGAGTGTTTTCATAAACCAAACCAAACCAAACTGCCCAAAAGGAAGCAAATCAACCAGTTCAGCCAGTTTGAGACTTATAGATTAGATTCATGCTTTAAAAAACTAGTTTTAGCGGTTCAATTCAACATTTAAAATTTACCTCCATTATATGCATTTTTTTTATGTTCAAATATGTATATATGAAGATGTGTAATATTTATGAACCATCTTAGTCAATTTAAAAAGATAATACAGGCTAAAATTTACCTCCATTGTATGCATTTTTTTTATGTTTGAATATGTAGATATGAAGATGTGTAATATTTATGAACCATCTTAGTCAATTTAAAAAGATAATACAGGCTAAAAACTGAGAAAGAATATATAAAACGGTTCAGACCCAACAAAATGCAAACTTTGAAAAAGATTATAAAAAACAGTAGTTGGCAATTCAGCCAAGAATTATAATAAAAACCGGCTGAACCAGGCCGTGAATACCATGGTACAAAGTATGTGGTATTACCTTTAGCATGCTAGCAAGATCTCCATATGTCTGCTCAAACTGAGAGAATCTCTTCCAAACCTACAGCACAATCAATTAAATGCTAAATTACTATACTATATACAACCATTGTGAGGAAGAATGTACCTCAACAGACTCTTCAGGTGGAAGCGAACTTAAAGCCCTTTCAAATAAAGCCCTGATATTCCTATCATCGTTCAAACGAGACAAAAAGTCTGCATACCTGAAACAACATAAAGAACTATGTGATTCGAAAAAATGATCTAAAGAGGTAATACTTCAATCCAGAATTAGGATAGGGGAACACATACTTACTCAAGAATGTATCCAGGCTCATGCATAAATCTTTTCAACCCTATTTCAAACACATTATGTGCAATCTGTTTAAGGCAAGAGTAAACCAACTTTGGAATACACTATGATTAAACATATATTTATATGATGTATGGTCAAAGTCAAAGAGAATAACAGATACAATACAGAGTGGCATTTACCTTTGCATCCTTATCCATACAAAATGCCATCGTTGCATAAGCAACATAGACATGGTAGGTACAACTTGGAGATTTGCGTGCATCCAAGAAATACTTTTTAGCTGCTTCAACACCTTCTGTTCTTCTTAAGAATCTGATAAACTACAAGTTAAAATATAATTGATTATAAACATAACAAACTGTGAATCAAGTTTTTTAAAATATATACAAATAATGAAACCAAACCACAGTAGGTAATGCATATATGCAATGAGAAACATCTAATCTGCAACAATGATTATCCACCATGAACATACCTGTATCTGAGATAATGCAGTTGCATTAGCACCATCGCCTAAAAGACTTTCATATACTTTTTTAGCAGCCTGAAAGAAAACAAGGTTAAAAGATTGGATGTTCAATGGCATACACAGAGGAAGAAAAGCGCATGCCATATTAATATAATACCTGAATCGCTCCTCGGGATTCCTCAAGTTCAGCATAAGCATACCTTAGCAATACACAATCTTAATATGAAGTTAGTCACCAAAGTTGACTATGAACAGTTTATAAAACAATAATAAATCAATTTTTAGATAAAATGTTATCAGAATTACCTGGAAGAGCCTTCAAAGATCGTTGATATACTTTGATTGCAGAATCTATGGAACCACTTTTTGCATGCCATGTAGCATAATCAAACCATATATCCGGGTAGTGGTATAAATACATGAGGCACTGGAATGAGAGAATAAAAAAGGTTTACGTTTTACAAAAAAAGTAGACTGAATGCTGATGAGAACAACTCACATTAGTCTTTGGATTGTGCTTACAAAAATGTAACTAAAACCCATGTGCCTTTTAAATACTGTAAAATACTATTAAGATTAAAATAATCAACTTAATATACCTGCTCATATGTAAATGAGATGCGCTTATTAGCAGACACGGTATCTATCCTTTGAGGATTTTCCCTGAGAAATTAAATATTTGCATTAAAGAGATGAACTACAAAGGCTTGAAGTTGTGCATATTTCATGTCAAATTTAGCATTTGATGAATAAATTAATAAATTATAGAAAATTAGAACTACACTTTGACAAGCAGCAAACCAGAGATGGGCAATTTACTAATAAAAACCTAAGAACTCCAAATATATGCATACAAATATATTTGAACAATAAAGTATAATCTCATTTCATGATATCTATATTAACTCCTGTAAAATAGTGATATAGATGTAATACATGCAAGATAATAAGAAAAACAAAAGCACGACTCTTTCCTTACTTCTCAAAGGCTAAGAATCTTTTCCATGCCGTCCATTGCAATTCTTCCTGACAGAGAAAGGAATTCATTAAACAATTAGAAACAACAAAGAAAATATATATAAACACAAAAAAAATAGACAAGAAATTACCTTAAGAGAACCAGATGGTGGAACAGCAAGCATGTTCCAATCAATTTCATCAAAGTATTTCTTTCGCTCTCTATAGACAGCCCTTGCACTGTTATATTTTGGCTGATACTCTGATATCAATCCTTTGGCCTGCATAACAGATAAACATCACCAGTCAAGATACACATTTATCATAAAAATCACAAGTGACAAGATACATGGGTAGGTAACGGGTTAAAACAATACCGATCTGAAACTTGTCGCTATAAATATGTTGAAACAGGCCAAGCAGGATTAACCACTCAATCCACAAAACATTTGTCGTACATTTTCTTATAAATTAATAAACATGTTGATTATGATTGCAAAAACAAATATTATTACAATAGTAATCTAAATTTGAATACCAAAAGGGAAACAATGCATAAACAGATGGGTCTGCAAGTCAATGAAAATAAGCATAAACTACAGTATGCCACTCCTCAGGGAAGTTGTATCAACAAACTATAAAATGTTGATTCTGAATTTACAATGGTTAAACAACCTCCCAAGTTTTTCTTAAACATTAATATAAAAAATGAAAGATGGTATCTGATTATTATTGTTTGTATTTTAGAGAGAAATTTGGAAATCGATCTCTTTGATTTCACAATAGTCTGCTTGCGAACAATTACAGACACACGCAGCTTTATATAGTTGTTTAGTATACAAAGTAACAAACACTCAACAGAAAAATAACTACCACAACTAACCAAGACTTCTATTTCTATTCTATTACACAGCTTAGACTAACATTTCACCCCCCTAAACTTGTAATCTCTTTCAGCCCCAATTTGCTTTTCATTTCCTCAAACTTCAACCTGGGCAAAGCTTTGGTCAGTATATCGGCTTTCTGTTCTTCTCCACTTGCATACTCGATCCTGATTTGCTCCTTTACTACACTCTCCCTTATAAAATGGTACCAAGTATCAATATGTTTGCTACGCCCATGAAAAACTGGGTTCTTTATCAATGCAATAGCAAACTTATTATCTGCCTTGATTTCCACCTGAGCCTCTTTCTTTCCTGTAACTTCTGCCAACAACCCTCTCAACCAAATAGCCTGACATGCTGCGGTTGAGGCAGCCATAAACTCGGCCTCACAAGATGATAGAGCCACTGTGGCCTGATTCTAGGAGTTCCATGCAATTGGTCTTGTCCCATAGAAAAACACCATCCCGGTAGTACTTTTACCATCATCTCTATCAGCTGAATAGCTAATATCGCTGTATCCATGCAGAACATCACTTCCCCCCCTTGATAAAACAGTCCCACCTTGGTAGTCCCCTTCACGTACCTCAGAATTTGTTTTAACGCATGCACATGTACTTGCTTGGGAGTCCGCATGAATCTACTCACATACCCAACCGAATAACTCAAGTCAGGCCTTGTGTGTATCATCTCAAACAACCTATCCATTTTCTGAATTGTGTAGCATCAGCTTCTTCACTTTCTTCATTCTTTGATAGCTTCAACCCAGGCTCCATTGGAAATTTTGTTGGATTACAGTCCTTCAAACCTGCCTCATCCAATATCTTGTTGGCATAACTCGTTTGTTGAGGCATAATCCCTTGATTATTCTGAGTAACTTGTATTCCCAGATAATAAGACAGCAATCCCAGATCTGTCATCTCAAACCTCTCCTCCATTTTCTTCTTCATCTCTCTGATCTTATCAGAACACCCGCAGATCATCAACATAAACTCCAATTATCAAAGTTTCCTCCTTGATTCCTTTTCGATAAACCGCTGGTTCATGTATACACTTGCTAAAGCACAATTCCTTCAACACACCATCCAGCTTGGTATTCCAAGCCCTAGGTGCTTGTTTGAGCCCATATAAAGCCTTCGACAACTTATAGACTTTCTGCTCAGCTCCTTTTTTAACAAATCCCTCCGGTTGAGTTACATACACTAGCTCCTTCAAATCTCCATGCAAAAATGCTGACTTGACATCCATATGATGAACCCACCAGCCATTTTGGGCAGCTACTGCCAAGATCAATGTGACAGTTTCAATCCTGGCCACCGGAGCAAATACTTCCTCATAATCTACCCTATGTTGCTGCATGTATCCTTTTGCAACTAAACGAGCTTTGTATTTAGTAATCTCCCCTGATGCATCTCTTTTCACTTTATACACCCACTTTAAGCCTATTGGAATTACCCAAACTGGCCTTTCAGTGAGATTCCAAGTGTTGTTTTTCTCGATGGAACTTATCTCAGCTGCCATAGCTTCTTCCCATTCTTTTACCCCATGTGCATCCTTGTAGTTAACCGGCTCTCCTTCTAGCAATAACAATTGAGGCCCTTGTGTCTTCTCATAGATAACATCTCTGTCTTGTGAGCCTCTTCGGGGAGTGTGATCATATCTTTCATCTGGGGCCTTGGTTGGATTATTCCTTCCATCTCGGTCATCTGGCAGCCTTCTCAACATTGGGCCTCTGCCCTTCACTGTTGATTCTGGACTGCTCCATCCAGACTCACCTTCATTTTCCTCATAACTCCCTTCTTCCAGATTAATTTGATATGACATCTCTTGTTCATAGCCAAATTGTTTTCCTTCTCCTTCTTCACTTCTCGTTTCTGTATGGACCAAGAACTCAGTCCATTCAGGTCTGAGAGGGTCTTCATTTCTTTCCCATTTCCAAGGCCTGGATTCATCAAACTGCACATATCGAGATACATGAATCCGTTTGGTTTCTGGATCGAACATCCTGTATGCTTTAGTGTTTGGTTGACAGCCCCGATGCACCAGCTTCTTGCTTGTATCATCCAACTTCTTTAAGTTGACTCCCAAGATTTTTCCATAGCCAACACACCCAAACACCCTCAAGTGTTCCAGCCTTGGCTTTCTTCCTTTGATTGCTTCATAAGGAGTGGTTTTCATGGACTTTGTTGGGGATCTGTTTAAAATGTATACAGCATGCCTCACTGCTTCTCCCCACATATCTTGTGGAAGATTCATAGCCTTCAGCAAGCATCTGGTCATGCTCATAATAGTTCGATTTCTCCTCTCCACAATTCCATTTTGTTGTGGAGAGTAGAGGGTTGTCAATTGACGATGCATCCCTGACTTGGAACACAAAGTCTTGAATGCTTGAGATGTAAACTCACCTCCATTGTCAGTTCTCAGACCTTTTATCTTCTTTCCATATTCAAGTTCAGTGGATTCTTTGAATTCCTTGAACCTTTCAAAAAAACCTCAGCCTTGGTTCGGATAAGAAATGGCCACATGTACCTGCTGTTATCATCAACAATAAGCAACAGGTACTTGTTTGCTCCCTGAGTTTCTGGTTGTATTGGCCCGCATACATCAGCATAGACCAGATCTAGTGGGTGTTCAGCCCTGAACTGAGTCTTCTTTGGGAAAGGTACTCAGATCTGCTTCCCGGCCAGGCAGCAGTCACACACTTGGGAAGGGTGATTGATCTTGGGCACTCCTTGGACCATTTCTTGAGTTGACAACCTCTGAATTGCATCAAAATTTAGGTGACCGAGGCGTGCATGCCACAGCCAGGCTAAGCTCACCTCAACATTAGCCAGCAGACAAACTGGTGAGGCTATCTTGAAAGTGATCTTGTATAATCTGTTCAGGGATCTTGGTACCTTCATCAATAGGGCCCCACTTGCTTCGAAAACCCATAGGTGCTCATCCTTCATTCGCACCTCATAGCCTATCTCAGTGAATTGCCCCAGGCTAATTATGTTACTTTTCAAAGTTGGGATGTAGTATACCTCGGATAACACCCGCTGGTCCTTAGTTTTGCATTCCAACACAATGTTCCGTTTTCCTTCAATGCTGACACAGGAGCCATCCCCAAACCTGACTTTTCCACTCACGCTTCTGTCTAGATCAGCGAACAGATCCTTGTTTCCTGTCATGTGGTTGCTGGCCCCGTTGTCCAGAAACCACACATCTTGCTCCTGAGTCAAGTACCTTTTTGGAAGTACTCGTTCTTCATTCAGGAATATTGCAAGGGCCATCATCAGGGCTGGTCCGTCCTCCGTGGCTTCAGTGAGATTGGTCTCCTTCTTTGGTTTTGTGGGACATTCGGAGGCATAATGTCCCATGGAATCACATCTGAAGCACTTGATCTTCGTCCTGTCTTTATTCTTTCTTGACTGGTAACTAGTAGAGGGCTGATCATGGGTCTTGCCCCTGCCCGCAGGACCTCTGCCTCTACCTCTTCCCCTTGGCCCTTGTCTTCCGGCACCCCTGGCAGCCCCTTGACTAGACACTGGTCTCTTCTTAGCCTGCCACTCGTCATAGCTTAAAAGCAGTTGGTCGGGATTGGAACAAGGCTGCTTCTCCTTCATTCTTGTTCTTTCTTCAAAAGCCTTGAGTCTACCGATAGCCTCTTGAAATGACATCACATTCAGATCTGCAAATTGCTCTATTGAAGCTACAATAGCCAAGAACCTTTCTGGGACAGATCCCAAAAGCTTTCTCACAAGAGTCTTATCATCAATAGTGGACCCGAGGCTGTTTGCCTTGGAAACCAGTTGGGTCAGTCGACTTGCAAACTCATCAATCCCTTCAAGATCGCTCATCTTCATGGATTCTAACTCGTATTGCAACGTCTGCAACCTGGCTTCTCTTACATGGTCGGCTCCCACAAATCTCATCTTCAGGGCTTCCCAAATTTGCTTAGCCGTTTGACATTGCGCCACCTGTAAGACCAATTCCTCTGGAATCGCTTGGTACAGTAGAGCCACCACCATGTCGTTCTTCTTCGCATCCACCGCCATGCCGATCCCTGGTTCAAGCGCATCAAGAATACCATGCTTTGAACACAGCCTTTAGTCTGATTGCCCAAATGTTATAGTTGTTAACATTCAGCATCGGACATTGGAGCGATGTCGTGCCGGATTCTTTTACTGTGACCACCGCACCTGAATTGGGTCCGTCTCCCATGACTTGTCTTCTTCGTCGTCGCTGGTAGGTCGCCGTCGTTTCTTGATCCAGTCCGTCGGATCGATCAGTCGATTGATTATTTCCGGCTCAACTCCTTCGTCGATTAACACCGAGAGAGCTCGATTCGAGGGATCTTGATTAACCGAGCTCTGATACCAATTGAAAGATGGTATATGATTATTATTGTTTGTATTTTAGAGAGAAATTTGGAAATCGATCTCTTTGATTTCACAATAGTCTGCTTGCGAACAATTACAGACACACACAGCTTTATATAGCTGTTTATTATACAAAGTAACAAACACTCAACAGAAAAATAACTACCACAACTAACCAAGACTTCTATTTATATTCTATTACACAACTTAGACTAACAAAAAAATTTTAATTTGCCCTCTGAATTTTAGTTTTGAAAGTAGAAAGTTACCAGAGCACGGCTAACTGAATTTTCAAAATTCTCATAGTCTCTCCAGTGTTGCTCAACATGATGAGTGGGTGTCACAATAGCTTTTTGGTATACTTTCCTTACAGCAATCATTCTCTGCGACTCTTCTTGTGAGTTTTGAGCCTATACAAATCACATCTATCAGAAAATTAACAGAAATAATTATATGAAAGTTCAAATCTGTTTATGTGTAAAAACAAGATAACCTCCAAGGGAGTGGGGTAATGGTTAAAGACTTAAAGTGGTCCAAGTGGAGGACAGATAACCTAGAGGCCTCAAGTTCAATTCTTAATTAGGGTGATTTGCCTTATAGACCACGCAAGTGGATTCCCACGGTCATCAAAACAAAAAAAAAGATCGTTTACTCACCGGTAAGGATTTTAAAAAGTTAATATAATCGGTCCACACAGGTCCAGAACCAATGTCAGATCCTGCTCATGAAGCGATAAAAAATATCAGCTGAAAACTAGTTTAAGAGTAAATTAATATTAAAACAATTACTTTTTAACCATTATTTCAGTATATTACCATATAATAGAACAAAAAAAAATCTTATTCAAGAAAAAAAAGAGTACGAATGTCTTTCTTCACCACCTGTAGATAATGCATAACCAATAGCATTGAGACCCTGGTTTAAAAAAGCGCGCCTCAGTGAGGCGTGAGGCGCTAGAGGAGAAGGGCTGAGCGCTCCAGGAATGCGAGGCGTAGCGAAATCCAGAAGCGGCCCGAGGCGGCGCTCCACCATGGGAAGCGCTAGGCGTGTTGAGGCGGCGCTCCACTGAATTTTGGATGCTTTTTCATTTTTTTTTAGTTTTTAAACGCGTGGTATTTTAAAGACGTGGTTTTTTTTTAAACCCTAAAACGGATCCCCCCACAAAATCACAATCGACAACAGAGTCCAGCCACCACAACGACTCCAGCCGAACTCCTCTGCCAACCGGCTTCCTCCTCCGCCGACCGCCACCTTCACCGCCGACCGCCACCTCCTCCGCCGACCTCCTTCTGTCCTTCAAAGACCGCAACTTTAATTGCCGGACACCTGGACTTGTGATCGACGATTGAGCTTTAAAGTTGTATGTTAGTATGTTGCAATGTTTAATGTTTATACTTTTTGTTTTTTCATCTTATATTTTCTATTTTTTGGGTTTAATCTTAATATGAATCAACTGACAAAGCTGTTGGTTTCAATTTTCTTTGTTTTTTGGTTTTTTCAATTAAGATGGCTTCCGGTTCAAACAATACAACTAAAACCACTGTTGCATGTGCATCATTAGACCCTAGTAGAAAGTATGGAACCTCTGATTCTTCAAATAGGTTATGATCGCGTGCCCGGTTATGTTGATTGATTAGACTTTGCTTTGTTTTTTGTATTTATGAAGACTTTTTAAGCATGTTTTTATGTTTGGACTTTATTTTTAGTGTTAAATGTATGTTATTTTGTTTGCTTTTATTTTTAATTCTTTTTGAAAAAAAATTAGCGCCTCGCATACGTAAAGCTCTCGCCTTGCGCCTTGCGCCTCGGTATTTTCGACCTCATCGCTTCTTTTTAAAACCAAGATTGAGACAATATTGTATATCATGGGAAGTGTGCCAGAATAATGTATTACAAAGATAAAAATCCACATCAAACTAATCAAATATTTTCCAATGAAAATACTGTTAACATCCATGTCTTACTACTAGTGGAGTACTCACGCAATGTTGCAAGAAACAAAACATTTAGGTTGCCGATTTTGGCTCGTAAAAAACTCGCCATGCTAACTCTTTTAATTTCATTTTAATATTTGACTAAAAATGAATATTTGACCAAAAATCACGATTTAGAAGACCAAATATGCAAAAATAACCAAATGTGCCAAAACAGTTAAGAAGTGGTTCATTTGGTTTTAGAGGGTTTTTCTTTTATAGTCACCCTATCTTACTTCATTTCTTAAAAACATCAATGCAGGAGAAAGTAAAAAGTCACAAAAAAAAAAACATTTAGTTTAGCTTTAAAAGGTTGTGTATTATGATTTAAAAGGTGTATTCGAGTAAAACTCTTAAATTTTGGTGAAATTACTTCTCTATCCTCCCAATACACACACACATACATATAAAGTATTAGGATCAGATACGAATACAATTACTTGTAAAAATGGTAGGAACCGATTATGTGTTGACACATAAAATTTTTCTAATTATAATATGAGGGTAAATTAGTCTTTTCAATATGTGTAGTAACATAATCCCTAATAATTTGCAAGATTGTTAACAATTACATAATTACGTATATGTGCTGAATATGCTAACATATACTCCCATAAAAATAATAATAATATTTGTTAGACAAATTAAGCAAACTTTTAGTGGTGTCATCCTTGGCAAGTATATTACTGATATATGCTAACATATACCAGTAGCACATATTATCACATAGCAAAACAAGCAACCGAGTTCTTCCCTAAAAATCATAACTGGTGATTCTATGATTTGAATGTAGCGTGTTATCAGCAAATTAAATTAACAAAAATTCCTATTATGCCCTTATTTCCATTCTAAACAACATATTAATTACGATCATGCCACTGGTTCTTTATGAACCATTGATGATAACACATATTCCTTATTTCCATTCTAAACAGGCACACACACATACATATACAAGTAAAGTTGAAACAATATCACTGTCATCTCATAAGACAAGGAAGAAAACCAACCAACATAACCAAGCATAAAATCAAAAGCTTTTCTGGTTTCCTCCTGACCCTCTAACCCCTTCTTTTCATTGACTTTCCTGATAAAATTAATATAGCATCGCCTAGAAAATACATAAAAATCAGAATAAACCCGTATCAGCACCAAAGAATCACAAAATTTTAACAAACAAATGCATCAACATTTCGTCTGTAAGCAGAAAAAACGTAAGATAAAATCAAAACCAATACAGTTGTAACAATTTGCTGCTTAAAGAAGATAATTATTTTGAGATATCATACCACAGAGATATTTGTAGGCAATTCAATAAGCATCTGCTAAATATCTGCTTTGTTGCATCATCATTATTTGCAGCCATATGTGCTTCTACATATTGTTTCCAATATTTTGCCTAAAATCAGACATACGTTAAAAAATCCAACCAAATGTAAATCATCTTCAAACAATTATTAAAACCCTAACATAGAGATCTGAGAAACAATTTCGAACTTACAGCGGTGGGAAAAGTAGCCAAAAGCTTTTCATACACAGGCACTGCCTCCGATATCGGCAATCGCTAGCGAATGAGAAACAAAATCACATAAAACTGGAAGCAAAAAAAAAAACCTAACAGCAGAAATTCGTGCAAATTTTCATGTTACTCACCAATGCTTCGTTTGCAAGTGCTTCTGCAGATTCAACGCTGTACTTATCCTCCATAATCCAGTTTAACAACCCGTGATGAAGTAAATAAGTGCGTGTATTTGTCCAGCAAATCAGATTGATTGACGAATAGTTGATGACTGGAGATTTGGAATTCAAATTACTAGGGTTTTAAGGGAAGACACCCGGCAAAAGAATTTAATCAAGAACTCGAGAACTAATGTAGATTGAGGGGCTGTTTGGTAGAATCTGTATCATTAAGTGCTGAACCAGTAAGAGGTCTGAACGAATAAGAGGCTCTGAACCAGTAAGTGCTGAATCAATAATGTTGTTTGGTTGGACCTCTGAACGAATATAAAGAATGACTATTTTACCCTTCTGTACTATCTACCGAAAAATCTAACCAAATTCTATGATCAAATCAACCTAAAAACACCTTCAATATCCAAACCTTCAAATTCATAATAGTAAACACCTTCAAAACAAATAATCTGATGAAAATAAGAATCCAAACCTTCAAATTCAATATCCACAAATACCTTCAAAACAAATAATGTGACGAAAATAAGAATCATAACCTTCAAATTCAATTTCCACAAATACCTTCAAAACAAATTATGGCATTCTTTCATAGTAAGCACTTCAAATTCAACAAGTAAACCACATTCCAGTAACCACATAATCTGACGAGAACAAGAATCAAAAAAAATCTGAACTACATTCCATGAATCACATAATGATAAAATTAAATTTCCAAACAAGAATCGAAACAAGAATAGGGCTGAAGAAGGCCGGCGGTCTGAAAATAGGAGAAGGCCGGTGGCCGCCGGTGGCCGAAAGCAGGGGCTGAGGGTTGCGACGGTCTGAGAATCGGAGGTTGAGAGAATCGGAGGTCTAAGAACGTACCTTTGAAGAACGCAGGGCCTAAGGGTGATGGCAACGGTGGTTTACAGCGGCGGCCGGAGGGTGGGTGGTGGTGGCACTGAACGTCCGGTCGTGGAGGGAGAGCCGCTTGAGAGAGAAGCGTGAAATGGGAGGCGTGAATGATGGGATAAACTTTTACCCTAGGGAGAAACTTTTCATTCATACTCGTTCAAAATCTAAATGGATCAGACACTTGGTGAATGATTAAGATTTTATTTTTAAGTGAAACAAACATCCTTACCTCTGATCGGTTCAGAGGTTACCTCTTAATGGAATCATTAAGAGGCAAACAAACACCCCCTAGTGAGATAGGAAACCGTATTGCGGTGGCTGAATAGGGTGGCCAGAGGCACAGGCGGTGCTGGTAAATTTGACTGGACAACTGAAACCAGCATGCGAAGTTCTTTGTACCAAAAACGTTACAGTGTGATTAGATCATATAATTGTTACACGAAACAACAAATTATGCTTTTTGTTGTCAATTTTTTAGCAGTTATTTACGTGTTTTCTTTTTATGGTAAAACTAGTAAAGTAACCGCTGCGCGTTGCGGCGGTATGAAAACCAAGAACGACCCTGAGGTGATGTGGGCGACCACTCCGACTCGACAATGTAGGGAACCCGTAGTTTAATTCATTTTGATATATTAAATATTTTATATTAAAAAACACATGATTTAAGGAATACAAAAAGTAATTTTCTTTAAAGTGTAGGAAATTACTATCATGTCCTTTAAACTATGGGTGTTTATTGATTCGGTTAATGGTGTATTCGGTTCGGTTTAGTTGTTTTCAATTTTTTTCCTATCCGAAAATCAAACCAAATTTGAGAAGTGGCTCAGTAAGGTTTCAGTTAAATCCGAATAAGCCGATAAAAAACCAAATAAACCGGTTAAGAGTCGAATAAACCGATTAAAAACCAAATAAACAGGTTAAAACCCGAATAAACCGAATTCAACTTATATATTATTAATAAGATAATAAATTTAAATCTAAATTTTGTTTAATCGGTTAATTAAACAAACCGAATTCAAGACCGCCCATACGCATAAAAAGTAAGTGCGAAAACGTGTTATATTTGATCCAACTTGTTTCCCAAAATTTTTTATATTGAAACGTGTATCAATACCGCATTTATGCAGACTCCTACGTAAAACTAAACACCTAAGAAATTATTATTTTTAGATTATGAACAAAAGGGTAAATTAAAACTTTAGAAACCTGAGGAAGTCAAAGTAACATTTTACACAGTTTTTAGAAAATTGAGAAGGTAAAAGTGTTAACCCCGAAAGCATATGATGGAAATTTAAAGTTCGGATATTAGATGTGACGACAACGACTCGTTTGTGGGGAAGCGATTTGATAACGACGGATTGTAAAAAAAGAAAAAGAAAGACGATGAGAAAGAAGAAAATAAGGGTTGTTGAAAAGAAAAATAAGAAAAATGGAAGAAAATGAAAGGTGAAAAAAAATGTTGGGTGAGGGATTCAAACACAGCCCCAAATAAATGAAAATACAATGCTTTAGTGCTTTATCAGTGTGGTTTTCTTCTGGGGTGGTTGTGATGACTCATGGGAGGTCCAGGTAACTAGACCTTGGTGACATGGCCTAGAAACAGTGGATTCACACGACTGAGACCTTCGCCGTTCAAAAAAAAAATGCTTTACCAAGTCGTCAACCACACTAACAATAATGTTCTATTGTTGAAAGCAATGTTATTTACCCAAGAAACTAAAAAGCAATCCAGCCACCGACATTGTTTTTTATTATATAGTTAATAACGTATTTTTCTATATCATGTTTTAAGCATTTTACGTTATAAATTGAAAATTTGTATGTTAGAAAATGTTTAACTTTTAAGTTAGAAAGATTTTTCTATTTTTAATAATAAATTACTATTTTAACGATATGTAGAAAATTGTAATTGCAAGCAGTTTTTTTTTTTTTTTGTCAATTAGAAGTTATTGCTATAATATTGTTGACGTTTCCCCTTCAACAGCTAATATCATTTATTTACTAATTATGTTAACTTGTCAATCAGCTTGTAGCTCAAGTGACATTCCTTGATCCTTATAAAACTTAGGTTTTACGAGGTCATGGGTTCAAATTCTAGCTAAAGTGATGAGTAATAGGTTTTACCATATATTGGGTTTCATCCTAAGGAGCAGGTAGATTTTCTCGATTCAGCGCGCGCTAACAATTGGGCTTTAGACATCGGAGAGTTGGTAGCGGACTGTGATCACAGCGTATGGGTTGTTGGGTCCCAAAATCCATTTGAGCTATGAAAAAGCATACCGCGAAGCCATCGTTAGATGTTAAAAAAACTATGTTAACTTAATCAAGAGTGAGAATTCAAATAATGTTACCGAACGGATAGACCAGCAGCTACATAAAAAACAAAAAGTACAAGACAATCATTGATTAAAAAAATAGGTATACACATAAATTTATAACATTTAAAGAAAATAAAAGAAAGGTACTAAACAATTTTTTAAACAATACAAACGAGATTTAAATTTTTGAATTTTTAAAAATATTAATGAAAAATGAAATGTTTGAAATTAATGAATCATATATAATAAAAAAGATTTTGCTCACATATCATGTAATAAAACATGCTTTAATTTATATTTTCGCCTTAAATTTAGAGAATGAATTTATTTTTTAACACTGATTTATTAATCGTAATAATTAACAAATTTGACCAATTATTATAGTATTTTATTTTTCTTAAAAAAGTCCAATAACTAGTTCTTAAATTTTACATATATTATTATTAGTTGCAACAATTAGCCAGAGCAGCGGGTGCTGTAGCGAAACTGATTGCAAAAGAAGGAAAATCGGCCACATTAAAATTACCTTCTGGGGAGGTCCGAGGTCCGTTTAATATTCTAGTATAGTTTATATTTATTAATTACTTAAAAGCATTAATATACACTTAAATGCAGTGTTAAAATTAACTTAACAAGATTCATAATGATAACAATAGATTTTATTTCTTTAATGGCTTTATCGTTGACAAATTATATTGTATTTTTTTTCAATTTGTGCAATGTACATGTATATTCAACTAATGCAATACATGTAGTTTTTATAGACATAACATTTTTGTTGTAAATCATATGACAAGTCATTTAGTTAACCTGTGTAACACACAAAATTTAACCTAATTTTCGCTAGTATATAAAGAAAATGAATATTAAGTTTTATTTTAAATTTATAAGTTTGACTTAATTGTATTAAATAAAATTAATCTTTGAATATTTCAAATATGTCATGTGAATAGCCAAAACAGACGTCATGTGTCAATTATGATGTAAAATGTTAGAAATAAGATATGTGGCGTATTATTGTTATTTTATTAAATAGTGTAGTTTTGTATGATTGTGTTTGAATATAAACCATTTTAGGTTCTCAAAATTTGCTGCAGGAATATTTTTTATATTATAAAGCATAGTCTATAAACCATGGTATGAAGTTTTTTTTAACATTGATATTTTTGTGTTTTTAAAGGTTGTTTTTAGCAATTATAAGAAATAAAAAATTAGTTTGTTCATGAGAAAACTATAATGTCACTGGCGTTGGTGTATATGAAAATGACATTGATTAGGATTCATTAACTATCTAGTTGTAACATCCTGCAAAATTCATGACCCAAACAGCATGTTTAAGAACGATATATCAAGACTCTTGAATCAAGAATCATCAATCGTTGTGAGTTTTCATTTTTTTTTTTTAACGGCTAAGTTTATCCTACCTAAATTACACCCTTGCATGAATTGAATCCATGACATCCCATTTTAAGATGCAAGCCTCTACTAAGTTGGTTAGTCCCACATTGGCCATTGTGAGTTTTCATATTTTTATTTTGTTTACAAACTCGTTGTGAAAAACATGTTATACGCTTTTTTATCAAGAAACTATGCTACAGATGTTAGTGCTGTGCATAAATGATATAGGATTGTTGATTGCATAAGACTCTATGATACTATGAACTCTTGTTTTATTTTCACAAATATCAACCATGAGTTTTGAGACAGTGAATAAATATTAAACATTACTATTTGGGTTGATACAATAATTCATTTCGAACTTGACAAGCTAGTTACAGTCAGTTTTACGACGGTTTGTCATCACATGAATTAATATTTCCGTTTTATTATGTGTCATGTAACAACGTCCATATCATTTGTCTTGAATTAGTCATTTATAAGGACATGCAACCACATGTTTGACTGTAAACTCATATAAATTGCATCAATCATACTTCTCTCACACATACATTATTATAGCATATACATGCTTATATATCTATGACTTTATCTATTGAAAAATAATTTTCTGTTTACTAATCATTTATCAAGTCACAAAACACGTGTGTTCTTTTTAATTGGCATTTTTCAAACATGTTTTCTAAGAAATCAATATCAAGGCAATATGACACTTCTAGCACAACGAGCTTTTGATTGAATATATTGTTAAGAATCAGGTTGATAGAAATCCAACAAATATTGGTTTTGTTATGCCTTAAAAACATAAACATATCTGATCATCAAACACGTATAAAATTAAGTTAATTACATATAAATCAATCAAAGTAGATACTTTGAATGTTTGTATGAGTTGGTCCTTGTATATTTACATTAAAAAAATTGTTCATATGTGTCTAAAATTGTATTATATTATACTAATACTTAAAATGCAACGTCGGTGGTGACATGCGTTTTCGTCTTATGTGATGCGATGTTCAATAAATATATTTTGTATAGAGATTCTAGAACAAATGTTTGATCAGTAGAGTTGGTAGTTGTCGTCTTGTAGATATTTGGGATGAAGGCTTCGACTCCCTTCTGTGATGTGCTTTTAACAACTACGTTTTGTTACAAATATTAATCAAAGCCAAGTTAGTCTATGTTCTCATTTGGGTTAACTATGGTATATATATTTTTTTAAATACACTTTTAGGTTTCATAATTCTAATTTTTAGAAAGAAAGAATATTTTAGCTACATTTTGATTGTTTCCGTTTTTCTTAGCATTTTTTACAGGGACGTAACTTATTCATCTTCTCGAATATGCCATCGCGTCGTGCATTTTGTAGCTTTATACATATTTTTTGCGTACCTACTACGCAACATACATAATGAAATTCATAAATACGTTACGCCATGCAATTTGGTTTTTTATATTTCTTATAATTATTAATATTTTGAAATTCATACGTGTAACATAAAGACATAATAATGTTTTCTATATACTTTTCATTATCCCAATCAATTAATCACGACTTCATATCTTTTTTTCAACCGTACCACCAAGCTGTAACGCGCAAATCTTAATAATACGGTCTCGCCGCAACGCGTGGGTAACTTTTACGAACAAAATCCAAATATTGATATAAAAACACTAAAGAAGCAAACTTCACCGCTCTAGAACTCACCTCTCATTTGTCTGTGATCAATTTTAACAGAAAACGATGATCGAACAAACAAATTTTACGCGCCAAGTGTGAAACACAAATCGATTTACTCACCAAACAACGAGAAAACCGCGCCAATTTCTTCGCTCCGATTCAACCCATTCGCCAAATCTATGTTAGAATTCGCTTGGTCCAAAACATGTTAATCGAGAGAGATTGAATTCGTTCTTCACTCCAATCTTTTCTTTCAAAAGATCAAAAAAATGGCACAAGCACACCCAGAAGAAAAACTGCAGGAAAAACGAGAGAAAGATGCATCCAAGAAAGATGAAAAGAGGGACATTTCAAATTCTAATTCTTTCAAATTCAATGCACACGCACCTGAATTTGTTCCGAGCTCGCACACCCAGATTCCGGTTTCGGGTTACTTTTATCCGTGTTTTAATTACGTGGGCGTGGGTGGGAACGATGTGAGCGATTGGGTTTATGTTGGCGGTGGTGATCAAGACCAACAGGTGCAGTTTTTCTCAAACCCCGATGTTGTGATCCCCACCTATTCGAAGAATGTCCTCACTGAAGATCTTCAACAAAAAATCGTCAAACAGGTTGTTTAATTTTCTTGATATTTATTTAATTTTTTTGTATTTAAATTTGTTGCTATTATTTGTGAATGATCCGTATTCAACAATTGTGTTTGCTTTTCTTGTTTGAAGATCAAGTATCAATTAACACGCGATAGTTTTTGGGCAAACTACTGTTCTTAACATGTTCATGTTGTGACCCGCAATTACCACAAAAAAACAGATTAAAACGAATAAAAATGTGCACATATGGGGATTTTTTAAAATCTTGAATGTATTAAAATATAAATGCATAATAAATAGTACAATGGTTAATGTGGTTCTCAGCATATTCTTTGTTCTTAAAAACATGATTCACAACATGTATATGTGAATAAGTTATGTTTTGGTTTTCAATTTGGTGTCTTTGTTTTAGTTTCTGTTGGATTGGCCAAAAAAGTGTTCAAATTTGTGATTGAATATGATATGAAATTGCATATCTTAACAGGTGGAGTATCAATTCAGTGGCCTGAGCCTGCTTGCGAACGAATCCCTGGTGAAGCACATTAGTAAGGACCCCGAGGGATATGGTGAGATCAAAAAGACATTTAGACTAATCATATTGTTCTTTCAAGACGCCCCGTTAGCGGTGCGCACATATAATGTATATATGTGTCGACATCTCTTGAGGGGCAAAAGTAAAATTGCATTAATTTTAACGTTATTTTACTTATTCAGTGAAAATAACGTTAAAATCGTTTCGGACGGTTGATCAAGCATCATGAGCCGAGGGTCTCACTGGAAGCAGCCTCTCTACCCCTACGGGGTAGGGGTAAGGCTGTCTACATCTCACCCTCCTCAGACCCTGCCTTAGCATGCTAATGGCGGGATATACTGAGTACGTTGATTGATTTGATATTGTTCTTTCAAGATCTTCATTTGTAGGTCATATTTATATGATAAGAATCATAAAATGAAATGAAATAATATTGTATATGATCAATGCAAATCAATGCGATCTTAGTTATTAATATATGTGGTGTAACAGTTCCTATATCTGTTATCACAGTTCCTATATCTGTTATTGCATCCATGAAGAAAATCAAATCCTGCATTTCTAATAATTTACTGCTTGCTCAAGCTCTTTGCTCCTCTTCAAAATTGGTAAGTTATTCGCATTTGACCGATTACAATGTGGTTCCTTAATCTAATTTATTCATTGCTAGGTTGTAAGCACTGATGGCAAAAAAGTTAGACGAAAATACCCCTTCACTGAGAAAGACAAAGAGGAACTGCAGGTTAGTCAACTTGTTGACTTTTTAACTGTTTTTATGAGCTCTTATAATCATAATCAAGGATGTTTGATTTGTTAATTGGCATGCAGTCACGTACTGTTGTTGCTGAGAATTTACCTGAAGATCATTCTCATCAAAACCTTGAGAAAATTTTTAATGTGGTCAGAAGGTAGATTTTGTGACCCATAATTTGTCTCAAGTTTCATATGTTAACTTCTATAAATACTCATTGTGTAGTGTTAAATCCATACGAATTTGCCACCCTCAAGAGCCTAATTCTTCGCGTTCAAGAGGAGATTATGTTTTTAGCAACAAGGTATCAATCAATGGTTTACTTTATTTTTATGCATTTGTAACTGATCATCTGGTCACTGGTCAAATAATCAAATTTGGATGATCTGTTTTACATAGCTGCAACATCTTTTCATCCCGGTAAACTAAATTGCTTCTTTTTGACCAATTTTGAGGGACATTTACTTCCATTTCATAGAAAATTTCATTTTTTTGTCATTTTATTGATTATCAAAAGACTATCTTCTGCAACCCATTCTATTACAGCTTATAACCGATTCTGTTAATCGTATCGCATAATACCTAAACTATTACACATCCAAACCCCTCATAATTACGTCTTTAACGCGGTTTTCTCTTTCTTTTAAAGCTTCATGCTTTGGTGGAATATGAAACATCAGATATGGCTGAAAAAGCAGTATGCATCTATTTCAAATATTGAACATTTTTCACCACACCCCATGCTTTGAAACATTATTAAAAAAATTGTTTTCAGGTTGAAAAATTAAATGATGAAAGAAATTGGCGAAAAGGGCTGAGAGTTAGGCTGCTCCTTCGACGTTCGGTATATGTTCAAATGTCTACGAAAATGTTTTATTATTTATTTGAACATAGATGTACTATTTGTGTTGATGCCTTTGATTCAAATCCACAGCCAAAATCTGTTTTAAAGAGCAGGAAGTCGGAGTTTGATGGTTTGCTTGATGATGATATTGATGAAGCATATGATTTGCCTGAAGAATCTTCTCCATCTAATGCTATAGAACTTGCTGTTGACAATAATGTGAGTGCTTAAATACAGGGAAATCCCGAAATTAGCCCCATTGACCAGTAAATTTACTAAAATGGCCATTGACTTCTTTATGTTTCAAATAATTTAATCCAATAAGAACATGCCATGAGTCAGTTTTTCATGCCACATGGCTTAGGAAATCCATACACTTGCACTCAAAGTCGCATGGGAGCTTTGCATCAACCAGTGGTGGAGCTTGACCAAAAGTCTAGGGTGGGCGAAACTTTTTCAAGAGGGCGAAATAAAAATTTTTAAAAAATTTTACACTACGTATCAGGAAATGTACACTACTACACGAAAAAACAGGGGGGCTACAAAGCACCGCCCCTGGTATCAACCAATGAGAACATGACATGTGGATTTTTTTTCTTGGGGGTGGTGTTTGGGGGATGTGTCTGGAGCAAAGGAGCTCTCTTGGCTTTGACAGAGATTTTTTTTCTTTTATATTTTTGATTTGGCACAATAGATTAAAAGCTTTGTGACGGTGCAAAAGGATGCCATATGACCAAATCTCTTTCATTTATATCAGTTATTCTTTATTTAAAAAAGTGAAACTTTTTTTTTTTTTGCAAAATAAGAAAGTCAATGGCCATTTTGATAATTTTGTTGGTGAACATGCTTAAGTTCATGAATTTCTCTTTAATTTATTTGTTTAACCCATTGTAGACCAAACACAACACAAATCATGCTATTCATAAGTAAATTACTGACATTGTTATGTTGTCTGTAGGCCGAAGAGGGGTCAAGAAAAGGGTGGGCCCGAGGACGTGGGAAGTCGAAGATACGCACATCAAGTCATAACGGGCGTGGGGTTCTTTCACAATCGCCACAATCAAGCGGGTCGACCCATTCAGAAACAACACCATCACCTAAATTGAGTCCAAAAGGGCCAAGAATGCCTGATGGAACCAGGGGTTTCACTATGGGAAGAGGAAAGCCAATGTCTCCTCTTGCTTTAACCACTACACCATAAGATTTATTTAAATTTTTTCAGGGTAGTTTTATATAGTTGATGGTAGGTTTATATTTATGTTTGTTTTTAATAATTTCATATTTTGAAGTTTTTTTTTTTTTTTTGTATATTTATAACTTCAAAAGTGCTTGATCTTGTTTTTTTTTGTTTATTGGCTACTACCTTTGATATGGTATGTTCCTACAACTTGTATATTTTCTTATTAGTAAGACTTTTATAAAACAACATCCTTTTACTCAAGAAAAGGGTAATCATAAAAAAAATAATATTACTAAATAAACAATAACAACTATGTCACAGTATTATTTAGGCAAAGTTACCTTTTTAATTTGTTTTTTTTTTTTTCAAATGTGGTTATTTTTTGAAGATCATTGTAATAAATATTTTTTTTTATGGTGTGAATGGAATGTGTTTAAGTTTAACAAATAACTTTGAAGGCTTTAAGACATATAATTTTTTCGTGTGAATATGTTTAAAGTTTTATTTTGACAAATGTTATTTTTGTCGATGTGATATACAATTTAGTTTTTCACTAGTTTTTTTTTTGGGAAATTGGTTTGCTAACATGGAGTGAAATTGTTATCGCTGTGTTCCCGAGTTTATTAAACGAGATAACAGAAAGGGAAAGAATTGAGAGGAAATGAAAAGAAAAAAAATGGATTTCTTTCCTTCCAAATCGGAAGGAAAGAAAATCTAGATAATTTTGCCTATGTTTCCTTCCACTTCTCTTCCTTTCTCTCTTTAAATGAAACTCGGGAACATAACATGTTTTATTTTCTTTTCCCTTCTCTCGTTATATGAAACTCGGGAACACAAAAATGTTTCTCTTTTCCTTCCATTTCCTTTCTTTTCTCTCCTTAAATGAACACGGGAACAGAGCGTAAATGTATGCGACAATACAAGTTTGAGTAATCTGGTTATTAACAATATGTGAGGAATGTACATCCACCCACATTTTAACCAAGACTATCCTTCTAAAACCTTCATATTTGCAAAAATCTAAGTATGTGTAGTAATAAATTTGCATCTTTTTATTTTAGCATTCGAAATTAGTTATACTTAATATTGTTCAAGTTCGGATAAAGGATGATTAAATTTGATTTTATTGACAAAATTTGTTGCGCATTAATTTAAGAATCATCTTGCTTTATCTATTAAGAATTAGATTAGGTAAAACATATGTTATGTTAGACAAATAATCTTTAAGAAGATTAAAGACACAAAATTACTAAAGAATAAATTAAATATTAAAAAAAGTAAGTTTAATATTAACAATTGGAGTGTGGCAAGTGGATGGGTGATGTTACCAAACCATGGTTTACTTTTGAAACCATGCTTGTTCAGAGAAATCGGCTAATCAATTTGGTTTGTTTTTCTTCTTCAATCTCACAATTTCAACAGAAAAACCATGATACATTTTAGCCTGATTGTAAATCAATAAATTCTAAAAGTTTAGGATATCATTTAAATAGTTCGACTAATAATATAAAAATGGTTTATAAAATACAAGTGATGAAGAGGAGTCAGTTTTAACTTCTAAGTCATTGTTACTTTGCTAGTGTCAGGGGTGGCCTTGAGAATTATCGTGCTCAGGATGAGTCGAAAAAAAGGCCCCCTGACAAATTCAATTATTAAAGTGGAGGTGTCTAAAAAACCAAAAAACTGTTTAATAGCAAAAACAAAAACGTATTCGTAGCTGAAAAAATCGAACCGAATTGCGAATTCGGTTTTCGGTTCGGTACCTAACCATATCCGAATTTTGGTTTTTAATTCCAATTTTTTTATAAATTAAATTTGTTTGGTTAACCGATTAAACCGAATTCAAATTTAAATTTATTATCTTATTAACTAAAATATAAGATTGAATTTAGTTTACACGGTTGAATTTGGTTTATTCAGATCGGTTTATTCGATTGAATTCGATTTATTTGGATCGGTTTATTCGACTTTTAAGCCGTTTATTTGGGTTTCAATCTGTTTATTTGGTTTTAACCGAAATTAGAACATATTTACTTCTCGAATACGGCTCGTTTTTTGATGGGGAAAAAATTGAAAACCGATTAAACTAGTCCGGATAAATTGTTAACCGAACCAATGGACATATTTAGTTTAAAAGGCATTAAAGTAACTTCCTATACTTTAGAATAAATGATTTTTTGCATCCATTAAATAATATTTTTATAAATGTTTCTTTTTAGTTCACTTCACGTTATTAATTCTCATTTGAATGAATCTCTATGTATACGTATATAAAAAAAATTTTGTGCCCCTCTATAAAATGTGCCCGGGACGGGGGTCGGGTTTGCCCCTCCCCGGACTGCCCATGGTTAGTGTTTCTTCTCTTGCATGTATGGGTTTTTATTTTAGTATTTTTTATATATATCCCTCAAATAAAAATCGTTATTACATATTTACACAAACCTTAAAACAATTATATATTTCATTTGATTAGGAGGAAATATATAATTGATTAACTGATTTGTAAGGGGGAAATATTTTTTTTTAAAAAGGAAATATATAATTAACTTTTTTACTTGAATATATATGTAATAAATAGTATTAACAAAGATAAATATGTAAATGACACATTATTTTAAATCCTCAAAAAGCGTACACCATCATTGAAGTAAGTTTGCAAATTTTATTAACCTTCTTTTTCGTTAGTAACTATTATTTTAAGTTAAATGCCTTTAATTATGATTAACAAATCTCTTTATTGATATATATTAAACTACTTTAAGCTATTAATCAAGTCAAATATGTTTGAAATATATTATTTTTTTAATTTTTATTTTTAATTTTTATTTTTAATTTTTTAATTTTTATTTTTAATTTTTTAATATATGATTGGCATCCCCGTGTTCCTTTATATTTTCTTTTTGTCTCTTTTGATCATTTTCTAAACTTCTTTTGATCCTTTTGCCCTTTATGTTGGCTTTTAACTCCATGCTTTCAAAAGGTTTTGTAACCCACAAAGTGGCATGTGGCATCATGCCATGAACCATCAAGAAACACAACTTTCCCTTAAGATAACTCAAACTATCTTTTATTTAAATTATAAGTACAAGTGGATTCAGAAATATATTCCAATAGGGTTAGTTTCTCAACTTGAGGTCCGAATTTTCCGTTTGAGTCAGGTCGGATCTGGTCGAAATTGGTCACATATGCATACATACAATATCATTAAAAGAACATGTTAAATAGATAATAAGAATACGAATTCGTAATTCTCTTCAAATGGTTTTCATCTATTGGAAACGAATCATTACATCTTCGATTGAAGCATTATATATGAACTTCTTTTCAATGTAATAAATGCAAAAATTATTTGTATTAACCACCTATCCTATTACTTAATTTTGTCTTCATATGTTTTATAAAAGGAAAACATATTTTAATATATGTGGTATACTAAATTCTTAGAAACCCCGCCTTCACATGTACGGATGCTTCGAGTCCATCTTGTAATTTTCAAAAAGTCAATATACAAAAAACAGTAAGATTGGTCGAGATGTATCCATATGATTTTGATTATGATGATAAAAACTAACGCGAGTTCGGACTCCTTATCTATCGTGATTATTTATATGCAGATGAAAATTTTGACAAATTGAATGGTGTTTCTAATATTGTAAAATTGATGTTGAATACAAAGAAACATATTGCATATCCGTTGATATATCACTCATTAAAGTTATTATTACTTTTATCGGTTGCAATGTAAAGTGTTGAAAGACGTTTTTTAACGAAACATATGAAAGCGAAATTACGTAATCGGATGGAAGATGAATACTTTGAACGATTTTGAATTTGTTACATTGAAGGTAGTTCTTACATAGTATGTGATCCAGATAAAGATAAGATGGGACATAGATCTGTAGAAAGATTTCTTAACCTCAGGTTAAACAAAATATGAAAATACATATAAAAGAGGAAGTGCTTCACCTATAGGTATGTATTGTTATCCTATTTCAGTGACAAAAAGTCTTTTTTTATTCAAAGATGTAACGATGCATTTATAAACAATGAAAACGCAAAGATTTATTAAGTTTGACTTTGTATATTTATCATTTATTCATCATGTCACTGTTTATAACACTATATTTTTATATATGTGATCAACTCAACCTGACTTGAATCAAAATTTAAACGTCAAATTAAGAGACATTCGAACACCGAAAAAATATAACCCTTTGAAAAAGTTTGTTACTCAATCTCTTCAAATAAAGTAAATGACAAGTTGACAACCAAACTTAATCCAACTTGTAGTTATAATAAACAAATAAAAATGAGGAAGTCATGATGTGAGTATCATTCATGATTCATAAAAAGACAATTATATTTATAAATTTAATTGAATCTAAAACATCAAGTTGTTGTTTGTGGTATACAAAAACAATTAAGGAAACAAGCGTGAACATCATATAATGGATGACTTCAACTAAAAAAAAATTAAAACAGTTGAACACCTTCAACTGATTTTTCAATTCAAATGGCGATAGATTGATGACAAATAAAACAAATAAAGAAACTTACCCGTCCAGTATATTCTTATTTTTCAGTAGGGTATGTGTCTTTGTGTGAGAAAGATGAAGACAAACATTACTCCTATCTCAGTTGGGATAAAAATGTTGCTCTGAAGGAATCGCTGGCTCAAAGTTATCATTTGAAGTTAATCATTCCAACGTTTTTAATGTTATTTTCATAAATAAGTAAAATAACGTTAAAATTTGTACGATTTTACTTTTAACCCTTAAGAGTCCACATATATGCATTATATGCATGCATCGTGGATTGATAGACATTCATTTTTCATAATTTTCTCTTATAGCTTTTGGAAATTAATGTTTGTAGAATTGTAAATGTACCGTTATGACCCGTATTTTGATGACATTAATTTATTTTATTATTTAACAAGCTCTAACATGTAATTTTTTTATTTTTTATAAAGTTTTGATGCCCTTATTTTTTCTATGTTTTAGTTGCCCCGTAACACGTCCTTTGGAATTTGAAATACATAATGATGTAATAGTAAGAGTAAATCAATTGTTTTTAAAATAACAATAGTTTTTTTTTTATATATATCACACAAAAAATATAAACAAAATTAAGTATAAAAGGTTTCATTTATGCTAACCACAGTAGCGTACATAAATTAAAACGACGAAAACAAAACATGACAGGCAAAAAAAGGTCACCGGAAGACAAATAACACAATAATTACAATCAAAACATTCAATCAAACATGTAAAAATTCAAAACCAATTATTAAAAAGCATTTTTTTTTCCCGAAAGGCAATTATTTAAATAACATGCCCGCTGCTATTGTCCATAACGAAACCGAGTTGGATTACCTGTTTAAAACCCGGTAGTCACTTCAAATCAAGTTCCATTTACTAGTATTAATAAATTAAATAAAAATATTAAAAAATTAGTAATAAAAATTTAAGATTTATAAAACAATATTTGAGACAAAGTATTATTAAAATTACGTATAAACAAAAAAAAAATTATACTACTAAATTAATAGTTGAGTGGACACATATCACTCAGTTATGGCTTGTTAAAATTATCTTTTTTGTATGTCTCTTGTATAAATAAATAGACATATGTTGTACGTAATGTTTTCTTATTTTCTCGGTTTTCTCATATTTAAAGAATATATATTCTATATATTTAATTATAAATAATGGTTTATTATTAGCCGAATAATAAACATGTTTTGTAACTAACATAAGATATAAAACAATAATGTCATATATTTTTTCTAAATTTGTTTATTTATATTTTATTTTGATAAAATGTTTTGAAGATATGTCATTTTATATAAAATATCATTGTTTAAAAACTTTGGCTTTTAGCATTTTTTAAGAAAAATTAATTTTTATAAAACTTTTATTTTTATAGCGTGTTTTTTTAATTAAGAGATCTGAATTTTCATTAATTAAAATCTGTTATATAATTCAATAAATATATAACTAACATTATAATAAAAGAGACAATTAAATACGATGATATATTATCTCGTAAGTAGTTAACTATCCATTAAATCGGATTCTAATAATTTATCAAATCTAATTTAAAACATTGTTACATTCTATGTTCTAAACACACTCTCCAAAATATAACACGTACGATTGATATTTTATTAGATTATTCTAGGGTAAATTTTACTTCTTATCCTTCATGTTTTCAAAACATTTCAAAAATGACCCCTTCTCTGTTAACTTTGTTGCAAACTCGGTCAAACCTCCGTTAACTTTGTGTAGTATTCACTGAATAAAGGGCATAAATGTCAAAAAGTTCATATAATAATTGAGTAAATTTCACTTTTGATTCTTTATTTCTCCATAAATTTTTAAATATGGTCTTTTATTATGTTAATACTTAACCATGAGTGCATCTTTATTGAGACCGGGGGGGAGGGGGACCGCCCCCTGTTTTTCCATCCGTATTGTTAATTTCAGCCGAAATGCGATTTTTAGTTAAAAATAGGGGTTTCGCCCCCCTCGCTTCAAAAAATTAACATGTATTATGGGTTATAAAAATTTTCGCCCCCCTCTCAAGTCGACCAAGCTCCGCCACTGTACTTAACAAAGTTAACGAACAAAGGACCAGGTTTGCAACATTTGGAACTTAAATGACTGATTTTGATGTTTTAAAACATAAAGGACCATTTCTGAAATTTGGTTAAAACATAAAGGGCCATAGGTGAAATTTATCCATTATTGTATCTATTTTAAGAGGTTTATATAGGAGTGACTACGTGCTTTTGAATGAAAATAAAAGAAGATGGGAGGGACCATAAACACAAACAAAAGGTGCGATGCCACAATAATGAGGACAATGCATGTGGGCTCCGGAACATAGTTGGCATAATCGACTTTACATAAGTCATGAATTTACTCTTTCAAGTATGGTTTCAATTTTTAATGGGCAAAGTATTAACTCTGAACATAGGTTTTTTTTTTTTCTTTTTTTTCTTTTCCGTTAAGTGTACATAATTCAATAGGGGTGTTCACCGGATCGGATAACGGGTTATTTGGATTTGAAATTTTAAGACCTTATCCGAAACCCAACCCGCATTTGAAATTTTATTAATCTGATCAGAATCTATCCGAATAACCTGAAAAACCTGAATAATCCGAACAACCCAAATAAACAGGGTTTATTCGGATATCCGGTCCGAATAAACACGATTTTGTATATCCGATCCGAATTCGGAAAACGCATATCCGATTTGAATCTATCCGAATATTTAATTCGGATCGGTTTTTCGGATTATTTGAACACCCCTATAATCCCTCATTAATCATACACTAGCTGTTGTTTTATATGACCTGCATAGTATAGAACTCTATCATTACATATTTTAGTATCATACTATCCGTATAATGTTATACGAGCAATCTAAGCCTATATGGCCTATATGATCACTATAGTTTAAGAACTATAGAGACTATATATAATTCGTTTCAAGTTAAGATGTTAAGATCATGTATTTTACTTGTATAATTAATCCTATATGACTCGTATAGACTTATACTACTTGTCGATCACAATAAAGAGTTGTGTAGGATTATGAAAACCTTTCAGGTAAATATACAAATATATAATAATCCTATATGACTCGTATAGACTTATACGACTTGTCGATAACAATAAAGAGTTGTGTAGGATTATGAAAACTTTTAGGTAAACATACAAATATATAAATATTGTTTAAATATTTAAAACTCATCTTCTGAAATAATATAAAAATTTTGGAAGAAAGCTAAGAAAGCTTATAGAACACAATCATAGCTATTAACTTTGTGTAGTCATTTTAAAATCGGATATTGGAAAATTTTGGATATATATTCGGATATCCACTAATTTTTTTATATATAAACATCCGATGTTTCGGATAATTTTCGGACATTTCAGATAATTTTTTGACATTCAGATATGCTATTTTCTTAGAACATGTTCCATTTTATTTATAAAAATTTCAAACAATTAATATTTTTTTATGAATTCAAATATACGTTTAGATATCCGAATCTGAAATTTCAAATACAAATTCGGATATCAAAATTCACTATCCAAAATTTTCAAATATATAATATTGAACACCTCTATTAAATGATGATGATCTAGATGCTCTCGTTGTTCCAAAAGCTTTTGAGGCAAATTTGCTTTTGAACGATCATAGTTCTTAATTTAATTAAAGTAAATGCTTTAAATATTCTTATAGTCGGTGACTTATAAACGTTTGATTAACTTTTTTTTGAAAGGCGACGATCCTACATATCAAGTATGTTTTTTAACAGGGCACAGCGGACAGAGATAAGACGCAACCACATCAGATGCACGGAAACCCCCTGGAATGGGCAAACCATCGCCCCCTATTGGTCCAGAACTCGAGATTAATCTCAAGATTTTTTTCCCTCACCTGGATATCCTTTAAATTGCCCCTGACAGGGCTTGAACCCATGACATCTCTGTCACAAGGTGAAACCCCAACTAGTAGGCTGAATTCGCAGGACAAAAGTTTGATTAACTCATAACGAAAATTAATTTATAACTCAAATTAAATTGCATCTTAGTTATTACAATGAATAACTTTATAGAAATATAATCAATTTTTATAACTCTATCAATTAAGTAACTGAAAGTTATTTTTGTCTCGATTAGGTCGTTGAATTTTATAATAATGATTTAATCGTATGTAAATAAGCTGAATAACATGTTAATACAAAATTTTTATATATTTAATTTATTTAATATATTAGAAATTTATAATAATTACGGAATGACAAAAGAAAATAACATACTCAAAAATGAAAATTTAAAAAATTATATAATATATTTTGATAAAATAACTAGGGTGTTTAATTAACTAAGGTGTTGTTTCTTTTTTAAGAAATAAAATGTTTGCAGTCTTCGGACCACATCTGTAGATATCTGTAAAAGAAGAGGCATACAAAATGTATACAGTCTTCAAATAGAAAAATGTTTGTTTTTTAATATCTATTTACCGTTAAAATAAATTGCGGTGGTGTATGGACGGTGGTGGCCGACGGTGGTGGTGGTAGTGGGGGTGACCGACGATGGTGTTGGTGGTGGGGGTGACCGGTGGCAGTGGTGGCCGACGGTGGTGGTGATGGTGGCGGCAGTGGTGGCTAACGGGAGTAGGTGGTTTCTGCAGACCTTAGAATATCATATAAGTGGTTGGGCCATATTTGCAACAAGAAACACACGCGCATACTTTTTTAATAAAATACATTCGAAAAAACAAACAGTCTGCAGATGTCAATGTCTGCGCGTGGTCTGTGCAGCGCATAAAAAAGAGACTACACGGACCTTTTTCTGAAAAACAAACAACACTAGCAAACTTATGTACTACACGAGTTAATTAAAAAAAAGTAATAGTAGTTACTAATTATAACTGAGAAATTATAAAAGGATGAAATAGATTGAGAGAGAGAGAGAAGCTCAAGTTAAGACATAAAAAAAGTAAATTTTAAAGAATCATAAAAAATAAAAATCATAAACGTCCGTCGATAATATTTTTGTGAACAATGATTTTTCTTAGAGTTTATAAAAGGTACTATTTTTTGTTTGAATTTCGTGTGTTACACGATTTAATAAATAAATTTTAAAATTATTTATTCTAAATGGCATAAAGTATATTTTAAAAGATGTTTTATAAAAAAATTTAAAAAATATGACTTATAATGCAATAATATTATTTACCAAATTGAATAAAAATAATATTTTTTAATAGAAGAGAGACAAGATTAATCAAAATTAAATAAAAGGCTACCTATAAATAACTAATAAGAGAGAGGCAAAAATACCAAAATTTATGACCTAGAAAACTGATATGTGTCATATAAAACATTTATTTATTATATTGTATATAGAATAGGGTTATTGTACAAAGTGTTACTTTTGTAAAAAGTGTGAGAAACAATCTCGGCTATCGATGTGCTAAGATCTAGGGTTGAGATTTAAAATTGGTTAAAAATTTAATTAAAAGGGCTTTATGGTTATCAAAAGGGTAAGTTAGGGATTTCTTTGTTTTTTTGATTTGCTGATATGACGATTTAACGAAAAAAATGGGATTTAGTTTCCAAAATTAAAAGATTCAATCTGGATGTAACAGATTACGTTTTGATTTTGTAATCAGGATGTGCTATTAACATTTAATCATATTGTTCTGATATGCTATTATGTTAGCTGTAATATTGTAATGGTGTTAGTTTGTGCTGATGTGTTAAATGTTAATTTGTAATGGTGTCGTGCTATTATGTGTTATTATGTTATCTGTAATATTATGTTATGTTAATAACCAATCATATTGTCCTGATATGTGCTATTATGTTATATGTAATGTTGAAATGGTGTTAGTATGTGCTGGTATGTTAAATGTCATATTGTAATGGTGGAGTGCTATTATGTGCTATTACGAATTCATTTTTTTATGACAATACGTGATATTCAATTACATGTTAATTTTTGGAATAAGTTGAATCATTAAACTGATTACCCACTTTCCTATTTTAATGCAAAATTTAAAAATCAATTAAATACAAAGTGCCTATACTACCCTTTTCTATTAATTAATTAAAATGCCACATGTCAACACTTTATTGGTTCCTACCATTTTTACAAAATAATCTATTTGTATCTGAACCTACTCCATTGTGTGTGTGTATATATATATATATATATATATATATATATATTTGAACGGCGAATGTCTCAATCATGTGAACCCACTGTTTTCAGGCCATGTCTAGTTACATGGACCTCCCATGAGCCACCACAACCACCCCAAGAGGAAACCCCACTAGGAAAACCCCCTGACCCCCCTTAGACTCATTTTTCGCTGTGAGAGGAATTTGAACCCATGACCTCCATTTGAAAAAATCATGGTGTATATATATTATATATATATATATATATATATATAGATATAAGGGAATCTTTATAAAAAAAGTAAAAAAAAAACATTCATTTTTTGTGAAAATTAAGAAACTGGTCACAATAATTACCAATTAACATTTTTTTTGTTTTTTATTTTTTTATTATAAGGTAAGAAATGTGAGAAAAAGAAAAAAATTTTAAAAAAAAAATTTGCGGTTCATGTTATTGCATATATGTAACCCGTACGTTATACATACGAATTATATATACGTAACGTCATGATCTATATATCTTTATTAACCATTTTAATTATAACATTTCTAACCTTATAATAAAAAATTATAAAAAAAATATTAAAAAAATTATTGTTTAGCATTAGTTTATGTTAGTTTTTTAAAAACAAGGAGTCTTATTAACCATAACATTAATATCATACATATATTTAAATAACTTCAAGTTAATTACATTTTTGTTTTAGATTGAAGTCATTGAACTCAGATCCTTTCATTTAAAAATTAAAACGTTTATTAAGTAATCTATTCTCACATAAACCGAAAACTATACATGTTACCGATGGATCTACAACCACACTTTTGGGAAGTTGTCAAAGGAGGCCTTTCGACGGATTATTTTGACAATTTGGAATTTTTCCAAATGCATCATGTATGGTACCAATCGATGATATAATCTCCTTCTTTGTTTACGAAATAATTAATTATACATTTAATTAAAATAATCATATCTTCTACATCGAATACGTTATTTATACAAAAAATAAAAAAATAATAATATATGTATATGTATATGATAAATAATAATTAAAACATGAATGAACAACAGTTTACATGAAAATCAATTAAACCAACTTCATCCTCTTCGAGATCCTTCATGATGACCATGGCTGAACCCTAAACAACAGCAACCCATGAGCAACCCTGATTTGTACGGCAAGAACGTCTTCCGCCGCATCTTTTCCGCCACCGCCCTGTTGGCGGTGTAATGTATTTCATGCGCCGACATCTTCCTCTTCATCCTTCTCGACGACCCATCAACGGAACCACCGCAGCCATCACTGCTTCTGAAGCTCATCGAGTTCTTCACGTCCTTCGTTATCACCGCACTTCCTTCCGACGTGCTCCGGAATAGCAGCAGGTTCTTCAGATTCCACTTGTTGTACCACGTGAAACCGAACAGTGATGATTGAATCGTTGAAACCTGCTTCTGTTCTTCGTCGGAGACTCTCATCGGCAATACCTTGTGTCCGGTGGGGTTCCTTTCTCTAAATTCTCTTCCCCGTTGGAAAGTTTCCTGATTTATATTCCTCTTTGGAACTGCCGTTGATGACGTAAGTGTTTCATTGGGTGGTTTTAATGGTTTGATTTTTCCGGCGTCGAACAGCTCATCGGCGTCGGAGATAGACGGCGGTTCCAGCTGGCCACTGAAGTCAAAAGCAAAATCCATGCTACCCTGGTCAACATCTTCATCATTTTGCACATGGGTTGCTCCACTGGATTCTAAAGGGTCGGGTAACCGGAGATCTTCTGGGTTGATTGGAGATTTGTAGAATTTGGGGAATAAAATCTTGGGGCTTGATGGTGCGGTGGCGTAGGGGGAGGTGGAGGTGCTGTCGAAGTTAAATTCGGCTGCCGGAAACGGCGGTAGCAGCTGTGGATCCATGGCGGAAAATGGAGGTGCAATGGCGTTGATGAAGGATGATAATTGGGTTTATATGTAGAGAACGATGGAGGAAAGCGGAAGGAAGGTGAATCAGTCACCAGCCGCCTTTTTCGGCTTCAACCATATATTTTTCCGTTTCTAGATTAAAATATTATTAATTAATTTTATAATAATCATTGTGCTTATAGCCTAGTGGTACTTCTTGACCACCAGCAATGAAAGGTTTTGGGTTCGAGTCTCGGCTAAAGCAAAAAAATGTTCTGGGTGAGCTAAGGGGTTTTCTCAGTGTGAGTTTCCTCCTAGATGGTGTGACGGTTCCTCGAGTCGGCACTCGCCAACGCCCAGCTTTAAATGTTTCCGACGGTTGGTAGCGGTCTGTGGTCGCAGCGCGTAGGTTGTTGGGTCCGAGGACTTGTTTAGCTGTTCAAAAAAAAATTATAATAACAAATAATAATTATAAAGTTGGATAAACTAATATGATATTTTTGCCTAAAAATTATAAAAATGAATAAAAGTTTGAATGCCACATGCTAAACACAATAAAAACAAAAACACATTACAAAAAACAAAATTTAGCACAAAAAAAAAAACAAAATCCAGTACAAAAAAACTAAATTCAGTACAAAAATCAAAAAATTTAGTAAAGAAAAATAAAAATGTTATACAAAAAATAAAAATGTAGTTACAAAAACAAAAATACGGTACAAAAAACACAAAAAATTAAATACAAAATAAAATCTAGTACAGAAAAAGAAAAATTTAGTACAAAAAATAAGATGGTATATATAAATTATCATAACACATGTTAAACTCTATTAGTTATTACTATTATTAAGCTAAAATTTCTTCTTATATGATCTTTCCCCAATAATTATAATTATAGGCAAAACTATTTATTAAAACTAGTGATTTGATAAATACTTATTGAAATAAGTGTTTTTAATTTTTTCTCTTTATTTTGCACTAATTTATCATATATACTTTTAATTTAATCAACATATTATCATATTTAGTTGATTGAAAAAGAAATTGAAATATTATAATATGGTGATTAAGTTAAAAAAGATTATAACAAAATAGTAAAATATAAAGAAATAAATAAAAAACATCCATTTTAATAAATATTTTTCAAATCACATATTTTATTAAATAATTTTTCCACCAACACTTATTTGAAAAAAACACGGTAATATCTTAATAACTACAAGAATCATTTAACTAACTAACCCCTTGATACAACTTGGTCTTCTCATAAACTTTAGAATTCAGAAGAAAGTTTTGTTTTTCCATTTCTTTTCCCCTTCACATCAGTTCACAACATAATTGACATTTTTTTATTATAGGGGTCTTAAATTTGAATCTGTGTCGTAATGAAACGGGAAGTTTTTATTTGAGTTTTCTCATGAGGTCGAGTTAAACAATTGAGACGATTAAAGTTTTGTCATATGAGGGCTCGAACTCGATTAATGGATTGTTAGAAAAAAAATAAAGAAAATAGAGGTTTTTATGAAAGAAATTAATTCCTAATCATTTTCATGAAGACCCGAATACTGACAAATTCCTATATACACTGATACACACATTTATGAAAGACAAAAGTTCCATATAAATAGTAAAATTAATTAAATATTTAGTTTTAGACGCAGTTTTTTGACACAATTAATTAAATTCTCTTTTTTAAACGTAGTTTTTGGGTGTGGTTTTAAGTTTGTGATAAATTTTAAGAATTTTACCCACAGTTTGTGTTTGTGATAGTTTTTTTGACGCACTTTGAGATTAATCTTCTTTTCCGTCACTTAAGTTATAGTTTTTTTAGTGGGTTCTGGTTTTTTTATTTTTTTTGCTGGTTAATTTTTTTTATTGATCATTTGGCTTTGGTTTATTTAATAATAAGATCTTTATTGTTCGTAAAAGAATAATAAATAAAATTAATCCATTGATACATACCTGTAGAAGGTGATAAAAATGGGGAATGAAAGTGTTGTGGTTTTGTCAAAATTCTATGTATATTACATTTAAAACATAACATAAAAATGTATTGTGCTAATTTTACACTTCTTAAGTTTTCCGATATTTTTAGTTTTGAAATAAAAACTTATACGCATAACTAGATAACTTTTAGGTAATTGGTTATCTTGATAGTTGATACCAATATATCAAAGATGTTAATAATTAAGTAATTAGTTATGTCAAATAGACAAATATCATAAAGGAACACGGTTATCAAGTTATTATATTAAATTACTAGCATTATTACATGGGTTAAACAAGTATAATATCTTATAAACAATGATTTATATAAAGATTTGTATATTATATTTATCAGTTGTTGGTTAAATAAAAAATATGAATATTTAAAAATTATAAATAACAAGTAATTATAAATATTTAATAATTTTAAATTTATATAAACATATAGGATCTAATTGAAATTTTATTATATTTTTTAATTTTTAGTAAATTAGCGAATTTTTATAATAATAAATATTTATAATTATTTGTATTTAATTGCATTATTTAATTAATAAAAATTATTAATATTTTTAGAAGAGAGAGATGGAAGTTCTTTAAAAAAATTTAATTATAAGATAGACATGTGTCTACTAAAAATACTTTTTTATTATAGCAGGTGGATTTTTTTTTTTGCAGCTGAAAATTATAATTTTGTTTTTTTATAAAATTATATTTTGTACCGTTCAAAATAATGGTTAAGTATTATTAGAAAACATTTAGCGGTTGTTTGGTATCATATGAATGGGTCTGAATTTGAATGGATGGTTCACATTCAGACCGTTTGTTTGGTGCAAAAAAAGCACGTCTGAATATGGTAGAATGTCTGAATGGTTCAAACATGGGATGGAGTCTGAATGGTTCAGACGTGAGGCAAAGGGGCTGGGTATCGGCATCGCTCGACAGCAGGGCACCGTCGCCCGCACCTCTGGCCTCATCGCCGCCCGCACCACCCCCACCACCGCGAAACATCAACCGTACCGTACAGGCCACACCGTCGCAACGAAGGAGATCGAGGCTTCGGTAGAGGAGTTGATGGTCGACCGCACCGTACGGTGGATGGTGATGGTCGATGGCGATGAAGGTCATCTCGATCGATGATGATAACGGTGGTCGGGGCTACGACGAAGGAGGTCGTGGCTGCGGAGGAGATCGATGGTGATGACGGTGGTCGGAGCTGCGGCGTGCGGGGGTGGACCCTTGGGGCTTCGGGCGTCGGCTATGGTGCTCGGCGATGACGACGACGAAAAGCTAGGGTTTTTTAACCAAAAAAAAAGTTTTTTTTAATTTTTATTTTCATTCAAATGTGCAACTAAACAGTCTTAACCGGTTTAACACTTAATGGTTCAAAACCTCTTAACAATTCAAACACCTTAACCATTCAGTATTTAATGATTTAGATTTCAGACCCAACCCAACGACCCTTAACCTTTTAGCAAATAATTATAATTCAAACTCATAATAATTGACCTATAATGATTCAGACTAACAACTTAATTAACTACAATCTTAACTTTTAATTTTCTTTCCTATGCAAACTCACATACATAATTATTATAGATTTAAAATTCATTTTCATTTGATTTTGTTTATAATAAATTTGGGTCGGTAAAAAAAGTTTTATCTTGTTTTACATGCTAGAGATGATCAATTAATGCAAATTTAAAACGTAAAAACGACTTTTTTAATGCTTGGCTTGATGATTTAAACATAACAATATATATGTTTTATGTAGCAAAAAAATGATGAAGCCTCTCCAAATTTTTATTCTTTAAAAAATATATATAATCAAATAGTGTAATATAATTTTGTTAAATATATTTAATCATGTTTTACCAGCTCTACAATAAATACACAAATTTCTATTTAGGTCATTATACGAATGAAAAAGTGTATATTAACTTGTTTTGATCATGTGAAGTATAAATGATAAATCTGCTATGATTATACGACTAAGATAACCCTTGATAATAAAAGTAAAAATTTTAAATTATTTACTTTTTTTACTATGAATTATTATTAACTAGGTTTATACCCGCCGCGCGTTGCGGCGGGTCATCACAGTACACTCCTGACAACGGGTATTATATGTCATTTGCAGAAACATAAGTTACATAGCAAAATCAAATCTATTATCATGAACTCTATACAAATTTCTTATAAAAACATAAAATCATACAAAATCCATACAAATATGTTACGAAAATAATTAAAAAAAACTGGCAATATCCTTCTCATCTGCAACCAATTGGTTGAATTAAAAAAACCCCAAATCCCTAAGCACACATCGATTTTCTATGAAAACAAACAAATAACAATTACTTTTTTCGAACACCACCAAAACCGTAGAAATGACCACATTTTCTCACTAATCATAGAGAGAAAACCCCTAAACCCTATTTGGGTCGTCGATTTCGAATCTTAAAATAAATACGTGGTTCACATTAACCCACATTAAAACTGATTTGTTTATTCAAAACCAATTTTTTATTCATATTCAATGCGCACCACATTTTTATTTTCAAAATTCCAAATCAATGGTACAGATAAAGTCTAGGTGACCCATTTTACTATTCCCCTTATCTCTTTTAATAATATACTAGTATATATAATATAATATGTAGGAGTGGGGTGTATATATAATATGTGGGAGTGTGTGCAAGAGAAAAAAAAAAAAAGGTGGGGCCCACATTACTATTCCCCCCACCTCATTTAATATATAGAATAATTAATGAGTTTGAGTTTGATTTACTAGCAGCCTAGCTATTTGCCTCCATTTAATAATATTTACTAATAAAATAAATTAGTATTTCAATGTGTTACATGTTTTATGCACCAAAAGATTTTTTTTACATGTGGAAACATCATTTTTTTTTAATTGACAAAGTGAATGATTAACTATTTTTGAGCGGCTTCTGGCAAGTTGTAACACTTATTTACAATCTTATATAAAATAGACTATTTTATTCTATCAAACACGTTTTTTCTAGACTTGAATATAGAAATAAAATTTTATTGTAAATACGTTTATTTATTTTTGTATTATATAAAAGCACACCAAGGCACCAACCATCTTTGAAAAATACAATAAGTTATCTGTGTTGATAATAAATAATTGGTTATAAGGCACGAGTTTGTATGGCGACCAACGATCTCTTGCGTGAAGACAAAAGATCATTAGACTTCGTTATTTCGATTCCTTTGACTTTTGTTTCTACTAAAAACAATTATGTTAATAATTGGAAATTAATATATAAAAAAACATAATAAGACAATAAAAGGTGCTTATAATACCTTTTCGACATTAAATAGTTAAATTATTGAGCAACATATAACGATTATTGTGGGAGTTCAAAATAATCCAAAATCAAGAAGAAAAAAAAAACCAAAACCCGAATCGTATCTAAAACAAAAAGAATGATTCGAATCTTGATTCGGTTGTTTGGGTTAGATATAACCAAATCTGAAAAAGTTATTGGGATTTTCAGGTTAGATTTGGATTTCTGAGTTTTGTAAGTTGTCCTATTCGGATATCAAATTAATCCGATTACGAGCCAATCATTATTAATTTTGACTTCGGGTTGTTTAAGTGTTTTTTACAAACCATAGATTTGTAATCGTTTTTGGAATTTTTGAACTTTAAAGTGTTGTATTATGAATCTAAATTTGTAAAATATTAAATTTCAGAAACCAAAATATAAGAAAAACTAAATAGCCAAAACAAGAACAAAAAATTATGAAACTTTTATTCAATTATATTTGAGTTGTTCTATTGTTCTGGCTATTTAAATTTATTCGGGTTGTCAGGTTGGCCTATGGTATGTTGGATGAACTGTCCTACAGTGACCTTATGCCAAAAATGGGATACAACCGGTGTATAATATGCCAGAGGCGTCGTATCATACGTCAACTTCATTGAAATATGATGTTTTTGTATGTAATTTGGTATGCCTTCTAGCATGTTATATGGTTATCATACATAAATAATACCAACATGTGATGTTAGAATGAAACATATAAAGGTTCTTAGTTGGTTGACTGAAGATTAAAACCTGAAGACGAATCTAATAACACATTTGATACTAAATGGTTCTTGTTATGTGGTTACTATGCATAATACCAACATGTGTTTTGTAAATATGTCAACAAGAAATCCACCACTAAGACCATGCGCACCGGCAAGGCCGCTGGCATTGCGGGATAGCGGGCACTGGCGGGAATGATTTTGTGGGTTCGGCGGGTACCGCTCCCCGCTCAACCCCTCTCACACACCGGCGGGAATGATTTTCTCTTCTCTCACAAATGGGGAAGTTTTTCGGTGGGGTGACCACTATGGGGTTTTAAAATTTTCAGTGAGGTGATGACGTGACAGGAAATTTCGGTGGGGAGGGATTTTCAGTGGGGTGACCACTGTGGATAGTCTAAGGGTCTTCCTTTTGCATATGTTATTTTCGAAGGAAATTGACACATCATATATAAATAATATAAATGGTGTAATTTTAAAATTAAACAAAGAATTCCCAAGTTTCATTTTTCTGCATTAAGCTTTTGTTTTATAAAAATTCAATAAATTAAAAATGGTTTTTTCAAAACAGATAATGTTTGGCTTGGTTTAAGAGTAAAGCTTTCACTTCAAATTCTTGCATATATAGTAGTTGTCCTTTATTTTTTTTGTTGTGTCATGTCTAATTAAAAAAATTTGGAATTTTTTGTTTTGTCTTATCTAAATAAAAAACTTTGAAGTATTGCCAAAATTACTTTTATATGAAAGAAATTCACAGATTTAAAATAATATTAAAAAACTGCAAAGTTGAAGAAAACGAATGTATAATAATATATGAATAAAGATAACTTTTTAAAAATGTAACCAACTTTTTAATTTTTCCTAATAAAGTCACTCAAACTTTTTTTATCCTAATTAAGTCATTCAAGTTACTTTTTTTTTTGAATTCTATGTTTTTAACTTGAATAGTAGGTAATACATGTTGATATAAGTTTCAGTGAATATATTTTTTTTAAAAAAAATGGTTGATTTAAATCAATAATTATTAATTTTAACTAATATCTGACAAAGAACAAAAAAATTAATAATTAATAATTACTTATTCAAGTCAGCCATTTGTTAAAAAAAATTATTCACTCAAACTTATATCAACATGTATTACCTACAATTCAGGTTAAAAACATAGAATTCAAACATTAAAATAACTTGAATGACTTAATTGAGACAAAAAAAAGTTTGAGTGACTTGACTGAAACAAAATGAAAAGTTATTTACATTTATATGAAATTTTCCCAATAAAGAAATAATATTTCATTAAATAGAGATGAAATTATATAATGAGATGTAGAAGGTTTTAATAAAATTAATATTAAAATAATTTATAGTTAAACTATACAAATAAGAACAAGAAATGAATATCATTATATCAATGATCTAAGAACATTCATAATAGTTTCTTGAACCTTATCTCATTCCTAATATGTAAGAGAAATCATTTATGCAAAAGACATTAGAATAATAAAATCCAACAATATTCGATTGTGTGATATTGATAAGGCTCATGAACCATAATATACTAGATTCGTATTATAAAAGAGGGTTTTCTTAAATTATTAAGCTTCATCCTAAACTGGCGACTTGATGGTATATATAATCGAGTGACATCGTTGATACTCCAGTGATTGAAATTAGTCGTTAAAATAAATAAAAATAATAAATAAAGGCAAATCATTAATTTGATCTATTTTATCTTCTACATTTGTTCCCCATCTTTGTTCCATGTCGCCAAATATTAGAGGGACGTACAACAAATTGTATATTTGGGGTTAACACTATTCATTAAACCTTATAATTTTTACGAGTGAATGTATGTAAAAAAAAGGTGAAAATAATAAAAATAGATAAAAAGTAATATTTATTTGAAATCAGGATATATAAACTTGAGAGAAAAATGAGACGTAAAAGTTTTAAAAAATAAAAGATAAATTCAAAGGAATTTAACTTTTTATGATTTTACATAGACGAACACAAAGTGACACCCAACTAACAAAATATATAATTAAGAGAAACTAATAATAAAAGGATAACAAGATGAGAAAAAAAAACACAAATCTGTTGTATATTTAAAAATCAATTTATTTTCTTTAAATATATAGATGTTGAAAGCAATAAACCTCTAACCCAGTAATTCTAAATGGTAATTATTTAATGTACATATGTAAATGGCTCTTTGCCTCTTTGGCCAAATTTAAGGCTATAACCAAGCCGAAACTGATATTAGGCTTATTTACAAGGTTTGGCTAAAATATTTTAAAACCATGAGAAGTGTGAGAAGAGATCTCAACCATTAAATCAATTGGTTTTGTGGTTGAGATTAATTTAGTGGTATTTTCGTAAATAGTTATAAGTTAAAACCATCAGGAGGGGTAGAATGTGAAGATCTAGTCAAAAACCTGCACATGCAAGTCACATGCATTTTACTCCATCTTTTTTAAACGTTCATAACTTTTTTATACGTTAGTATTTTTTTTTTTTAAAATTACACCATAAAATCGAGCATTTTTTTATCTTTCTAATGAGTATAATATTAGTATATTTTTTAAAATTAAAATAACAACCTAAAATGAGTTTTACGAACCATATGTTTATGGTGTTTTTCCAATATATACAAAACTGATCTTTTATGGTGTTTTTTACACATATGTATGTTTTATGGTGTTTTCAAAGATATTTTATGGTGTTTATGATGTTAACATTTTTATGTTATTTTTTGGTGTTTGCGTATTAATAAAACTAAAAGGGCATTTTTTGGTGTTTTTGAAAACGAAAAACACCATAAACACCTAAGTTTGTACGTGTTGTTTTTAACTTAGTTTATTATGTTTTTTCGAGATATTTTATTGTTTATGGCGTTTTTTCAAGATATGTTATTGTGTTTATGGTGTTAACATTTTATGGTGTTTTTGTGTTCGGATATTCATGAAACTAAGACCAGGCATTTTTATGGTGTTTTTGAATACTAAAAACACCATAAATTGCTATATTTCATAAACATTTGAAAAACACCATAACAAAAACACCTGGTTCATAAACATTTTATACATGACGTTTTAAACTTAAATGTGTAAAAACACAAAGTTTAGAGCGACATGTTTTTTAGTTTTCAAAAACGCCATAAAACACAATGTGTAAAATTATACAGTCCAAAAACACCATGAATAAAAGTACAGTTCAAAAACACCATAAATAAAATTAAAGTTCTAAAACACCATAAATAAAATTAAAGTTCTAAAACACCATAAATAAAATTACAATTCAAAAACACCATAAAATGTCTGTGAAAATTACACAGTACAGAAACACCATAAAACGTCATGTGTAAATGACACAATTAAAAAACGTTGTGTTTTGTTTATGTTCAAAACACCATAAAACGTCTAGTTTCACAAACAATATGAAAACACCATAAAAACACACAAGTTTCAAGAACAATCAAGTTTGTTCTTTTTCTATTGTTAAATATAACAATATTATACTCGTTAGAAAGGTAAAGAAATTTGTGATTTTATGGTGTAATTTTTTTTTAAAAAAATTAACGTATAAAATAGTTACATACGTTTAAAAAATTTGGTGGAATTAACATGTGACTTGCATGTGCAGCCTCCTATGTGTTGACGTTTATACCCTTTACCCTAAAATACACGTGTCACATTCTCGTGGCTTCTCACACTTCTCATGGTTTTTTGCCTTCTTAGAATATCCCTCCCCTTAGGCTTATAACCTAATTGTGTATTGGGCTTCGATTTAACGAAGATGTGTCACGTCGATCAACCTAGTTTAAAAGATCGATTAAAAAAATAATAATTTATTAATTCGTATTTAGAAGACACTAATTTATGCAAAATTAATCATGTGTTGAGGTGCAATCTACTTCAATTTAATTTTCATATTTGACTTTGCATCTGGCTACGTTCAATAATCGTCCAATTCGCCCGCACCCACAAGCTACCATTTCACACTCACACCATTTAAGCTTAGTCTAAGCCCGACTAATGAAAAAAAAAAATAAATAAAATTTTATTAAGACATGAGACATCTAGTACTACACATATGGGCAGATCTATAGCATAGGAGTAGGTTCATGAGAAGGGCAGGCTTTACTTAATAATTAACAGAGTTACTGTATTTAAATACTCTAAACTTTAACATGTTGGCCGTTAACACTCCAAACTAAGGAAATTTTTAGTGTCACTCACAACTTTGAACATAGTTTCTGATGGCACTCCATTATGTTATTACACGTCATCAAAAAAGTGACAATAGAAAATGTGTTGAAAGTTGAGAGTATCAATAAACATTTCCTCAATTGAAAGTATAGTCGACCAACAAGTTAAAGTTTGAATTATTTAAATCCAATAACCCATAATAATATAAGGCTATATCTTATAGGCAAGGGTCTAGGCCCCTGAATTTTTGGAGCCTCAATTGTTTGGGGTTATATTCGTGATATCGTCTAAGTTATTTATTTTGTCATTTTGAATCTGAAAAATTATAAATAGATGCAAAATGTAAAATATCATCACTAAGTATTGTATTTTCTATCATTCTTTTTTTTATATAATTTATGATTATCATATATTAACTGTATTAAGAGCAAACTTACGCAGACAGTGACAAATTACATCGTGTTTTGAAGATTTAGTAGGATTTTTTTTTTTGATAGACTTAAAAGGTAATTAGAATCCATTAATATTTTTAAGGGTGAATTCTTAATGCAATTTTCATAGCACTTTACTAATTTGAATAAGATAAGTGATTTTTATTAGAGTTTACTTGATAATCAATGTTTATATTTCTATATGATCGTATTAAAATACTTTTCGATATCAAGGAATTGTTTGTATGTTCTTCTGTCAATTTCCTCTTTGTAATATATCACCAAACGAAATGATAGTTATTGGTAGTTACATTTGCAGGTCAAGATAAATATAAACTAAACAAATTTCATTTAAGTTTCGGGGTGTTTCTCCGAACCCCACAAGGAATGTTGCCCCTTTAACCTCTGCATGCCCCTTGGATCCCGCCACAGGTGCTGCCTCTAGGGACCCACAAGGGGGAATGACCCTCTTGACCCTTTTGTCTGGTCTGAAGCTCAGAAATATTAAGTGAGCGTGCAATTCACACATTCGAACTCTTTAATGACGATGTTTTTTAATTATTGACTTAATATATCACACTTTTATTACGTGATGAACCTTGCAAGGCCCGAACCGTCAAAGCGACCTGGAAATTTTTATGTCCGATTGTATCTAATTGAATGACCTGAAAACAGTGAACCCACTGAAAAATTTTACTAAATCTGTCACTGACTACACAGATATAAACAAGGCCATAAGTTCTGATTTAGTACATTTTGATTTGTCTAAATTTTAATTCACATGAACATATCTGCCCTGATTTCGTCCATGATTCTACTCGAATTCCTCTTGATTTTTTTAAATGTTTTATTATTCATTTTTCATCAGAACTAAATCATTTCCAGAATAAACGACAATGTCCTCTTTTTGTATACCTTCCCACACATCTTTTTTTCCTTTTCTATTTTTTATTTTAAAGGCTCAATCTCTCTTCATAATCGTTATATGTTCAATTTTGTTATAATGTGTTTTTATATGTATCTATCATGTCTTATATTTATAATTATATATTTTATTTTTATAATTACACTAGCAAAAATAGCTAATCGTGAAGTTATCATTTATTTCATTATCACCATACAATCCTTATAAAATTGACAGTTACAATATAAGTCCTCTAAGGGTTAACAACTATCCAAATGAACCCTTATACTAACATACATGTAACAACTTGATTTAAACTTATACCAAGTGGTCTCAGAGCTGGTGTTTACACCTAACATATCCATCTAGCCATCTAGGTTTGCTATACCTATAGCCTTAATTATCCCAATCAAATGATGGTGAAGTTTTGACCCAGCAGTGAACATAATATAAATATTTGTTTTGACTGGTGATGTTTTTCTTGCACACCAACTGTTTGTACAAATGCCCCTAAGCATCTGTCATGATGATATTTGTGTCAGTTCTGTTTTTGTGCCTAAAGTTTATAATTATCAAATATTAGACTTGCAAGAAAAGATGAAACCATCACTTGTGAACATGTAACGCAAGGGATTTACAGGGTAAAACAATATCCACCCCTTAATTCATTGTGATCATACACAAAAAAATTATCTGCAAATTCATAGTTGAAGTAAAATTATCAATCTTAACACTTTTATGGTTGAAGTTGTAGCTAGCCATTCTCAAGAATCCAAATGTGGAGACTTGAAATTTTTCATGGAAGCTTTCCCTCCAAAAATGATGAGAAAAATGCAAGTCCACGAGCCGGCTGGTAGCTTGGGACGAAGTGTCCGGCTCCTCTTATGGTTACAAATGTTAAGTTCTGGTATCCCACAACATATCCACCAACCTAAGACACCCAAACATTAATAGGATTGTTAAGTTATATTAGATTACAAAAAAAAAAAGAATAAAACGCTTTCTACCTCGCCTTCATACATCCATGGGTACCATGGTGTCTTCACTGATGTTTGTAGTTTGTTTATAGAATATCTACTTGTAGTCACTGGTACTCTCCCATCTGTATCTCCACTGCAGTTTTTATAGTCAGTTTTTAGTTATGTTAATTGGCTAACCATACACAAACACACATGTGCACACACATAAACTAGATACCTGTAGATCCAAACACTTATTCCACTGGCCATTAGATCCTGAATAACAGGCAAGACTGTAAAAGGTGAGTCCTTCCAGTATATGCCAATGAGGTCACTGCATTTTGTTTAAAGATCAAAACGTATGTCAAAATTTTCGAATTTACGAACATCTTTGAGATCAAAAGATGGTATGCATTACTTGCAAGATTCCCATTGAACCGGTTTTGCATGAAGTGATTGTTGCACAGAAGGAGTGTTCAGGTATGTTTTGATGTAATTTGTTGTGCATGGATCAAATTGTGATATCTACATCAATCAATTTAGTCCCATGTTAGTATTTTTTTTACCTAGATATGTGTATTATGATCAGATCTTACAGAGGGAGTGCTATTGCTTGATGATGAGCATAAGGGAGCATAGATGTCATAGAAGTAAATGTTGCTTTTAGCAGCTTTTGCTTGGCCTTGATAGTCATCACATGCTGCTGTTATGGTTCCACCTTCGGTAAAATTGCAGTTTGAGATGATTCCTTGATGAATTTCATCAGAAATGATGGCGTGTGACCAGAAATAGTCAAACATTCCTGTGTTTTCTGTTTCATCATCAACATATGCATTTCCAATCTGCAGAACATCAACATATGACATATCAAATCTGTAAGTTCACATCACCAGTTTGCCATTAGGGACAAAATTGTATCAAAACTGAGTGTCTTTCATAAAGATGCTAATAGATTTAGACTTACTGCAATTCCTTTAAGGTTAATGACAGTTTGGTTGGTGATCTTGTTATTTTGAAGAATTAATTGTGCAAGTTGAGGCACATAATGCCCTGCATAGCTTTCACCCGCGATATAAAAATCTCTTGTTTTGTATTCAGGGAACCTTTCTAACCAATTGACTAGAAATGTGTATGAATCTTTTGCTGTTTGTATGTCTCCGGTTTGATAATCGGAAGTCGTGTTTGAGTAAGAAAATCCAACTCCAGCAGGGGATTCCAAAAACAGTACATTTGCAACTGTATAGTAGATTAGGCAAAGATTATAACAAGCACTTTTTAATTTGTATATGTTCTTTAATTTTATGTGTGAAAAGACATTCATTTCATGACCAACAATATGTTAAGAACTTTATGAATTGTGTTATACACTACATGCATATTGGACATATAAATTACATGTAAGAACCAATATTATGTTAGAAACTGTTTTAATACCTGTGCTATTTATTATATAAACTGACCAGAATACATGTGCATATAATAAGTTTGAGATTTATTTTTGAAAATATGACAGAGAGCACTTTGTCTACATGAATATGTGCATGTTGCTGTAATATTTAGAATTAAAAAAAATGAGGACAAAGGAAATCAAAAAATGGGAATATATATATAGGGAGATGATCAAATGTTAACCCATGTTTATTGTGATAACCGAATAACTACATCTTATTACTTTGGGGCCCACACTAAGGTAAATCTAAATGTGTAGGTTTTTTTTTTTAATTTTTTTATTAATGTAAGTGGGTTGTACATTAATTAAAAAAAAAAGAAAAACATACACCTTTAGATTTACTTTAGTATGGGCCTCAAAGTAATAAGATGTAGTTATTCGGTTAACGCAATAAACATGGGTCAACATTTGATCCTCTCCCTATATATATATATATATATATATATATATATATACATATTGTCTTGCCCTTTTACGATATGTACAAGTGCTTATATAGCTCTCAACATATGCTATGCATTAGTACTTATACGATTCTCAACATGTTATTTGTTCTGAAATGAATGCAGTCATGTGTGTGTTTGTAAATGTGCTGATGTACATGATTCTTACCATTGTTCCATGCATATTTATTCCATGACAGTGTTGTACTATCCGCGCTGACTCTAAACGGTCCAAGTTCCATCATGGCTCCATTTCCAAATGAAGAGCAACCCGGCCCTGCAACGGTTCATAGCATTTTGTTACTTCTTGAACACAAATGAACTTAAAATCAAGAAAATGTTACCTCCATTGAGCCACAATACAAGAGCATTAGTGGAAGAGTTTTCTGGTGATTCGGCAAGATAGTAGAACAATGCTCTACCATGGTTCGGGTCAACAGTCACATACCCTGAGTATTGGTCAAATTTTGTTCCAGCTGGCTGACCTGGCAATTCCGATATCTTGTCAGCATCCTTCAACCCATCTTGTGGGCCCACATAGACCGGAGAATACGAGTACTCGGCTGTGACATCTTTACTTGCATGATTTAGTGTTGTTCTTCTTAAACGTTGAATCTTTAACACGTTCTCGAGAGGGTCATATCCGTTGCTACCATAACAAGACACGAACACGAGTAGACTGAAATGAACAAGCAAATGGAATGCAATCTTCATTGATTAAAGGTATGTTGTGATATATAACGCTTAGATTATATAAAATCATTTATATAGACATATGGATACTTGTGGGGAGTAACGGGCCAGGTTTTGTCTTGTTGAATCTACAGCTGGAGTGGCAAAACTTATGTTTTCATTGTTTTAATAATGGAAGAAAACAACATACACTTGATACAAGGTTGCCGTCTGTTTTATTTATATAATAAACAAAGCTTGAAACTAGACGATAAGAGTCATTATATTCATAGTAATTTAATTTAAAAGCTATAAAAAAACCCGTTGAAGCTGATACTGATTATGAAGATTGAAACGTTGATTGAAAACATTATTATTTCATTGTAAATTCCAAACTACATGTTAACCATCTAGGTGAAAGAAATTGACGTTTGGGAAGCAAAAGAAACATGTTACATGTCTTTGTCTAATTGTCTTACAAAAAAAAAAAAAAAAAAAAAAAGAGGGATAAATTTTAGGTTGGCACGTGATGTGTCTTGAAACAAAAATCAAAACTAAATAAAAAATGTATGTTGAATATATAAACCGAAAAAAAAATAGAAACAAACCACTTATTACTTGATATAACATTAGATGGATACATAAGCCAAAAGGTAAGCATATGCATCACATGTTATCATATCTATATTAATATTTACAGAAAAAATTAAAACTTGTTAAAAAGACCAAAAAAAGGTGTGATACTGTGATCCAACTATCCAATAGTAGAACATAGAACCACCAAGTCGGGAATAATGAAAGTGTTGTATTCACTTAACTACAATCAATTTTGTTTGCCATTGCTTCATTAAATATAATCACAAATATCTATATAGAAAGCGAATACATTAATAAAACACTCTAACCATCCATTTTGTACCCTTTAAACTTGTAGCTAGATATATTATTTTAGCTCTTAACTAACATTGATTTTCAATTGAGCATCTCTCTCTATACGCATACGCATACACATACACATACACATATAGGGGATGGAAGTATACATAACCATCTTTATTGCAATAACCCATATAACCCCACCAAGATCAAGTCAAATGTTGGATTTTTTTTAACATCATTGTAACACATTTAGAACATTTTCTTCTTTTATGAGTTTGTGTAAATTCAATAATTCATCACCGTTTAAACGATAATATCGTTGTAAGTTATGTGCCTAAAACAGTTACAATGTTGTAACAAAAAAACTTATAACGATGTTATCGCTTTAAATGGTGATGAATTTAAACAAACTTATAAATAAAGATAGTGTTTTAATTATGTTACAATGATGTTCAAAAGAAATCCAAGATTTTGCTTAATCTTGGCGGAGTTATACATGTTATCACTTTAAGAGTGAATTATATTTACTACTCATCCATATATATATATTGTAACAACCCATTTTGGGGAATTATTATAAGTAAAATGTAATTGGAGTATAAATTATGTTTTATTTTAATTTGATGGGTGTTTTATTAATATTTGTTAATTATAACTAATTGGTAGGTGTTTTAAGAGTGTTTGTTTATTTTAACAATATGTTGGGTGTTTATTAACTTAGTTTAGTTAGTTATAACTAGTTATTTTAAAACTAGAACTTGAGAGGCTGAATATGTCAATCTATGAAACTTAATAAAATAGGGTTAAATAAGAAAATATGGGTCAAAATCAGTCAAAGACTGATCTTGGGGTTAGAGGCGACGAGCATCAAGAGAAAACAAGGAGAAAAACTCAAGAACTCCAAAAATTGATCAAATTGGAGGTTGAATGTGGATCTGATCTTTAATGCAAGCATAAATTGGAGTTTCCCTTGCATCAAACTACATCTAGGTATGAAATTTTGGGGGTTTTGGATGGGATTTTCGTGGGTCTCCATTGGGGTGTGGGTAGGATGGTTAAAATCCGAAATTTGGAGTTTATATGGTGTTAGTTGTTGATGGTTTTCATATTCATAACATCTAAGAACACATTTTTGATGATTTCATGATTTTTTGATATCATGGTATTGATGGGGTGTTGCAAGGTTCTTAGAGGATAAGAACTTGGGGATGAAACTTAATGTGTAAACATGAAATAGATGTTAATATGAAATTGTGATTGATAAATAGGTGATAATGTTGAATCTAAATAATCTTGAATCAAGATAGGGAGTTTTATGGAGTTATATAGAGGTTATACATATGTGCATAAAATTTACTGCACAAAGGGTGTTTGATGAAATGCCAAGTAAGGCATTTGTCTTAAAATTAGTTTTAAACTAATGGGGATATGAAGTATGTGGGTGTATAAACCCAACAAAGGTGAATTGATATGGTTAATGGTCAATTGGAAGTAATTAAGTTAAAATGATGACATTGGGGGTGAACGGGTGTATTTTGACTAATTGTAGTCAAACTTTATTTAAAACCTATTAGTTGTGATAATAGGAATTGATAGTGAAGGTGTAAGTGGCACCAAACGACCCGGGAAGGAATTGGTTATAGAGGATAGCGCGTTGGATCAAGGTAAGTCACCCTAATCTTTTACTTGTTGTGTGTAATGGTGTTATACATACATGAATGTTATAGTGAAAGATTTGACTTGTTGGGTGAATTGATGATTGTGATATTGTTGTTTGGCAATAATAGGCAATAGGTGTTATATTGCTTAATTTATTGTTGATTTGGTGTATACTTGACTATTATGATTAGAATTGGTGTCTAATTATATGTGTGATGAATGTATGATAAGTGTTCACAAGGTGTGTGAACCTTTAATTGAGTTTTACTCAATTTGGTGTTTTGAATCACAAGTGGTGTGATCATGACATTGGATTATTCGCAAGGTGTGTGAATGTCCTTTGTTGGGTGAAATCAAGTTGGTGAAACACAAGTGGTGTGGTTTACTTAACTTGAGAAATCTTGTGGAATAAGATTTCATTGGTGTTTTGGGTGAAAGCGACCCGTTAGTAAATCGTTTTGTTGTTGTGTTTTGTTAAGTCACCAAAGTATGTTTGGGACTTGATTAATACGTTTATGTGGTGTTATGAGGTGTGTTGGGGGGTCAAGAAATGGTCGGAAATGATTGGGAATGGGTTCGGAAGTCAAAACGGGCGAAAAATTGTGCCAGGTACAGCTCTGGGCGCCTAGTGCGCCTGCTTGGGAGCCCAGTGCGCCCAGTGCCCAATCTTTTCTGTAGTGCGCCTAACAGTGCGCCTGGAATTCCGAAAAATGACATTTTTGACCCCGGGTTGTTGTCATACCTCACCATAAGGGTTGTTTGAGCTTGGGGAAGATTATGGGGGTGTTTACTTAGTTCTAACGTACTAACGGTGACTTAAATGTGGTGTTTGTAGGTGAAAATAAAGGATGAAAGCGGCGTGATCGGATATATCTTTATGGACTCGTGATCGAACACACTTGATGAATTAAAACCTTTATTTTGTATAGGTGTTTATCTAGTAATGGAGTCTTTTGAAAGTCACATACTCAAATTTTTTACTTGGTTTTAATGTTGGTGTTTGAAGATAAACTGGTTAGTATGTGATTTTAAAGTTGAAAAATCTGGGACCTAACTCTGACGATGTTTTAAAACACGTGTCATACGTGTGGGGATTTTGGGGCTTACATATATATATATATATATATATATATATAGAGAGAGAGAGAGAGAAAGGTTCATGAGAAAGCTTCTCATTTTGAAAAAAACCAATAAAACTTATACTAAACAATAAATTAAAAAATAAATTCATAATTTTTTACGATAAGATTAGAAATGCTATAATAATAAAAACAATTTTGAAAAAAATATGTAGATCACGGAGTTACATATATGTAACTCAAAAAGTTTCGTATGTAACTTAGAAAGTTGCATATATATGGAATCCAATATGTGTATGATACAAGTTACATCGTTGTAATTTTTAGGCCTAAAACAGTTACAGTGCTGTAAATCAAAAACTTACAACGATGATATCTTTTAAACGGTGATGAATTTATACAAACTCATAAAAGAATATAGTGTTCTAAATGTGTTACAATGATGTTAAAAAAACCCAAGATTTGGCTTCATCTTGACGGGTTATTTCGGGTTATTGCTTTAAGAGTGTGTTATTATTTGCACACTTCCCTATATATATAACCCGATCAAAAGTTCGGGTGAAGCACTAAATTATTTGATCTGAAAGTGTGTTACATGACTTTCAATCCATCTAGGATTAATTTTCGTTTTCGTTTTCTGTTTTTATGAAACAGTGAACAGGAGTAGTAGGCTTTGACACCTTCTTTACTTGCATGATTCAATGATATTCTTTTTGAACATTGAATCTTTAACATGTTCCTGGAACCGTCACCAGGGGCGAGGTCCCCTTGACCTCCACTTAGTTAGAAGCTCAGAAATCTTAAACAAGCATGTATTCCTCACCTCCAACTCTTTAAGGTTTATTTACATCCAATTACATTAAAATATACAACAAATTATCCTATATTAATTCTTAAATTACCAAATTTTACTAACCAATCCCAAAAGTTCCAAGTTTGGGTCTAGGTTTGGCTCATTGGTTCCTGTTCATGCTTAAATATTGAACTGGGAAAAGCTCAGTTAAGCCCTGGTCTGGTTATAAACCAAAAAAAAACCCAGTTCATGGACTGGGATTTTAAAATTTTGGCTTTTAATTGCTTTTGCCCATGTCCATGGATCCTATCGGATCCTCCCAAGTCGAGCATGGATAGGTTTGATTTGGTTATTGCCAAACCAAACTATATTTCAAAACCAAATACTTTGGTTTTTAATTCCTTTATCATAGATGTACAATGTTTCCAAATTTTATTAATTTATTAAAAAATAAATATTTTAATTCCTTTATCTATATGTACAATGTTTCCAAATTTTGTTAATTTAATAAAAAATAAATATTTATATGTACATTTGTTTAAGTAACACAAGAAACCAATTTATGTCTATCTTTTCAAGGCACAAAGTAAATGTTGCACATATAATATAGATACAACTTACGATCACTTGGTAAAATGATAAGCTTGAACACAAATGTAAAGTAATATTGTCTTGAAAATTGATCACAACAAAAGTATAACTTGAACCATGTTTGAAGATCACTCTTAACATGCTATTCTTGAAGTTTTTACTTAGTGATTGGCAGGAAGCTTTCCCTCCAAAAAGGAAGTAAAGAACGCTAGAGCACGCCCTGGTTGGTAGCTTGGGACGAAATGTCCTGCTCCACGTATGGTCACAAATGTTAGATTTTCGTATCCGACAACATATCCACCAACCTAAATAACATAAATAAATCCACACGCCGTCTAATTATAAACTGTTAGCGAGAAAACTATATGTAAAATGATCAGATAGAACGCTTTCAACCTCGCCTTGGTACATCCATGGATACCATGGTACTTTAACTGATGTTTGTAGTTTGTTTATAGAATACCTACTTGTTGTCACTGATACTCTCCCATCTGTATCTCCACTGCAATTTTAGTAGTAGTCATGTTTTTGGTTAAGTATATATGCATTGTCACCCCCCCCCCCCCCCAAAAAAAAAACACACGCACGCACGCACATATAATGTTAACTTGCCTGTAGATCCAAACATTGATTCCACTGGCCATTAGATTCTGGATCACAGGCAACACTGTTAAAGGCATGTCCTTCCAATGTGCACCAATTAAGCCACTACATTAGGACTAGATCTTTTATAAAGATTGAGCTACATGATATGTATCTATACTTTTTCAAACAATGAACATCTTTGAGATTAAAGGTTAGCATTACCTGCAAGATTCCCATTTAACTGGCTTTGCATGAAGTGCTTGTTGCACATAAGGAGTGTTTAGGTATCCTAGAATATAATTCTCAGTGCATGGATCAAATACTGATATCTGTATCAATCAAGTAAATTACTTCCATGTGAATCCGTTTGTCCAAATATGTCGATTTAGATTAAATCTTACCGATGGAGTGCTGGTGTTGAATGGCGAGCATAAAGGGGCATAAATGTCGTAGAAAAAGATATTGCTTTTAGCAGCATATGCCTGATATTGGTAGTCAATACATGCATCTGTTATGGTTGCACCCTCAGAAAAGTTGCAGTTTGAAATGATTCCTTCATGGATTTCATCAGAGATGATGGCATGTGTCCAGAAATAGTCATACAGTCCTGTTTTTAACGTTTCATAATCAACATATGCGTTTCCAAGCTGAGACATAACATGAATATGTTAATTCTTATACCCAGTATCAACAAATAGTGCTAGTAAATCTAATACTTACAGCAATTCCTTTAAGGTTAATGACAGTTTGATTAGTGATCTTGTTTTTTTGAAGAATTATTTGTGCGAGTTGAGGCACATAATGCCCTGCATAGCTTTCACCCGCGATATAAAAATCTCTAGTTTTGTATTCAGGAAATCTTTCTAACCAGTTAATAAGAAACGTATATGAATCTTTTGCTGTTTGCACATCACCAGTTATATAATCCGAGGACGTGTTCGAGTAAGAAAATCCAACTCCAGCAGGGGATTCCAAGAAAAGGACATTTGCAACTGCAAACATATAATCCATCATTACAAACATGGTCAGTTTTTATTTACAATTTACATGGGCAAATAAAAGTTCACACATTTTTCGCAAAAAGTAGGAGTTCTTGTCTGATCTTTTCCTTATATATATGCATATGTCTGTGATTCCTACCGTTGTTCCATGCGTATTTGTTCCTTGACAGTGTTGTATTATCCGCATTGACTCGAAAGGGTCCAAGTTCCATCATGGCCCCATTTCCAAACGAAGAGCAGCCTGGCCCTGAACCATTTCATAGCATTTTTAGTTCTTGAATACTAATGGGTTCAAAATCAAGAAAATGTCACCTCCATTGAGCCAAAGTACAAGAGGATTAGTGGAAGAGTTGACAGGTGACTCTGCAAGATAGTAAAACAATGCTCTCCCATGGTTTGGGTCAATGGTCACATAACCTGAGTACTGATCAAAGTCTGTTCCGGCTGGCTGACCTGGCAAACTTGATATCTTGTCGACATCCTTCAAACCGTCTTGTGGGCCCATGTAAACGGGTGAGTTTGAATACTCAGCTGAGTGATATTCATTAGTTTCATGATTCAGTACCAATCTTTTAGAAAGTTGGATCTTTAATGCGTTCTCAAGAGGGTCATATCCGTCGCCACCATAGCAAGATACGAAAATGAGTAGACCGAAATGAATCGACAACTGAAATGCGATCTTCATTGATTATAGGCACGTTGTCCTGCTGTTTAGATGATACAACAACATAAATATATATGCATCCATTGTCACATACACGAAAACATAAAAATATTCTTGTCCAGTTTATAGTTTGGGTCACAAAAATATGTTTCAAAGGATGCTTGTTCTACATTATATATGTATGTGTATATTTTAGCTACAGTCAACGACAGAACATCAACCACCAACAAAATTAACCACGACGTACACCACTTAATTTATTTTATTTTGAACGGTAATCCGGAATCACTCTGATAAATAGATCATCATTCCGCCTGAAGAACATAGCATGGTGACCTGACTCACTTGCCTAAAAAAGTAGGAAAATCCCTTACTCAACCCAAAATAATATTTTGCTCTAGTCGAGATTCTAACACAAGACCTTACATAAAAGAAGTCAAGAGATTACCGCTAGGTTATAAGCCCTTTAGTGCTTAATTTATTGATGAAATAAAATACCAATACAAAAAAAAAAAAAAAAAAAAAAAACCGGATCTGTTGTTATGCTAGCTAATAAAAAAAATAATAATAATAAAAATAGCAACAGATAACATATATAAATAAGTGAGTCTAGATTCATTAAAAAAAATTTGATAGAATTTGGTTTGAATAACCTGGTTACTTGAAACTGGATAATTTGCAGAGAATCACCATTGGAAAATTAGCAAACACGATGATCGATGATTAATGGTCAATCCTAATACGTGTGGAAATTATTATGCAGAAGCTCAACCACATGTACACAAGTCAAGTTAGGCCAATGGATGGACTTACTTTGAATATTATTAATTAAGAGTAAATTACCGAGATGGTCCTGTGGTTTACTAATATTTCACTTTTGGTCCCTAAGTTTCATAAAATACATATATGGTCCCAAACTTTTGATATTTGTAACACATATAGTCCTCATGTCTCCAAAATTAATCTCACATAATTGACCACATTACCTTCACATAAGGACTATATGTGTTACAAATGTGTAAAGTTTGGGACCATATGGATAATTTATAAAACCTAAGGATCAAAAGTGAAATACTAGCAAACCACAAGGACTATCTTGGAAATTTACTCTAAATTAAAGATTTTTATATTTTACAGTACATATTACATCCTGGTTTTACATAGTAAAATCAAACTCTTGAAATAAAATTGATTTGATCAATTACAAATACATAAATTATTTTGCCCTTTTATTTTATTTAAAATTTTAATCAATTTTTAAAAAAAATTATATAAATGCTATTTACTTGCGTAGGGCAAGATGTTGGAGATCCACATTCGTTGACTGGGGGCAATTTTTCTTTAGGCTACCGACGAACTGATTGATTGCGGCCGCATTTTACTTATTCCTCTCGATTATTTAGGTAGGGTGTGGGGGGGGGGGGGACCGGAGGTTTATCATGTAAGTGGATTCTCATGTTATAAAAAAATTTGCAAGAAGAGCACGAATTGCTTGTGCCAGAAACACGAAACACCAAAATTTAAAAAATAAGATCTACCATTTTTCCAATTCAGCTCGAACTAAAGTTCTAGCTCATTAAGACTTAGAGAGTTTTTTAGTCAAGTTGAGTTGGCTTGTTTAGTTTCAAGCTCGAGGTAAGGGCTCACTCATTTAGCAGTCCTAATTTGTCCCTTGATCCTGCTTCGGTTCGGTCTTGTCTTTGATGTTACTGTTATAATTAGTTGGCATGTAGTTAAGATTTTAAAAGAAATGGTTTATCATATATAATCAAAAACATAAATTAGAACTAACTAACGCTAGCAAATGATAATAGCCTAGCTAACAACTACGTTTGAGAGAAAAAAAAAACTTGTAATAGAAAATGGATAAATGAAAAGTAACCTTCATCACAACATATGAAACTTATCACACAATACTGGAATTTAATAATTAATAATTTACATGACAATAATACATCAAAAAAATAAGTCGTTAAATAAATGGAGTACTTAGATCTAAATTTGAGTAGCAAATTACTATATTTGTACCAAACATATTACTGAAAAACAAGTAAATCTCTTTTCATCTAAGGGACATGACTTTAATTGTAATTGTTGATCACCCACTTACTCAATATCATTTGTATGCCTATGATACCCATTTATGTTGATCTTTTCATCATATATTGTAATTGTTGCACACATAATATTGATACAGCTTATGATCACTCACAACAAAAGTTTAGCATGAACAATGTTTGAAAATTAGTTAACATTTTACTTAGAGATTGGTAGGAATTCTTCCCTCCAAAAAGGAAGCGAAAAATGCTAGAGCGCGCCCTGGTTGGTAGCTTGGGACGAAATGTCCCGCTCCACGTATGGTTACAAATGTGAGGTTTTGATATCCCACAACATATCCACCAACCTAAATAGCACAAGAAAATTTCAATGTTATCATTTGATCAAGTACTTTTGCTCTGTTAGAACATTATTTCAATGACCAGAATCCAGATATAAGGCTTCTACCTCGCCTTGGTACATCCATGGGTACCATGGTATCTTGACTGAAGTTTCTAGTTTGTTTATAGAATACCTGCTTGTCGTCACTGATACTCTCCCATCCGTATCTCCACTGCAATTTTACGAGTCATGTATCTTGTTATGTTATAATCGGTCAAGTATATACACATATAAATATATCATTAAAATTGATAGAATTGATTTGTGAATAATCCCTTGGTTATTTCTCATTCACGTATAACATATATAGAATACATAATTTCAAAGTCAACCCTAATCTATACATGATTTACAATATTTAACCTAATTATTAATTAATATAATGTGTCTAATAAAAATCAACTTACCTGTAAATCCAAATTTTGATTCCAGTGGCCATTAGATCCTGGATCACAGGCAATACTGTATATGGCATGTCCTTCCAATGTGTCTCAATGAAGTGACTTCATTTAAAGACAAGATTTTTCATCAAGATATACTTTTCAAAACATAACATCTTTGAGATTAAAGGTTAGTATTACTTGCAAGATTCCCATTGAAGCGGTTTTGCATGAAGCGATTCTTGCACAACAGGCGTGTTCAGGTATCCTAGAATATAACTATCAGTGCATGGATCAAATCCTGATATCTGTATTAAATTACGAGAATTACGTACATACGAATATGTTTCTCTAAGTATGTCTATTTAGACCAAATCTTACTGATGGAGTGCTATTCCTCAATGGTGAGCATAAAGGGGCATAGATGTCATACAAGAAGATGTTGCTTATAGCAGCGAGTGTCTGATTTTGATAGTCGTTACAGGCATCTGTTATGGTTGCACCCTCAGAAAAATTGCAGTTGGAAATGATTCCTTCATGGATTTCATCAGATATGATTGCGTGTGTCCATAAATGGTCAAACATTCCTGTGTTTCCGGTTTCTTCATCCAAATCTGCATTTCCAAGCTGAAGCATATCACCATGAGCATGTTCATTCTTATATTCAACATCGAGAAATAGTTTGAACTTATTAGCAAATCCAATACTTACAGCAATTCCTTTAAGGTTAATGACAGTTTGATTGGTGATCTTGTTGTTTTGCAGAATTAATTGTGCGAGTTGAGGCACATAATGCCCTGCATAGCTTTCTCCCATGATGTAAAAATCTCTAGTTTTGTATCCCGGGAATCTTTCTAACCAGTTAATTAGAAAAGTATACGAATCTTTTGCCGTTTGTGCATCATCAGTTATATAATCTGAAGACGTGTTCGAGTAAGAAAACCCAACTCCAGCTGGGGACTCCAAGAAAAGAACATTTGCAACTACAAAAGTACACTTAATCATTTCAACATGCTTTGTTTTTGTTTCTTATGAAATCTATATACGAGTCTTACTGTTGTTCCATGCATGTTTATTATGTGATAATGTTGCATTATCAGCATTAACTCGAAACGGTCCAAGTTCCCTCATGGCCCCATATCCAAACGAAGAGCAGCCCGGCCCTGCAACGAATCAAAGCTTTTTTCATTTTTCAACATAATTGACCAGATATAGAAGAAAATGATACCTCCATTGAGCCAGAGTACAAGAGGATCAGTGGAAGAGTTGCTACGTGATTCTGCAAGATAGTAGAACAGTGCTCTCCCATGGTTCGGGTCAACGGTCACATAACCTGAAAACTGGTCAAAGTCTGTTCCGGCTGGCTGACCTGGCAAACTCGATATCTTGTCAACATCCTTCATCCCATTTTGTGGGCCCATGTAGACCAATGAGTTTGAATACTCAGGCGAGTGATCTTCATTTCTTACATGATTCAGTACCCATCTTCTTATAGGTAGGATCTTCTCAAGAGTGTCGTATCCATTGCCGCCATAGCAAGAAACAAATACAAGTAGACTGAAATCAAGAAAGAAATAAAATGCAATCTTCATTGACTAAAGCCTATAATTATATGTTCTTGTTGTTAGATGATAAAGAAACATTTATATATACGTACAGTATTGTGGGAAATTACGAGATTTGTTCTTGTTTTAGTTTACAGTTTTTGGGTGACATGACCAATGTTTCATTATTCGAAAATGAAAGATAACGACAGAAGATTGATACATGGATGCTGGTTTTATATTCCAACATATGTAACTTTATCTGGTGGAACTAGAAGTTGAAATATTGAGATGCATTAGCTTGAAACGTTACTTAACATGTGGATTTTAATACCAGATATTAAGGCAAAAAGAGTCTATTTTCAACATCTTCACAATAACTTTTATATAGGAACTCATACTTGTTTGTTATTCAAGTATCCAACAGCCTTAGCAACACCGGTATAATGGCATCCACAGTTCCACACAAGTAATTGTTGCCATGAATACACCTTAGAAGGGAAGACAAAAAATGTAATAAGAGTAAATATCAACAAGGGGATGGAAACAAACCACTTCGAGAAAGAACTGACTACCCAAACGGGAACCGGAACCGGATGGAACCTTGGTTTTAAAAAGCTCGAGACGCTCTGAGGCGTTTAGACCTCAAATGCCAAGGCACAAGCATGAGCCATGAGGCGAGAGCGGTGTTGCGCCGTTGCTCTATATATAACAAAATAAGTTTTATCTACAACTAAAAGATGCATTTGTTTTGTCTTTTTAACATACTGGGTTTTTTTATCATGCAAACCATAATGAATCTCTAATCTCATTGGTTGTTTATACATATCCCCTCCTACGTACCCAACTGCTAATCAAATTTGACCCATAAGTTCATTAAGCGATGCCTCAAGGCCCTGAAGCGTTAACCTGCTTGCGCCTCACGCCTAAGGCGCGCCTAAGGCGCGCCTAAGGCGCTATTTTTAAAACAAATGATGGAACCGACTATTCGAATTAGAACTGGTCTTACCAGAGTCGAAGGGTACAAACGGTTCTGGTTTCTTAGAAAAATCATAACCGGAACCGGTTCCACCTTTACCCAACCAAAAACTGATAAAAACCAATCAAAAACCAAAACTGGTTCCAAAAAAACCAGTTTGCCCACCTCTAATATCAACCATAAACAATCAATTAAAACTAGAATCAAATTGGCAAAAGACTTTTAGAAAGATTTAATATAGCAAGGTGTGTAGTAAATCATAAACCACAAACATCATTACTTGCCGTATTTGACCACAATAACACCAAAACCATTTCTAGCACTAGAACAATGATCAATGCTTCAAACACATATATGACATAACATCAATGTGACAAGGACATAGATGATGATGCTATGAGAGGATTCTAGTAGATCATAACCCTATCACTTTGAAACAACTTTCACCAATAATCCCCACAAGAACACTTTCCATCTTTGAAATGATGAAACCTTTTATTGTCTCTAACAATCAATTCCCTACCCACAATCCTGGACATAATCTTGATGGCATTGTGACAATCGCCACAAACACGAAGATTCTTTATGATCCTTAGAGGCGTTCTTGCTGGAGTAGATATCAACCCATATGCGATTGCCAAACGTTCACTATGATAAAGCAAAGCCTGCTCCTTGGCTTCTTGATCAATATCATGAAGAACATATCTGGTATCTGGGACATAACTTTGTTCTTTGTTAGCAGCCCTAAACTTTTCTTCGTCCTTGTAAAGTGTCGGGTTTCTAAACTCACCCACCCTGTTCTTACCCTCGAGCATGCTGATGGCAGTAAATTTCTTGGCAAGTGGTGTCGGGATTTTTTTGGGATCAGCTTTTGATGGATCAAGATAGATCAATATTTCCTCAGCCCGGTCTTCAAGATCAACATCGCCATGAATCCGAGCATAGTTCATCACAGCTTCCCATATTTCTGATGTGGGTTCAAATGGAAGCTTCTCAATGTACTCCAAAGCTTGAGCAAGGTGTCCGGGTTTCCCAAAAACACCAATCAGACCCAAATAGTGTTCAATTTTAGGAGCAATTCCATACTCTTTCTGCATAGATTCAAAATGCAAAAACCCCTCTTCAATGGCATCAGCAGCAGCACAAGATTCCAAAACCGCAAGGAACGTTTCTTCATTCGGTTGTAACCCGAAGTTTCTCATCTGCTCATACATTTCCAACCCATCATCCCCCAATCCATTAGCTGCATACCCGTGTATAATCCAGTGCCAAGAATCCATATTTCTGTCAGATATATGATCAAAGACCCTCCTAGCATCCACCATGCTTCCACACTTGCTGTACATATCAATCACCATGTGATTCAACTGAATATCCCCCCTGTAGCTTGATCTCAAGAAATAATCATGCACTTTCTTAGCATCCTCAAGTTTCTTAGATTTTCCACATAACCCAAACAGAACACCAAAGCACTCAGCATCTGCAAGCTCACCCTGCCCCATCAACTCAATGGCTTCCTTTAGCTTTCCCTCTTTGCATACACTCAACAAATCAACTTTCACAGTAGAGCCATGGTTTTGTTGTGGAAAATTTTGTCTCTGAACCGTACCATGTGGTGGATAATTTTGACGCTGATTAGTGTTAGTTGGATAATAGTTTTGTCTCTGATTAGCATTCTCCTGATGAAAACTTTGATGTCCCTGATTTGGGGAGTAATTCGAACGCTGATTAGGGTTTTGATAATAATTTTGCTGCTGAACATTGCGACGCTGATTAGAGTTATCCGGGTAAAAACTTTGCTGCGGAGCATGTGGGGGATGATTTTGTGGGTTTTGAGGATGATTATATCCTTGATTTCGATTATCCCACTGATTATTGAGTGGCTGGTTCCATTGATTAGGGTTTGCTTGAGCGTTCGGGGGTAAATCGAAGGTGTTTGGGGCCGTGGATGTGGAGAATGATTTAAGGGCGTTACGAACGAAAAGCGAATCAGGAGAGCGTAGAGAAGTTACCTTGAATGAAGAAGCAAAATTAGCTCTGCGAATCGCCATTAGAAAAGCCATTGTTGTGGGTTTTGAGATTACTGCTTAAACCCTAAGTTGTAGAACCGTAGAAATAACGGGCTCACTGGCTCAGTGCTCACATACGTGGACCGGCGAATGGCTCAGGCATTGAAGCTCTAAGAATGGCTATACACCCAGAGGTGGACAAAAAAGCCGGGCCCGGAACCGACAATTCGACCTGAAACTGGAACCGGTCATACCCAAACCAATGGGTACAAACGGGACCTGGCCAAAACCCGAACTGGAAAAGGCCAAAAACCGGTCGGAACCGATTCCAAAAAAACCCGATTTGCGCTATTTACCGGAGGTATACAAACAAACAAACTTACATGATAAATTCTCATTATTCGGTAATTATTCGGTAAGGTCTGGGAAAATGATGTATACAAACATTATTCCTATCCCAGTTAGGGATAGAGGTTGTTTCGAGAAGTTTTCGGATCAAAGTTATCGTTTATAGAGTGCATAATAAAGTAAAAAGTATAATTTGCTTACAAAATCTACAAAGTATTTCTAAAACCTCTGGATCCGGCTTAAATGCACTCTGATTGAACTAATTCCGACAATGTGTGTACCTTTTCGTCTAACTTTGTAATATCAGCTTTTATGTTTTAGCTTTAGAATTTAGATTTGGTTTCAAGTTTTAAAAATTATTTTTAATTTTCTCAGACAAAATAGAGTTTTTAAATAAAACAACATTCCTCTACATATGTATATATATAGGAATGCTTTCAATAAGAACTAACAAACTCTAAAAATGGTTATGATGCCTTTTCAATTTAATGCCGGAAACATAACATCTTCAATGCCACATGGCTTGCTTTCCAAATAAAACGATCTCTTATATGATACAATGAGCATGAAATCCATAACCAAAATAGCATCATGTTGGCTATATAATAAATCAATTTTCCATTGAATAAAAGTTGATTATGAGCCGGGTAAATCTTACGAAGTAGCTTCTCTACCATATTCTGAAGTAGAGGTAAGGTTTGTTTTTATCTTTTCTTTCAGATCTCACAAAATGAGATTTCACTTGATACATATTATTCTTGTTGTTAAGCTTGATATATGTGGCAAAGTACCACCTGTTTTTTTGTATAGTTTAATTTGCTGCATCTATACATGTATTTGTCAACTTCTTGTATAGTTTGAACCATGCAAGCAATTTTGCAAATGCACATCTGCCTGAGGCCAATTTGTTGTGTCTATTCCAAAATTTCCGCAAAAGAATCCACATATTCAACAATTTCCCCAAATAAATAAAAACCATCAATTAATCAAAAAAACACAAGATAAAATTAGTCGCACACTTCTGATGTCTCTCTTTGGGTGACACTCAACATGACTAGTAGCTTTAACAAATACAACATATCATCCTTAATCACACAACAATACCAAAACCCAAATAATCGAAATATTAAGAGAAAGACGGACATAACATGAATTGCAAAATTTTGTTTCAATGTTTTGATCATCCATTATTCCAAAATTTCATAGATTGTGTGGATTCTTTGAAACTCAAAAAGTAATTACCAAATGAGTCAGACTACATACCACAAAAATGAGCATAAATGCTTCTAAATTGATGAATAAGAAACTAAATAATCATGTAAATTGATGATTAATCATGCCCTATTACACAAATTCAAACCTCAACAATCATTAATAAATAAAAGGCACAATGATTCTACAAACTAAGAAAGACTGTCATCAGTGAATAAAATTAGAAGACGTATATCGTAACATCATAAGCTTCGATTATGTTTTATATCTACAATTGCTGTTGGTGATCCTGGAAATTACTGATACAGCATTTGAAATGCACATGTATCCTCAGAAGGTCATGAAGGTTTTACACTCGATTGTTGATTGTTGCATTATCCATAGGATAGAAAATCAGAGACTGTGTAATAATGCACTGTCAGATAGAGGTGCACAAAACCGGTTAACCGGTCAAGTCTACTAACCGGTTTTACCAATAACCGGTTTTTCAACCTCCAAAACCGAAACCGATATAATAACCGAAACCGGTTAACCGCAAAATAACCGATTTTTTACTAAGATGGACCGGTTAACCAGTTTGAAAAACCGATTTGGTCTCTTGAAACCTCAAACCGGTCTTAAACCGCCGGTTTTTTCAAAAACCTATAACCGATACGGATAACCGGTTTCTAACCGATACCGGTTCGGTTAACCGGTTTTTTTGTGCATCTCCACCATCAGAGGAAGGACATGATGACGGTTAGCAGGGGGTTAGAAAGGAAGCACGATGGAGTTAGCAGAGGGGAGACTGGTAACTGTAGAGGTTGGCGGGGATGACTATATAGATAATTACAAAAGTATAATAAGCATTTAACTGACAAACATTCTTTTTTTAACCAAATAATAATCATAACGAGATACTGATGGCTGAAATCACAACAATCACTTGTGGTGCTACAAACTTGGCTATTAAAGATCATACCTGGATTTGTAAAGAGAAGACCAATCCGATTCGAAGTGGTCTCGGTTCTTCTTTCTTCCTGGTCCACTGTAACTGTCAAGTCAGTATGTAACACTTTGTATGCATCTACATGAACATGTATGAAAACATAATAATTATTGTATTCATGGATACAAGATAACTGGACCAACCCGTTGGAAGGGCTCCAAATTATATATACCTTCCATAAGTCAGAAATTACACAGCCATAACATTGTTTCTTGTCAGCTAATCTTTGACTTGACAATAAATTTGAACCTTTCTAAGTAATGTCCACATTGATAATCTAGCTTTACAAGAGTTTGGTTCATAAATTATGTACAGAAAATAATGAAATTTTATACAATTTGAGATTTCAAGAAATGCAAATTATGATACATAATATTATCTACAAAATCTCCATTAGAATATGAAGTTGGTGCGGCCTGTCCTCAACAGTAAATCATAAACAAACCATTTATGTGAAATCTCCACTGAAGGCAAGACTAAATTCACACAAGAGCTAGCTTTTGCAACAACTCATCACATCCCAACTATATAACACCAGAATTACTGCTTTTCATTTCCTTGGGATGCTCGTTCGTCTTGTTTCTTGCTAAAAAAGTTTGGTAGTTTCACACTTCATGGACTTAGAGATGTAACCATTTGTATGTTAATTAGCGTCTCTCAGACTGAGTTTTGCCTAGGTATTTATCCATTGAATCTTTCTTGTGCTCCGGATCAAGACTGTAGATTAATAAATTTTGATTTTTTTAATTGTGGCAAGGCTTATCGTCATATCAACAGAAGAATGCTATTCAGAAAAAAAAGATAAAAGAGATAAAACAAAGAAAGAAACTGACCTGTTTCTGGCACCAAGAAGAGCAGAGTGAACCGCTCGTGCAGCAGCTGTAGCAGGAGCTATGGCGGCTCCAGGAGCTGCCTGAACAGCAGTGGACAAAGCAGACCCTACACTGGCCCCACGTTGATATTTTTTTAAGGGTATTTGGACCAAAGCAGAAGCTGATTTTCCTAGACCATCACTTATGGTCTCAAAAGCCTGTCAACAAGTAGATTAAGTCATCTACATTTTTGACACCCAAGTATCTATATAAAACAAATAAATTATTGACTAATTACCTGTTGTATTCCTTGATGAACATCTTTAGGCTGACTGGATCTTACATTATTAGGGTTTACTCTGGTTTGTGTAGGTGATGCTGGTGGACTGGTTGAAATTATGTCCTCTGCTTGGACAAGGATAGCATGGGCCCCAGCTGCCAAATGTGCTCCAAGTCCAATAGCCTCAAGTGACACGCTCCTCAAAAATGCTATTGTACCTGGAAAAAAATTTATTATTTGATCATAAACTGTTCAACAAATATAAGAATATTAAACCATCTATATGTCATCATCATATCTAGACTGTATATGCGTAATAGTACACTGTATATATGTCGTGTGAAATTATTTGGTACGCATTAATCAAGTTGCTCCCTAACTCTAGCGGTAACAACTTGCCCTACCAAACCCTATTCATTGCCTCCATGTGATGTAGCCTCTAAAATCTCTAGCCACTACCTCCGTGGGATGCAGCCGCTAAAAAACCCTAGTCGTATCTATGTGTAATATTATATTCCATAAATAGTCTCCAGACACCCTTTTCATACACAATAATCAATATACAATTCCCATTGTTGTTTAACTAGGGAAAAATGACTTTTATTTGTCTTTTTACTTACCTCTTTGTATACCCTTCACTATTCTGCGGTCTTTCTTATAGTTTTTCACAGGTAAGGAAACTAACTTTGCAGCACCAGAACCAACAGCAACCAATGACCGAATTGGAGGAAGGCCTTTCAATAGTTTATGAATCTGTCAATCGTGCAACCAAATATAATTAATTTATCAATGACTGTATATGTGGTGAATAACTATACTACCTGATTCTGAGAAATATCTTCCAACCACTCGCCAACAATTGTCTCACATACGCTGCTCCAACCATAGACACCAACAGCTTCAACATGTTTCAGTTTTAGCTCTACTCCCTGGAAAAGCAAGTAATAAAAATATTTAACTGTTTATTATCAAGTTTTATTTAATTTTATGCAAATTGGCAAATAAAAATTATTATCACCTTCCACTGAAATAGATTTACAAGTTCCACAAACCTCCCATGGCCTAATGCAGCTAAGTCAACATGAGAAGGAATGTAGTCAACCCGGATGACAACAGGTGATATGCTAAACTTCTGAAACATTTAATATAACTAAGTTTGAAAACGTATAAAGTAGTAGTAGTAGTAGTAATAATAACAAAAATAATATTAATATTAAAAATATGTATAAATATATCTTACCTGAAAAAAGGGAAGTAATGCCTCGGCTGATATATCAGTACGCATATCCTGAGAATGATCAGATGATAAGTTTTTTCCTCCAAAGAAGCTGGTTAGGAATTCAAGGTGGCTTTGATGAAGATGCAAACGTATAGGAAGCACTGCAATTTGTAACCTGAAAACACTCAAATCATTAGAAAAAAATTCATAAATCAATAAAAGACAATGAAGAATGAATAAGAAATCAAAACACACCGATACTCCTCAAGAGGGGTTGAAGGATGTGGTCTAACAGATTCTAAATCTAGCTTCAATGCTCTGGAACGAGATTCTCGAGGACGATTTTTTGATTGATAACAACCAAGAACCTGAAAAAAATTGATTATAATATAAATAGAGATACTTGTTATCAAACACCATTATAAATGCCTGAACAAAATGCAAGATTATTAAGATTCTTGATTCTTGCTGACCTGGATCCAGGGTGCACCTTTGCTGACATCATTAAGAGAAAAATCTTGAACAAAAAGTGAAATCTTAGAAACACAAATTTCACCATCAGGAAATATTTTACATTGAAGGCCCATTTTTGATAGTGCAAACTCTAAACAAACATCTTTATTCCTTGTGTATTCCCAGTCAGAGCCAGCATAAAGTGTCCACCTTACGTCCATATTTTTAAAAACCACAAGACCCTTGACTTTTACATTCCCAGACTTTGTGGCAGAATCCTTGTTTCCAACAACTTTGGAACTTGTTTCTTCACCAATACCTGAAACATGGTCCTCAACAATTTTTAACAGTGAATCATCATACCATCCACTTCCAACTTGAGCCTCTAGATCTTTGATAGTTGATGATATTGCGTTCTGTGAATGGTTGTTCAAAGATGGTTCAGATAATGGGTGAACATCAGATAAGAAATAACCGTCAATGAACTCTGGAAAGCTTGCATATGAAGACAAGGTTTCATTGTTTTCTGATCCAGATATGGGAACGGGCACTATAACAGATGACTTGTGCGACAAGTTAAATGCTCCTTCAGATATTTCATTCATTAAGTTGACTGTATAAGTTTCTTGATTTGTGTCTAAACTTGATGACATGGAATGGTTACTTGATGCCAGCTGGGTATTATCCCATCTAGTCTGTAAATGCACAATTGACTCTTCAACATCGGGAGCCAAAATCTGCTGGATTTGAGCTGCAAGACGAGCAAGTCCAAAGGCAGAATCTTGGCAAGTTTCAAGAACAATGTGAGACTCGGAACATTCAACTTCCCATTCATGACCATTTTTACAATCCATTCTCACAACTAATTCAACATGTGTTTCTTCTGTGACTTTTACAAACCCACTTTTTCTAAGAGTTTGCTCATTGTATGACCCATTAAGATTCTTGACACCTGATTCTTCACAAAGCAGCAAACCCACATCATGAGCTTTGATTTCATAATCCATCTCAAGCAAATTTGAAAGTTTCAAACTAGATGCTGCTAAAAGACAACCAAAACACAGTTCCTGGAAAGAATCTTTATTACTCGAGTATGGTTCATAACTCAAGCCAATATCAATCAAGTTTAGAACAAATGAAGACCCAGAACTTCTAGAAGCTTCTTTCTTTGAAGAATCGTCACCTTCTTGGTTACTTGTGGTTGAAGCCAGCCTAAAAAATGATATGATGGTATCAAACCAATCCAAACGACACCCTATTGCAACAATAGTAGCACATTTAATAGTTACAGATATTTGACTAGCAAAATTTTCTGGGTCCCACATGTGTATGATATCGAACCCTGGAAACCTAGAAGACAATATATTAGAACCCTCACCGTTCCCACGTCCCCTGGTAGATTTGTCACATGAGATGAGAATAAACTGTTTATCAGGAACTGCTGTAGTGGACCCCCACAGATCACCCTCTCCGTGGGCCACCCAGAGAAAGTTAGCACCCGAAATTCCACCTGTATTTGACACATTCAACAACTCAAATTTAACAACTTTTAATCTTAGATTACACCAAGATCCTGGAAGTTCATTTTGAATTGAGCTTTTAATGTTCTCCACTGGTGATACACTGACACAAACCTCAACATGATCACATTCCACAAGAATTGATGATTGGTATGAATGATTTTCTGTAGTGACAACTGAATCAGATGATATACGTGATAACCAATGAGTGACTTGATGTAAATGATCATGCAAGGTTTGATATAATGAACGATCCAGATTGATAGTGATAGATGATAGATTGATATGAAGAAGAAAGGAAGAGCTTGATACTAATTCTTCCCGTGTTCGATGATTAAAGTCTTCCATATCCTTGGTGGTAGTTGCAAATGCAAACCCATGTGTGAATTTATTATTCCTGCCACTGGTACCATCTGAATTAGCAACAAAATTGGCTCTTTTTGTGATCCATGGACCTGTAACAGCATTGTCTTGCCATATCATACTGATAACAGAAGGATGACCCGCATTATCAGAAATGGTTAAAACCCTTTCAGCAAGAAATTTGAGCTTAGAATCTGCTGAAACAAAGTAAACTGCAATATTTCCCAGACGTATATGCAAAGAACTTGAAATGTTCACATGAAATCGATTTCTCAATCGAACCTTCCTATCTCTTATAGCCAGTGGAGAAGAAAGATCAATAACAACAAACTTATTCCAAGATAAGTAATTTTTATAATTCCCAATCTTTTCACACGGGAAACATAGTACAATTCTTGCATCCATAAGAGAAATATTGCCTCTTATTGTTTCTTTAGGTGAGCCCTTTAAACTGTTGTCCAGAGATGAAGAAAGGTCTATTTTGCTATATCTTTTAGCAGAACATTCAATTTCTTTGAAAAGATCCAACATTGTGCTTATTAATTGAAAATTTACCCACAAAACGAGAGGTGGGAGGCTTAATGAAAAAGATTGCAGCCCTGATTTGATTTCTTGGGAAACAGAAGGTGAGATGTATTGGAGCCGGGTGATGGATGAAGTTTTGAGCAGCAATACCTTTACCACATCATTTCTGTAGATACCGCTTCTGTGTATTGGATGGGTGCTAAAATGCACCAGGGGATCATTTAATAAACTCAAAGGAGGACAAGCATGTACAACTGCATCTTGTTTGTTTTTTATCAATAAAGTCTGATCGTTTAAACTTTTGTTTTGAAGTTGCAGACCAGGGTTGTCAAAACAATCACGTATTTCAACATTGTTGACTGTTGCTTCAAAGTTTGATTCTTGAGAACAGACCTGTTGACCTTATCAATTTATGAACTTAGTATGGACATTCTGCTGGGTAAAATTTAAAAGGAAATCTTGATTTGAAACTAAAAATCATTACCAGCAAGATAAGCTGCATGTCATGAAAATCTGCATTTATATAATGAGCATATGAATTCTTATCTTTCTTCTGGTCTTCATCCACAAATGAAAACAAGATTTCAATATGCATGATCCTTGCTTTGAGACTGGTTTCAACATGTTTCTGTTCTGCATCACAATAAGAAAAAGAATAATATTATGCATGTATAATAAAGTAAAACATATATTAGATATCACCAAAACAATATAAAGTGCGTACCTGGAGGGATATAAAGAGATCCAGAAGCAAGATTTGAAGCAGCAGTTATTGCACTGAAAACAGAACATGTCCAGTTCCACATCCCGCTGTTCCCTAATGCAGATTGTGAACTTCTCAATTCATCAAAACATTCAAAGAATTGATCCACACTAGTTGATGAAACAATTACACACGTTAGCAAAACCTACAACTATCATACAAATATATAAAACATTAGGATGAGCATAAATAAACCTGGCCCCAAGTTCTGATTCAGTTTTAAGTTCTTGGTCAGTGCTGATGGGTGATGACATCCAGTCTGATATTAAATGTGAACTTCGCAACAAAGCATTTAAAACGGTACCCTTTTCAGGTGGAGAAGAAGAATCAGGTCTTTGAATAGAGAACTCAAAAGAACCTGAACTTGATGGATAACCATGAGATGATGATACACTGTGGTATATAGATTCCATTGGTTTGTTATGCATAAAACTCTTGTGATCTTTCACAAGTTCCTCAAAAACATGCCAGAAATACATGATGCTTTTTAAGGAACTCGGTTGTAATCTTATTTCTAGAGGATCAATATTCACATCAGCATCCACTTTTCTGATATCTAAAGAACCATTCTTCCATGGTATACTAAGTTTAATTGTCCCTGAAAATCCACCATTTTCTCCTGTAACAAGAGGTGTTGTTGCATTATCATCTGGTTGAATAAACTCGAGTGCCGCTGCCACAAATTTCACAAAATTTGTAAGTTGACTTATCCCAAGAAAACCGTCAACCGTCTGTTGACTTATAGGATCACCATCTTCAGAAACCCCGGTCCCACATTCCACCTCACCAAATCTCAAAACCAAGGTCCTAGAATGCCCTTTCCCTTCCGGTTCTTCTGGCAGATCTAGAGCAATGATTAGTTTTGTGATTTTGACATGAAAGCTTGTAAGCAACCATTTTACCATCTTAGCAATGGTTTTCACTCCTTCATGAATATCAACAGAACTATTTATGATGGTACTGTTAACCGTTTCATGTCCAGACGCCACAACATCATTACTGATATAGGTGTTATCATCTTGACCCGAAGTTGAAGCTTCATTTACAGTTTGAAAACTTCTTTTATGGCCCGGGGCAAGTACAATCTCGAGCTCTTCCAACTCTATCTCACAGTTTCTACTCTTCCATGGAAGTCTAACTGTCAGAGCCCCAATTGATCCTTCTTTCATAACCAAAAAAGCAGATTCACCAAACTGAAAACACAATTGTAATGTATTAAACTTCATATACAGACTTGAATTTCATAAACATTTGAAATACCCTAATATTATAACCCAATTTTCAATCACAAACGGATTCTAAACTTGAAGTAAAGTTACAATCACACTCGAATATCAGTTTAAACTACATATCGAACATAATCATGCAATTCCGAATCAAGAAAACGTGAAATCAATTAAAAAAAAAAAACCTTCTGATTGATAAAATCTACGTTAAGTGCCAAATCAGAGAGCTGAATTGTGCCGTTGGTAAGTTGAACATCAAGCTGATCAAGATCGATGTCGCCAAGAATAAGTTGCCCTAATTTCTTCTTCAACAAAAACTTGCAAATCTTCTTAACGGCCAACCGGGAGAAGACGGCCTCCGCCGATTTGGCGAAGTTCCAGGAAAACATGATTGAAAGAAATCAAAGATTTAGGGTTTGTATGAGGGAATTAGGGTTTTTAGAAATTGGGGGATCGAGGAAACGGTAACTTTGGCGTCCATCCAAGCAGGATGACAAAGAAAGTTTAGGATGAAGAAGGTATCATAATAATGATTGGAAAGAAAAACATGGAATTTTTTGAAACTTCCAAGTTTCTTCTATAATATATTATTTATTATTTATTATTATATTATATGCAGGAGAAGAGACTTGCTTGGAATCTTTGTAGCACAATTTGTTACGTGTTTACCTTTGGATAACTTCTTCTTTAACTATGTTAATTACGTTAACATATTATTTTTCATAGAGTTAAAAAAAACCAATTAAAGAATAACGTAAAACAAGACATTTTGTTGCAATTGTAAAAACAAGTGTCATCTCATCCTAAAATCTGAAAACGTGTTCAGTTGTAAAAGATAATGAACAAAAACTCAAAATTAAAACACAAAAATATGACAAAAATTCAATATTTCTTTCAATCGGAGTTCGTTGGGTCGGTTTTAAAATTTTTAAAAATCTTTTTTAAACTTCTTAGATAAATAAACTTTTTATTTTCTTTTAAAAATCTTGATTAACTTGTCATATAATATGATTTATGTATATGTGTGTATTTATTATATGATAACTTAATCTAAGATTTAATTTTTGAAAATATTTATGTACGTTTATATTATATAATGAAAAAGAAAATATGTCGCAACGTTAAATTATATAAATTACAAGACATAGTACACTTATTTTTAACAGTTATTATTTAATTTAAAGTAACTGAGGTTGATTTTTTATGTTTAATTATGGTTTAATTTATAGCGAAATATAACACAAGTTATATTTATTTATTTAATAATTTTATAATAGAATAATCAAGTTTTCAAATCCATAAACACTTACAAAATAATTGCTCATAAAGAATTTAATGATTTACCACGTTAATTTCGTTCGTGTTTAATGGACATGTAAGATTTATGTATTTATTTATTATTATTATTTTTTTCTTAGATTAGTCATGAAATTAATATATTTTTCCTTTCCGTTGTTTCTCATACTTTATGATTAAATGTTTTCTCCGTCAACACCTTGTAAACATCTCTATCCATGGACCATTTGTGCCTCAAAGAAATGCAAAAAGCCTCATAAAAATAAAATAAAAATATTATCATTATTATCCTTAGAGTTGTCACAATTCCGATCAACCAACTATTGAGAAATATGATTCCTTGTGTTAATCCATTATCACCTACCCCCAGTCTTTCATGTCTTAGTAAAGAGTAAATTACGATTTTAGTCGTCGTGGTTTAAGTTTGGGCAACTTACATAAATCGTCATTTATATTCACTCATCTTACGATTGATATTTTTTATTAAAAGTAATTATATATAACATCTTTAAAATAAAAATTTATAGTGAATTTCATTCTTAAAATTACATAAATCATCTTTTAATTACATCACATAAATTGTCCTTTATAATAAGAAAAAAGATGAAATTCATTATAAATTTTCATTTTTAAGAAAGATTTCTGTAACTATTTCTGATTTCTAATAAAGGTTGTCATCTATAAAATGAATAAATATAAAGCACGGTTTATGTCATTTGTTATTTAAGTTTTTAACGTACTTAATCCAAAACATAATCTTTAAGAATGAAGCTCTTGCCGTTTAAATTATTAATAGTTTTAGCCCCAACTTATAACTGAAAATGTTAAATGTTATCTAACGAAAAAATTAAAAGACTTAAAGCACCGCAGATGAGCTAAAACCAATAATTGTTTAAATGATAAGAATTTTGTTGTTAGAAGATTCTGTTTTTGGTAAAATAAGTTAAAAAACTTAAACCACAAAAACCAAAACGTAATTTATGACAGAAATTATAGAATCCAACGGTACTAGATGATGAAATGAAAGATTTATATAATTAAATCTTACTCAAATCATGGAATTAGAAGAATCGAAGGAAGGGTTACATTGAGGTTAATTATATGTCCACCATCGAAGAACTTTGTAGCCTTACTTTATTTCAATCTTTTTAAACACTTGAAAGCTAATCACATCCTGATCGATTGTAACCACCTTAGGCCTTGATAATCGTTTCGTAAGCATATATGCAACATGCAACTTTGCATACACATATGCTAAATCAATCACACCCAAAAGAACTATCTCACATTCCGAACAGTAACGGATTCCTTTATCAACCGCCATCTACCTCAGATATATCTAAAATTCTAAATGAAAATGCTAAATTGGTGTCGAATTTACGAAAATAATCATATGAGAAATCAAATTTTCAATTCAAAAAAATTTGTTGGAACGGTTAAAACTTTTTCAATCCACAGAATTCGTGCGAGCATGAAAAGTAGACTCTTGTGCAACCATTGCAACTGATCTATAATCAGTCGCTGTAGTCGACAGTGAAACTGTTTGCTGTAATTTGTTGCACCAAGACACATGCCCATTTTAGTGCCGAATTCTTTTACAAATAAACTTGCATCTGAATTACAAGTTAAGAAACCATTATGCGTTAGAAATTCAAAGATTTTGCCAAACCAAGACCTCGAAGATTGCTTTAAACTATAAACTGTTTTATAGAATCTTGGTGTACCATTGAGGCAATGCATCATTGGTGACATAACCTGTAAACAGTTGGTTCACATGATTGAGACATTCGCCGTTCAAAAAAAACATAATTTGGGTGCTTTAAGTTCTCAAATCCTATTCATCTAGTCATGTAAATGGTGTGATCCAAATTACCGTATAACAATGCGTTGACATCCATTTGATGTGACAACCATACTTTATGAGCTGTGATTGCAAGAAGAACTCAAACCACTGTGAGATTTCTCACTCAAACCCTAGATGATCTTCTTAGTTACTGTGCTCATTATATATTAATATGACACCGTTAAATTAACCTCCAAACTGACTAAGTCTGACCATTTGATCAAATTTTTATGCAATCATGACCGTTTAAAGTCCCAAAAATGCTTCTAGAAGCAGCGGTTGAGGGCGGTTTTACATTCTCTCTCCTTAATAGTAGCAATTACCGGATATCACTGCCCACTAACTCTTCAGCCGACAGTTATTTGTTTTTAAAAAAAAACTGCAACCGAAACATGAGTCTGTAGAAATGTTATCGTGGTGCAGTTTGTTTGTTTCCCTGAAAAATCTGCTATTCCCACTCCCAACTGTTCTCCCCTCCCCGTAACCTCTGTCGCTCCACTCCTTAAATCAAATTGAAACCCTATTCAAAGTCAATTTGAAGCTTCACTAAAGATGAAAGTCATTCAAATGAAGCTCATATCAACTTCACTTTTCAAATCGAAACCCAGATCAAAGTCGTCATTCAACGAACACATGTTCAAATCCAAATCGCCGTTCAAATTTGAGATGGTATCCCTTCTTGTAGATTGTAACTCTCAAGCAATTCAAACATCAAACTCGAATCTCAACCACAAATGGTAGGATACAATATGTTTATTCCATTTTGTCTATCAATTATTGCTATAGTTTGGTGGTAGAATACTAGAAAGTAGAATCATCTTTACCGCTCTGCTGTGAGCTTTATTGCAGCAACGAACGACCGTTAAGGGCTGTGATGGTGATTGCATGTGTGCTTTAGGGTCTAATCAGTATTACATATGTGAAATACGGTATGGTGGCTTAATCTTATGTGTCACAAACCCAATCTTTATTTGTGGCTTACACACACACACTTCTATCACAAATAACTCATGCTTTAATTTTGGGATTTTGAAGTCAACAATTTGACCCAATGACATTCCCGCTAATCAAATTGTTGTTTTTCAGTATCTCGTATACAATCAACCGGTATCAATGAATATCAGTTTTTATAATGTTAAAATTGTTTGTTTTACAGGGGATTCAATAGACACCTTCAAATCATTATTAGCAAAGACTGCGCAAGTCATAAGGTTGATGCTTCTGATAAAAATTTCAGATATCAAAGTTGAGTCTTGATATGAGAAAACCTAATGCAGATCTAGGATTTATCTTTATGACTATGGGATTGGAAATTTAATGACTTGACAACAACTAGAGGTCTCTTGAATTTCAATATTATGTTGAAAGCATTAATCATTACATTGGAAGTTTAAGCCATCTAAACTTTGAAGAAAGAAATATCATTATTACAATTTTGTTCTTATGTTTGGGAATTGATTTAAGTTCTCAACAATTAGTCTTTATCATCAGTTATCATCTTTAAATGTGAGCTTCATTCCTAGATGCTTTCTGATTCATTTAACAATTATCTATTATAGTCATTTATTTGTTATGACCATTTTTATATATGTTTTGGCTGGCTCATTTTTAAAAACTTAATATATACCAGATGTGATCTTAAAGCTGCCAACTTTAGGATTAAACCAAAATACATTTCACCGTCTAATAGATTCTCATGTTTTACTATAGGTGACAATTTTGACCCATTTAATAATGAATGTGTTACATTGGGTTATACTTAATCTCTATCCAATCAAATGGGTCAAACGTCTCTTATGGTGTATTTTTTAAGCACCAAAGCTTCGAAATCTTTTTTTTTAAGTTAGTCTGCTAGAATATTCGTATCCTTTAAGACATGTTTTGTTGGTTATGCTTAACCTTTTACCATATCAATTGTCAAATATGTGTTAAACGTACCTTAAATCATATTTTTAAAGCATAAAATATGTATAAAAATATACATAAAAAATTATAAGTATTTGGGAAAAAATGTACTAGAGAAAAGTCAATCATACCAGCCCGTACTAAATGATAATCAATCTGGTATTTATCTATATTTATTTAGCCTGAGTGACCTTTATTTTGGCTTTGTTTTGTGTGTAGGCTCTTTTGTGGAGGATGATAAACCACAATTTTTATTACTTATATAATTGTACAGATAGCTAATTGAGCCTTTCTTATGTTGGTGTTCTATTTTTATCCTTGATGAATAGCTAACATTTCATGAAAGTGTATTTTTTTCATCATTTGTATAACTTCAGGTAATTGTTGATAGTTAAGGGAGACGGACTCGGTTATCTTGACACGAAAGGCAAATAGTGATGATGCTACAATTCTCACCAAAATAGGCTTCAAGATGACGACAACAACAACAAGAAAATGCATCTCCAAGGACGAAGATATTCAAAAACCAATTTTTTTATTTTTTTTGAGTAAATAACATCACGAATCATTCCACATGTTTTTCCAGTTAGCTATATGAATATTAAGTATCCTCAATTTATACGTGCATTTACGTTGTTATGTTTAAATTGTTTTACGATATATCTTAACATTGCTTTGTGTTTGTCTTATTGTAGTCTTTCATTTGTTAGTTTTTTTTAACGACATGGTGTAGTTTGTCATTTGTTAGTTATTTATATATTCAAATAACTTTGTACTTTGTTCTTAAACAAAAACATTTTTGTTTATATTGTAATTCAATAGAGTGACGTCTTTATGACATTAAGGTACCCGTTCACTAAACATGCATAAAAACTTAAAATCAAGCGGAAATAAATATCGTCATTAGATTTGAGTTGTGACGATGCAACAATTTTGATGTCATCAAATGTCCAATAAAACAAGGGCCAACAAAAAACAAACATAAGACCGTGTGTAATGGTCGAGCCGCTGGCTTGGCAGGGTTCCATTTTTGGGCAGGGGCAGCGGGAACACCGCCCCCTCCCCCGATGGCTTGAACAATTTGATTCCAACAGTGCCAGCTCCCTGTTTATCTCCATGTTTTGTGATTGGTGGATTAAATGCATTTGGGACCACTGTGGGGTTTTTTCCAGCAAGGTGATGTGACACAATGAGGAAGGTTTTTTTAGTGGGATGACCATTGTCTTTTTTTTTTTATGGTTTTTAGTGGTGTGATGATGTGACAGAAAATTTTAGTGTGAAAGAATTTCAATAGGATGACCACTGTAGATAGTCTAAGGCCTAAGAGAACGATTTAGAATCCAAAGTGTTTTATGTGTCTAACATCAATAGTTAACAAACCATTACACGTATCTTCTCAGTTAGCTACTTTTCATAAACATTAAGTGGCATTTTAAATCTATATGACTATTTGCGTTGTTATGTTTAAACAACTTTGTACTTTGTTGTTAAAGAAAACATTTTTAAATGAGATTTAGCATAGTGATATCATTATAACATTAAGATACCCGGCCACCGGACGGGTATAACTCTAGTTGTTATATATTAGCAGTGTTGCTTGTAAAGACACCGGTCTGTCGTGGCTCCTGAATGTTAGTTGCGTCGGTGAGGGGCGCCTAATGGTGACGTTCACCATTTTTGAATGTTAGTTGCGTCTATTTCGTTGGCCGTGCTACTGAAAAACTCATCTGTAAACAACAAATCAAGAAAAGAACCACTTACTTTTGTCATTGTCATGTTCCATCCTATGATGCTGATGAAGACACCATACACTTCCATGCCACAGGATCGTAGCATCGCAACCCTTTTTCTCATTGTCATACGTTCATCTTCTTTTAAAGTTTGTAACATTGTGAACTATGAGAAAACACAGATTTTTTTAAAAAAATAGGGTTTTTTTTATTTCAAACTGATCAAAAATGGGTCCAGAAAAAAAAAATTCACAAGTGGGTATCTCGCCCCTGTGAAGGGCGACTAATTTGCTTAATTACCTTAGATCTGGTCACTGCCACGGGCGACATCTAGGTGGCATTCCACATCACCACCTTATTTACCACATATTGATTCAAAAAAAAAAAAGGAGATATCGCCACTGGTAAGGGGGTATTTGCCAAAAAAGGACGATAAACAGTACCTTGCCAATATCAAGGGCGATCTCCTTTTTTATTATTTTCGTTTGAATCAATATGTGGTAAATAAGGTGGTGATGTGGAATGCACCTAGATGTCACCCGTAGCAGTGGCCGTATCTAAGGTAATTAAGCAAATTAATTTCTGACGCGTGTCAGAGGTCGCCCTTCACAGGGACGAGATACCCACTTGTGAACTTTTTTTTTCTGGACCCATTTTTGATCAGATTGAAATAAAAAACCCTATTTTAAAAAAAATAATCGAAAACACAAAAACAAACACATCCGAACACACGAAAGAAACTTACAATCGATCGGTTATACCTCGAACAACTTTTCATAGGGTGATATTATAGCTTAAGCTTTGTTGTGGGAGAAGGTTAATAACAAAGGTTGAATTTTGCAGAGCTTCAGCCCAAAAATGTCTAGAAAAGTTTTTGCATTGCTTTTGTTGCCACTGATTATTGGTTGAAAATACATAATTTGATCTTTTTAATTCTTTTTTTTTTTTTACAGACAATGTCTGAAGATTTTAACTTCAAAAACATAAATATAGCATTAGCCAAACATTGATGTAGAAAGAAACTAAGGAGACAATTATGTCTAATTAACAATATACAGTGAGGTTTTGTTAACATAATTTAGTCGATTTATGAAAATGATGAAAAAAAAAATCATCACGAGTAATGGTTGTAAACTAACAGCAACCTAATGTTCATGAAGAAAAAAAAAACATTAGTAACTTAGCGGTTTGCACATCTTCCAACGTGGCTCTTAGCATATGCAAGAGGTGCGATTGTACATAACCATTTTTTTAATGGTCCAAAATTTTGATTAAATATATATATAGGGGTTGTATCCTGTTAAAACCTAATATTAGATAAAAAAAAACCTTAAACCCTATATGGGTCATTGGTTTGAAATCTTAAAAATAAATATATTGTTCATATAAACCTACATTAAAATTAATTTGTTTATTCAAAACCCGACTTTTTTATTCAGGTTTAATGCGAACCACATATTTATTTTCAATATTTCAAATCAATGGTCAATATACGGTTTAAGTATATTCTCTCTAAAATCGGTTTTCACATGATACAATACATACATACATACATAATAATCGTCTGAATTTTTTCTATATATACAAGTCTTATTTTCAGCATACGTACAGAACACCCAAACTATCGAAGATGGCTCAATCGTTTTTGGAATTATTTATAATTTATGTTTAATGTTTACCCACATGAAAAATGGAGCCAAAAGGATAATTATTTTAATAATTTTGATCTAAACGTCACAATCGTAGGCGTTAATAATTTTATAGCGTGTTTGACGTAATTACGTGTTCTTAAAATATACGCTTCTAACTACTAGATGAATTTTATTTGTTAAATACGTCTGTAATTAATATTTTATACCCACTACAGTTTTTTGTTATCTTTATTAAGTTGGAGTTATAATTTATAGTTTTCAATTTTTAAGAACGGTCGATATCATCGACTCATCGTTTTGCCCTTTTGCATGTCAATAGTAGGGATGCCAAAAAAAAAAAAAATCTAACAGGAATACCAAAAACCCTTGAACATTCAGGACGGTATATGAAACGTGATTCATTACTAAATTGGAAAGGGTATGTAATTTGATGATTTCTCAAAACCATATATAATCCCGTTTACCAAAAGTATTTACTTCTGAAAATTTTTAGTTTCTGTTTTTATTTTTCTCTAATCTAAACTAAGAAAGGAAAAAATAAGCTTAAAAAATTAGTGTGTATTAAGCCGTGTATGAGAGATGGTTTTACAACTAGACATGAATCCGTCTGGAACTCGATACTTAATGATAGGGATCGATTTGAGATGGTCAATCTCCAAAGATAAATACCCGTTGAGTGGGTTAAACTCCAAGAACAAAGATAAGAGAATGAGACTATTATCACTTTGATTTAATTTTCTTCTTAATACCAAAATGAAACGCACCGCCGATCATAAAGGCGAACATGGATAACACGGCTTAAATAATTTTTATTTTGAACAACAATAATCTTACTCCTAAATTACACCCAAATACACCTTGCTTGTATTTGAACCCAAGACCTCCTTCCTAAGAGGCAATGTCTCTACCAAGTGAGCTAGAGTTCCATATTGGCTTAAATAACTAAACATGGAATTAGTAAACTAATGTGTAGATGGTGGTCAATATGGGTTTATGAGCTGAACCGTATCACCCAGCCAGCCATTGCAATACCTTGTTTAACGTAAAAATAAGACAAGTTGAAAATGGTCGGAATAGGCCTAAAAGAGAGTAGAACGGGTCAGATAGACCCAAAAATGGAACATATCACTTTGGGTAAGCCAGGATGGTTTTTAATGATCTGAACCGACTTTTTCATATTTTTTTTTAAATCGGTTACTTTGTAGTAAAATATTAAAAGGACACCTACGATGTAAAGAGTGATATCAAAGATCTCATGCACACAAATTTCTGATTATCATTACGAAGAACAAAAGAAACCATAAATAGGTTCAAACTAAAAACAAAGAAACTGAAATTGGCACGCAGGCCACTAACCACATAAAACTCGGACAACTACTTTGACTAGTTAACAAACCAACAAATAAATTAAACACAAACACACATCTGCATGCATCCATACAGATAGACATCCACATAGGCAGGAGCCTCTTATTCCACACTGGACAAAGCAAAGAACCCAACAAACCTTCCCTTAAACTGAAGATGGGTTTACCCTTCAGTTTACACTGCTCCACTGTCATGAACTCCAAGCAATTTACGCATCCTTTCAAACACTTCTAACTTTACTGGCTTGGTCATAACATCTGCAATTTGATCTTTGGTTGAGCAAAACACTAACTTTATCTTGCCATCTGCTACTAACTCCCTTAAGTAATGGTATCGCACATCAATATGCTTCGTACGCCTGTGCATGATTGGATTCTTGGACAATTTGATAGTTGAATCATTGTCACAGTAGATATTCACCTTTTCAATTGATTTTCCTTCAATTTCTTCTAGCAATCCTTTCAACCACATAACATGACATGCACAATTTGTTGCTGCAACATACTCCGCTTCTGTTGATGATAAGGTGACAATCTCCTGCTTTCGAGAACTCCAACTTATAGCAGCCTTGCTGAGAATACAAACATACCCAGATGTGCTCTTTCTATCCTCAACACTTCTAGCATAATCACTGTCAGTAAACACTAGGAGTGGACCTGATTCACCTTGTTCATAAGAAAGACCAAAATCCCATGTAAGCTTAACATACCTCAAGATTCTTTTCGCCAACTGCAAATGTTCTTCTCGTGGATCAGACATAAAACGTGAAATGTAGCACACTGCATACATAAGATCTGGCCTTGTAACAGTTAAATACATTAAGCTTCCCACCAAACTCTTATACATAGTTTCATCAACTTTAATTTCATCTCCAACTTTAGTTAAAAGAGTACCAGGTACGATAGGATTTTTGACACCATTACTTTCCCACATGTTGAACTTTTTAAGCACTTCTCTGGCATACTTCATTTGATTCATTTGTATTCCTTTCTCATTCTGAATCACCTCAACCCCTAGAAAATATTTCATCTTCCCTAAATCTGTCATTTCAAACTCATGCATCATTGAAATTTTGAATTCCTCACACATCTTTTCATTATCTCCAGTGTAGATTAAATCATCTACATACAAACTAACTATCACCATTCCTCTGTATTCACTTTTAATGAAAAGTGTGTGATCAAACTTGCTCTTCTGGAATCCTTCCCTTAAGAAATAACCTTCAATTCTTTTGAACCATGCTCTTGGTGCCTGTTTTAATCCATAAAGAGCCTTCTTGAGTCTGCAAACTTTGTCTTCTTCACCCTTAATAATAAATCCAGGAGGCTGTTCAATGAAAACAGTTTCTTCTAGATCACCATTAAGGAAAGCACACTTTACATCCAATTGCCATATCTTCCACTGTTTCTTTGCAGCCACAGCCACTACACTGCGAATTGTGTCCCACCTTGCAACAGGAGCAAAAATCTCTTCATAATTCACCCCATATCTTTGAGCATACCCCTTCACTACAAGTCTAGCCTTATACTTGTCAACCTTACCCCTTTCATTTAGTTTTGTCTTGTATAACCATTTCACTCCGATTGGTTTAACCCCATTAGGACAGCTTACTAGTTCCCAAGTGTTATTTTTCTTGATTGAGCTCATCTCAGCCTCCATAGCCTTGACCCATTTTTCATCAGCTGCAGCTTCCTCAAAGCTAGTGGGATCATCAGTCATGCTGAACATAACAAATTCAGCCTCTCCTTCTGAGAGTCCCTCACCACTCTCATATTCTCTTAACCATGTGGGAGCTGATCTGTTTCTTTTATTTAAGGCTGATGGACCAGCCTGTGCTTCTTGTGTCGTTGGCCCAATGGTCCTTTTAGGGGATAATGTTGAATTTGAATGAGGAGGAGGGGTACATTGGTCATTGCTCATGTTCTCCTCATTATTCAATGTATTCACAGTACAACCTCCTGTAGCTCCTTGATTTGTCACTTCAGCCACAACATTTGACTTTTCCTTTTGGTGTACGTCTTCTATCCCATCTCCATCAGGAATGTACAATTGACTATTTCCAAAGTCCTTTTTGCTCCACTCCCATCTTTCATTTTCTTGAAACTTCACATCTTTACTTATGATAATCCTTTGTGTCACAGGATCATACATTCTGAATGCTTTAGATTCCTTACTTACTCCCAAGAAAACACATTTTATGCCTTTATTATCCAGTTTGACTCTAACTTGAGTAGGTACATGTACGTATCCTATACATCCAAATACCTTGAAATACTCAATGTTAGGCTTGGTTCCAGACCATTTCTCTTCAGGAACACTATCTTCTAGAGATGCAGTTGCACACCTGTTTATTACATGACAGGCCCAATTTACTGCTTCAGGCCAGCACCATTTAGGCATCTCCTTTTCTAGCAACAGACATCTCACCATGTTCATTAATGTTTTATTCCTCCTCTCTGCTACCCCATTTTGTTGTGGGGTGTAAGCAGTGGTGAGTTGTCTGTTTATGCCAAAATTTTCACAAAATTCATCAAATTCTTTGGAATTAAATTCACCCCCACGATCACTTCTCAACCCTTTTATAGTTAGACCAGATTCATTTTCTACTTTTGCTTTAAATTTCTTAAACACATCAAAAGCTTCACTTTTCTTTGCTAACAGGTACACCCAACCCTTTCTAGAGAAGTCATCAATTAGAACCATCACATACCTTTTCCCACTTGTGGATTCTGGTTCAATTGGACCACACAGGTCCATGTGAATCAGTTGCAACTTGGATGTGGCTCTCCAATGACTCTTCTTTGGAACACTTTGCTTCTGCTGTTTTCCAAGGTTGCATACTTCACAAAGTCTGGTTGGCTCAGCAGTCTTTGGTAGGCCTTTGACAAGGTTCTTGTACTGCATAGTTCTTAAGGACTTGTGATTCAAGTGGCCCAACCTTCTATGCCAAATTTGTTCATCCTTATCTTCCTCAGTTACTTGACAGGCATGATCTGATTCCTTCACCGTGGCATTTACCAAGAACATTCTATTCTTGGTCATCCTAGACATGAGGATCATCCCACGACTGGGATGATAGGCTTTGCAAACTCCTTGCTTGATCACAAAAGTCAGGTTCTTGTCTTGTAATTGACCGATGCTCAGAAGGTTGGATGTTAACTCAGGAACATAATACACTTTTGTTATAACTTGAGTTATGCCACCAATTTCAAGTCTAACATCTCCCATCCCTTTCACATTCAACTTTAAATCGTTCCCAAGCTTGACCGTGTTAATGAAACTTTCATCTAGGTTCAAAAACCATCCTTTCTTTCCTGTCATGTGATTGGAACATGCAGAATCAAGGAACCATAATCCTTTCTTTGATTCTTCTGATTCAACCGATTGTGTCATTAGCAACAGATCTTCACCTTCATCAAATTCTGTGAAATTGACTGGTTTGTCACCATTTGGACACTCATATGAGAAATGTCCAAATTGATGGCAGGAGTAACATTCAATTGAAGATTTGTTGAATTCCGGCCTACCACGCCCGCGGCCTCTGCCTCTTCCTCTAGTTGGGAAACCTCTGCCCCTTCCTCGTCCTCGTCCGGAAAACTCAGTTTCAGTTTTCATCAATTGGTCTTCATTTGGCTTACGTGACAACTTCTGCTCATGAACCAGCAAAGAACTTTGCAGCTCATCCACCGAAAGTTCGTCCGTGTCATTTGACTCTTCAATTGAACAAACAATGTAGTTGAAACTACTCGATAGTGATCTCAGAATCTTCTCAACCACCTTCACTTCTGGCATGTCTTCTCCGTAGCTTCTCATGTTGTTTGCAACCGTCATTACTCGACCCAAATAGTCAGTAACTCCCTCACCTTCTTTCATTTCTAAAACTTCAAATTCCCTTCTCAATCGCTGGAGTTGTGCTCGTTTAACCCTAGCATTCCCTTGATACTTGCTCTTCATAGCGTCCCAAATTTTCTTTGAAGTATCTTTCTGAGTGATTGTCTTCAATATCTGTTTGTCGATTGACTGAAACAGATAGTTTCTTGCTTTTAAATCTTTCAACCTGTTTTCATCATAGTTCTTCTGTTGTACCGGCGTGGCTTGTTCTCCGGCCTTGATCTCATAGTAGCCTTCGTCGACTACTCTCCAATACTCCTTGGATCGTAGGAGATTCTCCATCACCATGCTCCAATGCTCGTAGTCTCCATCGAACTTCGGAATGCTTGGGCCCTGGTACTGTGCTCCTTCTTCTGCCATCGCCTGCTTCTTGTTCTCTCACACGCTCAGGATTTGCGCTCTGATACCACTTGTAAAGAGTGATATCAAAGATCTCATGCACACAAATTTCTGATTATCATTACGAAGAACAAAAGAAACCATAAATAGGTTCAAACTAAAAACAAAGAAACTGAAATTGGCACGCAGGACACTAACCACATAAAACTCGGACAACTACTTTGACTAGTTAACAAACCAACAAATAAATTAAACACAAACACACATCTGCATGCATCCATACAGATAGACATCCACATAGGCAGGAGCCTCTTATTCCACACTGGACAAAGCAAAGAACCCAACATACGATCCATGAATTAACATACACAGTTCAGTATATATCAAAAACGAGAGAATAAAAAAAATGGTTAAACATTTTCAAGTCCAAACAGTCATGAACCATTAAACCACCAACTAACAAGCCGAGAGGCTCACTTCGCTTATAGCGGTTTCAACGGCTTATGATAAATCCTACAAATACTAAGTTCAATACTTGCACAAGATATATGGAAGACTGCTGGCATAGTGGTGTGTTAGCTGTTAACTGTTCTTTTTAATTTAACCATCACTATTCTACTAAAAGAAAGACCATATAAATTTTTGACATTTTAAACAGAAACAAGGGCTATTTCAAGCATCATTAGTCATTACAGCAATCAGTTACCAAAAAAGAGAGGTTGAACAATACAAGTCGATCTCGCTTGCGAGCAGATTGCAAGTAGTCAAGTACAAAAATAACCCAAAGGACATCTTTTTGAGATGATAAAAATAATAGTATATCACACAATATATTCAACTGTCAGCAGTAAAAATAGAAACAAGAGTTGCACACTTGATTACTTACATTGCTGTAGCACTGAAAAAGGAAAATACAGAAGTAAGCTTGCTACACCTTTATCCGGATCACAAAAGAACCTGCTCATCAAATTTATGCAAAATAAATGTCAGAATGACTTGGAACAGACTGAAGAAAATCATTATGGTTACTAAGATGACGTCTTTAATGTCTTGTAACAATATGGACCCAGAAACGATCTTTTTGTTCAATTTTAGATTGTATAAAGAATTATTGTGTTGAATATTATGACAAAACCTATACCATAGTAATAATAAGCCAACCTTTTCTAGTAAAACGATTAAGGAGGTTATGTAAACAAACATTTTAAGTTATTTTCAACCAATTCAGCCATTTATATTTAATTTAGGATTATTTACATATATTCCCCTAGTGAGAACCTTTATTACATATTTACCCAACCCTTAAAATCAATTACATATGTCCCCTTGGTAGGGTGAAATATGTAATTGACTAAGTTTTTTGAAAGGGGAAATATCTTTTAAAAAGAGAAAATATGTAATTGAATTTTTTACTTGGGTATATATGTAATAAATAAAATTAGGAAGGGGAAATACATAAATGCCCCTTTAATTTAAAGCATTTAGCTTAACTCATTTGTCCGGTGAGAGATAAAGCATAACACAAATCAACTCAATTGTAAAACCTGCACTCGTAGATTATTCTTCATCTATGATTGTTGATCCGGGTGAAGATAATAAATAACAAATGCTAAGGATGCCAGAAAATGCATGGCTTGTCTGCCGAAAAGACAAACTATGTTATAGGTCATTCACTGATAATCATCTCCATGACTCTATTCTCTAATTTGATACTTATGACAACAAATCTAACATATCAAATGTTTGAATAATATGCATAAGCATTATGGCTTAACACATAAAACAATCCAACATGCAACACAAGAATCTTCTTTTGCCAAATTGTTTAACTGCTATGTTTGCCAAATTGATGAATGACCAATGATAAGTTTGTCATTTTGGTAATCAACACAATATATAGACATATTTTAAACTTTTTTAGTGATTTGGCCAAAAGCACATGAAAACTTACAAGCAGGAAGATTGGATATATCTGCAGTAACAGCACAAGGAATGCCCAAGTTTGAAAGAGCCCCCCTTATAATTCCACAAGGGAAGTAGAGATGCATGCCCGTTGTTTCTGTTGTTTTGTTTCCAGCCTCTTGAGCTGAACCCCGATTCTCTGTTGATGGTTCCCCCGACATGCGTGAAAGCCATGCAAATTTATCATCTTGCAAAACAAATGTACCCTAAAATAACAAAAATACCAGTTTATCAATCCCCTACTTTATTTTACAACTGTTCTACAAAATAGGGTGTGAAAGTTTAAAGCTAAAACTCACTCTATGATTAGTCTTTAAATTGTCTATCTGCTTCTTGAAGAGCTCAGACCAGAAGTCTTTACAGATGAACTTGATTGCCTCCAGGTGATCACTAAATCGTGGTCGTTCCATGGTGTACCTAATCAACATTTAAACATCACAACAAACTATAATCTTTAATGGTGTAAGAAAATGATGTAGCAGATAGGCAAGATTCAGAAACTTAAGACAAAAGTATAAAACTTATAAATAAAGTAATGTACGTGTTCAATTTCCTAAAGAACTATGTTAAGAAGATCATAAGCTATTTGCCATACCCATGCCATTGAAACACTATCATTCTATCAATATCTTTATTGAAGGGAAATAAAACCAAAGTCAAATCATGCCATTTCTTTTGTTCTCACTAGCAACCTTAGAACAGCACGCATTCAGAAGTTAAAACAAAAAAAAACAATCTAAAAAATAATATAGCCTCCATGTTAAGCTAAGAAGTAAAATACCCTTTTCCTTTTAATTTGTATTACTATAAAAACCTGTCACCAGAATACTCACAGGCCCACCAATATCCTACATCTTAATGGGACAATGTAAAAAACATGTGGCCTTCAAGGGTTTAAACACAAACCAACTAAAGCTGGAATGCTGGATTCAAATTTAAGGCAGGCTCCCACCAAATGTGCCAAGTTAGTATTAATGTTGAATTTTGAAAATGATTAGAATTAAACACTGCATATTTATCTAATAACAAAGTTACATTCTGAAACATTCTTAAAACAATAGATTCGATAATGCATCTCCAGATCTATAAGCTTAATCTATATGCTCTCGTATCCTGTGTTCCTACTAATCAATCTGAAAAAACCTAATCAAATACACGTGTATCAATGGTTCACAGATCGGCATTTTACGATCCCGATGAATAAGCACAATTCTAACATTAGCAAGCCCTAACACGATCCAAAAACCTAAATCAGTTGAAAATCAACTGATAATTCTAAGAAAAACAGTTAGTCTTATCGATTCGATCTGCATACCTTTCGGAGAGCTGATGGCCGACCTGGAACCCGATGGCTTCGATTCTCCGAGCAGCAAGCTCCGGCTTAGAAGCGTAGAGTACATTGCTATACGATGATACTATCTCAGTAAGTAGACTGTCCATACAGCTCTCTGATACTTCTCTTGCCATTTCTGTACCTGTGCCTACGTCGATTTGTGACGGAGATGATCACTCTCTCGTTTCTCCGACGATTTGATGATCTTTATTTTGTTGCTTGTACTTTATGCTTATTAGGTTGTACGTTTTCGTCGGCCGAAACTTCTTCAGGTCCATTAACCATGGTCCATTGGATCGTTTTATAAAAGGCTCGTCGGGTAACATTTTTTATCATATTGCATCTTTAATATTTCTCCAGTTTTTCTTTAATATATAAGACTAACTAGAAAAACGACCCGCGCGATGCGGCGGGACGGTACGATTAAAACTCGTGTATCATAGTTTGGTGCTAAGATTAAAAGAAACATTCAAAATAGCGATTTGTCTGCCATTAAAATTGAACGTAGATGAAAACAATGTTCTATCTTGTAAACAAAATCGCGTGATGAGACGTGCTTATGAATTTCATCATGTACATTACATATTAGACACATAAAAGATGACTCAAGTTTTGGATATCAGAAAATACAAAAAAGTTATATAAAGGTGAGATGCTATTTGGTTGGTATTGGTTTCATTTTTCATTTAAAACATGTCACCTTCAGTATATATCAAGTTACATCGACTCAACAAACAAAGTTATACAAATGTGAGTTGTTATTCACTTAGTGTCGGTCTCATTTTTTTTGAAAAATGCGCCACCTTTGGATGATATAACCCATGATTATATATATTTTTTGAAATTAACAAAGAAAAATTACCATGATAAATCCGATCATATATAATATATGAGATAAATTTTATGCTTTAAAAACATGTCATGACTGTATATTCGAAAATGAAAATAAGTTATATCATTTTAAAAAATGTCTACAAAAATAAAGATGATTGAAATATAGTAAAGAGATCAGTTGAAAAATTAGAATTAAAAGGCCTAAAATCATATTTAAAAAGGTAAGAATATATTATAGGAAAAAAACAAAAAAAATATTTTAAACAAATAGTTTCAAGTGTGAATATGAAAAGTTATAATAAGCAAGGGCCCATAAATAATAATCACAAAGTCAGGGACCCAGGTGCAATTAACCAAAATCTACAGTTCTACACTCTTCCTTAAAGAGAAAGAAGCACAAAATAAAAAAGTTAGGAAGAAAAGGTTGACAGGCAAGGGAATTGAACCCGGGTCAACGCAAAACCATTGGTATGTGATTACCATCTGATCTAGAGAGTTTTTGTTAAATATTTCTGAAACTAATCTATTTAAACATGTTTTTTTACAAAAGAAAAGGAAAAAAAAAAGAAAGATAGACGAATCATACGACAACGACGAACCACTGGCCGGGTAACAAATTAGAGAGAAACACGTAGGACACCGACCTTTCTAATTAAGTTATACTAGTATTGTTACCCGCGCTCTGCGGCGGTCCATTACGACTAAAAGCTTAGGGTTATGAAATGATGATAATCCTCAAAGAAACATATGAGGTTGTGATAAGTCGGTTATGCGGACAAAAGCAAAGATGAAAAAACATTATTAAACCAAATTATACCCAACTATGATGTGAAAAAGAGAAAAAAAAAACAATGTCGGGTTTTGAACCTGGAACCATGCATGAAATTCTCCAGCTTTTACTTTCAAGCTAGAATGATGACCCTGTTAATCTTATACATGATAAATACTAATGTTAAGAACCTGTCAGTGGATTCTCCATCGGCAAAATGATATCGTAACAGAAAGCCACCCTGAGAGTAGCATCGGGTGCGATGCAAAAATCGCCTGAAAGAATTAAGGTCGGGTGATACAATATGTTTACGGTATTCGCAGCGTGGGTCACGTCAATAACTTTAATGTAGTCAAGTACATAAATGAAACAGATGAAGCTTATTTGACATTACTCGTTTTCTGGTAAAATTTACGCCAAAACCTAGGTAAAAAAACCCAACAAATCACACGAAGCCACAACAGTAGAATAATCATTAATCGAAAGCTAAAAATCAACGAAGCATTTTTTGGCATGTAATCAATGTTGCATTTAAAATCACACATCACATAAAATCTAATCAACCAACCATGCCATCAAAGTAATTCATTTGTTTAGAAAGAAGTTTTGGTTCATACACTTCCCACATTAGAGAAAACAACAACCATCTGTTTATATAAAAAGGTGTATGAAGGAATGCAAATAAAGTGAAAATATAAGTTAATAGCTTTGTGAAAATATAAGTTAATAGTTTGGAATCTTAGTTCTTGCACTTCCCATTGATTTTTTTGGAATGTTGGCTTGCAGTTCCCACATCGGTGAAAACATCAAATTTTTCTTTGTATTAAATAGTGTATGAAGACAAAAAGTTAGCTTGCAGTTTTTTACAATGAAGCCCAGCTCATAATTTTGTAGTTAATCACGGGTGTATGCTCAGAATTTTTCTGACAAATAGCATGTGGCCACGTGTACTTCTCACCGACGTTACTAAATGAGTAATAAGGAATTACTCATATGGTCCATATATTTTGCTATTTTTTACTTTTTGTCTTTAGATTTCATAAATTACTCATATGGTCCCAAACTTTAAACATTTGTAACACATATAGTCATTATATCACCCAATTATCCTCACATAATTAATCAACTTATTCTCACATAAGGACCATATGTGTTGCAAATTATTTAAAGTTTGGGACCATATGTGTATATGAAATCTAGGGACCAAAAGTAAGGATCATATGTGTTACTCATATGGCCCCAAACTTTAAACATTTGTAACACATATAGTCCTTATATCTGTTATACCTGTAAAAATTTACCTTTATAATTCAGAATAATTCGGGATACGGAATATTTCGGGATAATTAGGAATATTTGCGTATATAAATTTATATGATCTGATAGCCTGAATAATAAATAATGATACTTTGTAATTAATTATTGTTATTTTATTATTCAGCACGTGCTACTAACATTTGAAATAAGTCAACAGGTTATAAGCAACAACTATGCATATTTTCTCGGAATAAGGAGAAAAACATGGACAATGTGAAGAACCCATTACGGTCATGTGGAATGATATGCGCATGATCTGGAAGTGGAGCATGAAATGTGGAACGACATTGGAACAACCGTTGTATCATTTTTGATATAAATATTGAGGCAACATCGATCTAGAAAAACACACACGACTCACCTAGCTGACTTCTGCTTATTTTTTGCTCATATTCACAAGATTCAGAGTACTCTACAATTAGTGATCAATTGATTGTGCTCTTGTATTGTAATTTCATTTTGTTGTTTTAATATAAACTAGGTAGAGTGACGATTGTCACCTCCCGAGGTTTTTATGCCGGCAATCCTAAGGGATTAAGGGTTTTTCCTCGTATAAATCTCGTGTGTAAGCTCTTAATTTCATTTTATATTCTGAAATATCCCTAAATATCCTCATGGATATCTTCAGTGAATTTTACTTTTAATTGTTTTCTTGATTATATAACACAATTCCCCACTAAACTAATTCGGTTTTGCTAAAAATTATACTTGTTAATTTTTACCCGAAACAATTTGGCGCCCACTGTTGTCACACCCCCACCTCTCGTCACCTGTGATGATATCACTATATACTCTGATATGATTGCGGAAGCATAGTGGTGATGTCTCAGAGATGTGAGGTGTGACTTACTTGAACCGATATCACAGCACACAGATTCACTTAAAATAAATATATTACAAGGGTTTCGTAAATACATCAACATTACAGTTTAGTTTAGTACACAATCTAATATCCCTTAATTACAAAAGGGTGATGTGCATCCTCACCGTGTCGTCACTGTTGCCCTGCAAAAATGTTGAGTTTAAACCGTCAGCACAAAGCTGGTGTGTTCGACAGTTTATTTAAACAATATGATATGAAATGTAAATTCTCAAAAAGTTCAGTTCCGGATAACCATGGGACCCGTATCTAGTTCCTTTCAGACAGTTGTACGTTCATGAAGATACTACCTGTCGGTAAATATCTTAGTGCCTCATGATCTTAATGTCTATCACTAACATTAAGAAAGTTGTTATGAAAACAGGTACCAAACATTCACACCAGGGGAGATGCAATCCTCCCAGCGAATGGGTTGTCAGCCAATAGTACTATCAATGATTCCTGTTCGGCCCCACATGGGTTCACTAGATACAGTTCAAGAGATGAGGACTTTTGATACAGTGATAGAGTTACTAACGGCAAAATCCCATGAAATCACACAAAAGTCACATGAAATCACACAGATATCAGTGATGCATATCATATGTTCAGAAAACAGTTTGCAGAGTTACCCCGATGTTTGTAAGATAATAAAAAGAAAAGGGGTTGTACGAGACTCACCTGATGATTCAGTGGTAGCAGAATATCACACAAGCTGGTAATAATATGATGATTATGCATTTAGTTATATTTTATGATTTATTTATGTTCTAGTTTACTGGTTAGATCCTTTTGAACGTTCAATGTCAAAGACATTGCTTTGCAAGTCATCAAACCGATATTAAATATTTAATTGATTATTTTAGTATTATATCATACAATGTATGATAATGTAGGAACCTACATTGCATTAGATTCCTAATACAAGGTTGATGACATTCTTGATTAATCAGAATAATCTCAGATTAATCAAATAGTTAATGTTGTTGATTTTGATACTGTAACAGTTTCTAGATAATTTAATGGCTTAGGAATGATCAATCCTTGTTATTGATTACCCAAATATCATGAAATATCACAATGTAGCATCAAAATAGGTGTTATAACCAAGTTTAACATACTAATCTGACTGTTATTATAAACATCAGATAATCGTTTCAATGAGCATGTTAATGATCGTGATTAGTTTGAAACACTTGGATTTAACCTTGCATTTTAAGGATTAACCCAACTAATCACCTACATTGTTATAATCAAATGGATTAAACCATTATAATCATAGGTATGGTTTCATGCAAACCGGGCATTATAACGGATCAAAACAAGGATTTAACCGTTAAAACTTCGTGTTCTTTGTTTATAATCAATCCTAGCCATCATCTAGGCAATAATCAACAATCCTAACTATTCCATTACGTTCAAAATCAAGATCTAATCAATCAAAACCAAACTAGAAGGTTTAAACGGATCATTACCTAATCTGACGGATTTCTGACTTCAAAACAACGATCAGAACTTGTAACGATAATCCCTGGCACGATCCTTGGCTTCAGGAGGCTTGAAAATGAAGATTTGAGGGTGATTTGGCCGGAATTTTCGTCTGATGGTCGAAGAAGTTCGAGAAGTGATTAAATTTTATAATTTGCATGAAATCTGATGAAATAGATCAGATCACTGCACCGCCACACCCGTCGCGTACCGCGGCGGGGAGCCAATTTGGGCTTCGCGTACCGCGAAGCTTTTCGGGATTTTTCAGATATTTACATTCATCGCGTACCGCGGAGGACTCTCAAGCCCACCTCCGCGTACCGCGATGAGCCCTTTCGACCAATACTTAGAAATTTTTCTTCGTTTTTCGATTCCGGGCAATCTAGGACTCCGTTTTGTGCACGGTTTTCGCCTACTTTCATCATTTCTCGTTTACTATCAATCTGTAACAATTGAGATTATTAAATCAACGTGGATTTCTAGAACGATCAAATGTGCTCACGTCATTGATGACGTAAATTCTCGTATGCAACTGTCACAGTCTTCTCCTGTTAGAGAAATTTCGTCCCGAAATTTAGTGAAGACTTATATTAGGACAATCGTTTATGAGAATAGATGTGGGTACTTTGATTTCATTTGATCTTCACGTTCCCAAGTATATTCGGGCCCACGTTGCGAGTTCCATCGCACTTTAACGATTGGTATGCGACTACGTTTCAGCACTTTCATTTCTCGATCCATTACCTCTATTGGTTCTTCACTGAACTGAAGTTTTTCATCAATATGAATTTCTTCTAGAGGTACGATCAATGATTCATCAGTGAGGCACTTCTTCAGATTGGATACATGAAAAACATCGTGAATGTTACTAAGTTCAGGAGGTAACTCAAGTCATTAGGCTACTGATCCAATTCGTTCAAGAATTTTGAATGGCCCTACAAATCTTGGCGAAAGTTTACCTCTCTTTCCGAATCTAAAAATGCCTTTCCAGGGTGATACTTTCAACATAACCAGATCACCTACTTGGAATTCTAACGGTCTATGACGATTATCAGCATAACTCTTTTGACGATCGCGAGCAGCTTTAATTCGTTCCTGTATGAGTGCGATCTTATCAGTTGTTTCCTGAATGAATTCTGGGCCTATGATTTGACTTTCACCGACCTCTGACCAACAGATAGGTGATCTACACTTTAATTCGTTCCTGTATGAGTGCGATCTTATCAGTTCTTATCTGACTCCCATTACTAGCAATACTTCAACTATTCTCTTATTGATGCTACTAACTTTGGTTATGTGTAGGAATCCGGATTAACTCCACAAGTGGCTAAGGAAATCCAGAAACTCAGGGATATGATCTCTAGTGTTCCAGGAGTGGTCAAGCCTATTCCTGAGGTTCCTGTCACAAATCACAGGATCTCTAGATTTGCTCCACCAATATGTGATGCCGAGATTCCAAAGAGATTCCAAACTCCAACCATGAAATTGTATGATGGAACTATAGACCTTGAAGAACATGTGGCACAGTATAGGGAAAGATTGGAGACTAACCCTGTACCCCCACATTTGAAGGAAGCATGCTTATGCAAAGGATTCGGCTCAACATTGACAGGGGCAGCCCTGAAATGGCTGCTTAATGTTCCTCCCTATTCAATAACTTCATTTGCTCATCTGATTAATCTATTTAACAGTCAATTCTCTTGTAGCAGGACCTTTGAGAGGCTGACTAGTGATCTATACAAGGTGACCCAGGGATCCGATGAATCCCTCAGGAGTTATGTCAACAAATTTGGCAGAGAATCCCCGGATATCCCTAATCTTGACATCACTACGGCTGTTCAAGCATTTAAGATGGGTTTACAAAGAGACTCACCATTTTATGATGACTTGGTTATAAATCCTTGCAGGAACATGGACGAAGTTTGAAACCGTGCATTAAGGTTTATTAGATTGGAGGATGATAAAGAAATCCAAAAGAGGATCACCACAACACCTCCCAATGATCAAGACAAAAGAAAACTGGATTCACCAACCAGCAAGTCATTTAAATCCAAACTATACTACAAGGCTGATAACCACAAGATCAATTCGGTGGATGAAGATGAGGATGATGAAGAATATCCCAGGATATCTGACTATTGTTTTTCTGTTGATATTCCTGAATTAATGTGTGCTATGCAGGACTTAGGTGAAAAAGCTAGGTGGCCACCAAAGGAAAAGAAGTTTGCAACAAGGGATAAATCCAAGTGGTGTGCTGTGACAGTTGCGTACGAAAAATTCGGCATTAATGACGTAAGCACGTTTGGTCGTGCTTGAAATCCACGAGGATTTAGTAACTTTTGTTATTGGATATTGATAGTATGTGAAAAATGATGAACGTGGGCGAAAACCGTGCGCAAAACGGAGTTCGTATGCTCCCGGAATCGCGAAAAGAAGTTTAAAATCAAAATGGTGACGCAGATGACGTGGGGCGGTACGCCCCACCCCAGCCCTCCAGTTGGGGCGATGCGCCCGGCGGGGTATGTCGGTTAAAATTGTGTTTAAACGATCAGAATCGCCCAGAACTTATTTTTTCATAGCTTCGACCACAAGCGACTTACAGACGATATTTCTTCCATCTAACACCTCTAATCTTCAAATCAAAGCCCCTTAAACATCCAGATCATCCCAGGGATCATATATACAAGTCCTGATCGCTGTTTTAACCGCAGAAATTCGTCAGAACAGGTAACGGTTCGTTTTAACCTTCTAGTTTGATTTTGATTGATTAGATCTTGATTTTGAACGTAATGAGATAGTTAGGATTGTTGATTATTGCCTAGATGATGGCTAGAATTGATTATAAATGAAGAACACGAAGTTCTAACGGTTAAATCCTTGTTTTGATCCGTTGTAATGCCCAATTTGCATGAAATCATACCCATGATTATAATGGTTTAAACCATTTGATTATGACAATGTAGGTCATTAGTTTGATTAATCTTTGAAATGCAAAGGTTAAATCTAAGTGTTTCAAACTAATCACAATCATTAACATACTCATTGGAATGATTATCTGATGTTCGTGATAACAGTCAGATTAGTATGTTAAATCTGGTTATTTCACCTATTCTGATGCTACATTGTGATATTTCATGATATTTGGGTAATCAATAATAAGGATTAATCACTCCTAAGCCATTAAATCATCTAGAAACTGTTTTAGCATTATAATCAACAACATTAACTATCTGGTTAATCAGAGATTATTCTGATTAATCAAGAGTGTCATCAACTTTGAATTAGGAATCTTATGCAATGTAGGTTCCTACATTATCATACATTGTATGATATAACCTTAAATTAAGCATTTAATATCGAGTTGATGATTTACTAAGCAATGTCTTTGACATTGAACGTTCAGGAAGATCTAATCAGTAAACTAGAACATAAATAATTCATTAAATATAACTAAATGCAGAATCATCTCTGTACTATCAGTTTGGTGATACCCTGCTACCTTTATATCATCAGGTGAGTTTCGTACAACCCCTTTTATTTTTAATCTTTTATAAACATCGGGGAAACTCTGTAAACTGTTGTCTGAACATATGATATGCATCAATGATATCTGTGTGATTTCATGTGATTTTGTGGGATTTCATGGGATTTTGCCTGTAGACTGAACTCTATCATGGAACTGAAAGTCCTCATTTCTGAACTGTATCTAGTGAACCCATGTGTGGCCGAGCAGAAAACATTGATAGTACTATTGGTTGACACCCCATTCGCTGGGAGGGTTGCATCTCCCCTTGTGTGAATGTTTGTTATCTGTTTCCTGAACTTCTTAATGGTGTGATAGACGTTAAGATAATGAGGCACTAAGATATGTACCACGGGTAATATCTTGAGACAGACTAGACGTCCGAAAGGAACTAGATACGGGTCCCATGGTTATCCGGAACTGAACTTTTGAGAACATGCTTATCATATCATATTGTTTTGAATTGAACTGTCGAACTCACCAGCTTTGTGTTGACGTTTCAAACTTAAATCTTTTTGCAGGGAGACAGTGACACTCGGTGAGGCAGCACTTCAAACACTAGTAATTAAATAAGTCAGTTATGTAATAAACTTAGTTGTAAACTATGATATTGATTGTAATGACGGAACCCTGTATTGTATTTATTTAAGTTAATCTGTGTGCTTATGATATCGGTTCAAGTAAGTGATCACGTGGTAAATAGTTGCGTAAATAATGTGTAAATACGTGATATTAGTGAATTTTGGCCCGAAACACGTTTACTTTGAGTATGTTTGTGAATTTCAGGTGTGAAGAGTTTAAAGACGTGTTCGGGAGCAAATTGGAGGGTTAGAAGAGGCGTTGAGTGCTAAAGAGTGCAAGAACTTGGTTTTCGGGAAGCCAAAACGGCGTTTCATACGGCCAGCGTACCATACGCCCAGTTTTGAGCGTTGGCAGAATCTGGGCAGCGTAGGGCATCAGTTTGGGCGTACCATACGCCCAGGCCCGGCGTATGATACGCCCAAAGTCGGAAAAAATTGATTTTTCAGCAGATTCTTCCCATATTTAAGGAGATATTCTAGGGTTTCAAAAACAACTTTTTTCTGGACGAATTGGGGCGAAAAAGTGACGTTTTTGGGCATCTAAACTCTTCCGAATCCATCCGTAATCGTGGAATCATCACCCGAATCAAGAATCAACAAGTGCTAATGAAGATGCGTGGCTAGTTCTCCTTCGTAATCGCTTCCGGGTAACTAGGGTTGTGAGTGATACATTGTTTGAATGTTATATCTAGGTTTTTGATTGTAAACTTGATATGATTTCTATTTGGTTGATTTAAACAATAGATTTATGTTTTTGTATTGATACGTTACCATCAGTGATTCGATTTTCTTGCATCGTTTACTCATTGGTAATTGTGTAATGCTTTGCGTATGTCTATTGGTGGTTGTGTGAATGAGCAACTCTTAAACGTTTGTTCCATTATCATCACTTCAAGCGAATTGATTAACACAATCGATTTTTACATGAATTTGACCTAGGTTTAACTTACATTCATTGTGGATCTTACAACCTGAAAACCGGAAGTGATTACCTTTTTATTAATTGTTTTCAAATCAAATTTAAAGTTTGTTTCTTTTAAACCATTCCCTTAATTCAATTCAAAGCAAAGTTTTCATTTTTCTTAAATTAATTAGTTTATAGTCAAGATTAGCACTTTCCACTGATTCCCTGTGGATACGATACCTTACTTACCCGTGCTATAGTCATAGGTAGCTAAGTCCCTAGTTTTATATTGTTTTTGATTGACCTACGACACCTCGATCAAAATGGCGCCGTTGCCGGGGAATCAACGCGCAAAGTGCTAGTTTTAGTTTAGCTTTAGTTTAAGTATAATTTTAGTTTGCATTTGTTTTTCAAAAACATAAAAATACAAAAAGAGTTGAGTTTTTTTTTTTTTCATTTTTACGTTATTTTTGTTTATTGATCATAATTGCACGAGGTGTTCTTTGTTTGTGGTATGCAGGTAATTTTTGTAAACATTGTAGAATCTCCAAAATTTTAATATCATCATGAATTGGGATGATGATGATGATCCATGCATGTGTTGTGGGAGTAAATTCCATTGGATAAAAGATTGTCCTGTGTTCTTAAGAAGATATGAAGCATATCAGGATTGTGAAAGTGATAACTTTATAATGCAAGGATACATGATTGAAAATTATGAGGATGATGTTGATTCATTCTCATCTTATCTGAACTATGAATCACATTCCCCTTGCCCTCAAGAATACTACCGGTCAAATGATAGTTACCAAGGATACTCTTATCAACATAAGTATCAATCTGAGGAGGAAACCATGGTTTGCAACTTCAGGCAAGATTGGGAGTACAACAATTATGAAATGGAGATGGAACCGAGCTTAAGTTATCAAGGGAAATATGATTACCACTACCCTCAGTCGGGATACAAGGAACCTACAGAGTATAATCATTGTAATTATCAAAGAGGTTATTACAATCAAGATGGTTACCAACAAATACATCAACAAAGGTGTTCAATAAGTTACCAGCAACAAAGTCAAAATCAACATCCTAGTAACCAAGAAATTAGGTCATCGGGTGGTAAATTGGAAAATCTCCAATGCAATTCTATCATGGATGCATTAAAAGACATGAAAAGGGAGAATGAGGTCAGAGATAAAACCATAGGTGCGTTGTTCACAAAGGTTGGTCATCTAATGGAGGAATTGGCACGAATTAAAGCATCAGAAGTGATTGTTGATAATAATAATAAAACACCAATATTTCCCCAGTTGTTGAAGAAGTGCCACTGACATTGCTCACTGTTGATGATGAAGTAGAAAGTATTACTGACCTTTCGGAGCAGGCTACGGGATGCGTACATCAAATAGACAACATAACACCTCGTGAGAAACCATTGAATAAGACACTCCCAGTTTATTCAAACTACTCTCCTATAGCTAATATTTCAATCAGCATAGTTAGGGAGGGTGGTTTAGGTTCAATGAAGAGAGATGTAAGAAGGGAGGACATGGGTCACAATATTCGAAAGCACACCCATATTGATACAACAACCATGTCGATTATGAGTAAAGAAATATGGACATGGCATGTCAATTACCGAGCATTCAATGGAAACTCAAAAGGAAAATATGCATTTATAACATCTTGTGATTATTTAACATACACATTAACCATTAGAGCAGAAATATGGAAACGAGGTATTGATCATCGAGCTTATGTTGGTAACTCGGGAGGAAAGTGTTCAATTCAACCACCGTAAGTAATAAATCAGGTATGGTCTGGCTAAAGACCTAAAACTTAGCGCTACACGGGAGGCAACCCAAGAACTTTGTGGGCGTGTTCACTAAAAACCCTCACGAGACTTCACTCGTCCACTCGGGCTACCGAGGGGTTTAAAAGGCTTGTTGCATATGCTAAATGCAACCGTGATTCCTACGAAAGTGAGTTAGTTTTGTTTGTGTTGTATCGTTTTCTTGTTTTGTTTATTTTGTGTTGCATATGTTTAATTATCCTATTCATACACTCAAGTGTGGGGAAGACTAATGGGCTTTCTGGTTGACATATTCATCATGTACCTCAGGGCGAAGCACTAAAAATCAAGGGTTGGAAACAATGTTTGCATAACTTATCAGGTCCATGTGTTTTTCCTTCCTTGCTTTTATTATGATTTGGTTGATGAGTAAATGTTGATTTGTAATATGGATTCGGGTGGATCATCCTATTACCCTCATTTGACACTTGTACTTAGTAGAAAATTTACATTGGGGACAATGTAAGGTTTAAGTGTGGGGATGATGGGTGTAAAATTGAAAATTTTGAAATTTTGTGAAACCTTTAACTGAGCTCAAATGGCTTGAAAATCAGAATTTTCAATGTAAATCATCAACTTTTGACCCGCTAATGCATTAGATTTTTGGTTCCTTGTCATAACTTGTTCTTTAAGTTGCATGATAGTGGTTGTGGCAAGTTTTTCTTAGAAATCATCAAGGGAACAATGACTAGTTAGAGGTGACATGCTATATTGTGAGTAACATGAATGTTGTGTGTCGTTAACCTTGTATCCATCATTTTTGGGAGAGTTGAGCCTTAATTGTAACACACTTATGTAATGCATTGTTTGAGTGATACCAAAGTGGTTGTCAAAGTTAGAACTTGTGTTGCAATACATGTTGAGATAGTATGCGAATACTTGCACAAAATGAGAGAGGCATTAGGATAAGCCCTTGTTTTAGCTTATTTCCTTGTTTGTTTGTGTCACCAAACCTTGAAAACCACCCTAGTTTCCCCGTTGAGCCTATTGCCTATTCATTTGTTAACCCCATTGCACTAACCAAAAGGTCTTGCAAACTGTGTTAGTGTAAACCATATAGGGAATCCAAGTTGAGTGTGTGATTGAATTGTAAAAAAATAAAAAATAAAAATAAAAAAAAAAATAAATAAATAAAAAAAAGAGATGCTGAATATTAGGTCAAAATGACCTTAATATAAAGCAAGAAAAGAGTCTTTATGGTAGATGTCAAATGGTGTTTGTTGTTTGGGCTAATAAGTTTGGATTTCCCTTAGTTTTTCGTCACTGTCAAATCCTTTACCCTACCCGTAACCCTTGCCTGTCATTACAACCCGTCAAGCCCTTTTGATTGTGCATAGTTTTCAGCAAATCGATGGAGATTTGATTGAAACACAAGCCTATGATGATGATTAATCACTTTCGGTTTGAGAGTACATATATACACTAGTACATCATTACTAGTCCATAAATGAACCGAGTGGAAAGAACCTTGTGAGTGGTACACGGCATTTATGTGGAAAAACTTGAGGCATGTTAGGTTTAATTAGAAGTTGTTCCCTTTTAATTGAAAAATCAACTCTACTTGTCACAATGTAAAACTATGTATTGTTGTAAGTCTTGTGAATGGGTTATGACTTGGAACCGGATTTGAGGATTGGCGGGTAAATTGGAAAATGTATTTGATCATGATGATTGGATAGTTTTGATGAGCTTTGCTTGAGGGCAAGCAAAGAACAAGTGTGGGGATGTGATCACGTGGTAAATAGTTGCGTAAATCAATGTGTAAATACGTGATATTAGTGAATTTTGGCCCGAAACACGTTTACTTTGAGTATGTTTGTGAATTTCAGGTGTGAAGAGTTTAAAGACGTGTTCGGGAGCAAATTGGAGGGTTAGAAGAGGCGTTGAGTGCTAAAGAGTGCAAGAACTTGGTTTTCGGGAAGCCAAAACTTCGAGGACGGATAACTGGAGTTAGGAGAAGAGTTACGGGGCCCATAATATATGAAAACTGAGTTTCTCGACGAGACGAAGCCATAGGCGAGGACATTCTGGGCGTATGATACGCCCAATCCGGCGTTTCATACGGCCAGCGTACCATACGCCCAGTTTTGAGCGTTGGCAGAATCTGGGCAGCGTAGGGCATCAGTTTGGGCGTACCATATGCCCAGGCCCGGCGTATGATACGCTCAAAGTCGGAAGAAAATTGATTTTTCAGCAGATTCTCCCATATTTAAGGAGATATTCTAGGGTTTCAAAAACAACTTTTTTCTGGACGAATTGGGGGCGAAAAAGTGACGTTTTTGGGCATCTAAACTCTTCCGAATCCATCCGTAATCGTGGAATCATCACCCGAATCAAGAATCAACAAGTGCTAATGAAGATGCGTGGCTAGTTCTCCTTCGTAATCGCTTCCGGGTAACTAGGGTTGTGAGTGATACATTGTTTGAATGTTATATCTAGGTTTTTGATTGTAAACTTGATATGATTTCTATTTGGTTGATTTAAACAATAGATTTATGTTTTTGTATTGATACGTTACCATCAGTGATTCGATTTTCTTGCATCGTTTACTCATTGGTAATTGTGTAATGCTTTGCGTATGTCTATTGGTGGTTGTGTGAATGAGCAACTCTTAAACGTTTGTTCCATTATCATCACTTCAAGCGAATTGATTAACACAATCGATTTTTACATGAATTTGACCTGTTTAACTTACATTCATTGTGGATCTTACAACCTGAAAACCGGAAGTGATTACCTTTTTATTAATTGTTTTCAAATCAAATTTAAAGTTTGTTTCTTTTAAACCATTCCTTAATTCAATTCAAAGCAAAGTTTCATTTTTCTTAAATTAATTAGTTTATAGTCAAGATTAGCACTTTCCACTGATTCCCTGTGGATACGATACCTTACTTACCCGTGCTATAGTCATAGGTAGCTAAGTCCCTAGTTTTATATTGTTTTTGATTGACCTACAACACCTCGATCAGTAAGTCACACCTCACCTCTGAGACATCACCACTATGCTTCCGCAACCGTTCAGTCAGACTATACACGAGGTGACGAGAGGTGGGGTGTGACAGGGTGGTATCAGAGACACCGGTTATAGAATTTAGGTTGACTTAGAGACCTAGACTATAACCATAGGATCGTATAGTGACACAGAGAGCACCGAACATTAATATTGAACAAAACTTGTTTTGAATTAAGCCAGGATAATCAGGTGGTACAAATTCCAGTTATGAGTGGCCATCATAACTGAAATTTGCAACACGTGTGCATTCTAGTTTGATTTGATTCAAGCGGAACATTAATAACTATAAAGACAAATAGTTGCTATGAGATAGGAGAAAGCATCATATCATGTTCATATTAAATGTTGTTATTTAATATTTATGTCATGATACTGATTAGAAATTTTGATTGTACAGCGATGGCCGAGCCAGCCGAGCAGTATATTTATCAGAGGTTCCCTTATTTGAGGTTGGATGACACACCTAGCTCTAGTGCAAGATCAGATTCAGGTCCTAGCGAGAGGCATCATCGGCAGCCTCACAGGCGACCCCTGCCGGACCTCATACACCGTCAGACCTCAGACCTGTTACTCGACCAACACCATCACCAGTACTACCACCAGCAGCCCCCATTCTACCTAGTCCACCTCATTCACCTTTAGTTCATATTTCTGCGAGAGGAGACAGGACTCCTCTCCACAGAGAGTCCCTGAGTGGGACGGGTTGAGGCGGATGCGAGGCCAAGCTCGCAAGACGACGAGGCTACCCCCGAGACGTCAGATGGCTCCCCGAGATGAGCCACCGACTATACATGAGGTGGGAGAATCTTCCCATCAGGCAGAGTTGAGAGCACAGCTGCAGCAAGTTACTCAGAACTTGCAGGGGACACAGCAGAGTCTACAGCAGTGTCAGGCTACGGTTGAGGATACACGTACGACCATATTGGAGATTCTCACTTCTCACTTGACCTTGATGGATCAAGTGAAGGCTTTGGACACTGACACTCGAGCGTGGAGGACCGCGATTGATGATAGATTGAGGATGACTGGGTACAGATTATGCTTGCTGCACTTTGGCGGCAAGTGGCATGGATGACCGAGCGATGGATGTGGGTGAGAGAGAGAGCGACATAGTTTTTGGCATGGTTTGGGAGTGGTGAGTATCGAGACCAGGATGATGGTCCTGGCGGTAGTCATGTCAGTGGTGGCCATGATATTTCTTTCTTATCGTATTTTTATACGATAAGTATGTTCAGAAGATCATTCTGGGATCTTATATTAGCAGTACGTAGATGGGGTAGTTCTCTTTTTGTTCTTTTTTTTTTTGTGCTTGTAGTGCCTTGTGTTGTTTCGGTAGTCTGTACATATTAAAACAATAATGATGTAATAAAATGGGTTTTTTTTTTTGGTGTATCGATCTTGTGTAATGTACTATTTGAGTGTTGTGTGAACTATGTTGTTATAATGAATTATGTATGAACTATAATTAATTCTTCTGTGTGAGAACATAACGGTATGCGAATGTACTAAAATGAGAACATGTTGAACTAAAATATATATTTCGCTGAAATACAGTACGGGAGCAATACTGTATGCGAATATATCGAACTAAATATATATTTTGCTGAAATACAGTACGGGAGCAATACTGTATGCAAATATATATGTTACTTAAGTATAGTACGAGAGCCATACTGTACGAGAACATGTCTGAATTGTGAACGTGTCTAATTGTGAATGTGTCTGTTATTAAAGTACAGTACGAGAGCCATAGTGTACGAGAACATATCTATTGTTTGTATGAGAACTTAATGTATGAACTGAGGACATATCAGAGAACTTGTGTGAGAACATGTCCTAGTCCTGTATGAACATATCTCTAAAAACATGTGTTGCAATGCAAGGAGCTGGGGTAAGACTCTAACATGTTTTTGAAATAACAGGACTAAGTATAACTACGAACAATTGTGTGATCTGTGTGTAGTGCAACCATGTCTGGACTAAATTCATGTAGTTATACTATATTCTTTATAATCACATTTCAATATAAATTTTCAGTATAACTGAATATGATTGAAATTATGTGATAAAACGGGTTATATCTTTAATTTTCTTAAACTGACCTGAATTTCTCTGCTTGTGAGCAGATTAATGGCTCCTAAAAGAGGTCGACCAGCTAAGAAAGCTGCTAAGAATATTACCAACCCTGAACCGAATCAAATTCAACCTTTGAATGTCGAATCAAATCCGGATCCGCATGTTAATCCGGAAGCGAATGTGGTCCCACCTGGGAACTTGGAAACGAATACTACTTCCACCAGTGAACCCTGGAGCAGGCATTGTTCCACCTGCTGGTACAAGTGGATCTGAAACAAATGAAGCTATGATAGCTCGAATTGTGCGTGAACAATTATCTGCTTGTGGTGTTCTGACACAACAACTGTAACATCAGTGCCGGAACCGTCACCGGAACAGTGATCGTAACAGTACGTGAACAGTAATCAGGTACGAACTTTATATAATTCAGTGTATTTCATATTCATGTTAAGATCAGTATCATTTCATGTTATCAAAACAGTAAAGTCATAGTTATTTCAGAGAACAAGCTCAGAACAATGGTTCTAGAGTCAGATAAATCTGGCAATACAGAACCACATCATGATTAATTGTTAGGATTTTATTATGTATAAACGTATGTGAGGTGAAATGAAACAAAATTCTAATAGTTATTGTTCTAGAAAGTTAAACCGACGAATTATTCGTATAGGTGACGATCTGTACGAATGATTCTAATAGTTTAACGTTCTGAAATAATAACTGAAAAGTAGAAAACAAGAGTCTGAAAGCAAAACCATTGTCGTGTTCGTTTGAATGACGATTCAAACGAATACGCGCGATGGCGACGCGTTCTGACGAAACGAAAACGAAAGCACGACACGAACGACTTTAAATTATTAAAACTAAATAAATAATATTTTACAATTTTGAAACTCATCAAAATTGATAATTAAAACTGTTTAATTTAAGTCCATAAATACGCGCGTTACGTTCCGGAAACGTAACGAAAACGCGAACCGAGCAACGAAAACGAACCCGAACTCACTCGTAGTATAAATACCACAAGTGAGTCAAAATTCTCACTTTTCACTTCATCTTCTTCCCCCAAATCTCAAAATCCCGGTTTTGATAAAACCCCACCCATTTCAAACTTCAAACCTTCATAACTTCTTCATTTCTTCACCAATCACCCCATCTTTGAACCTATTTGAAGCTCTCATCACCCTCTACACGAAAGTACAAAGGATCTGCCCTGAAACCACTGAATCGAGGTAAAAAATCGTGTTCAAAGTTGCGAAAATTAGGGTTTTCTAACCTCTTGGTCACACCCATCTTTCTAGCCGGCCAAAGGCCTTCAAACTCGAGCCACATGACCACAAGGACTAACCTTAGAACCCTCAAACCTCAAAAACACTTGAAAAACCCTTGAAATGGAAGATGCCATTTCTTGGCCTAGTCTCGGCCGAACCAACCCTCAGCTGGCCGAATGAGGGCCAGGCCGAATGGCCAAGGTCGAATGGCCAAGGCCGACGGGCCACCCCTTCGCCAAGCCCCATTCGCCATTTCCTATTCGGGCCCTCAACCATTTGGAGCTTCATTCGGCCGAATGGCCCCAAGGCCTCATTCGAAGCCCTTCTTTCTGCTCCTATTCGGCCGAAAGGCCCTTGACCAGCCGCATGGCCAGCCGAGTGACTTGGCCGAATGGCCAACCGCATGGCCTCATTCGCGGCCACTCACTAGTCGAATGGCCTCATGCGGCCACCAATCATCGGAGTATTCCTTCGCCAGGCCCTACCCCCATTCGAGTGTTATCACATTCGGCCAACCCCAGGCCACCTTCGGCCATCCCTTAGCCGAATGGCCTCCCATGCGGGCCAACCTCAGGCCACATGCGGCCAACCAGTTTCCATTCGGGCCTCCCCTTCATTCGGTGAACCTCATTCGCCCAAGCAACCAGCACTACTCCATTCGGCCATAAGGACCACAGCAACAGCCTTGGCCACCATAAGGCAAGGTGGCCTAAGCCAAGAACTTCTTGGCCCAAGATGGCCAACCAACCACTAACACCACTTCCCTTATCCAACACCCATACAGGGAATGACCAGGCCCAGCTTAGCCAGTAGGCCCAGACCAATTTAAGGTAAAATATAGCCTTGGACCCATCATGCCCAAGTAACCTGTACATGGGCCCAAAGGCCAAGTAAACTAGGCCTTTGCCACCCATTTGGGCCCATATAGTAATCAAGGCCCATAAGATCTTAAGGCCCAATCACCTCCCAATTCACTTAGTCTAACAGTCTGGCCCATGTATAGGCCCAATAGTTACTTAGTTGAACCATGGGATCATTAGGCCCAAATTGTGCCTCAACCGGCCAATAGCCCAAATTCTTAGGCCCATAGTTGTTCAGCCCATTGTAAGCAAGGCCCAACTTGGCCTATGAACTATCTTAGTGAAGGCCTGAGACACAAACTCATTGGGCCCAGCAAAATCAGCCCGAGGCCCACACAGAGCTTGATACAAGGCCACTCTTAAGGCCATGTCCTAACTTTGAGGCCACCTTGTAATTCACTTGCCAACAACCTCATTCTGGTCCAAACATGCATCCTACAGCCCATTTGGACCTCAGGCCCAACAATTCTTGGCTGAGCCTACCCCTGGCCCAACAAGCCCTCGGGGCCCAATCAAGGCCACCAGACCACCTAGTCACTAGGCCTTGCAACATTGACCGGGCCTTTGTCTTTCTACAACACCTATCATTGATCCACATGTCCTATCATGACCTAACACTTTCAGTTGTTCAAGAACAGTCCGAGGCCCATAGGTGGGGCCTAGGGCCAACTAGTTACTTAGAGGCCCAATATTGACTTGGTCACATAGTTCGGTCCACACTTCATTTCAAACCATATGGGTTAACACATTTCATAAGATCAAAGTGACAAGTGCAAGAATGAGTCAATTTCAAAGTTACAAAGTAATAACTTACAATGTTATTAACTTAAAACTTATGTAAAGGACCGAACGGTGATCATGACTAAGTCTTACGTGTGTTAGTCGACCTTAGGACTAAAACCCACACATAGGCACATCAAACTTTATAAACTTGTACTAACAAGATGCAACGACGTGAAATCAATACAGGATCGTGAATATTACAACTATACAACAACGAGCGCGCATTTTGTGGTAATTCATTACAAAGCAACACAGGTGAGTTCATTGCCCCTTTTCTAACATTTTGTTTTAAACGCGGGGCTGAGAAGCATGCGTAAATGTGTTATGTAAATTGTTTACTTGAATGCTTTTATATGTTTTACTTGTATAACTGTTATCCTAGACTCCTGTTTAGGTAAAATGTTTCAATTAAAGAACTATTTTCGAAGAACTATTTTCAAAGAACTAAAGATCTCAACAAAGAACTATTTTCAAAGGTCTATTTCAAAGAACTAACGATCTATTTCAAAGAACTATTTCAAGGTGTGTGATGTCAAAGAACTAACGGTCTATTTTCAAAGAACTATTTCAAGGGTGTGTGATGTCAAAGAACTAACGGTCTATTTCAAAGAACTATTTCAAGGGTGTGTAATGTCAAAGAACTAACGGTCTATTCTCAAAGAACTAACGATCTATTTTCAAAGAACTATTTCCAAGAGTGGGATGTCAAAGAACTTACGGTCTATTTCAAAGAACTAAGTACAAAGAACTATTTTAAGGGG